>CM053032.1:114963489-115563489 GCA_028564925.1 Lithobates sylvaticus | reverse complement strand
GATTACAATACATAGGACGGATGAAGAGACGTTTGTAAATAAGAATTAAGGAGCATGTGCAAAATATCCTAAAAGGATATGATAAACATAGTGTATCCAAACATTTTGCCAAGGTTCAGAACAGGGACCCCACGCATCTGAAATTTTGAGTCGAACCGTATAAAAAAAAAAAATTAAAAACTGCCAAGGAAGTTAGAACAATCAGCCAGTTAGAGTCAAAATAGATCTTTTTGGATGGATACCCTTACGCCACATGGGTTAAACATAGAATTTGACCTCAACTGTTTTAGTGATTTTTAAACATATTTAAAAAAAAAAAAAAAATTCTTAAAATAGGTAATAGTAATATTTTTTTTTTTCTGCCACTAATACTTATATTCACTTTTGTTCCTCTTTCGCCACTACATACTTGTTCTTCTAAGATTAGATGGGGTTACTTACCTCAGTAAATATTGTTAGGTTTCCTGTATTGTCCTCTGCATCAGCTCCTCTTTCCCTCAACTGGACTTTGACGGTCAATGGAAAACTCTCCCCCTTTTCCCCCCTTGTCTGTCCAGACAGGCAAAAAAGACACCATACACCGTGTGTGGTTGAAAAAAGAATGCCTTTACTTCCCGTTTCACAGAGCATATACAATACAAAAAAGGGGGAAGAACGCAATTGAACAACCAATCACATTCAAGCATTTTGTTATACAATTCAATATTGATCTGCAAGATTCATAATATTTCTTCCTTCAGACTCCACATCATATTTACTCAAAAAATGTCTCACGCAATATATGTCCTTGATAAGATTCTCGGTATGTTTTGATAATATAGCCTACTTGTTATGGGAAGCAGACCCGTTACTAGAAGCCATGAGAACTAAAACTTGTTATGGAAATGTGTGAGTGTGAGATAAACAGAATTTACAGTGAGTTTCTACAGAAAAACAGAAAAACATCTTTGTTACAATACTATTAAATCTTGAAGGGTAACTCTACACTTCCCACGTTTCCTTACAAATATACTGATGTATCTTTCTATTTTAACATTGATAGTTATTATACTACAAGTTTCATGTAACATACATATTTATACCTTTTTATTTTTTTCCTATCATTCACATTTAAACATATTTTATTGTAACCTTTTTCTATTCCAATTATTTCCACCTTCTGAGTGTAATTATAAACTCAGATTGCCACGACACACATTTTTACTTGTTCGTTTTATCCGATAATAGTGTATTATGATACTGCATTTAGATGAAATTTTATCCAATATATTTTATTTTCTATATGTTTTAATAATTTTATCAATTGATCTAGCACAATGACATTTTATGTTGTTGGTTACGCTCCATCCCTTGGCTCGGTGCATCTCCTTCTCAGCGTCAACTCTAGGATATTGATACCTACGCACTAGTATAAGCTTACATTAACCTCCATATAGCATGAAGTATTTTAGGCAAGGTTAAATATACATCCAGACTCAGGATGCACCATCAAAAGACAAGGACTTCAGTGAAATGGCAGCCATAAGGCACTGATGGAAACAAATGGTGATGGTAGAATGCATCTTTGTGCCCTTAGAAAATGGCCGACGGCTGTAGACCATGTTACCAACTCACACTAGGTCCCAGGGCTACAACAAAATGGGCGCCACCACTAACCATGATACTTGGCTATATAAGGACAATACGAATGCCTGTAGTTTAACCCTGATGAAGTCACGTGGGTGTGACGTAGGGTGTTAGCTGAGGCATACCTAGAATGAGACTGGAGTTAGTATGAGTTTGGCACTTGTGGAGTATATGCATTATTACTTTGTGCTAATGTGAGTAAAACCACTTTTAGTTTGAATAAAGCTTGAAAAAAACATTTACACCATGAAAATTCTCTTTTCTATATTATAATCATGGGAGATCACCATAGAGATCCATCCAGCTGGGGAGGAGCATTAGAGAACCCCTAGAGGTGAGCAGAGATACACAGACCACCAGATTGAGACTACTGTTCCATGCTGTTGGCTTACAGCAGTAAGGTGAGAGGCCAGTGAGCACAGAGGTATCCAAACACCGAAAAGAGTAAATATCCACTTTTACATCCACATGCACATTTTTTTACAAGACAGTACTATTTGATTACCCACCACAACCTTTATTTTGGACTGTCTATATTTACAGTTTACTATTATATATGATTGTTCTGTTATCACTGCACATTGAGAGATGAATGTCTGAGTTTTTATAGATTTATAGCACTGGCACTTTTTCTTTCCAAATATTGAATTTCACCACTACTAGTGCTCTTAATGGTATAGATTTTATTGCCATATGATTTTCTGACTTTTAGGTATTTATACACGTTGTTTGCACAGTATTTGCATCACCGTTGTTTACATCATTTGCACATCATTTATAAGTTTGCATTACTGAAGCATATTACAACTATTCTAGCAGCGCAGCACCGCCATTCCATATTTGCTACAATCGCATTACAGATAAGCTAACAGGTGTCTGCAGCAGTCAGCTACTCTTTAACATTACACCCCATGTAAAGTGATAGCATGTGAGTATTCTCCACACAATTATTAGGTGTAGCTAATCACCTTCTCAATGGCACACAAAGCCATTTGACTTTCAACTGTTATCCGCATGAAAAGAAACCTTTCTGCAGCTTTTCAGTCCCTGGTAGTGCAACCGAAGCAAACAACTGAGCGTCAAGGCACGGTCAAAAGATCTCCGGGCTAAAGTTGTGGTCAGGCACAAGTCAGGAGATGGATACAAAAAAAAAAATTCAAAGGTGTTTGAAAAAGGATCCACCCCCTTGTGTCACTATTTTGTTGAACCCCCTTTTTCTTTTATTTACCTAAAAATGGAAAACAGTGCAGCGCTAAATAAAACACTAAAATATTATATAGTCATATATGGCAAAAGAGAACCATAAAAACCGTCCCAATTCATATGAGTAAAAAAGTAAATTGGAGGGATGAGAAATGGAAGAACACGCAGAGAAGCAACACCAGAAAGATTAGTCCTCTTCAGTGATGCTCAAAGATATATCCTCTACGTGAGTCCGTATTCGTGCTTCCACCACAGTAAATTCTGGCCGCTCACCTCAAAGTATGGACATCTGAATCAACAGATCGGTCAATCAAGCTTTCCCACATGGGTATTAGAGATGATAAATGCCTTTTATGGGATCCGAGAACCGAAATCCTGCCCTTCCACAATAGCAGCGGGATACCTCACTGTCTTGATGCCTGCCCGCCAAGCTCCACTATGTTGAAGAGGTACTTTTGCTTCTGCATTCAACACATATGGAAATATTGGATGCTGGCATACCCTGCTGTGCTCTTTGCTTTCCTCCACTGACTCTTACACCCCCTGCTTTACTACAGGACACAGTAGGGTTCAGTGGAAAGTGACTGGGACTGTTTTTATGGTTCTCTTTTGCCATACAGGTGATACTCGAATGATTTGAATATCGTGCAAAAGTTCAATTATTTCACTAATGCAACTTAAAAGGTAAAACTAATATATGAGATAGACTCATTACATGCAAATCAAGATGGTTCAAGCCGTGATTTGTCAGAATTGTGATGATTATGGCTTACAGCTAATGAAAACCCCAAATCCTCAATTTTAGAAAATTAGAATATTACATGCAATCAATAAAACAATGATTGTACATAGAACAATATCGGACCTCTGAAAAGTGTAAGCATGCATATGTACTCAGGACTTGGTTTGGGCCCCTTTTGCAGCAATTACTGCTTGGCATGGAAACCATCAGCCTGTGGCACCGCTGAGGTGTTATGGAAGACCAGGATGCTTCAATAGCGGCCTTCAGCTCTTCTGCATTGTTCGGTCTCATGTCTCTCATCTTTCTCTTGGCAATGCCCCATAGATTCTTTATGGGGTTCAGGTCAGGCGAGTTTCCTGGCAAATCAAGCACAGTAATCCCACGGTCGTTAAACCTGCTTTTGGCAGTGTGGGCAGGTGCCGAGTCCTGCTGGAAAATGAAGTCAGCATCCCCATAGAGCACGTCTGTGGAAGGAAGCATGAAGTGCTCCAAAATCTCCTGGTAGATGGCTGCGATGACCCTGGACTTAATGAAGCAATGTGGACCAACACCAGGAGATGACATGGCTCCCCAAATCAACACTGACTGTGGAAACTTCACACTGAACTTCAAGCATCTTGCAGTGTGTGCCTCTCCATTCTTCCTCCATACTCTGGGTCCTTGGTTTCCAAATGAGATGCAAAATTAGCTTTCATCAGAAAAGAGGACTTTGGACCACTAAGCAACAGACCAGGTCTGTTTTTCTTTAGCCCAGGTAAGACGCTTCTGACGTTGATTGTTGTTTAGGAGTGACTTGACAAGAGGAATACTACATTTGAAGCCCATGTCCAGGATTCGTCTGTGTGGTGGCTCTTGATGCACTGATTCAAGCCTCAGTCCACTCCTTGTGAAAGTCCCCAACACTTTTTTTAATGGCCTTTTCCTGACAATCCTCTCCAGGCTGCAGTCATCCTTGCTGCTTGTGCACCCGTTTCTTCCAACCTTTTCCCTTCCACATAACTTTCTATTAATGTGCTTTGATACAGCAATTTGGGAACATCCAACTTTTTTGCAATTACCTTTTGATGCCTTCCCTCCTTATGGAGGGTGTCAATGATGGTTTTCTGCACAACTGTCAGGTCAGCAGTCTTTCCCATGATTGTGATTACTACTGAACCAGACTGAGAGACCATTTAAAGGCTCAGGAACCCTTTGCAGGTGTTATGGCTTATTTAGCTGATTAGAGTGGGACACTTTGAGCCTAGAAAATTGCACCTTTTCACAATATTCAAATTTTCTGAGCTTATGGCTTGCAGCTCATGAAAACCTCAAAACCACAATCACAAATATGACAAATCACAGCTTGAACTATCTCGTATATTAGTTTCACCTTTAAGTTGCATTAGTGAAATAAATGAACTTTTGCACAATATTCTATTTTTTCAAGTTTCCTTCTATCCCAACCAATGCTCCAGTCCCTGCTGCAGACAAACACCCCCATACAGGAGATTATCACATCTATGGTTTACTGTTGAAATGTTTTATTTATTTTTTGGATGGTGAGCTTTATTGGATTTCCTCCAGACATATTGTTTGGTGTTGGGGCCAAACAATTCAATTTTAGTCTTATCTGACCATAACAACTTTTTTTTTCCATGTGGCCTCAGGATCTTCAAAGGTGCATTTTGGCAAAGCTCAGTCGTGACTGCATGTGGCCTTTCTTGAGGAATGGCTTTTTACTTGCAACCCTCCCATACAGCATTTATGGAAAATTTGTGATATTGTTGTCACATGCACAGAATGACCACTCTGTCATAAATTCCTGCAACTGCTTCAGTGTTGCTGTAGGCCTCTTGGTAGCCTCTCTGATCAGTTTCCTCCTGGCCCTTTCATCCAGTTTGGAGCAACATCTCCTGATCCAGGGTGGCTCTGTGTTGTACTAAATTCCTTTCACTTAATAGACTTCTGCGCTTCTAGGCATTGAAGCCTTTGAAATGTTTTTTTGTATACGTTTCCTGAATTGTGCCTGTCCACAACTTTACTCCAGAGATCTTTTGATAGTGCCTATAGTTGCTTGCTTCAGTTGCACTACCAAGGACTGAAATTAGTCTTTTTTTTTTTTTTTTTTTTTGTTCCAAAAATGTTTTTATTGAATAAATTTAACAGCATACATGGTAATGTCGTAAATAAAACATACCATACAGAGCATCCACCTTTCAGGTGGCTCATGTCAATACTACTAGAAACGTGTATAACCTTATAAAAGGTGCAAAAGACCTGTAACATAGGAAACATACTGCGATACGGTTATGATAGGGTCCACTTGCACGTCCACCCACTTCTGGTATAATGTGAGCTGGCGAGATCACTTTGTCGGCCGGGGGTAGACTAGTCACTAATAACCACGTACTCTAGGTGTGTGTTTTGGCAAACTTTATGGCTCATGTCTTCCATTCAGCTCCTTTTTCAACTCGCTTGTTGCTTCGCCCAGCATAACCGGGAAAGGCAAAAAGGCATGAGGAAGAAAAGAACGCATAAAAAGTGAGTAGATTCTAGAAAGAGGGGATAGAGAAAGGGTGCTTTGACAAGGAAGGGAATGAGGGGAAGGGGAAAGGGGGGAGGAGAAGGGGAGGGGAAGAAGGTGTCTGTGCTTACTACTAAGTTGTCCGGCAGAGAGGGGGTGGGGCTTCCCACCAGCTACCCTCTCTGTCTGTTGAAAGCCTCAGTTTTACTATGGTCTCTGGTTGCCTGGTATCCCAGGCAGACCTAGAACGGTGTACATCGAGATTTGTTCCCTGTGTCGCATATCCATCACAGCGACATTATGTATGGCTCTAAAGTTAGTCATTATTCTGAATCAGAGCCTGATATTGTTGCGTTTTTTTTAAACGTGAGCCACGTCTCCCAAGTGTCTGTAAAGCTAGACATTCTATCCTGAGAGATGTGTATCAGCTCCTCCATCATCTCAATGCGATTTGTACGCTGTATCCAATTTTTGATGGAGGGAGTGGCTAAAGACTTCCAATGTACCGGAATACACAGCCTAGCTGCATTGATCAAGTGCATGGCTACCGATTTGAAATATTTTTTTGGGGGAATTTTAGATATATGCAGGAGGTATTGCTCTGGAGAAAATTCCAGGGTTAATGCGGAGATAGCTGTCATCAGTTTGTGTACTTTCCTCCATTAAGGTTGGACTATTGCGCATGTCCACCAGATGTGGAGGAATGAAATAGTCTTTTCATGCTGAGCTCAGCAAAAGTAATTTTTATGATGGGGGGTCCTTTTTCCAACTCAGTGATTCTGTTTTTAAAGAAAATAAAATAAATTCCTGGCATATTGGCGTTATATTTTTCACTTGGATGTTATAAGTTGCACTATACAGAGTAAATACAGCTGGATAAAATAAAACCTGAATAAACAACCTTGAATTAAAATTCAAAAAGTGCATGTGTCACAATATAGAACCGTGTAAAAACAATAATTCATATAGAGGAATTCTGAAGTGAACAAATATCAACTGTGCTGTATAAAAACAAAAAAGTTCATGTGAATAATAATCGCACCGTGAAACCTCTAAGGAACTTATATCCACTGTGTTGTATATAAAGTCCATATATATGATAATAACGTGAAACCTCTAGAGAACTTCCAACATTCAGAAACTTTGATGTTTCTGCAGCCAAAACATGTAACAATGACGCTTACCGGATCAGTTTGACCTCAGAGTATAGAGATCATAAGAGCCTGATGCATCAGCCTGCCGGCAACGATACAATCCACCTGTTCCTCAATCCAGGGAGAAAGCTCTCATCCAGTCACAGCGAACCAAGGTAAGGGTTTTCCAGTCGGATTCTTGGATACCAGGATCAGGGAAAAGAGCCACAAACCAGGGTCCATATACTGTGGTCTATACTTGCAAAGATAGTCCTGCAAGTTTATCACCCACTGACCTCAGCAGTAGTTGGCAACCTCGCTGAAACGAACTTCCCTCCAGTGACCACAGGATCTATATCAATAAAGATATTTGTCATCACCCAGTGTCTGGGGTGCTCATCCTCAGGTTAGAAGGCTTGTACACTACATTTCCTTGCTCCACTCTCACCTGAAATCTCTACCCAAACCTTCTGCCAGAAAGGAAATTTATTTGCTAGAGATCCTGTGGTCACTGGAGGGAAGTTTGTTTCAGCAAGGTTGATGACTACCGCCGAGGTCAGTGGGTGATAAACTTCCAGGACCATCTTTGCAAGTAAAAGGACCCTGGTTTGTGGCTCTTTACCCTGATCCTGGTATCCAAGAATCCGGCTGGAAAACACTTACCTTGGTTCGCTGCGACTGGATTAGAGCTTTCTCCCTGGATTGAGGAACAGGTGGATTGTATCGTTGCCGGCAGGCTGATGCATCAGACTCTTATGAGCTCTATAATCTCCAACCGATCCGGTAAGCAGCATTATTGTTGCATGTTTTTTTTTTTTTTTTTTTTTTTTCTTTTTTCTATTTAAACATTACATCATTAACCTCCTAGCAAATTCCTCTTCATCTTCGCCCCCCCCCCCCCCCCCACCAAAGGAGAAAAGAGAGAAAAAAATAAATAAATAAATAAGTAAATAAATAAGAAGAAAAAAAAAAAAAAAAAGAGAAAAAAGTAATAAATAAATAAACATATAAATAAAAAAAAAAAGAAAAAACAAAAAAATTGTTATGTCTCTCCTGTTGCCCCTCCTCCCCCCCCATCCCCAACTAGATACAACCTAGCTCTCTTCTTCTCTCTTTTTGTATGAGAAATAGGGTGCCCATGTATCCCAGTATTTCTCTTCTTGCTCTTTCATTGCCAGAGTCAAATTTTCCATCTGTTGAATCTCTCTAACTCTTGCCCACCACTGAGCCCCCGTGGGAGGAGCCTCCCTTTTCCATAAGGCCGGGATACAGGCTCTCGCCGCCGTGAGTAGGTGCTTCAATATATTTATCAACCGACATAGGGACATCATTTAATATAAATGCTGCTGGGTTTTCCCCAAGAGACACACCTGTAATACTGCTTATTGCTTCCTCTATCATTCTCCAAAATTCTCTAATTTTCCCACATTCCCAAAAAATATGCAGCATCGTACCCTCGGCTTCCCCACACCGCCAACAGACATTTGGTACCTGCGGGAATATGCCATGTAACATACTTGGAGTTTTGTACCATCTAGTAAGGATCTTATATCCCCCTTCCTGGTATCTACATGCTATTGACGTTTTATGGACCGCTCTAAGAATTTTTTCCTTTTGCATTTGGGAAAACAAAACCTTCAGTTCTTTTTCCCAGGCTTGTATAAAGCCTAGATTTTCCGGGGCCTCTGAGCCTATAATTACTTCATAGAAATATGACAGGGAGTGTCGCAAATTTTCACCATCTAAACATATCTGCTCAAATCTTGACAACCCCCGAATTTCTGGGTACATCCTATTTTTAGAGCGGATATAGGATCCTAGTTGCATTGCCCTGAAGTAGTCCAACTCTGGGGTGAATTCATTTTCTATCTCCCCTCTTGTCATTAATCTACCCTCCCTTGAGAAATGTATAATCCTACTTATCCCTCTTTGTCTTAAATTGGCAAATCTATGGTCTAAAATTCCTGGCCCGAAATCTGGTGTGCCTATTACTGGTGACATAGGACTTGGTTCCTTGGATATCTTAGTTTTTTTAAAGATTTTTTTTAATTATATTTAGAGTTGCCCCTATCAGTGGATGTTTCTTTACAGCCTTTAAAATATCCTCTCCAGTCATCCATGCCAAACCCTCCAGGGGGACATCACACATCATTTGTTCCATCTTTACCCATGGCTTCTTCTCTTTGGCACACCATTCCATTACTCTGACTAAGTGTGAGGATTCCTGGTATTTACATGGGTCTGGAAATCCAATACCTCCTTTTTCTTTAGGGAGAACCAAAATAGTTCTCCGTATTCTCGCAGGTTTTCCAGCCCATATAAACCTCAGGAATCCCGACCGAAGTTCTCTCATATAGCTTTGGGGAATCCTTATTGGCAAGGTTTGGAGCAGGTATAAAAGCCTAGGCATTACGTTCATTTTTATTATATTCGTCCTACCAAACCATGTAAAAACTTCTCTGTCCCATCTTTGTAAATCTTTTTTTATTTTTTTTAACATTGGAACATAGTTTAACTCAAATATCCTGCTTAGCACTTTGGGGATTTTAGTCCCCAAATAACTAATATAGGAATCTGTCCATCTAAAGTTGAATTGTGATGTTATTTGGTGGGTCAGTGAGTCATTCATTTCCAGCCCCATTGCCTCCGATTTGTTGTAGTTCACTTTAAAATTTGCTATGTCGCCAAATTGCTTTAACTCCCCCAGGAGGGGAGGCAGGGATATGACTGGAGAGGATATGAAAAAGATCAAGTCGTCGGCATAAGCCGCTAGCTTGTATTCCTCCGTTGCTGTTTTTATACCTCTAATATTACAATTTGCCCGTATTTTTCTTAAGAATGGCTCCATTGTGAGGATAAAAATAATAGGTGACAGTGGGCATCCCTGGCGTGTACCATTTTGAATTCGAAATGGCTCAGAGATTCTCTCATTCACCTTAACCCTTGCGGTCGGTACAGAATATAAGTTTTGGAACCATCTCAGCATTCCCTCCCCTAATCCAATATGTTGCAATGTGGTCCTCAGGAACAACCAGTCCACCCTATCGAATGCTTTTTCTGCATCTGCTGATATTAATGTAAGGGGTTTCTGGTCTCTCTGTGACCAATAGATAGCGTTTACCACTCTCTGTGTATTTTCCCTCCCTTCCCTTCCTGGCGTAAACCCTACTTGGTCGGGGTGGATCAATTCCGGAATATGTTCAACCAACCTACTCGCTAAGATTTTTGAAAAAAATTTTAAGTCCACATTTAGTAATGATATGGGTCGGTAACTAGCACACTGAGATGGGTCCTTCCCCTCTTTTGGAATCACTGCGATGTGCGCCAGCAGTGTTTCCTTCGGTATCCTCTGTCCTTCGCGCAATGAGTTATAAGCTGCTATGAACCTTGGAGCCAGTTTTTCCCCAAATGCTTTATAATAGGCCAGGGTATACCCATCAGGGCCAGGTGATTTCCCTAGGGGTAGGAGGTTCAGCACCCTCTTGAATTCTTCTACCGTTATTGGTATGTCTAGGTTCTGCACTACCTCTTCTGTGAGTTTAGGCATTTCTGATGAGCTCAGATATTCCCTGGCTATCTCTTCTTTCTTCTTATTTTTTTCTGGGGTACTAGCCCCTTCTAATTGATAAAGCCCCTCATAGTAACTCTTAAAAGCCTGAGCCATCTTCTCAGAGGAATTGACTACCTCTCCTTCTTGTGTTTTAATTCCCCTTATCTGTGCTTTTACGCTATTCTGTTTTAAAGCTTTCGCTAACATCCTACTCGGTTTATTCCCATACTCATAGACTGTTTGTCTATTCCTTTTTATCTTTGCTTTTGCCTGTTCTATGAGCAACGAGTTTAGTTCTCCCCGTAGGTTGTTTAATTTCTCTTCTGTCTTTTGTGCCTGGGATTTTTTATGAGCCATTTCTACTTCCCTAACATTTTTAAGTAAGGTTTCTATCTGTTCATTCAATTTCTTTTTCCTATGGGATCCTAATGAAATAAGAACTCCTCTCATCACACATTTATGTGTTTCCCATAGACTAAATGGTGCTATTTCTTCCATCTCATTGATTTGGAAAAAAGAGTCCATTTCCTGGTTTAACATTTTTTCGTATTCTTTGTCTTTTAAGAGGGATTCGTTAACCTTCCACTGCCATTCTCGATGATCTACTTCTCCTAAATCCATTTCGCAGCTTGTCGGTGCATGATCGGACAATGTAAATGATCCTATATCTGCCTTTACCAATGATGTCATTCCAGTCTGTGATATTAAGATATAGTCGATACGGGTATATGTTTTATATTTCGCCGAGTAGAACGTATAGTCTCTATCTTGGGTGTGTAGTATCCTCCATGTATCTACCGTCTGCATTTCATTAAATAATAGTTTTTTTATTTTCCTCAATTTTATGTATGTCATGTGGGACGCACCTCTTGACGTATCCATAAGAGGGTCCAATGCAACATTTAGGTCTCCTCCTATTATCAGTAGGCCTTCTTTATGCTGCTGTATCAACTGGAGACTAACCTCCAGGTGGCTAACCTGATCATCATTTGGAAGATACAGATTAACCAATGTGACCTTTTGCTGCCCTATTAGTCCCTTCACAATCAGAAGGCGGCCCTCCTCATACCTTATTACATTCAATTCTTTCCAAGGTAACTGGTTGGCCACCAAAATAGATACTCCACTTGACCTGGAGTTCTGGGATGTCCCATGGTACACATTGGAAAATCTGTAATTCCCCAAATTTGGTATTCTGTTACCACTAAAGTGTGTCTCTTGTAGAAAAGCTATGTGTGTCCTTAATCTTCCCAATTCGGCGAGTAGTCTGAATCGTTTTTCCGGGATGTTCAATCCCTTGACATTATAAGAGGTAATTTTTATTTTAGTCATTCCTAAACTTTGCCAGGAGAGAAAACCTCTTCCCCACTGAAAAAGATCCCTTCCCCACTAAGGGCAAGGGGGGAGCAAGAGCTAGTTCCCCAAGGGGGGGGGGGGGGTGGGAGAGAGAGAGGGCAAACAAAAAAAAAAAAAAAAAGGGAGGGGGAGGGGGAACCCCAGGAGAGAGAAGAGAAAAAAATAAATAAATAAAGTAAATAAATAAAATAAAATACTAATTTCCCTTACTTGATCTGTTCTCGGGGCAAACACCCCGGTGCGCATCTTCTATATTCAACTCCACCACCCCCCCCCCCAATATCCCCCCTCCCCCATTACGGTCTCATCTTCTTCACTTCTGGCTCTCCCCACCTCCTCCCTCCTTCCCCTCCCACCCCCACCCTCAGCACTCCCCCTCCCTCCTTCCACCCTCCGATTCCCTATTCTGACCTCCCCTCCACCCTCCTTTTTGTGTCACCTCCTGTGTGTACCTCCGTCCTTATAGTCTCATTATGTGTTCGTGTAGTCTACAAAACCTATCCCAAAAAAGAAAAAAAGAAAGGAAAAAAAAAAAAAACTGTTGTCTTGCATCTTGTGTTGTTATATTGTATTGTTTTGAATTATATCATATGTGCCTTTTTAAAATATGTGTATATATGTAAGTGTGTGTGCATATGTGTATCTTTATGCTTCCACTAATATATTTCCCCCCTCTTAATCGGTATTCCTCTACCCCCCCCCCCCCCCCCCCCTCCTGAAAAAAATAAACATCCCCTCACATCACAGAAATCGCAAAAAATTGCATTGCTCATATAAGAAAAGAAAGAAAAAAAAAAAAACACACCAAACCCCTACCAGAAAAAGAAGGAGGAAAAAGAGAGAGCCAAAAAAAAAAAAAAAAATACATAAAGCCCATTATTCTTATTGGATCATCCCCCCTAAAAGGTCACCAAACCCTTTTTTCTCTTTTTTTTTTTTTTTCCCCAAATATTCAAGAGAGTCATACAACAATTTTTCTCTAGCGTTTTTTTCCCAGGAAGAGGGGACGAAGCTCGGGGGGGGGGGGGGGGGGGGGGGGGGCAGAAAAAAAAAAAAGAAAAAGGGGAGGGAGAAAAAATGTATCACTTATTTTCATATACTAATATTTACTAATTTAATTCCTTTTTCTCCCTCCTTTTATTCAAGTAGTTAACCCCTCCTCCAGACTCCATTGAGACGTTTAGCCAATCAGGTATTTCCACAGCGTCAGAGTCCAAAAATGAAAAAAGATCTGGCAATTGTTCTGGACTATATAAAGTAAATACGTGATCTCCTTTTTTTATAATCAAAGATAATGGGTATCCCCATTTATATGTTGCTTCCTTTATTCGTAGCAGGTCCAGCAATGGTCTCATTAATCTTCTCCTACGTTTTGTCTGCCAACTCAGATCTGGGAACAGCTGTATTTCCTGGTCTTCAAAAATCATAACCCCTTTCAGCCATGCCGCCCTCATTATATCTTCTTTTATTTTAAAAAAGTGAACTCGGCATAATACGTCCCTGGGGTTCCCCCGTTCCGGATTCTGCACTGCTGGGCTCCTGTGAACTCGGTCAAGTTCTATATGAGTCTCTGGGGGCTTTTCTAAATAAAAATTAAGGATTGTAGTTGCTGCCCTCCTTAGGTCAGGTGCCTTAATTGTCTCTGGGATTCCTTTAATGCGTAAATTATTCCTTCTGTTTCTATTTTCGAATTCTTCAGCCTGTAATTGCAATTCTATCAACTTTTGGTGTTGTGCGTTTAATTTTGCCTCCAGTATATCAATGCGTTTGTCAGCAATGTCCTGTGTTGTCTCACAGTTATGTAACCTTTTGTCTACTGCTTCAAGTTTACCACATACCTCACTCATCTCTTCTTTTACAACGGCTTTCAGATCGGTCATCCAAATTAGTATGTCCTCTTTTGTTGGGAGCGCCTGTATAAGCTGTCTAATATCAGGCTCCCTATCCCGATCTTGTCCCCTTAGAATTAAAGGACGTACCTCAGTTTCCATCATGGTCACGCTCTGCGGGGTTATCGGGAGACTTACTTCTACCTCTTCCGCAATCTCCATCCGAATGCTCCCATCTGATCTATTAGCCATGTTGCCAACCGACTCCTCTAGTGTCGTTTGTTTCTGGTTATCCCGAACCATGCGTTGTGATGTTACTTCTAAGTCCACAGACATCCCAGCGTCTTTTCTTGTGAGGTACCTTGTAATGTATGAATGGGTAGGTGAGCTCTGTGGGTTCGCTCTACTAGGCCCCCTTCTTCTCGGCATGAAATCGGCTCCACCCCTGGTTTTTAGACAGCTCTAACAAATAGTGTCTTCACTAGCCTCATCCCAGAAAAAATCACTTCTATAAGGCACTATAACACTACGGGGCATTGAGATAGACAGTTCCCTCTGCTCTGTATTGTGCTCCTTCTTTAAAACTCTTTATAGGGGCAACGATGCTGCTGTTGAAATTTATATCTCACTTCAAACCCGATAGTCATGTGGCATCTATTCGGTTTCTTAACGTCCCACAGTTTGCTGTTCTACCGTTCTGCCAGCTACTACCGTTGTTATACAACTATGCTACAGTGAATACAACACTGCATGCATATATATGAGAAATTGTCCGTTCACTCCTCTTACTCCACACACTCAGCTTCTGCACTTCAGTGTTAAGATTTGCACCATTGCTTCAGAGAACTTCCAAACTTAGCTTAGCTTACGCCCCTCCTTATCACACATCAGCATTATATAGCTATCTTTCTCTGAGAAGCTCTGCACATTACAGTCCAAACAGTTAAAGTCTACTCACTCAGATCTCACATAGTTAACTGAAGAGGGGGACGAGATGACAGAGAATGTGGAGTGAAAGTTCAAGCCACCTGTAGCCTTGCAGCATCTCTTCCTTCTCCTGTTATCTTCAGCCTAGCTCTGTTATCAGTCGTCCACACTACCACAATAGTCTTATCTGTCCTTATGAGAGCATATGGGGCATATTCCACTGATTGGACTTCCGTTTCCGGGGGTGTATGCTCTGAGCATGATGGAGTGAGAGGAGCAGCGTCTCGCAGCGGCTACACACTCAGACAGGAGAACGTGAGAAGCCGAGTGATTGCACATGTTTAAGTGCCTAATTAAGAGCTTGAGCAGTGACTGGAGCAGTGACTAATGAGTTTATGTTGCTTTCCTCTGAAAAAAAAAAAACAAAAGAGCGGCAGAGAGCTGTTTGAACAGACCGGACTGAGCGGAGATAACTGCCCCATATGCTCTCATAAGGACAGATTGTTGCATGTTTTGGCTGCAGAAACATCAAAGTTTCAGAATGTTGGAAGTTCTCTGGAGGTTTCAAATTATTATCATATATATGGACTTTGTATACAGCACAGTGGATATAAGTTCTTTATAGGTTTCACGGTGTGATTATTATTCAAATAAACTTTTTTGTTTTTATACAGCACAGTTGATATTTGTTCACTTTAGAATACCTACCGTATTTATCGGCGTATAACACGCACCCCAAGTTTAGGAGGGAATATTAAGGAAAAAACTTACATTTAAATCCACATCATTGTAGCCTTGCCCAGTGCCTTTGCAGCCTTGCCCAGTGCAGCCTTGCCCAGTGCCTTTGCAGCCTTGCCCAGTGCAGCCTTGCCCAGTGCCTTTGCAGCCTTGCCCAGTGCAGCCTTGCCCAGTGCCTTTGCAGCCTTGCCCAGTGCAGCCTTGCCTAGTGCCTTTGCAGCCTTGCCCAATGCAGCCTTGCCCAGTGCCTTAGTAGCCTTACCCAGTGCAGCCTTGCCCAGTGCAGCCTTGCCCAGTGCCTTTGCAGCCTTGCCCAGTGCAGCCTTGATTTAAAATTAGCGCCGAGTGGAGAGGAAGAGCGCCGTGTGACATATCGAAAGCCGCGTGTATTTTCGGCTAGTCTCGGGCCGGCTCCTCTCGCAGTCCCGCCCACCTCCACTGATTGCGAGAGGAGGAGCCGAGCGCCGACAACATACAGAAATCCGAGTTCGGCTAGTTTCGGCTCTGCTCGCAGTCAGGGGCGGGACTGTGAGAGGAGCCGAAAATAGCCGAACTCGGCTCCTCTCGCAATCAGTGGAGGTGGGCGGGACTGTGAGAGGAGCCGAGACTTGCCGAAAATACATGCGGCTTTCGGTATATCGGCTCCGCTCGCTCCCCTCAAAAAAAAAAAATCAGCGGGGATCGGCGTATAACACGCACCCACGATTTTCCCCTGATTTTAAGGGTAAAAAAGTGCCTGTTATACGCCGATAAATACGGTATATATGAATTATTATTTTTACACAGTTATATATTGTGACACATGCACTTTGTGAATTTTTATTTCACTATTATTTCACTATTATTTCACTATTTGACATCTACTTTTTAGTGGATGCACGTTTGTTGTCTTTTGTATTATGTTTTTGAGCTTTTTTGTATTTAGACTAACACAAGCCGCAGCACCTTTTTTCTTGAATCACTTGGTTAGCGCAGAAATTTTTCCCATTTAGACAAAACAAAAACTGTCTGTCTCCATTTTAAATCAACAGAATGTGATTTATTTTTATTTTTTTTAAAGGGGGGTGATTCTTTTCTATTTTCGCTGTATGCTTTAACCCTTTATAGGGTTACCCTGTATCTCTGACCATTATGTGAATCTCTCTCCATTACTTGCTTTACACTACTTATTGAATAGTATGCGTTTAGACATTAAAACTGTCAAACTGGCAATACAGAATTCAGCCACTCAGAGCTCCATGTATTAAATTACGCCATATGTTGCAAACTTTATCACCATCTCGGCCTAGTGATCTAAATGTACTCGGGTACTTCCTTCTGTCCTTCTGCCATGAGGGCTTCCATACAGAACAATCACCAACTGGGTATCTGTGCGAGCCGCCTTGATCATGCTTACCCCATTTTTGCACCACACTCTTTGCGCACACTATAGGGAAATTATCCTCGCTGATAGCAGCACTGGGAACCAGAGACAAGGAAACTATGGCAAAAGCTTAGGTGAATATTTGCTCTGCCAAAAGCTTGCAAAACAGACCACAGAGTCGCGACACATCCCTTGCATTGGAGGAGGACATTTTTTTAGCATCTCATGCAATTCAAGCTCTAGCTCAGGCACACAACATGCAGCCTACCTGACTAAAGCAGACTATTCTACAACAATTCGATGGACTGATGGATTTAATACAGCCATAACTGTCCCGGACTTAAAAGTGCCAGGCTCCTTCTCCACCTTCATTATCTCTACCTGAATCCGATCCTGAACTGCCTGCTCTAAAGGAGGTAGACCTAGAGGAGAATTGGGTTGATCTGAAAGTGGTGTTAGAGAAGGCCAAGGAGGATTGCTCACCCCTTGGCTGAGCAATTATTGCAATTACCTTCTGCCTTGTTGTTTTGTGTGAATGCCATAGAACAAGTTATGATGTAAATCTCCACAATGGCTCCTTTTTCTGATCACGTGCACAGAATCTTGTAGCTCAAAGCCTGGTCAGCTTTAGCTACCTGTTAATGATGCTTCAACATTTGAAGCAGGTCATGTCTTTTTTTTTTTTTTTTTCCTCAAAGATGTCACAGAAGTAAAGGTTCTTCTTCCACAACAGAAGGTTCTAAAATTCCCTTCCTGAAGAGGCTTCAACCTCTTCAAAGTGCAGAAAACCCAGCATTTCTCCCAGGCTTCAATTTGCTAAGCCACACTTCAGCCCTTCCTTTCAGCTCAGGACTTGAAACACCAAATCCCCCAAGCCTAGCCCAAAACGTCCTATTTACAGTTTTCTCTTGGTCAAAACCCTTTATCCTCACCATTTCCTTCTCTCAAACCCACCAAAATCTGCTCAAAAACAGTCAGAGAGAACAATCTCTTGTCTTAAGGAATAGTCGTTTCAATATCTTTGGAGGATAGTTTTAAAGTATTCTGTTCTGTTCACCACCTGTTCACAGTACCAAAACTAAATGGCAGTATTCCTCCTTTCCTGGACCTAAAGTTTCTAAACAAGTACCTTCTAATTCCAAAGTTTCATATGCAATCTGCAAGGTCAGTTATTGCCTCTGAGACAGGAAATACTTGACATCCATAGAACTCAAAATGCCTATTTGCATATTCCCATTTACCCACCTCCTCAGTCATTTCTGCTCTTTGCTGTAGGAAAAAATATCTCCGGTTTGTTGCACTGCCATTTGGCCTGTCCTCAGCTCCCAGAGTATTCTCACAAAGATATTTACACTCCTTGACTTTTAAGAACTTGGGGCATGCAGGTCAAAGGGTATCTAGTTGACCTTCTTCTGAAGGACTCCTCTCCCTTCCCATAATCTGCAAATGTCCCTGGGACTATTCAGATACTTTTGGTTGGGTAATTAACAGATACAGGCTGTCGGTTTGGTGATTAACCCCTTGGCGCCATCTGCTGCCGGCCCTTTTAATGGGTTTGCTATGGGGGCGGGGCTTATGACCATGTGATTGTCTGTCACGGTCACATGATCGGAAAACTTCAGATTGTAAGCAGCATTTAGGAGTTTTCCCGTGAGCCATCGGTCACTGTTGGGAGCACACAGGGCATGCGCCCTCGGCACAACACTGTTGTCGTTGCACACAAATATGCAGCCGCTTTGTGCTAAGGCCCAGCAGTCGGGAGGCCACAGAAACCAAATTGGAGCAGAAGTAGGGTGCTACTACCCAGTATGATCAGAAGATTGTTTAGAGCTTACCTGGGTACGAGGCAGTCGCAGAGCTGCAGTAGCCTTCATGAGAAAAGGTAGTGAACAAGGCCCGCAAGGCTGAAACTCGTTTACATCTGCTGTCTGTGTCTTTTATGGAGAATCAATACATTTTGAAGATTTTAAAGAGCAAGCAAAGAATTGCGGCCCATCATTTCTCACTTAAAGGGGTTGTACAGGTACGTGTTTTTTCACCTTGTCACCCCCCCCCCCCCCCCCCCCGTTTTACTTACCTGAGCCCCAGAAATGAATGTTCGGGCCACTCTCTGCAAAACGAATTGCACAGTGGAGGTAAGTATGACATGTTTGTCATTTAAAGATTAAAATGATCCTTTTAGTATCACTTTAAACAAAATGGTCTCTCTTAGATCACACACTCTGGCTTTGAGATCAAATAAGTGTTCCTTTGAGGTTCTCTGAAATTTGGGCCCCTTGGTGGTTGCCTTTGCAGCTGTGTCATTCACATAATTCCATTCAAGGCCTCTTCAACACAACATCTTGCTGGCATGGAACAAACGTGCTCCCTTCCTAGGTGTTCCTATGTTTCTATCAAATCAGGCAAGGATTTCCTATATTGGTTGATTTCCAACCCATCCTTGGCAGTGGGCAAATCGTTTTCTACAATACTACTGAAAGGTGATAACCGATGCCAATCTTGGAGGCTGAGGAAGAGTGTTCCAATCTATTATAGTTCAGGGAACATGGTCACCATAGATGGCCAAGCTCCCCATCAATATCTTGGTGCTCTGAACGATCAAAATGTCTGTGCCCCTCTGGACTCCACCTTTTCCAGGAATACTCGATCAGGGTGCAATCACCTACATCAATCACCAAGGGGGCACCAGGAATCCTACAGCCTTGAAACAAACATGTTCATCTCATGGATGAAGAAACTCTGTTAAGTGATCTCTGCTTTCCATTTCCCAGGAGTCGACAGTTGGAATGTGGATTACCTCGTCAACTGCACCAAAGGTAATAAGTCATTTACACCAACAGTTCAGCTTGAAGTATCAGATATGGGGTACTTTGGACGTGGATACGTTGGCCTACAGGTTTGTGGCCAGGACCAAGGATCCTATAGCACTGGCATTGGATGTTCTGATAATTTCCTTGGCTCAGTTCAGGCAAACCATGCTTTCCCTCAAGTACTGCGCAACGAAAGCAGTAGATCTCATTGCATCAAACTAGCTTAGAAGGATCTGGTACACAGTTATACTCCAACTTCTAGAAATCTATCCGTGGTTGCTTCCAAATGGGTAAGACTTGCTATTTCTCACTGGCTTTATTGGCATGGCTATTAAAGCCCACCTCTCTAGGATCAACCCTCCTTACACACCTGTGCTTTCTTGTGACCTTAATTTTGTTCTTTTCTGCCCTGGAGAAACACCCATTTGGTGGAGAATTTCTCCTGCAAGGTAGCCTTTTTAGTTGCAATACTTTAGCCATTACATCAGTGCGGACAGCATGGCACTGACTCGCCTTGACAGCAGGGTGTTACAAATAGTACTGTCTGGGGCGGGGGGGAGGGGGGGGGGGGGTGGGGAACGTATTTTCGATTAGCTTACTACCAACTTAAAGTCTCCTCGGGGGGGGGGGGGGGGGGGGGGGGGGGGGGGGGGGGGGGGGGAGGGTATAGAGGGGGGGGGGAGGGGGAGATCTAACTGGTAATAAAGGGGGGGGGGACTAACTGTTGAAACATTAGATTTGATATGGGGGGGGGGGGGGGGCAAGATTAAGGGGGGGGGGGGGGGGGGGGGGAGGCTAATGAATACATAATCTACTGGGGGGGGGGGGGGAAAACTTAGATACCAAAATCAAAAAACTTCCAAAAAAATATTGATCTTATTACGGGGGGGGGGGGGGGGGGATTCCTTACTGGAAAGCTATTAAAATGTAATAGGCAACTGAGGGGGGGGAAACTATGTTATATTGAAGCCCTCACATCATTCGCATCACTAGGGGGGGGGGTACCCTCATAACTCTCTCACTAAAGCGGAGTAGCGTCTTCATCACTACAAAATCCTCCTGTTTCAGATATATGTTTGAATACAATCTATCCGTATCTCCTAAGAGTACCCCGAGCATGCGGAGTGGACGGCGCGGCATAATACAGAAATAACACAACAAAACTCAACTTTGTAGATAAATTAACATCCACCATTGTAGACACAGATAAGGAAACATCTAATCATTGCCTAATTAAAAACATTTCCCCTGCATGATTACATAAATCAACCCCCCCCATGCTTTCATCCTTCCACCTCTATCTACACCCCTCAAATCTCCTCCGATACTGTTAATTCCTTCCAAATGGGTAAGACTTGCTATTTCTCACTGGCTTTATTGGCATGGCTATTAAAGCCCACCTCTTGAGAGACAGTTGGGTCTTTAGCTTTTAGCAATTTATAAATAAAAAGTTAGTCAAGCCACATCCAGAAAGATCTGCCTGGAAATCCCTCTTTTCCTGGTGTGAACACAGGCACTTACATCCCAGAGATTACTCGGTGCCTTACATTTTCTACAATCAGTGCATGACCAGAACTTGACCTTAAGCACTCTGAAAGGAGTAGCTTCGGCCTTGTCCATTCTTTTCCAAAAACCTCTTCCTTTGCTTTCCCTTGTAAAGATTCAAGGTAGTTCTAGGATCAAGCCCTCCTTACAGCACCCTGTGCTTTCTTGTGACCTTAATTTTGTTCTTTCTGCCCTGGAGAAACAACCCTTTTGTGTGAAGTCTCCTGCAAGGTAGCCTTTTTAGTTGCCATTACATCTGTCGGACATGTCCCTGAATGTTCTTGTAGGTAGCAATTCCTGATCCTTTTACAAGGATAAAGTAGTTTTGCACCCAAGATCTTCCTTCTTTTTTTTTTCTTACCTAAGTGCTATCTAACACACAGTCCTTCACTCTTTGTGCTCTGCTCCTAAGCACCCCCAAAGAAATGGCTCTGACAACATCCATAAAATGAAAAAACTATCTGAGTTACTTTGACTCTAGTAAAGACCTAGTCCTTCCTTCATTGTGCCCCACTCTAAAGCACCCAAAGGAGATTGCTATTCACTGTCTAGACTTGGTCAGATCCATCATGGTCTACCTCAAAGATGCATATTGTGTCCGAAAGACTGACACTCTTCGTCTCACCTTCAGGATCTTGCAAGGGACATCCTGCTTTATGATCCACCTTTACTAAGTGGATAAGACAGCTAATGTCATGAACCTACACCCTAAAAGCTAAACCTGAAGTGATGCATGCTCGATACACCAGATCGGTAGGAATTTCCTGGGCATTCCAACATCACAGCTCTGTTGCCCAGCTTTGTAAAGCCACCACTAGGTCTTTAGTTCATACCTTTTTCAAAGTTCCACCAGGTGAATGTCCAATCTTCTGTGAATGCAGCTTTCAGCTGCAAGGTTTTTGCAGCAACACTCAGAGTTGCATCTGTTGATCCTTATTGTTGGGCCTGTTGGCACAGCTCTGTTTTGCATTGTTACGCACCCTTCTTGTTCATTGCTTGGGACATCCCAGCATCTATGAATATCCAACCTGTGTACTGTACAATTAAGACAGAAGGAATTTTGACTTCCCTGCAGATTTCATATATTGGAGTACAGGACACTGAAGATATCAGCCTTTATCCCAGGGTCTATGAATATCAAACCAGTGACCCGTGCATTTCTCCAAGACATAAAATTTACAGATGAATCAAACTTACTTTTTTCATACTTTTACGAAGGACCCTTCAGGTTAAATATTGGTCTGTGGAGTTTCAGTGCGAGAAGTGACTGTTAAAGCTGATGCCTGTTAAAAGGGAAAGCCTTTTTGGCAAATCCCTAATTCTCTTTATCAGGTAAATCGCAGGGGCAGTTTGTGGGGGGAAGGGGGTAGTACCCTCTTGCCCCAAAAACAGACAACAATTCTGATGGCTAAAGCCCCTGCTTATGAACCTAAAAAGATCCCTTTGTGTTACTTTTTTTTCTTTTAAGCTTTCAGGACCAAGATTGTAAACACCAAATCCCTGCCCCAGATCTGCAAATTCACCAGGTACAATGGCAAGCCCTCCTCGCAATGAGGTTGCTCCTTTACTTGTAAAAGTGTGAAGGTATGTCTTTGGGGCCATCCAGTCACAGGACATTTCTTGGGTCAAGAATGTTGTATCCAGGGAGTTCAAACTAGAATTCCAGTCCCTGCCTCCACCCTGCTTCTTGCTTTCAATCTTACCAACATCTCCACAAAAGTAGGTGGACCTTCAGATTAATATCAAGTTGCTCCTCTTTAAAGGTGTCATATGTTGCTAGAGGGAAAACCAGTTCCAGGGTTTCTATTGCATACTTAACTGTACCTAAAGCAAAAAGTCACCTGACCAATTCTGGATCTAAAGATTCTCAACATATTTCTTTGGGTTTGAAAATACCATATGGTGTCTACCCTCACAGGCATTGCTTCCCTCCACCTGAAGATTTTCAGACCTCTGTGGACATCAAGAATGCATACATACACATTTCCATATTCCCAGCTTATCAGCTCTACCTTTGTTTTTTAGTGGGCACACATTACCCTTGTGGCCTTTCCCTTTGGCCTAGCCAAGATGTTAAATTCTGCTTGTGTTTGCTTTGCTCCCAGTGCGTCTCCACAGTGGGATATTTGAACGGCATTCTTCTGAGAGGGCCTGTGCTGACTCTTCTATTAGCCAACGTCTTATAAAATGTCTAGACCAGGGGTCTCAAATTGGCAGCTGTTGCGCAACTACAGGTCCCATCATGCCTCTGCCTATGGGAGTCATTCTTGTAACTGTCAGCCTTGCAATGCCTCATGGGAATTGTAGTTATGCAACAACTGGATGGCCACCAGTTTGAGACCCCTGGTCTAGACCCTAAGGAGGTTTGGGTGGATCATAAATCTCGAAGTAAATTCTGGAATCCTCTCTTTGCTTCGGTTATTTTATCTAGGCCTGTTTCTATATCCAGCTCAGTCCAATGTTTTCCTTCCACAAGACAAACTCCAGTCTCTGCTCCTATGCGTGGACCCCACTGTCCATGAGTCAACCAGATCTTCACTTTTGCATTTAAGTTTTAGACTTGATAGTGTTCTCTTTTGAGGTATTCCTATATGGCCAATATAATTCCAGACTGTTGAAACTCAAAATTTTAGTGGCATGGGGAAGGCGGGGCTTATTCTCTGGACTACCACATTTGCCTGACTTGGTTTGGCGGGTAAAGAGTCTGCAGCTGAAAGCAGAAAAATACTTGGCTTGAATGTCAGCCTGTCAGAGTCCTTGGTACCCTGGTGCATGGGACATGGTCACTGAAGGAAGTTCATCTTCCAATCTGTGTTCTTGAAATCCCTACAGTGCCGGATCGCTCACTTTTTGATGTCATCCGATCATGATTCGGTCTAACAATGCCACCTCAGAGGCTTACGTTAACAATCAGGAAGGAAACATAAGTGCTTTAAAGAGAAGCAAATCTAATTCTTGGTGGAATGGAAAGTCATATTCCAGCTCTCCAAGATCTAGCTTTTCTGTCTTAAGGACTGGTTTTCCATCCTGATTTAGGGTTGTGGGCTGTAACAACTTGGCTATTGAAATCCTTAGGCTCCAGTCACACCTGGAGTTTGGGGGGGAAGCATTTAATGGCACCCCAATTGCAAAGCGCAAAGCTTGTTGCTCCTAAAGAAGCAGGTGCTTCTTTTGGGTGACAGCCTCTTTCATTGCGGTTTGCTGTGATTGCTGCGCTGTTTTTTTGCGCTGCAACCACGGCAAAATCGCACCGTGATTGGTGTACCATTTAAGAAGTAATGACATCGCAAACGAGTTCCGCCGTGATTCTGCAATCACGGGCAAAATCGCCCAATTCTGTCCACGATTCCCGAATCCAGTTGTAAATGGAGCATTAGGGATAGAGGTTTTCTAGAATCAGTTCTCTACATTGCTAAGGAGTGGGTAAGGGTTTGTAAACAAGGTGAGTATAAAGGGGACAGTGGGACACTTGACACTGTGCAAAGACACAATTTTTTCCCTGCATGGGCAAGGTGGACATGTCTTTTTTTAATGAACAATGCATTCTAAAGTTGCCATCTTGCACATTCGCATAGTCCTATTTTTGTAAACATTTCATTTTTAATATTTTTATTCGCTAGACTTCTTGCAATTTAGTAATCCTTTTTTTCTTTATTTTTATTTTCTTTTTCTTTTGGCATAATTTGTTTTAGACATCCAGGTGATGATGAGCGTGATCGAAACCCTTCAGAAGAGGATGATGAGGAGAAGCCAGGAAAGAGGGTGATGGGACCAAGGAAGAAGTTTTACTGGGATGAAACTCTTAGGTAATGGTTTATGTATTTTAATGGTGATCTTAATGCAAACTGCATGCATTTTAAACTGTATAGCAGCATTGCTATAGAAAGCACCTATTCTGAGTTCAGGTCATTCAGAGGTCAGGAAGATTAAGTTAAAGTTCAAATAAAATCCAGAAGTGGAGTGAAATACATGGGGAAAATTAGAACAGTTTTTAGTAACCTTGGATCAGAGGTAAGACTGAAAACAATGACTAACTTTTTAAGAACACTAAGCTTTGAATTTAAAGTTAAAGTGGATGTAAACCCTCTCCTATACCCAGTGATGTGAACAGCCTCAGATGATACACAGGGATGAAACAAATCTCCCTACATAAGTTTTACATGCATATATGCTGTCTTCAGCTTGCTATATTCTTTAGAATTCTAACGTACTAAAATACAGTTCTTTTAAATAAAAAGAGTTCTTAAAAAATCATGGTGACCCAGACTAAAGTCCGTAATGGTGCAGTGAGCCAAAGTTCATGAAATAGAGTGATACACCTTCCACCGGATATTCAATTTTTCACCACGTGCAGTACACACTCCCCTTTGGGGATGCACTCACCAGAAATATGATCAATATAAGCATTAAAATCACAAGCCATAGGTAACTGCTATCTCCTCAGCACGGCCACCTCTTCACCATCTGCAAGCACTAGAGCGGATCCACTCCAACCCAGCATATACATATGAAGAGAATAATAGTGCAGATAGCGTAGTACAGTTTGGCATAAAACAACTTTATTTCAAAATCCAATATTCCCCCCTTTAAAAACTGCGTACCAGAATACAATGATAAAACAGCCTTGTAAAATAATTTTAGAGTGCACTCTGCCTGATTGTCCCGTCCGTCCGCCGGAAATCGGGCGCTAAAGCGATGTGTAGAATGGTATCTCCACTTCCTGGTCGCTTGATGGCTGGAGCGCACCCTGGAGCGCATGCGTCACTTCCTGCGAGGTCACGACCCTGACGCGTTTCGTCACTTCCAGACGTCGTCTGAGGGACCCTCAGACGACGTCCGGAAGTGACGAAACGCGCCAGGGTCGTGACCTCGCAGGAAGTGACGCATGCGCTCCAGGGTGCGCTCCAGCCACCAAGTTGTTTTACTTCCCAAGCGACCAGGAAGTGGAGATAGATACCATTCTACACATCGCTTTAGCGCCCGATTTCCGGCGGACAGACGGGACAATCAGGCAGAGTGCACTCTAAAATTATTTTACAAGGCTGTTTTATCATTGTATTCTGGTACGCAGTTTTTAAAGGGGGGAATATTGGATTTTGAAATAAAGTTGTTTTATGCCAAACTGTACTACGCTATCTGCACTATTATTCTCTTCATATGTATATGCTGGGTTGGAGTGGATCCGCTCTAGTGCTTGCAGATGGTGAAGAGGTGGCCGTGCTGAGGAGATAGCAGTTACCTATGGCTTGTGATTGAAATGCTTATATTGATCATATTTCTGGTGAGTGCATCCCCAAAGGGGAGTGTGTACTGCACGCGGTGAAAAATTGAATATCCGGTGGAAGGTGTATCACTCTATTTCATGAACTTTGGCTCACTGCACCATTACGGACTTTAGTCTGGGTCACCATGATTTTTTAAGAACTCTTTTTATTTAAAAGAACTGTATTTTAGCGCTGCTGCAATATTTAAAGGGACAAGCACCTGTCTTTTATACGATTTGTGTTTTACCTGGACTTTTAATATTGCCTTATCACCGATTTTTACTGTATTTTATAGTAGCTGCTTTATTAATATCTAATAGCGATATTAGGTATTTATACGTGTGTTAACCAATGATACTTAAGTGCGCTTAATCCAGGAGCGCGGAATGATAGTCCCAGAGGGCGGCATTTTTTGAGGCACTATCCTTTTCCATTGAATTCTAACGTACTGTTAGAATTTTTACTTCCTCATTCAGTAGTAGGAGTGGATTCTTGGCTTGCACTGAGTGACAGCTGATTGGAGGAAAGGCACCCCCCCTCCACATAGGCAAAGGAAGGAATAAATGTGCAAAGCTGTGCTGTGACAAGACAAGCTCTCTGCTAATCTATTTATAGCACCCACCCGACACAAATTTCAGGCTGGTTTTATCTCGGTTGTCCGAGAACTTGTCAGAAGTTATCATGCTGATAACAGAGGAACGAAACAACGGAAATACATGGGACTTAGGGCTTTGGAGAGAGATAAACACTAGTAAACACTACAGAGATATAGTAGTTTCATAGTTTCATAGTTTCATAGTTAGTAAGGTTGAATAAAGACATCAGTCCATCCAGTTCAACCTGAGTGAGTTTCTACAATTGTCCCTATCCCTGTACATTGCACACTCACATCGGTCCCTACCCTCAAGGAGCCCACAATCCAAGGTCCCCATTCATATACTAGGGCCAATTTTTTGGACAGAAGCCAATTAACCTACCTGCATGTCTTTGGATTGTGGGAGGAAACCGGAGTACCCGGAGGAAACCCACGCAGGCACAGGGAGAACATGCAAACTCCAGGCAGGTAGTGTTGTGGTTGGGATTTGAACCAGCGACCCTTCTTACTGCTAGGTGAGAGTGCTAACCACTACACCACTGTGCACCATATGTGCCTAGGTTAAATTTCATGAATCAGGTTTACATCCATTTTAACCTGGACCCCAGTTTAAAGTGGAGTTCCAGTCATATCTTTGTTTATTAAAAGTCAGCAACTACAAAAAGTGTAGCTGCTGACTTTTAATAAACAGCCTGTCAAGGACTTACCAGGCATTTCCGGGCCTTCCGTGCGCACACAGGTGCGCGGCGGGCGCGTGCACGTTAGCGTGCGCGTCAGCGCGCGTGGCGGCGCGCGCGTGCATGTGCGCATGCGCGAGAACGCAATTGGCGCCAAAAAGGGCTTTAAAAGCCCAGCAGTGACACTCAGCCAGTGCTGTGTTGTCTTTAAGCTTCCTGCTTGTCAGCCACCCGAAAACCTGATCTGAGACCTGAACCTGTGATCTCCCGTTACCGACCCGGCTCTGTTTGGACTACTCTACCTTCTCCTACCCGACCCGCCTGACCTTGTTGCATCTGTCTTTGGTTACCGACTCCTGCCTGCCTACCGACTCTGCCATTTGCCTGCTCCTATCATCTGATTGATCTGCTGTTGCCAACCGGACTGTCTGACCTTGTTCTGCTGATTCCCACTTGTTTGATCCGCCTGCTGCCTGGTTCTGTTGTATCCTGCTTCAACCACCTACAGCTGCAGTCTTACATCCTGCCATCCGCATACGGACATTACTGGAAGACCTCCCTGTTGGTTGCAACATCTTCCTCTACAAACCAGGCACTCCTACCCCACTGTGCTCACGTCACCACTGTCCCCATCTCCAGTGGCACGTGAACCAGCGCTGTATGAGAGGTCTCCTCCTACAAGTCAGGCTCTACGTCCAGGTACGTAACACAGCCACTCACCTGTCCCACAGTCCAGCGGTGTGCTCACTCGCACCGAGTTCTCCCCTTGTCCTCCCTTGGCGGTGCTGGCATCTCTACTATGGGCACCCGGCTGTGACACAGCTGGGTGCCCACTGCACATGTAAGAGTGGCGCCGCACTCTGTGACTGGTCCCAAAGTCTTCTAGAATCTGTCGTATGTCCCAGAAGACTTTGGGAGGGAGAACTTCCACTTCTGATCGCCTAGGCGACCGGAATAGAAGTGGGAGCAGGTACCTGTCAAAATTGGGTACCTGCTCCCCACCTCCTCCCCAAAATCTCAGTTTCACATACAGGAGCCAGGGAGTAGGCCTTAAAGAGGAAGTTCCACTTTTGGCAACTCAGAAAAGTGAGGCTGTAGTAACAAAGTGAAACAAAGGGACTTATTTAAAAACCAGCAGTATATAGCACACACAAAATGAACATTGTCCATGGTATTGTTATAAAACAACAATATGCTTTACAAATGTGCCTTGTACTTTCTGAGCATCAGGACTCTTAAGTCAATGGAGCGTAATTAAAATAAATAAATAAAATTCAAGAGGGAAACACCAGACAGGTCAGGGATAAAGTTGTGGAGAAGTTTAAAGCCTGGTTAGGCTATAAAAAAAATATCCCAAGCTTTGAACGTCTCACAGAGCACTTTTCAATCCATCATCCAAAAATGGCAAGCGTATGGTACAACTGCAAACCTACCAAGACATGGCCGTCCACCTAAACTAACAGGCCGGGCAAGGAGAGCATTAATCAGAGAAGCAACCAAGAGGCCCATGATAACTCTGGAGGAACTGCAGAGATCCACATCTCAGGTGGGAGAATCTGTCCACAGGACAACTATTAGTCGTGCACTTCCCAAATCTGGCCTTTGTGGAAGATTGGCAAGAAGAAAGCCATTGTTGAAAGGAAGCCATAAGAAGTCCTGTTTGCAGTTTGCAAGAAGCCATGTGGAGGACACAGCAAACATGTGGAAGTAGGTGCTCTGGTCAGATGGTACCAAATGTGGAAAACGAACACTGCACATCACCCTGAACACACCACCCCACTGTGAAACATAATTGTGGCAGGATCATGTTGTGAGGATGCTTTTGTTCAGCAGGGACATGGAAGCTGGCCAGAGTTGATGGGAAGATGGATGGAGCCAAATACCGGGCAATCTTAAAACAAAACCTGTTAGTCTGCAAAAGACTTGAGACTGAGGCGGAGGTTCACCTTCCAGCAAGACAATGACCATAAACATACAGCCAGAGCTACAATGGAATGGTTTAGGTCAAAGCATATTCATATGTTAGAATGGCCCACTCAATGTCCAAACCTAAAACCAATTAAGAATCTGTGGCAAGACTTGAAAATTGCTGTTCAGACGCTCTCCATCCAATCTGACAGAGCTTGAGCTATTTTGCAAAAAGAATGGGCAAAAATGTCACTCTCTTTGCAAAGCTGGTAGAGACATACCCAAAAAGACTTGCATCTGTAATTACAGCGAAAAGTGGTTCTACAAAGTATTGACTCGGGGCTGATTACAAATGCACACCACACTTTTCACAGATTTTTTTGTAAAAAAAAATTGAAAACCATTTATTATTTTCTTTCCACTTCACAATTCTGTGCCACTTTGTGTTGGTCTATCACATAAAATCCCAATAAAATATATTTACGTTTTTGGTTGTAACATGACAAAATGTGGAAAATTTCAAGGGGTATGAACACATTTTCAAGGCACTGTATGTCCCAGTCTTCTGATGGGAACGAAAAATCAGTTTCTGTTGCCCCAGAATCCTGTATAATCAGGATGCGTGCACAACACAAGGATGTTGTATATCACGGAGAGGGTGCGATCAGGCATGGAGTCTAGAAAGAGCAGATCCTCTAAGGGAAATCTTGTCCCTAACCAATAGATCCATATTGGTTAATTAGCAGAAAAAGGACAACAATTGACTGTTTCAACCAATGAAAAATAGACATAGATCCAATAGGGAAAATTGATGAAAGAGGGGGGGGGGGACCATCCCATCATGTAAAAAGCAGAACCAGCCAGCGGTACTCAGTTATGCCAGGTCAGAAATGTGTGAAACTGAACCAGTGGAAATTTTACAGTCCCAAAAAATGGGGGGGGGGGGGGTGTTATAGGCCTCACAGAAGATGAGGAGAACTTGTCCATGTATCTATCCTAAAGATGAAGGAGTTGAAATGTAAGAAGGGGAAGCGGGGGGGAATCCCCTCTTAAAGCAGGTTCGATCCAGGGAAGTGGTCGGATGGGGGAGATAGCCTGCTCTCTAGAGACCCACTGCTTAACAGAGCTGCTGTGGAATCAGTTGACTATTCTGGTCAAAACTGCAGGGGCATGATACAAAAAAAAAAAGTTGCGGTTTCTGACTCTCCCAGATAAAATTATTAAATGCCCTGTGTAGAGACTTGAACAATAAACGTGGGACTGCAATTGGGATCGTCTGGGAAAACATATAAAAAAAAAAAGTGTAACGACATGGTAATAACAAAACATTCAAAATCTCTAGATTTAGTCAGATTAACCTTGAAATTACTGTATGGCCCGAAATGGTGAAACTTGCAACACATATGGTATTGAAATATAAGGATTTGTAACATACTGTAGGGCAAAGGATCATCTGCAAAAAAAGAGCAAGTTATTGCTGTGATCCCAAGGTAATAGCTGAAATAGATGGATTGTTTCAGATAGCAACTGCCAGATGTGCCATCACCAGTACATACAACAGAGGGGACAAAGGGCATCCTTGTCGGCTGCCATTACATATACAGTAGAGAAGCTCAGTGTCAAGGAGACGTTAACTCAGACCCTAGCATTTGTTTTGAAATGTAAAGCTAGACTTTTTTTCAAGGAAGGACCCATTTCTATTTGTATGAGTGTTTGTCTAAGAAATACAGCTACTCATCGCTATCCTGCCACCTACAGTAGAAAATGTGCACTAGGCACATAGAAAACTGAAGACCAGTTCTCTTCACACCTCCCATTTTGCTTTTCTCATCTTAACCAGATTTTAACATTCCCTTTTTGAAATTTTCCAGTATTTAAAGTGGTGTTGCACAGAAAAAAAAAAGATCATTAAAATTCCTAAAAAAAAATTGGATTTTTTTTTTAACTCGCCTCTAATTGCCTGTTGCTAGGGGGTCCATCGTAGTCTGCCTCCTTCAGTGCCTGGGCTGGTGACATCACTTCCCCTCGGCGCAGGAAGGGCTCAGCTCTGCCCCCTCCCTCCTGTCAGTCATCTGGGACACGTGCCAGATGACTGCACGACCAATCACAGCGTGTGGCGGTGCTGCCGTGTGCCCACAGATTGCCGGTGCCACCAAGCGGAGGGAGGGACGAGCAGGACTTCATTCCCCCGCATCGCTGGACCCTAGGACAGGTAAGTGTCTGATTATTAAAAGTCAGCAGCTGCAGTATTTGTAGCTGCTGACTTTTAATTTTTTATTTTTTTTTGGAAACTCCTCTTTAAGGACCCAGTGGATAAAAGCCTGGAAGCACTTTCCAAGATCTTTTTCTCCCTTGCATGCCCTATTGTGTAACTTGCTGTTGCGACTATGTCCCTCTGGGTCAACACTGATGGATCTTTCTGTCCTCCCAATAACTGGAGCTCTTGTCTGTTGCCCTGTGCTATTGTGTTGATGGCTAGCGTATACGCTTTGCTAGGTAATTCCTTGTGGAATCCAGCCAGCCATTCATTGTTAAGCATCACTCTAAAAAATTTCTGATCTCTGAGGACATCAAGGATGCTTACTTGATCATCCTAGTCTTTCTAGCACATCAATGCTGTAGCGGATCCTCAAGTCCGCTGGGAAATCCTTGAAGCTGAGGAAGTGCTAACTTATTCAAGGCCACCTTTTACCCCCCCAGTAACTGGATGATACACAGTTCGGAGAGTCAATGAACAACTTTTATTTTAGCCACAGCTGGCTTTTATGCTTCCCCATGCAAGGGGTTTCTTAACTCATTTTCCAGGGGCATTCCCCTAACAATAAAACCTTGCCCTACACATGACTAGGAGTGTAATTACATCTCGTAGCAGATAAGTGGTTTCATTAACACACTGAACAATAGGTGAATGGAAAGCTGCCTCAGACCCTACTTAACCCAAATTACTTATTCAGACATCAGTAGACACTCCGTCTCCACCTCTCCTGGAATGTCCCGTCTAGGAGCCAGAGATCCTGGCCATCAACTTCACAGTAGATTTGGGACTAGACTTTATATTTCGCTACACTGCTCCCCCTTACCCACAAGCCGGCATACACAATCTGATCCTTAACGGATCGGCTTGGGGATGTCCGGGGAGTACTCACGGATCACTTTTCCAGTTCAGTTTGCCGTGATAATCCGTCAGCATTGCCGTTCTGTTTCCCGGGGCGGTAGTGGATAGTAAAGTCATACAGTTGTAACGCCAGACTCCAGCGCAACAACCGGGCATTGTCCCCTGCCACGGCCTCGACTTTGGCGGGTTCAGGCTTTTGTTTCCCACACCCCATCCGGTGTCCCAAGTACTGCACTTCCGCCATCCCAATATGACATTTACTTGTTTTGAGAGTTAGACCGGCCTCTCTGATTCGGTCTAGCACCGTTCCTACATACCCCAGATGCTCCTCCCAGGTCTCACTAAAAATCACGATGTCATCGAAGTATGCACAGGCATAATCCTGGAAGCCATCAAGCAGCCGGTCTACCATCCGTTGGAAGGTGGCTGGGGCGTTTTTCATCCCAAATGGCATGACCTTAAACTGGTACAGGCCAAATGGGGTGACAAAGGCCGACTTGAGAATGGCATCTGGGGCAAGGGGAATTTGCCAATAGCCCTTACATAGATCGATGGTCGTGAGGTATTGACCTCTGGCCATTCGATCTAAGAGCTCATCTGTTCTTGGCATTGGGTAAGTGTCGGATACTGTTTTGTCATTGAGTCGCCGGTAGTCTACACAGAAGCGGGTAGTTCCATCCCGCTTCGGTACCAAGACCACTGGAGAAGCCCAAAGGACTATTTTGGCGGCTCTATAACCCCGAGACGGAGCATCTCTTGAATCTCCTGTCCCATGTGCTCCCTGACAGCCTCAGGTATTCTATAGGGAGTCTGTCTGAGGGGTGATTGTTCCAAGGTGTCTACTCGGTGCATTGCCAGCCACGTGCATCCAGGTATGTTTGAGACAGTGGCTCCCTTCGTGACTAGCAATTGCCGAGCCTGGATGCGCTCTTGGGGGCTTAACCTCTCCCCCAGCTGAACCTCATCTAAAGGGCCCAGCGTCTCATCCTCCCCCAGAAGGTCTGGTAGAGGAAGGTTCTCAAACTCGTCGAAGGCGGGCGCACATATTGCAGCCACCTCCTCTATTCTCTCATAGTAAGGTTTGAGCATGTTCACGTGTAGCATGCGTCTACCCCCATTTCCCGAGCAAGGACCTATCATGTAAGTGGTATCGCATCTCTTCTCTACCACTTGGTATGGGCCCTGCCAGGCGGCCTGTAGCCTGTCGTGGCGAACCGGTTTTAAAATCAAAACCTTTTGGCCAATCTGAAAGCTACGTCCCCTGGCGCCCCTGTCATACCAGTGGCGCTGGCGAGTCTGCGCCGCCTGGAGGTTAGTATGCACCTTCTGAGTCAGTTCCTCCAAGCGGTCACGGACTCCAACACATGGGGTATAACAGGGGTACCATCCTCCCCTTCTGCTCCTTCCCAGTGTTCCCGGATTAAATCAAGGGGTCCCCGTACTTTTCGTCCGATTCCTGCGGCACCTCCCTGTAAGCAAACAGAAGGTGTGGCAGGAATCTTTCTCAGTCCCGACTCGTGTCCGTGAAAGTCCGGAGCATTTGTTGTAATGTGCCATTGAACCTTTCACATAGGCCATTTGTCTGGGGGTGATGGGGAGAACTCATAATTGACTTGATGCCACACAGTCTCCACAGCTGCTGGGTGACTTCCGCAGTGAACTGAGTGCCCTGGTCCGAGACTATCTCTCTGAGAAAGCCCATCCGGGAGAAGACCCGCATCAGCGCCTCAGCCACTGTCTCCACGTGTATATTTGTCAGAGCCACCGCCTCAGGATACCGTGTTGCATAGTCCACTATTGTCAGGATGTACTTTTTGCCGGAGGGGCTGGGTTTGGCGAGGGGTCCTACAATATCTACGGCTACCCGTCCGAACGGCTCCTCTATAATGGGTAGGGGTTGTAATTTGGCCTTGTGGAGATCCCCCCCGTTTCCCTACCCATTGACAGGTGTCACACGTTTGACAGTATTGTCTAACATCTTTAGCGATGCCAGGCCAAAAGAAGGTGTGGGTAAGCCGGTATCTAGTACGACTGACCCTTAAGTGGCCAGACAGGGGAATATCGTGGGCTATCTGCAATAATTCTCTCCTGTATTTCTGTGGAACCACTAATTGTCAGGTGTGGACTGGTAAGGATCTGGCTGCGAAACTCTCGGAGTCGCGGTACAATAACCCCTGGTGCCAGGAATATTTCTCTCCCTCTAATCCAGCTTGCGACTGGGTTACTTTGTCCCTATAGACCTGTAACGTGGGGTCGCTACGGGTTTCCTGCCCAAATGCTGCGGGGGTATCCCAGGAAAGGGGTTTAACAGTTCGAGGGAAGTGTTCTTACCAGAGCCTCCGAGGGTGTGCTGTTTTCCGTGGTGTGGGCCTGGGACCGGGTGGTAACGGGGTAGATCTCATTGGTGACTGGGGCTGGTGCAGAAGTCAACTGGCCCAGATCGTTCGCCAGCAGGACATCAGCTCCTGAATCAACCCCATCTTAATTAATCCGGAGTCGGCACCCCAGTTCCGGTGTACTCTTGCCGTGGGTAGCCTTTATACTTCTCCCCCTGCAACCCGCACGGCTACGGAACTCCCAGTTTGGTTGGCCTCTGGAACCAGGTGACGTTTGACCAGTGTGAGGGTGGCGCCGGAATCTCGTAGACCTTGAGCAGTCTTCCCGTTCAGCTGTACTGACTGGCAATGGTGTTGCCTGTTGTCGGCAGCAGCCTGTACAGGGTCAGCCTCGTGTAGGATACTCCAGTGTTCCTCCAATTCTTCAGTTCAGCGGTTGTCTGGGGCTGCTTCCGTGTGATAGCAATGAGTGGCTGCCCGTGCTGGAGGGGATGGCTCTGGTCGAATCCATGCAGCTTGGTCCTGGTTCTGAGTGCAGTCTCTCTGATAGTGCCCAAATCGCTTGCATGAATGGCACTGCACTCCCTTGCGCCCGAGGTATCGATTTGCAGGGGGGCTAGGGATTAGCTCAGGTCGTTGTGTAGCTGGTGGCCCTGGGTTATTGTTCAGAGGTCTGGTGTTTGGTCGGAAGCTAGTCTGTGATGGCCTGCGGGCATCTTGATATTCATCAGCTTGCCTGGCCGCTTCCGAGAGAGTGGTAGGTTTGCGGTCCCTTACCCACTCCTGTACCTCAGGCTTTAGTCCATTAAAGAATTGCTCCAGTAAAATCAGCTGGGTGATCGCGTCGGCTGTGGTTGCCTGACTGGCTTGTAGCCAAGCTAGGGCTGCCCTCTGCATTCGGCAAGCCCATTCGTGTGGGAGTCCTTCTCCTGTTTCATGGTTTCCCTGAAGCGTCTCCGGTATGCTTCTGGTGTGATGGCATATCTTGCCAAAATAACTTCTCTTACCTGGCTATAGCTTGCGATGTCCTCCTCTGGCACGGCTCTGTAGGCTTCTGCTGCATGGCCTGACAGCTTACCCGCTAAGATCCGTACCCAGTCTGTCTTGGGGTACTTGGTACAGCTTGCATTGCCGTTCAAAGTCTTGCAGGAAGCTATTTATCTCTTCCTCTGCTTCCACAAACTTTTTAAAGGCATCATGGGGTACTTTTAGTCTTGTCTCTGGTGCCAGTGTACTCGTTAGCCGTCTCTCAGAGGTACGCTGTTCCGCCAGCCGGAGTTGGTTCTCCCGCTCTTCTCTCAATGTGATAAAGGCATCTACTTGGGCTAACGTTGTCTGTACCAGCTCTGTTGAGGGGTTTTCACCATAAAACGCTAGCCTGCGTTTCACTTCTTGGTCAAACTCGGTCTCCGTGGTTTCTGTAGCCATACTGCGTGCCCGATTACCCTTGGTCAGTTCTGCAATCAGCACGGCTTTGGTTTTATTGCTGGCTGTCTTTCCTCTTGCTTCCAGCAAATCCTTTAACGTTGCTCCTTTTAATCCAGCATAGTTTGTCTCCTTTCACACTTCCATTCGTGTAACCGAATTTGCATGAATGCTGCTTCCTCTTGCTGCAAGGCTTTAGTCCCACTGCTGCCACAACTGTAGCGGATCCTCAAGTCCGCTGGGAAATCCTTGAGCCTGGGTTCACACTATTGCCAATTCGCAGCGGTGGAAAACACTGCAAATTCGCAGGACATTTCAAAACCCATTGTTTTCAATGAGGCATGTTCACATATGTCCGGTGCATGCGCACATTGCAGATCAGGTGCAAATTCAGGCCCATTATCTTCTATGGGCACGCATCTGATTCGCACCTAGCTTGCGTTGTGAACAAAAATTTGCAACTCATTGTACTACTGAGGAGGAACTCCACGCCAAATTAAAAAAACTGCATGGGTTCCCCCTCCAGGAGCATACCAGGCCCTTAGGTGGGTGGTGGGGGGGAAGGGGGCGCCCTGCGGCCCCCCCACCCCAAAGCACCTTGTCCCCATGTTGATGAGGACAAGGGCCTCTTCCCGACAACCCTGGCCGTTGGTTGTCGGGGTCCGCGAACGGGGGGCTTATCGGAATCCGGGAGCCCCCTTTAATAAGGGGGCCCCCAGAACCCGGCCTCCCACCCTATGTGAATGAGTATGGGGTACCCCTACCCATTCACCTGAGGTGTAAAAGTGTAAATAAAAAAACAATTTTTTAAAATATTTTATTGCACTGCTTCGGGGGTCTTCTTCCGTCTTGGGGGGTCTTCTCGCCATACTCCTCCGCTCTCTTCTGCTCTTTTACCGAGCGGAGAAGCCCGGCTTTCTTCTTCGTCGCCGCCGTCTGGGGGTCTCGTTCCGCCTTCGGGGGTCTTCGGGGGTCTCTTCTGTTCTTGCCGCTGTCGCCTTCGTCGTCTTCGTCTTCGTCTTCTTCTTCTCCTTCTCCTTCTTCAGATGTTGACTCGTCGCTCTCTCTGGCCGGAATGGCATAGACGTGCTGTGTTGTGACTTGTATAGGGAAAAGTGGGCAGGGTCACATGCTCATGTCACATGGTGACCCCGCCCACATAAGATGTCTAAGTCCTGGAGGATGCTGGGACTGTGACATCATATGTGGGCGGGGTCACCATGTGACATGAGCATGTGACCCTGCCCACTTGTCCCTATATAAGTCACAACACAGCGCGTCTATGCCATTCCGGCCAGAGAGAGCGACGAGTCAACATCTTAAGAAGAAGAAGGCGGCTGCGCAGAAGACGGCGACAGCGGCAAGAACAGAAGAGACCCCGGAAGACCCCCAAAGGCGGAACGAGACCCCCAGGCGACGGCGGCGACTAAGAAGAAAGCCGGGCTTCTCAGCTCGGTAAAAGAGCTAGTAAAAGAGCAGAAGAGAGCGGAGGAGTCTGGCGAGAAGACCCCCCAAGACAGAAGAAGACCCCCGGAGCAGTGCAATAAAATATTTTAAATTGTGTGTTTTTTTATTTACACTTTTACACCTTAGGTGAGTGGGTAGGGGTACATCGTACCCCATACTCATTCACATAGGGTAGGGGGCCGGGATCTGGGGGCCCCCTTATTAAAGGGGGCTCCCGGATTCCGATAAGCCCCCCGCCCGCAGACCCCGACAACCAGCGGCCAGGGTTGTCAGGAAGAGGCCCTTGTCCTCATCAACATGGGGACAAGGTGCTTTGGGGTGGGGGGGCCGCAGGGCACCCCCTTGCCCAAGGCACCCACACCCCATGTTGAGGGCATGCGGCCTGGTACGTTCAGGAGGGGGGGCGCTCGCTCGTCCCCACCCCCTTTCCTGACCTGCCAGGCTGCGTGCTCGGATAAGGGTCTGGTGTGGATTTTGGGGGGACCCCCACGCCGTTTTTTCGGCGTATCGGGTTACGCTTAAAATCCATACCAGACCGAAGGGCCTGGTATGCTCCTGGAGGGGGAACCCATGCCGTTTTTTTATAAAAATTTGGCGTGGAGTTCCTCCTCAGAAGTAGTACAATGAGTTGCGAATTTATGTTAGCAGCTGATTCGGACCTAAAACGCGGACACACCGCAGAACAGCCGACGTTTCACTGTGCAGTCACGCAGGGCCTTCAATTCGCACCGCACTAGTCTGAACCCAGGCTTAAGCTGAGGGAGTGCTAACTTATCCAAGGCCACCTTTTACCCCCCCCCCCCCAGTAACTGGACGACGCGCAGTTCGGGGAGTCAATGAACAACTTTTTTTTTTTTAGCCACAGCTGGCTTTTATGCTTCCCCATGCAAGGGGCTTCTTAACTCATTTTCCAGGGGCATTCCCCTAACAATAAAACCTTGCCCTACACATGACTAGGAGTGTAATTGCATCTCGTAGCAGATAAGTGGATTCATTAACACACTGAACAATAGGTGAATGGAAAGCTGCCTCAGACCCTACTTAACCCAAATTACTTATTCAAACATCAGTAGACACTCCGTCTCCACCTCTCCTGGAATGTCCCGTCTAGGAACCGGAGATCCTGGCCATCAACTTCACAGTATAGTGGGGACTAGACTTTATATTTCGCTACAAATGCTACCTACTTTTTGTTGTACCCAATGTTACCAAATTGCTGCTGTCACTACATTCCAGGTCTTCACCAAGGTGCTAACCCCCTGTTCTTCCTCTGTTTCACTCTCAGGATATCCCCATTGACCTGCTGAGAGAACAGTCGGCCAGTGCTGACTGTGTAGAGATTGGAAAGGGTCCTAAATCTCACGATATCAGCACTGGTTGTAACTTCACTTGGGCCTAATACAAGATATGACGCTGTCCAGGGTCTTCCTTCCCCCAGACAAACTCCAGTCTTGCTACTACCATGTTTGGACTCTTTGGTCCAGGAGCCACCCAGCCATTAGCTTTTTCATGAGGGTTCTGGGCCTCATGTTGGCCTCCTTCAAGGCAGTGCCATATGCCCATTTTCACTCCAGACCATTACAAATAAGCATTCTGGCAGCGTGGGACAAGCAGGCCCAGTATATAGATTTGTTCCACACACCTGACCAGCAAGAGAAGGCCCTCCTGGTGTGGCGGACCCCCAGTCTGGTAGTGAAATCCCAGAAGTCCTCCTTCCCAATGGTCTGGAAAATGGTCACGACAGATGCTAGCCTGTCAGGCTGGGCGGGTGTCTTGGAGACCCTGTTCGTACGGGGAATTTTGTCTTCAGTAGAAACTCCATAACTCATCAATATTCTAAAGCTCAGTGTAATTTGACTGTTTTTTCATGGCTGGATTCCTCAGCTTACATCAACCATCAAGGAGTCACGCCTTGCAGCTCAATAAGATGCTAATTTGATTCTGGCTTGGGCCAGATTCAACAACAAACTGAACAGATTTGTCACCTGGACCAAAAACCCTCGGGCCTTTGTAGTGAATACTCTGGTGACTTTGTGGGATCAGATGGCAGCCTTAACTAGTAACAAACCATTTCTTCCACTACACAAGGACTAGTTTAAGAGGTCCAAGTTCTCTTTTCTTCCTTTTAACTTATCCCATCTCTGCCCTGTGCTTAAACATCTGAAGGATATTTCCCCCCATTGTATGGATGTGGTGTGTGCTATTGGAGTTTATCTTTCAGCTTTGCCCCCTTCTCGGCTGTCTGTTTTGTATTCCTGAAGGCCCCTGTAGCAGTCAGCCAGTTTCTTGTTTCCTAATTTTTTGGTCAAGGGCTGGTTTAAATGTTCTTTAAATTTTACCAGAAGAACTTTAAGGACTCAGCGGCCCAATGTTTGAAAGAAAATTGCGTAATATATGGTCAGCCTTAGTCAAAGAGAGCTTGACTAATTTCCCAGCTGGAGGACATCCAGAATCATCTACAGCTTTCCTCCCAGCCCTATTGTCCCTGTACTTTTCATTTATTGAATTTCAGTTCTTTCAATCAAGGCTCAGCATCACATGTAGGTGTTACCAAAGCTTACTTTTTCAGAAAGATCTGTACAGCACCCACACCCTGCAGGCAGCTTCCACCAGCCGTGCACTGCCTGCATTGCATAGAGAAGCACAAAGACCCCTTGATGTCCCTGTGTGCAAAATATGTTTTATAATGAAAACCGTTTTATTTATTTTCAATTTTTAAGCTCTTGAAAAACTTCAAGAAAACTAAAAAGTCACTGCTGCCTCTTTTCCCTTACACTTCAGTGATCTAATGCCCTCTGACAGCATAAGACTGATGTATTGGATGTGAAGATGCCGAGGAGCAGTCCACTGTTGGAGCATGGGGGCAGAGGGTTGGGAAGTAAAAGTACTTTTCCTATCCCCTAGACTTAAACGTGCAGTTAACCCCTGCAGTGTTAGCACAGCCCCACTGCAAGGTAGGACTTAGTTTTCCTGGCGTTGGACTTTAATAATTAATTTTATTTAGTATAGTGACAGAAAAAGGGTTAAAGAATATAAACTATACTTACATTAGACTTTTTTTCTAACTGCTATGCTAACTTAAAGAATAAGTTCACCTTTGGGAACATGTTGCATGCTCCACTATTTTTAGGGTGGAACATGTAACATGTTTCCACAGCTGCAGCCTTTCCCTGACCCACTGCCTCTAGTGACAGCAAACTGAGGATCTTCCTTCCAAACTTGCTGTCACAATTTAAAGAAAAACGCTGCTCCACCGACCCAACTGCGTCATTCATTGACCGTTTTTTTTTTTTTTTTTTTTGTGGTTGAACTGGATGGACTTGTCTTTTTTCAACCTAACTAACTATGTAACCAAGTTCTGTGTTTGGGAGAACTACAATTACTGACAGCCACAAAAGCTTGTAGTTGCAATGAATTACCAGGGCACTATTAAGCACTCTAGGTAGTTGTGTCTTCCTGTCGTGTAACCGCCTGCTTGTACGAGGTATGATCAGATGGCTTACATAGTTTGTAGGAGTACTGCATTGCACACGCGATCTTTCAAGGCTCCTAGTTAAAAAAAAAAAAAAACACATTTTTTTTTAATTTGCAAAAAGGTGTGCAATTATATATATTTTTTTACAAAGGTCAACTTCTCCTTTAACTGATATTTAAAATGAGGTCTTGTCTCACTGTATTACTCATTTTATATAGGAACCTCCTTTGTAACCTAGTGAAGATTAAACTGGGATGTTATGAACTTGAGCCCAGTAAAAGTCAGTCAGCAGAAGATTATCTAAAGAACTTCATGGAAACAGAAGTAAAACCTTTATGGCCTAAAGGCTGGATGCAATCCAGGTAACACCATATGTGTTTTGGCAAAGACAAATTCACTGTATTTTTATTCTGTAAATGAAAGTTAGTAATTTTTTTAAACTTCTTATTACCTTCATAGAATGTTGTTTAAGGAAAGCCGCAGTGTGCATAATCACCTCACATCAGCTCCGTGAGTACATACCATTCTAACTTCTCGTGAATAATTTGTAATATTAATTGTACCTTGTTTTCATTAAAGGGAAATTAAAGTGTATTTTTCATAGCCTGCTTGTGTAATGAGATTTAATGTCAAAATATATTCATTAGAGCTGCACGATTCTGGATAAAATGAAAAAAGCGATTTTTATTATTTCTTTATTTATTTTTTGCATAGAATAAAGATCACAAACCTCCTCTTTCACATTATGCAAAAATATTGGGCTAACTTTACGGTTTCGTTTTTATATTAAATTCATTGAAGTGTATTTTGTTCCCCAAAAATTGCGCTTGAAAGACCGCTGCGCAAATACAGTGTGACAAAATATTGCAACAACCGCCATTTTATTCTCTAGGATCTCTGCTAAAAAAAAAAAATATAATGTTTGGGGGTTCTAAGTAATTTTCTAGGAAAAAATACTGTTTTTAACCACTTCAGCCCCGGAAGGATTTACCCCCTTCCTGACCAGAGCACTTTTTGCGTTATGGCACTGCGTCGTTTTAACTGACAATTGTGCCGTCGTAAAAAAAAAAAAAAAAAAAATTCCGACAATTTTGAAAAAAAAACTATTTTTACTTTTTGCTATAATAAATATCCCCCCCCCCAAAAAAAAAATATATATATATATATATATATATATATATATATATAAAAAATTCTTTCTCAGTTTAGGCCGATATGTATTCTTCTTCATATTTTTTGGTAAAAAAAAATTGCGTTTATTGACAACAGTTATAGCGTCTACAAAATGGGGGATATATTTATGGCATTTTTGTTATTAATTTTGTTTTATTAGTAATGGCGGCGATCTGCAATTTTTATCGTGACTGCGACATTATGACGTACACATCGGACACTTTTGACACTATTTTGGGACCATTGTCATTTATGCAGCGATCAGTTCTATAAAAATGCACTGATTACTGTGTAAATGACAATGGCAGGGAAGGGGTTAAACACTAGGGGGCGATCAAGGGGTTAAGTGTGTCCTGGGGAGTGATTCTAACAGTAAAGGGGAATGTCTCACTAGAACATGATAGATCACTGCTCCCGATGACAGGGAGCAGTAGATCTGTCATGTTGCTAGGCAGAACAGAGAAATCCCTTGTTTACATAGGCATCTCCCCATTCTGCCGCTCTGTGACATGATGCTCACAAAGTAGGTGGTGGGTGCCCACCCACTATGCCACGATTTAAAGGGGACATACCTGTACGCCCAGTTGCCCAGCCGTGCCATTGTGCCGACGTATATCGTCGTGCGCTGATCGGCAAGGCGTTAACTTGTAAGCAAGAAGTGTCAGAAAAAAGGCTTAGTCTTTAAGTGGTTAAACTGACTTAATTTACAGCCCGAAGTTCATCTCATTGAGCTAAAAGAAACACATTTTGCAAGGTTTCTTTTTTTTCCCCTCTCAGTGCTGAGCAATGTTGTGATAAACTTTGCTGGTCTGGATGTATGCAAAAATCTACTGTTGAGGAGATTTTCACGTCTTTCCACAAATCAACCAAATAATTAAAATTTGTTTATCCATGCTAGTTTGAAGACAAAAATTAATACAGCGATGTGATAACATATATATATTTATTCACTAGAAATTCAGTGCAAAATAATATCAAATATAATTGGTGATAATACAAAAAGATAAAAAAAAAAGATAACTTCAAATATATGGGTGATGCATATGATGAGAAATTTTACCACAAGCTCTTGTTACAAAATACGATGTCTCAACAGCTTTGTGACGGCTTAGTAAATAGCTTTCCGTGGCTTTACAGATGGTGAAAACAAACTAGGTGTTGATTTTAACACGTGATTTCTTCTCAAACAAATAGACCTTCAAGCTTACACTTTAAAAATGCACAGACAAAATGTTATACTGTGCACAGAGCTTGATAATTTAATCAAGACTTATTTACGATAAAGATAATTCTCTAATGCATTTTATGTTTAACTAGTTGACACCCCGCTCACCGTCAAATGACGTCATATTACGGCATCCCAGAACGGCTGCTCTCACGTGCTGATTGCGGCTGCGCTGTGTTGCTAGGACACGGCGTGACCCGATCTCTGTAAAGAGCCGCACCCACGGCTCTTTAACCATGTGATCGGCTGTGTCCAATCACAGCTGGTCACATGTAAACACGTAGATGCCAGTTATCGGTGCTCCTCGCCTCACACTGACAGAGTATGTGGCGAGGAAAGCCGATCGGGGACATCTACACATGTAATCAGGGCACTGATGATCAGTGCCCTGATTTCAATATAGTGCCAATAGTGTCACCAATCAGTGCCCACCAGTGGCAACGATCGGGGCCCATTAGATGCCAGTCCGTGCTGGCCATCAGTGCTGCCCATCACTGCTGTTGATCGATGCCCATCAGTACCGCCTATTCGTGCCACATCAGTGCGGCATATTGGTGCCCATAAGTGCCACCTCATCAATGCCCATCAGTGAAGGAGAGAATTTATTTATTTACCAAATTTACTAACTGAAACTAAGTTTAAAAAAAATTTTTTTTACAACATTCTGGGTCTTTTTTTTTCGTAAAAAATAACAACCCCAGCAGTGATTAAATACCACCAAAAGAAAGCTCTATTTTTGTCAAGAAAATGATAAAAAATGTGGGTACAGTGTAGCATGACCGTGCAATTGTCATTTATAGTGCGACAGCGCTGAAAGATGAAAAATGGCTTGGGCAGGAAGGGGGTGTAGGCAAGCGGTTAAACATATTTCATAACAAAAACCATCAATAAGGATTTTGGAATTAGCTTTTGTAGAGGTAGAAATAACACAACTCCAATGCTATGTCACAAAGTTTAACAGGTTTAGTAATGTATATGCTAAATCAATACCAAAAGATAAAACAGAAAATTAATACTTTACCGGAGATCTAAGAAACGTTTGTTTTGAAAGATATCGGCTGAGCATCCCGAAAGGAGATCTCTACAATTCCTACATTTTTCTTCTGTTTTGCTCTCTCGCTCTTTTCATCTCCAGCTCTCAAGATTTCCTTCCTCCCATTGTCATGTGTATCCAATCTATAGTCCCCCAGGAATGGGTGTAGAAATGCCTTTCATGTCATGAGTGACGTCAAACGCATGTAATTTCCTGCCTAAAACCCATAGGGAAATTTTAGTGTCCTTACACATAGTTTTCAGTAGAGGCAGTATAGGATTAAAAGTTATTTTAACCACTTGCCGACCGCCCCATGTAGATATACGTCAGCAGAATGGCATCGGGGATCGGACCCCCCCCCCCACGCCGGCGGAGACGGTCGGCATCGCTTCAGGAGCGATCCGAGATGAGGGAACGGCCAGTGGTTTCTGGCCACCCCCTCACGATCGCTCCTGGCGAACGTGATGCTTCCCCTGCCTATGTCACGCTCCTCGTGTCGGTCTTTCTGACTGGGACGCCGAGGAGTGAAGACCTCAAGTAAGTGCACAACAGTACACTGACACCAGGACACTTAGGCACACATTTCACCCCCTGATCACCCCCAGATCACCCCCGACCCCCCCCCCCCCCCAGTCACAGTGTCACTGATTGCAGTGATCATTTATTTACTGATCACTGCATTTAGTGTCAGTTGTGACTGCAATAACTGTCAAGGCAGTTTAGTTTTAGGCCCCTTTAGGTCTAAGGTAGCCCCCTACCCCCCCCTAATAAAGGTTTTACCCACCAATCAATCTCTTCTCCTCAAGAGGCTGCATGAAAAGATTACAATATATGTCCAGTATGTTTCTGGACTTTGAATGGTTATACCAGAATGATGCCTGCAGGTTTAGGTATCATCTTGGTATCATTCTTTTCAGCCAGTGATCGGCTTTCACGTAAAAGCAATTCTAGCGGGTAATTAGCCTCTAGACTGCTTTTACAAGCAGTGGGGGGGGGATGTCCCCCCTCCCGGATATAAACCACGCCATTGGGAAATTGGGAAAACGTTTTATCACACAGATCTTGGTGTGGTCAGATGCTTTGAGGGCAGAGGAAAGATCTAGGGTCTAATAGACCCCAATTTTTTTCAAAAAAAGAGTACCTGTCACTGCCTATTGCTATCATAGGGGATATTTGCATTCCCTGAGATAACATTAAAAATTATAACTAAGAAAAAAAAGGGAAGGAACAGTTTAAAAAAAAAAAAAAAAAAGCTAAATAAAAAAAAAAAAGCACCCCTGCCCCCCCTTCTCTTGCGCAAAGGCGAACACAAGCGTTGGTCTGGCGTCATATGTAAACAGCAATTGCACCATGCATGTGAGGTATCACCGCAAAGGTCAGATCGAGGGCAGTAATTTTAGCAGTAGACCTCCTGCGTGAATCTAATGTGGTAACCTGTAAAGGCTTTTAAAGGCTTTTAAAAATGTATGTAGTTTGTCGCCACTGCGCGTTTGTGCGCAATTTTAAAGCATGTCGTGTTTGGTATCCATGTACTCGGCCTAAGATCATATTTTTTATTTCATCAACAATTTGAGCAATATAGTGTGTTTTAGTGCATTTAAATTTAAAAAAGTGTATTTTTTCCACAAAAAATGCGTTTGAAAAATCGCTGTGCAAATACTGTGTGGAAAAAAAAAATGCAACACCCACCATTTTAATCTGTAGGGCCTTTGCTTTAACAATATATATAGTATTTGGGGGTTCAACGTAATTTTCTTGCAAAAAAAAATATGTTTTCATGTAAACAAAAAGTGTCAGAAAGGGCTTTGTCTTCAAGTGGTTAGAAGAGTTGTGCATAAAATGCCAGGACAGTTCAAACCCCCCCAAATTACCCCATTTTGGAAAGTAGACACCCCAAGCTATTTGCTGAGAGCAATGTTTTGTCCCAAGAGATTGAATAATGAAAAAAAAAAAAAAAGTTGTCACTAAATGATATATTGCACGAACATGTCATGGGCATATGTGGAAATACACCCCAAAATACATTCTGTTGCTTTTCCTAAGTACGGGGATACCATGTGTGGGACTTTTTGGGAGCCTAGCTGCGTACGGGACCCCAAAAACCAAGCACCGCCTTCAGGCTTTCTAAGGGTGTAATTTTTTTATTTCACTCCTCACTGCCAATCACAGTTTCGGAGGCCATGGAATGCCCAGATGGCACACCCCCCCCCCCAAATGACCCCATTTTGAAAAGTAGACACCTCAAGCTATTTGCTGAGAGGTATGGTGAGTATTTTGCAGATCTCGCTTTTTGTCACAAAGTTTTGAAAATTGAAAAAAGAAAAAAAAATGTTTTTTCTTTACTTTCTTCATTTTCAAAAACTGAGAGCTGTAAAATACTCACCATGCCTCTCAACAAATAGCTTGGGGTGTCTACTTTCCAAAATGGGGTCATTTGGGGGGGGGTTTGTGCTATTTAGGCATTTTATGGCCTTCAAAACTGTGATAGGTAGTGAGGAGTGAAATCAAAAATTTGCACCCTTAGAAATCCTGAAGGCGGTGATTGGTTTTCGGGGTGCCGTACACGGCTAGGCTGCCAAAAAGTCCCACACATGTGGTATCGCCGTACTCAGGAGAAGCAGGAAAAATTATTTTGGGGTGCAATTCCACATATAACCATGGCATGTGTGAGCAATATATCATTTAGTGACAACTTTTTTTTTTTTGTCTTTATTCAATCACTTGGGACTAAAAAAAAAAAATATTCAATGGGCTCAACGTGCCTCTCAGCAAATAGCTTGGGGTGTCTACTTTCCAAAATGGGGTCATTTGGGGGGGGGGTTGTACTTCCCTGCCATTTTAGCACCTCAAGAAATGAGATAGGCAGTCACAAATATAATTTCATAAATATAAAAATTCCAGAAAATGTTTGTAGACGCTATAACTTTTGCGCAACCCAATAAATATGCGTATTTATATATATATATATATATTTTTTTTTACTAAAGACATGTGGCTGAATACATTTTGGCCCAAATGTTTGACTAAAATTGAGTTTATTCGATTTTTCTTATAACAAAAAGTAGAAAATATCTTTTTTTTTTTTTTAAATTTTCAGTCTTTTTCCGTTTTATATCGCAAAAAATAAAAATCACAGAGGCAATCAAATACCATCAAAAGAAAGCTCTATTTGTGGGAAGAAAAGGACGCAGATTTTGTTTGGTTACAACATTGCATGACCGCGCAATTACCAGTTAAAGCAGTGCAGTGCGAAATTGAAAAAAGACCTCTGGTCCTTAAGCTGACAATTGGTCCGGGGCTGAAGTGGTTAACTTGTCAAAAATCAATCTCCATTCAACCTTTAACTTGGGCTTAACAGAAAACTATAAAATATCTAGAGCTGTCTCTTATGTGTCAAACTTGGTAGACTTTGCGGAAGGAACTCCGATATGTGGTTTTTAAAATGTCTAATCCACATAATTAACTCCCCCCCCCCCCTTCACATCTCTGGAGAATGTGAGGTTTGTGGCTGGACCTACAATAACCATTATATACACAGTTTCACACCCAGAATTCCCATTCATTTTAAAAGATTCATGTTATAAACATGCTATCCTTATGAATAAAGATATACAAATATATTTCTGTGACAGACCTAGCCAGGACAGAGGCTTTCTGAGGGGAATGAATGCTAGCCTCTTGCCCACCGATCATGGGCCCTGGGGACATTTGGGAGAATGGTGCTCTTTGTGAGCTGTATGCCTGGGGTCCCTGGAGGTGGTGTTACTTTGGATTTAGGGCCATATCCCCCCAAGACACACAGACTCTGGGAACCCTGTCATTTTCCATATTATAAATAGTGTGATTCATAATGTTGGGGCTCATAGAAGATGCTGATGTAATCAACTCTGCTATTGTGAGGTTTTCTTAGATTTGCACAAAGACTATTCTTGGTTGTTAATTCTGAACAATACATGATCATTGAAAGAACTGATCATATTGACCTTCGAAGACGGACTGTCTGGTCACCTAGGCTGCCTTAAGGGCTGTGTTAATTAACATGTTAATTATGTAATTGTCTTTTAAGTTGTTGCTATAGGGGAGGGGTGAGTATCCATGAGACAGCCCTACCTCATTATCTAACTTCTTGTGTTAAAAGTGTATAAAAAGGCTGTATTCTGGCCAATAAATTATTCAAGATTCTACAAGCTGTTTTCTATTCAATGCAGCTATAATAATATGTCTGGTCAGACTGGAGGAAGCGGTATTACCGACGGAAGCACTCAGTGGAGTGTGAGATGGGATCTGTCACAATTTCTATGAATATATCCAAACAATATATTATGAATATATAAAAAGTATTATTAAAATACATAAAACAAAGATTTATGTAAATGATTCACTCAGTTGGCATATAATCTCTCCAATATAATGTCATAATAAGAACTATTTCTAATTTGTATATTTGCAGTAATTAATATAGATCATTTTAAAATCACAATTTGTTAATATGTCTCTTTCTCTATCCCTCAGTCAAGGAAAGAGACAAAAAAAGTGTTTCTATCCAGTGTTATTTGAACCCTTGGAATTAAATTTTCTTTTCTAACAAAAACATCAGCCACCTTACAATACACATTAGCCTATGGCCCTTAACTTTAAGTGTGTGAGGCTCTTAATTTACGGTCTGGGATAATGTGCATGGGGCCTTCCAGTCTCTTAAAGTGGATTTCCACCCATTTAAAAGTCAGCAGCTACAAAAAGTGTAGCTGCTGACTTTTAATAATCCGAAACTTACCTGTACCACGGTCCAGCGATGCGGGCCCACAAAGCCTCGCTCCTCTCCACGGCGCCAGTTTTCTAACTGTGGGCGCCCGGATGTGGCTTTACAGCGAGCCACGTGCGCACTGTGAATGGCCAGGAAATCTTTTGGGACCTGTGACATGTCGCAGAAGATTGCAGGGAGGGAGGGGGCTAGGTCAACTTCCAGCGCCGCAGTACCAAAGGAGGAAGTGGGAGCTTGGTGCCCTTAAAAACTGGGTACCTGCTCCCCCCCCCCCCCCAAAAAAAAATGACATGCCAAATGTGGCATGTCAGGGCGTCACCATCACTTAAAGCGGATGTTCCATTTTTGGGTGGAACTCCGCTTTAAGAAAAATCTCTGTCCACCAGTATGAACTCAATTAACCTCTTAAACAGCACAAAGGTGGCTTCCGAGTTGTTCATAAAATATATATGAAAAATATATAATATGCATAGGCCTTAGGAATTAATTATTTTTAACCCCAATAGTCCTGACAATGTTCATGTGTATTAACATAACACAATATTAGAATAACCATCATAGATCAACTGCTGCCTGGCAGATGTCTCGAATAAGCACAACTTTATAAACAGTCTTCTGCATGGCATTAACTTTCACATAGCTGCCTGATTTCGCTCATAAATTTGTTTTGCTAACACGCCGCTGTCTCACTACGATGCACACGCATTCTTTTCTTTTACTCTGATATATTCTCCCTGCACCCACAGTCACGATTAAAAAAGAAATAAAAAATGTGGCTGTGCGGGGCTCGGCCCACCTGGCTGCGTCACTCATTTATAAACAAAGGAGAGAAATACTCAGCGCAGTCATGCAATAAATAATAGAATAAAATATAACCCTAGAATGCCTGCTGACACTCAAGGTAAATTCAGGAACACCTCATATAGACTCAAAAAATGTAATAGTGCAGCGCAAAAAGATAATCTAAGAAATAAATAAATATAAAATCGCATATAATCGCATAAAATGATCATGGAATGTCCCAGAAAGAATCATTAAAATTGCAGAGATATTAAATATAGTTGCAAGAAATGATCACGGACTGTCCCAGAGATAATCATATATGTAGTCCAAAATATAAAGTGCAAGTGCATGAAGACTAAATGCAGCTTTAAGTGAAGTGATGACAAAATTGTCCAGTAAAATATTAGTGCTGGTGATCCCTTCACCGAATGAAGTAAGGGTGGCCTCTCGCCTCCCTGCTTCGACCTACAATAGGTCACAAAGCAGTAAGTAGTGGGTTAAAACTCTGCTCTCTCTCACCAACAGAAATTCATCTCCAGCAGGGGGAAGTTTCACAATACTCCAGCAGCAACCTCACCAAAATTCCAGCAGTAGCAGCATACATATGTAAAGTAAAAGGGGACAATCTAGTGCTCTCCGTTTTTGAATATATTTGATATGCACAAATAACACACATAGGAAATACACTCACATTAATCGGCACTCTAACGCGAGTGCCAGCGCTGAATGTGTACAATAGAAAACTCCAAGATGGCTGCGGGTGACGTCACTCGCGCTCCCTGACCCTCGTACACGTTACGTCCTGGGCGGGACTTCATCAGCTGGACGTAAAGCTGATTTCTTTTGGTGGTCTTTATTCACGACTCAGTTTTTTTATTTTTTGCGATATAAGCAAAAAAAGAGCAAAAATTTGGAAAAAAAAAACTTTTCTTTATTCTATTTAAAAAAATAAAAAAATAAAATCAAATTGTGTTATAAATTTAAGCCAAAATGTATTCTGCTACATGTTGTTGGTAAAAAAAAAAATCCTGTTAAGTGTATAATAATTTGTTGGCGTGATCACGGACATATGTACGCAAATGATCATGTACAGATGTGCGCAGGTGATCACGGACATATGTGTGCAAGTGATAATTGGGACATGTGATTTTACTGTTGTATATGTGGGGGACATGTGTTTTGGGGACGTGTTTTTACCATGTGTTTTTACCATGTGTTTTTACCATGTGTGTTTACCATGTGTGTTTACCATGTGTGTTTACCATGTGTGTTTACCATGTGTGTTTACCATGTGTGTTTTACTGTTGTGACACTAGACTGGTGATCAGTGAGTAAAAAGCTGTAAAAAACAGCTCATACTCGCTGATCACCAGCCGGCTGCAGCGATCCCCTCTCCTCACCGACAACTTCTGTGTGAGGGGAGGAGAAACTCGGAAGGCGAGAGCGCCCACCCGGCCGTACATGTGCAGTGGCCGGGTGGTAAGTGGTTAACAACCACCATGAAACACTTGTTAATATGATGCATATAGTGCTGATTTTGTAGATATAAAAACTGTGCGCCAATCTTTGTTGATAACCCACTACATTCATATTTTTTTTTAAATTACCGTTATTTTAACCACTTGCCCCCAGGCACCACGATGTACCCGCACATCATGGTGTACAGCAGAGAGCTGTGTTTATCATACACAGCGGAGTGTGGTGCTCAGTATTAGGCCACTGTGAGCGCCCTGAAGATCATGTGTTCGCTGTGCTGTGCAATGATGACATCATTGTTTACTACTATGTGTGATCTGATTGGTTTTGATTGGATTCATTGCTGTGAATTGCAGCATCACAATAGTAAACAATGAGTCATGAATAGAGTTGAGCGGACACCTGGATGTTCGGGTTCGGCGGGTTCGGCCGAACTTCGGAAAAAAGTCCAGGTTCGGGACCGAACTTGACCCCGTACTCCGAACCCCATTGAAGTCAATGGGGACCCGAACTTTTGAACACTAAAATGGCTGTAAAAAAGTCATGGAAAGGGCTAGAGGGCTGCAAATGGCAACAAAATGTTGTTAAGAGTATGGCATGCTTCTGCAGGTGTTCCCGGGGGAGTGGTCAGACATGGCGGAGTGAGGAGTGAGTACAGCGTCTAAGCAGCGCACATGCACCGCTAGGAGACCGGCAACGAGTGGAGACGAAGGCAAGCATGACCGAGCTTGACTGAGAGTAACATCAGCAGTGCGAGAGGGACAAAGCGGCATACAGCAGTGCACACCGCGGTGCCCAGCGGGGACCGGGAGAGCTGATAAGGAGGATACAGTGCATTGGCCAGTCGGTCGGGCGGACGGAGGTTGGAGCGTTGCTGGAATCCGGAACACCGCCCGGCACCGTATAACACCGCATAACAGATAAGATACTACAAAGCCCCATACTGCAGCTGGTCAACCTGTAACTGAACGTAGGACTGCATGATTGCCTGACAGACTCTCTGTCCATGCCGAAGCGAGGGAAGACTGCAGGGAAGCTACAAAATACCGCCCCCAGACACCTGTATAGTACCCGGCATACTGCAGGGAGAGAGGAGACACAACAGCCTCTGGAGAACAGGGACTACACAATGTCATCTAGAAGATCACTAACAGAAGTCTCGCTACGTGCCCCATGTGTATCTACAGCCCAGGTGCCAGGATCTGGGGCCCAGGAAGGAGCACAAAGTGGACAACTCCCTGCAACCCCCAACCCCACCAGCAGAGATCCAGTGAACAACAGCGAAAAGCAGGTATGTCAACAGACTGCAGATGTGACCCAGAGCCTGGCTCTGGGTGGGGGATATGGGTCTGAAGTACACACAGAGATGGGGACTATGTCAGATATTAGACAACTTATCCAAGCTCTCCCCACAAGAGCGGACATACTGGAAATGCTGAACGACACCACGGGGCCATAAGGGAGGAGATTAAAGAGATGCAGGATAACATAGAGAAGGTAGACTCTAAGACGCAACAAACGGAAAAACTGCTGCAGGCACATAATACACGGTTGGAGAGTCTGGAGGACAAAATACAGATACAGCACCAGAGGTTAGTCACACTACAATTGCAAGCCGAGGAATCTGAGAATAGGAGCAGGAGAAATAATTTACGGCTGAAAGGGATCTCAGAGGACATTGAGGGCCCCCACTTAAGAGAAACGGTCATGACTATATTTAACCAAATATTGAAAAACCCCCTGAATACACTAATTGAACTGGACCGGGTCCATAGGATCCCCATTACCCGTAAGGTAGCACAAAAGGCCCCACGAGATGTCCTGTGTAGGGTACATTTCTTCAGGGCAAAAGAAGACATACTAAGGGCAGCCTGGCGGGAGGGATCCGTGGTACACGGAGAGAAAGAAATACAAATATACCCGGACCTCTGCAGACAGACGAAGTACAGGAGGCGTATGTTGAAGCCACTATTGGAATACATACTTAACAATGGGGCTACATACAAATGGGGATACCCACTAGCAGTGATTGGTAAAAAAGGGGGTCACAGCTTCAATTTACGGAACCCGGCTCAGCTGGTGGACCTTTTTGGCTGGACAGAACTACCGGCAGCATCCGAATACCCCCAATACCACTAACAGAAGTAGAAAGGAGGAGGAAGAGTGAGAGAAAGAAAGAAAGAAAGAAAAGGAGAAAAGAAAAGTAAAAAAAAAAAAGAGAAAAAGAAGAAAGATCTTGAACCAGGGAAGAAAAAAGGGAACAGTAAGGAAGAAGAATCAAGAGGAAGGAGGAAAATAAGGAAATGACAGTATATCCCGCAAGGGCCATAGATGAAAGATAGGAATTGGAGAATGGAGGAGAGGAGGGAAAGGACAAACATGTTTATTTTTATTTTTATTATTAATGATGTTATTCTGCTTGGTGGCCCTCTCCTCATAGCATAGCCCCCCACACAGGAGATCAACTCCTGGAGAAACGCCGGCCTGATGCCGTGGGGATTAGTAAGGGGAGAGAGCAATGGACTCTAAATAACAGAGGAGAGGGGAGGGGGGTTTGTCTTTTTTTTTTTTTTTTTTTTCTTTTTGGGAGGGGTGGCGGCCTGGGTTTCTTTTTCTTTTTTCTGTTTTTTATTATCTTTTTCTTTTGTCTTTTTTCTCTTGCTGGATAACTTTGGATGATGTCTTAAATAGAGGTCCCTGTAAGAGTAGTTAGGGGAGTGGGGAGGAGGCATAAATTGGAAGATTTGGTAATATAGGAGGTGAAGGGAAACACTTAGGTACTAAATATACTTAAATTTTTATACAATCTATATCAACTACACATAATTACACAGATACACCATGGTATTAATAGGACGCAATTGTAGTAGGTCCCTTTTTTTTTTTTTTCTTTTTTTCTTTCTTTTTTTTGTTGTTTGTTTAGGTGGTACTGGTTTTCTTCACTACTACTTTTTGTGGTGTTTAAAAGAGAGAAAGAAACACAACTTAGACAAGGGGTGATTAGAATAATGGGGGGTGTAATGAAGAAGTCGCTTGCACTGAACGCACGGGATGAACATAGGGATGGGGTGACCACACAGAGAGTAACACAAAATGGAGTAGGGGTGGGAGAGAAGGGACAGAAAGTAGACAGGGCAGTTTCCATGTAATTATACCTATTTATTTATTTATTTATTTTTTGGTTATATTCTTTTTCTCTCCCCCTTCCCCTACATAGAGAAATAGGAGAGCAAAGGCCCTCTCAGACGGGGGTACAGAAGGAATAGAGGAAATAAGGATTACTGTTTTGTAGGTGTATAAGTGATACTAATAGAATGTTATGACTGTTCGATAGGCACCTCCTGGGGTTCTCAGAGACTACCGAAGGAGTGGGGGAAACCCAGAGAGGCGCCTGAGAAAAATAATAATAATACTGGTTGATGTGATGTAAGAAATGATAGTGTATGAAAAGAATACATACGTTAATGGCAGAGAGATGGGTATACAGGGGGATGGGTACACATGTAAATAATGAAATAGGAGACAGGGTGCATGTGCCTGTGTAGGAGAAGAGACGCAGGAACTCTGACGCCTCGCCCTGATTGACCACTTTCCCCACTTGAAGCACCTCTCCTCCAAGAGGAGGTAAACTAGAGGAGCTTCTCCTTTTTTATTTTTTTTGTATTTTTGTAATTTTTTAATTTATTTTTTTTAATTTATTTTTTATTTTATTTTATTTTATTTTTTTATTTTTTTTGGTAATTTTTTAATTTCTTTTTAAATTTTTATTTTTTTTTTGTTCCTCTCTATCTGGGACTGGGGGCGACCTCCGCCTTCCTCCTCCCCGGACCGAACCATGACGAAAATAACATTAACCTCATATAACATAAAGGGCTTAAACAGCGCAGAAAAACGCATGAGACTGCTGGCGGAACTAGGGACAGATTATTTTCTTACAGGAAACACATTTAAAAAAAAATAAAATCCCAAAGATGGGTAACCGGAAATTTCCCACAGTGTATCATAGTTCCTCACAGACCTCAAAAGCAAGTGGGGTATCTATTATTCTAGCGAAACAGATACCATGGAAAGAGATAAAAATAATTACAGATGATGATGGACGTCTTATTGTAAAAGGAGAAATAGGGGAACAAAAAGTAACCTTAGTGAGTATATACTTACCAAATGTGGACCAAATAGGAGCTATGGAGAAATATCTAAATATAGTATACCAAAACAAAGAAGGAATCCTAATGATGGGAGGAGATCTAAATATGGCATTAGAGCCCTTGTTAGACTCATCAAAGGGAACCTCACACATATCCTACATAAAACTTTGAAAAGTGAAAGAGATGTTACAAGACTTACAACTAGTGGATAGTTGGAGAATCCGGAACACACACGAGAGGGACTATACATTCTTTTCAACAAGACATAAGACATATACCAGAATTGATTATGTCTTTATATCCCAGAATGCCCTCTCGAGTGTACTGGATGCTTCAATAGGCTCTTTCACATTATCAGACCATGCACCAACTCACCGCGTAATAGAATGGGGAGAGAAAGCGACACGGGAGTGGCACTGGAAGATCAACAAAACAATATTAAAAGAATCAATATATGAGGAAAAAATTGCGCATGAGATAGAATTATACTTCCAAGAGAATAAATCAGATGAACTAACACCTTTATGTATTTGGGAAACGCATAAATGCTACATTAGGGGTGTCCTAATATCATTAGGGGCACATAGAAAACGCTCTCTGAATGCCAAGCTGGACCTCCTGCTAGGAGAGATACGGGTGCTTGAAAAGGCTCACAAAAAAACTGTGGCAATACAAACGGAAGAGAAACTAACACGCCTTCGCGATGAGTTAAACTTACTGCTAATGGACAAAGCAAAAGTAAAGATAGCACATGGCAGGCGAGTATTTTATGAATATGGAAATAAACCTAGTAGGATGCTGGCAAACGCACTCAGAGAGACAAAAGCATGGAACCACATTGATTGCATAAAAACAGCAGGGGATGCACTGGTTAACTCCTCACAAGCAATGGCGAAAGAGTTTAGAGATTTCTATACTAAACTATACCAAATTGAGAGTAACGTTTCGGAAGAAAGACTAAAAAAAAAAAGGGAAATGGCAGAGGAGTACATCGAAACAGCAGGGATGCCCAAGATAGGAGAAGAGGAAGCAGGGGAGATGGATGGCCCAATTACACTAGAAGAATTTACCGAAGCCCTTAAATCACTGAATATAGGTAAGGCACCAGGACCGGACGGGTATACTCTGCTCTATTATAAGACATTTGCAGAAAAACTAGCACCAGAATTTGTTGCCGCATTTAACTCAATTAGGGAAGGGGCAAGGATACCAGTAGAGACATTAATGGCACATATCACAGTAATCCCAAAAGAAGGGAAAGACCCAGCACAATGCGCTAGTTACCGCCCAATCTCTTTACTAAATGTGGATCTAAAGATCCTAACAAAAATACTGGCAACTAGACTACTACTACATATCTCAAACATAATACACCCAGACCAAGTGGGATTCACCCCGGAAAGGGAAGGCAGAGAAAATACGCAAAGAGTCTTAAGCGCAATATACACAGCGCAATGTCATAAAAGACCTATGGTCCTGATTTCTGCAGATGCAGAAAAAGCCTTTGATAGAGTGGACTGGACATTCCTGGAAGCGACGTTGCAATATATAGGCCTGGGAAACGGGCTGTTAAATTGGATCAAAAGCCTGTATTCAAATCCAAGAGCGCGGGTTAAAATAAATGACATAATATCGGAACCTTTCCCTATATATAATGGAACAAGGCAGGGATGTCCACTCTCGCCTATCATATTTATCTTGACATTAGAGCCCTTTCTGAGAACTATACGAGCTAGCCCAGATATTAAAGGTATACCAACTCAAGGAAAAGAACAGAAACTCGCTGCATATGCGGATGACTTGTTATTCTTCATTACCTCCCCAATCACGTCGCTCCCCTCACTGTTAGTGGAAATACGTAAATACGGCGAGGTCTCTAATTTCAAGATAAATTACGGTAAATCCGAGGCAATGGGGATAGAAATAAATAACGCACTTCAAAAACAATTAACTAAACATTTCACGTTTAAATGGACGGACTCCCACATAAGCTATCTGGGAACCAAAATAACAAAGAAATTAGAGAAAATGTTTGAACTGAACTTTCTATCCCTAATGCAACGAATAAAAGTAGACTTTTTGCGGTGGGACAAGGAAATATTCACATGGTTTGGCAGAATTAACATCATCAAAATGAATATTATGCCTAGACTGACATACCTATTTCAGTCATTACCAATCAAGCTCCCCCCAGGATTCTTGAGAGAACTGAGAACGAGATTTGCAAAATTTATATGGGCAGGGAAACCGGCAAGAATCAGGAGGGATATCCTGGTTCAACCCAAAGATAGAGGAGGAGTAGGATTCCCAGATCCAGTGAACTACTATGAAGCGGCCCATTTAGTGAGATTAATGGAGTGGTGCACAGTGAAAAAGGACAAACCATGGCTATCTATGGAACAAGCAATAACTGACATACCCTTGGAAGGGATAGCATGGATATCGGACATAGAGATCCCCCAGCAGATAAAAAGACACCCCACAATAGGGGCAACAATCCAAGTGACTAAAAAGGTATTCAGGAAAACGGAGATATCAAAATTCCCAAGTCCGATGATTCCCATCCTGGGCACACCAAGCTTTGAGCCAGGCCTAGTAGAGGCAGAGTTTAGGAACCTAAGGAGAAAAGGGGCCAGTAGGCTTCAAGACTTTACTAGAGAGAACAGAGTGATGACAGGAGAGGAGGTAGACTTGCATTGAATTTGCAGGAGAAATTAACTTTTTCAGGAGAATACAGCTTAAGGCCTATCTCCGAGCAATAAAAGCGCAAATAGGAGAAGCAAGGACAACGTCTAAATTCGAGCGGCTTTGCCTAAGTGAGGAACCAGGGAAACATGGGTTATCTGTTATGCACTCTCTACTAGTAGAACTCAGAGCGCCACAAGAGGCAACATTCATACAGGCATGGGAAAGAGATCTGGGGATAACGTTCCCCGAATCACAGAAACTTAAGATATGCCACCTCACACATAAGACATCAAGGGCAACCAAATACCAAGAAGGTGGATATAAGATACTGACACGCTGGTATAGAACACCAGCAGTGCTAAACCGGATATATCCACAAGTAGAAAACAAGTGCTGGAGATGTCAAAGGGAGGTAGGAACTATGATACACATATTCTGGGAATGCCCCGGAGTCAAAGAATTCTGGGAGATTGTAAGGGAAACAGTGGAAGAAATTACGGAAGTATCATTGGGAGAAAATCCAGCAGCATATTTGTTACATGATACGCCGATACCTATTAGAGAATATAAAAACTCATTAGTGGGACATTTGCTGAACGCCGCGAAGGCGTGCATACCGAGTTTATGGAAAAACACTAGCGCTCCGATAAGAGCACAATGGTTAGCGAAAATATCAGAAATTCAACAAATGGAAAAACTTACTATGAAGATTAGAGAACAAGAAGATAGATACCAGGAGACATGGACACCCTATATTAGATATAGGGAACAAAACCGCCAACAGCCTCATGGATGAGAAAGTACATGGGAAACAAAGAGGGTGGACTGGGGAGGGGAGGAGGAGTGGCGGAGGGGGGGATCGCATACCCATCCAGTTAAAGTAGAGGGGTTTTTTTTTTTTTCTCTTTTTTTTGTTTTTGTCTCATTTTGTGGGATACACCTTTTTCCCCCCGGGGGGAAGAAGGCGAGGAGGGAGGGGGGAGTAATAAAAAAAGGAAAATAAAATTACAGGAGTAGAGGAAAGGCTAACTGGTGCCCCTTTTTTGTTGCCTCTTTGATTAGTGGAGAACACTAAGTGTCAAACTGGAAGACAATACAGAGGAGAATTAGTGTTCATATTTTGATTTAAAATAGAAAGGGAAGATGTTAATGAGGTAAATATGTTTGTTAAGATGTACAATTATGCACCTGTGAAATGAAAATAAAGAATTTATAAAAAAAAAAAGAGAGTATGGCAAGTGATCTGCAAACAAATGTGGATAGGGAAATAACTTAAAATAACATAAAAAAATAAAAATAAAATTCTGGAGGCCCCCTTCTCAGCAGAAGAGGTACAGGAAGTCATTAAGAACCTCAGAAACTCAACGGCACGATGCCGCACATATGGTGGGAATACCCCAGAATACGCACTTTCTGGAAAAAATTATTCAATTTAATGGATAAGATAGTGGGAAAATAAAATACTTGGAAATTAAAAAAATGAAAAAATTATAATCTTGACCTAAAAGGACGAGGTTCAAATGGAGTAGGAGATTGAGGTGGCGGTGGATGTGGCAGTGTAGGTGGAAGCGGCGGTGGAGAAGGACGAGGTAGCCAACACTGGTTCAAAAATACAACAATGGCTGGGTAAGGCTAGTGGTGAATGATGTGTCGAATTCTGTCCCCTGTCGCATAGTGTCCACCCTGTACTGCGCTTGCTCCTCAGGACAAGGGGATTTTGAAACTCTCCGAAGACGATGCGCGGTGACTCCAGGTTCAAGCCACATCATCCGAAGTTGGAGCCTAGCCAAGCGAGCCCATGAGGGGCCCTGTTACTATGTGCTACCGTATGTCCACTTGGATGGTCGGGCTTGAACCTGCACTCACTGCGCAGGCGACGTTCATCTTTGGAGATTTTGTGAATCTCCTTGTCCTCCGTGCTGCGCAAGCACTGCACCTGCGCAGTAAGTGGCCGGACACTATCCGATAGCAAGACAGTTTTCGTCAGAACACCGGTATATGTGTCTATTCTGCACAAGGTACGGCCAAGTCCTGTGGGATCCATGCCTGGTTCATTTTAATGAACGTGAGCTTGTCCACATTGGCTCTGGACAGGCGGCTGCGCTTGTCTGTGATAACGCCCCCTGCCGTGCTAAATACACGTTCAGATAATACACTGGCGGCAGGGCAGGCCAGCACCTCCAAGGCGTAAAGGGCAAGCTCAGGCCATGTGCCCAATTTGGAGACCCAGAAGTTGAAGGGGGCAGACCCGTCATTCAGTACGTGTAGGCGTGTGCACACATACTGCTCCACCATGTTGGTGAAATGCTGCCTCCTGCTAAAACGTTCCATCTCAGCTGGTGGTGCTGGTTGTTGTGGCGTGCTGACAAAGCTTTTCCACATTTCGGCCATGCTAACCCTGCCTTCCGAGGTGCTGGCGGTGCCCCGGCTGCGTTGGCGACCTCTGCCTCCTCCTCTGCCTTCGCCTTGTGCTTCCACCGTACCCCCGCTGCCAAGTGGGAATGCCACCAGCAGCGGGTCTACCAGCGTGCGCTTGTACTCGCGCATCTTGCGATCACGCTCCAGTGAGGTAATTAAGGATGGCACGTTGTCCTTGTAACGGGGATCCAGCAGGGTGGCCACCCAATAATCGGCACCAGTTAAAATGTGGGAAACTCGGCGGTCGTTGCGGAGACACCGCAGCATGTAATCGCTCATGTGTGCCAGGCTGCCCAGAGGCAAGGAAAAGCTGTCCTCTGTGGGAGGTGTATCGTCTGTGTCCTCTGTATCCCCCCAGCCACGCACCAGTGATGGACATGAGCTGGTCTGGGTGCCACCCTGCTGTGAACATGGTTCCTCATCCTCCACCTAGTCATCCTCCAGAACTCTGCCCTTGCTGCCGGACAATTGTGTACCTGGCGCTTGTTGGTGCAGGAACCCACCCTCGTAGCCACTTGTAAATGACTGCCCTGAAAGCCTTGGAAATGAACCCTCTTCCTCCTCCTCCTCCTCCTCCTGTGCCACATCCTCTTCCATCATCGCCTGAAGCGTTTTTTCAAGGAGGCATAGAACTGGGATAGTAACGCTGAGAACGGCGTCATCGGCACTGGCCATGTTGGTGGAGTACTCGAAACAGCGCAACAAGGCACACAGGTCTTGCATGGAGGCCCAGTTATTGGCGGTGAAGTGGTGCTGTTCCGCAGAGTGACTCACGCGTGCGTGCTGCAGCTGAAACTCCACTATCGCCTGCTGCTGCTCGCACAGTCTGGCAAGGATGTGCAAGGTGGAGTTCCACCTTGTGGGCACATCACATATGAGACGGTGAGCGGGAAGGCCGAAGTTACGCTGCAGCGCTGACAGGCGAGCAGCAGCAGGGTGAGAACGCCAAAAGTGTGCACAGACGGCCCGCACTTTCTGCAGCAGCTCTGGCATATCGGGGTAATTCTTAAGGAAGCAAGTTCAGCACATGCGCCAGGCAAGGGATGTGCGTCAAACCGCCTAGGCCCAGAGCTGCTACGAGATTTCGCCCATTATCGCACACCACCAGGCCCGGCTTGAGGCTCACTGCCACCAACCACTCATCGGTCTGTTGTTCCATGTCCCTCCACAACTCCTGCGCGGTGTGGGGTTTTTCCACCAAACAGGAAAGTTTTAAAACTGCCTGCTGTCGTTTAGCCCTGGCTGTGCTGAATTTGGTGGTGAAGGTGTTACGCTGACCGGATGAGGAGGCGGTAGAGGATGAAGAGGCGGAGTAGGAGGAGTTAGCAACAGGAGGCAAACTGAAGTGCCCTGCAATCCTTGGTGGTGGAAGGACATGCGCCAAAGTTCTATCCACCTCAGGCCCAGCCGCCACTACATTTACCCAGTGTGCTGTTAGGGAGATATAACGTCCCTGACCGTGCTTACTGGTCCACACATCCGTAGTTAGGCGGACCTTACCACAGATGGCGTTGTGCAGTGCACACCTGATTTTGTCCCCACTTGGTTGTGCAGGGAAGGGATAGCTTGTCTGGAAAAGTAGTGGCGGCTGGGCACGACATACTGTGGGACAGCCAACGACATCAGCCTTTTAAAACTCTGCGTCTCCACCAGACGGAATGACAGCATTTCAAAGGCGAGGAATTCTGAAATGCTGGCATTCAGGGCCAGGGATCGCGGGTGGCTAGGGGGGTACTTCCTCTTCCGCTCCAGTGTTTGGGGAAATAGAGAGCTGAGCGCTTCCATGGGACATTGTGGAGATGGTTGGTGACCCAGGTGGTAGTGTTGCTGGCAGATCCTCTGTTTGCGGGTTGGCAGGTGTCACTGTCACTACAGAGGTGGATGAAGAGGCCGAGACTGCAGCAGAAGAGGAAGCAGGAGGAGCCAGAGACCTTTCTTGGTTTTTGAGGTGTCTACTCCACTGCATCTCGTGCTTTGCACTTGGATGCCTGGTCATGCAGGTTGTGCTCAGGTTGAGAACGTTTATGCCTCGCTTCAAGCTCTGATTGCACAGCGTGCAAACCACTCGTGTGTTGTCATAAGCACATTGTCTGAAGAACTGCCACGCTAGGGAACTCCTTGGACCTGGCTTTGGTGTGCTCGGTCCCTTGCTGCAGACGTACTGTCTAGGGGACGGACGCTCTGCTTTTGCACCCTGCTCCCTCTTCTGCTGTGCTGGTGGCTCTGTGCGACCACCGCCTCTTCCTCCGAACTACACTGGTCACCTGCATGACGTTGATTCCATGTTGGGTCAAGGACCTCATCGTCCTCCACATCTTCCACCCAGTCTTCACCCCTGCCCTCCTTGTCGGTCTGCACAATGGCGAAAGCAGCAGCAGTTGGCACCTGTGTTTCGTCATCATCCGAGACGTGCCGCGATGGTCCTCCCATGTACTCATCATGAAACATAAGTGGTTGGGCATCGGTGCACACAATCTCTTCCACTTCTGGGGCAGGGCTAGGTGGATGGCCCTGGAAAACCCTGCTAACAGTCATCAAAAAGCAGAAGAGACTGCTGCATGATTTGGGGCTCAGACTGATTGGCTGATTTGCAAGGGGGTGAGGTGAAAAACTGATGGACATCGGCTGCAGGTGCCAACTCTGAACTTTCATCAGGAGACTGGGTGGGAGACAATGTGAAGGAACCGGAGGCACTGTCAGCAACCCAATCTACTATCGCCTGTACTTGTCCTGGCCTCAACATTCGTACAGCCTCATTAGGCGCGCCAAAATACCGCTGCAGGCTCTGTCGCCTACTCGCACCTGAGGAAGGTGTTTCACTAGTGCGTGTAGCTGGCACAGATCGACCACGTCCTCTCCCTGCAACAGGAGCGCCACCAGCAGCACCACGACCCGGGCCACGTCCCCTTTTTGATGATCTCATATTTTCAAAATTTATGATCTGGCCCTAAATGGGTGTTTTTGTCAATAGCAGAATACACGTACAGTGTCTAAAGCGTTTATGAAAACGCAGAAAATGCTATTGGGAAAAAAAAAACACTGCAAAATTGAATTTTTTTGCAATGTTTTTCCAATATCAGAATACACGGATAGTGTCTAAAGCGTTTATGAAAACGCAGAAAATGCTATTGGGAAAAAAAAACACTGCAAAATTAAATTTTTTTGCAATGTTTTTCCAATATCAGAATACACACAGACTATGGTGTATCTGTTAGTAAAATATGCAGTGCAGTGATGGTGCACTGAGCTTGCAGGTAAAACTTATATTTTGTCTGGCACTGGCCTCATGGCACTGTTAAAAGACTGTGCACTGCACCCCACCCAGTGTACAATTGATTTAGGAATCTCTTCAATAATTCTCTCTGCCTCTTTCTTTTCCTTAATAAAGAAACTCCCTACTCTACTCTAGCTATCTAGATCGCTCACTGATCTAACTAATTTGAAGAAAATTAAAGGAATGTGGACTGACTGACTGACTTTATCACACTAACTCCTAAAATCCTCTCTTAGCAGCACAGGAACCTGTCTATAGCAGAATGACGCTGTGTGCTGTGTGTCTGGACTATATATAGAGGCAGGGTCACATGCTGCACTGCCCAATCACAGCCATGCCATTAGTAGGCATGGCTGTGATGGCTTCTAAGGGCACACTAGTGAAACTAGCGTCGATTGGCTGCCCTGCAGCTTCTAAAAGGCGCCAATACATCGCCCGAACACCAGACCCGAACCTGAACTTACAGCCAATAGTTCGGGTTCGGGTCCGGGCCCCGGACACCCAAAAGTCCGGTACGGACCCGAACTTTACAGTTTAGGTTCGCTCAACCCTAGTCATGAATGAAAGCCATTCATGACAGTTTAAAGGATTGCTGTAACACTGCACTGATCATCTCTGTAATAAGCAATCGGTGTTAAAATAAACAAAATTTATATATATATATATATATATATATATATATATATATATATATATATATATATATATATATATATATATATATATATTGTAATATGATAGTCATAGGAGGACGCTGTAAAGCAGTGGTGACAGCATGTTTAAGACAAACATGGAACAAAACGAACTAAATTATATTTAATTTCTTTGTTTTCCAAAAAAGTGACAACGTCAAACAATATGCAATGCCGCTTATTAACCCCTTCACGCCTAAGCCTTTTTCTGACACTTGTTGCTTACAAGTTAAGATCAGTATTTTTTGCTAGAATTTTTTTTAGAACCCCCAAACATTAAATTTTTTTTAGCAGAGACCCTAGAGAATAAAATGCGATCGATCGCACTGCATTTGCACAACGGTCCTTCAAATGCAATATTTTTTTTTTTTTTTGAAGAAATACACTTTTATGAATAAAAAATAACAAATAAGGAAAGTTAGCCCAATTTTTGGGTATAATGTAAAACATGATGTTACGCTGAGTAAATGGATACGTAACATGTTATGCTTTAAAATTCTGCACACTCGTGGAATGACAACAAACTACGGTACTTAAAAATCTCCATAGGCGACGCTTTAAATTTTTTTTACATCTGCCAGTTTAGCATTTACAGAGACGGTCTAGTGCTAGAATTATTGCTCTCGCTCGAACAATCGCAGCAATACCCTACACAAGTGGTTTGAATCCTGTTTACATTTGCGGGCGTGACTTGCATATGCGTTCGCTTCTGCGCACAATCATGGAGTGATGGGGCGCTTAATTGATTTTTTTTTTTTTTTTTTTACACTGTTCCTTTAAAAAAAAAAAAATTCTTAAAGACCCCAGATTCCTCCTTTGCACTTAAAAACATTCAAAATGCCAAGTTTGGCTGTTTTGAAAACTGTAATTTTTTTAAATCTGGCGCCTTTAAGGCTTCAGTAAACCGGAAGTTATGTCGTGACATTGGTTCCTGGGTTACTAGATCCGACACCCGATCAAAGCCAATTGCTGTATTTTTCGTGTCTCCAGCCAGCGGGCGGATGTGTCGGCTGGTCGCTCGGGCTTCCCAGTGAGCCCAGGCGAGCCGTGGAAGGTGGCTGGAGGGGGGGCTGGGGTTTGGGAACATCCCCTCCCGCTGCTTGTCATAATGCTTATCATAAGAAAGCCAAACGTCAGCTCTAGAATAAAAATGGTACCTGGGTGATACCAGCTGCAGGCAACACGCCTGTACAACCCCGTGAAGCCGAAGGCCGCATATTTGCGCTACGTCAGCGCGAAGGGGCTATATACCTTGGACTGTCTGCTTTCCAAAAAGGGTTTATTTGGAGGGAATTTGTACTGTGCTGGCATTTTAGGGCCTCAAGAATTCAGAAAGCAGTCAGTAGATCAGGATTGATCAGTTTTCAAATATATATTCCATAGATTGCAAACTCTCCAACTTTCACACAGACTAAATAATATACACTAATTTGGGTTATTTTTACCAAAGAAATGTAGCAGACTACATTTTAGCCATTATTTCTGAAGAAAGATTTTTGCAATATTTTATAACGAGACACTAAAACTTTTTTTTTTTTTTTTCTTTAATGTTGCTATTTTTTCATTATAGATTAAATGCCACCAAAGAAAGCTCTAGTTGTGTGAAAAAATTATAGAATTTCATTTGGGTACAATGTTGCATGACCCAGCAATTGCCGGTTAAAGTAGCACAGTGCTGAATAGCAAAAAATGCCCTGGTTATAAAGGGGGTAAAACTTTCCAGAGGTCAAGTGGTTAACATGAGTCTAGCATGATTTGAAAATTTCAGTTGCATGGTTGAAATAAAGATCAGTATCCTTGTGCTTAGGCTCTATGGATTGAGCTGAATGTATTGGTGACCTTTTTTCATTTATTTTTGTTATTTTTTTTACAGAGCGAAGAAAAAGGTCATTGTGGCCCCAAAACCCAAGGTTAAGGTAATGTGCATTTATTTTCTTGCAGATCATCTGTATAATAAATGAGTAATGTAAGTTCCTATAATTCTTTCAGTATTTTATATATTTCTTTAATCATGTTTCAGGACTGCACATGAGAGCAAGCACTCTGCCCAACTAAAACAGGAAACACAATCCGTAAAATGAGCATAGTCATCGTTTTACTTCAGTTATTTGTGTTTGTTTCTAGTCCAAGAGCATCAAAACCTTTTTTACTTTCCCTTAGGTTTTTGTGCTAGTTGGCAGGGTCTGCCAGTAAATGCTCTCCCATGTTTTAAGGGACACTGGACCTGGAGGAGTTGCATATCTGAGCTTTCACTGATCAGGATTAACTTCTCTTAATAACATAATAGTGGGACCCCTCCTCCCCATCACCTTCCCAGTTTTTCCTAAGGTCTCTTGGGGAACCATCTGTATGGGCACAGAGGCTCTAGCTGAGCCTCCCCTTACTCGCATTTGGTCAGATTCCAAGTACTCCCCTATATTGCTTTTGGAGGTGTGGGGTAGTGAGGGAGCCCTTGGTGGTCATCCAAACGCCTGATTTATGCTGCTGAGCAGTGATGAGCTCAGGCATGTACCGACATGAGTTAAAGCCAGCCTTAGCTATGCTGCTAAGAGACTGAAAGCCAACAGCCACTAGTAAGTGATGGATGCATTACACGTATACATGCCCTATTTGCATACATGTGGTTTTGGGGTGGGCAATGTCTACGCTGCCTGTTATTGGCTGTCGCCTTTGACCGCTTCCAGGTAGGATATCTCAGGCAGGTTTGGACTGATGTCTTAACCCCCCTGAGCTCATCTCTACTGCTGAGAATGTGGCTTGACCATGCTTATCAGCATTACCATGTCCTGTGGAATGCGTGCTGCTGGTGCAAGTCCACGCTCCCTCTCCCATGGAGTACATGTGGTTGGAGCAGGGAATTTTGGCATCCCTGACTACTTTGGGCAGATGACACACTTTTGACAAGCCAGGTGACACACTTCTGGTACACGGAACAGGAAGGAACACAATCTAGTACAGTGTAGTGCTCCCCAAGTGGTGGATATTGGTACTTTGTTGCTAACATCCAGATGCCAAGTGGGGGCGTAAGCCCAGTAGGGCGGGGATTTCCAAACTATTCAAGAACTACAATTTCCATTATGCCTAGTGATGTCTGTGAATGTCAGAGTTTTACAATGCCTCATGGGATGTGTAGTTCTGCAACAGCTGGAGGGCCATAGTTTGGAGATCCCTGCAGTAGGGGATGGAGCCATAGGTATACCTTCCTATAAATCCCAGAAGTGTTCCAGCAGACTTCCTCTGGTCAGCAGTGCTACACCATGCAGTTTTATTTCAGCTACAGAATAGGCTGATTCGGGCACCATCGGCTCCAAGGTAAAGGTCTCTTTCTGCCTATAGTGTGGGAAGGGCACCTGGTAACCTGGGAAGGATGTCCTGTTTTTGGGTGCTTTTGGTTAGGGCATCTGTACTTCTGCTCTACATTGAGTTTTGGTATGCCTTATACAAGCTCTGGATTTAAATGCACTGTATGTTGCTGTCCACCATGGCAAGTTGAGGACCAGGGCTACAGCGGTAGCACCTCTCAATTTGTACAGCAGTGTGCTTCTTCCTTCACTTATGTCACACTCTGCGTGTAGGGGTTATTTACATTTTACTCTTCCACTCTCTCCATTTTACCCTTTTCCACTCTCCTTTTGTTGCAGCAAGGAAAAATGACTGCCATATGCCTAGTACACACAAGGAGGAAATCGTACGAAAAGTACCGCTTTAGAATTGATTGTACAATAATCTGTTCATTGGTAATACCTTTCGAGAGCCAATCACGACAGTTTATGCAAAATTATCCGAAGGGACAAGCACAAACATTTTTTCTTGTACGATACCAGAACGAATGATTTTCGTTTAATCAGTACAGTATTCGTCTGGAAAAAATCGAGTGACCAAGACCGCCCATGCTCGGAAATTAAATAATACATTACATTACAATACAATACAATACAATGTAACACATCACATCCAAAGTTACATTATGTCGTACGTGAATTTTTGTAACTTTAGCAACCTGTTTGTATTTGATATGAAACTAGTATGCGGACAATCATTCGTCCAATATTTTCATTGTGTGTACGAGGCTTAAGGGTGTCTATTAGCTTTGGAAAATAGAAAGAAGCTATAGGTGGTACCTCGTCCTAGTGAATATACAAAGAAAAAAGGAACAAGAGGGGGTTTATCCAACCTGACGGACTATCACGGCACCTGAACAGAAACGGATATTCCGTAATATATATTTCATTGATTTATTAGAAAAAATACATAATATACACAAGTACATATAAAAAGAAAGAAGATATTATTTACAAAAGTTTAGCCATCAAAAATAAGATATACATAAAGACATTCGAGGTTCCATTAAGAAATTGTTACATGCTGGTCAGAAGATGGTTGACGCGTTTCGCTTTTAGCTTCATCAGAACCAAAGATCAGCAGTTATTATATCTGTGATACAATTGTAAAACATAAGAAATGAGAGTTAGTCACTGGTGAGCCAGACGATACATCCCGCTAGACTCCGTCATACAAGTTTATCATTATTTCTCCTTGCCCTGGATAATAGATTGAGCGCCTACCTTATAGGTATGTCTTGCTCGTTTACACAAGATTTGATTTGTAGGAGTCCAAGTTCAATTTTAAAAAAACAATTTCCTGAATAGCAGCAACTCAGGGAGGTTATGATTTCTATTGCATAGCCATGCCATTGCTGGGAGAGAGGGACCCAAAGAGAGAGAAGGAGGAGAGCAAAACAAAACAAGGCAAAACAGAAACAAACATTATTATAAGTTTAGTTTAACCACTTGACCACTGGGCACTTAAACACCCTTAATAACCTGACCAATTTTCAGCTTTCGGTGCTCTCACATTTTGAATGACAATTACTCAGTCATACAACGCTGTACCCATATGAATTTTTTGTCCTTTTTTTCACACAAATAGAACTTTCTTTTGGTGGTATTTAATCACTTTTGGGCTTTTTACTTTTTGCGCTATAAAAGAAAAAAGACAGAAAATTTGGTAAAAAAATTAATTTTTCTTAGTTTCTGTTAAAAAATTTAGCAAATTTGTAATTTTTCTTGATAAATTTTGGCCAAAATTTATACTGCTACATATCTTTGGTAAAAATAAGTACACATTGGGGTATATTATTTGGTCTTTGTGAAAGTTATAGAGTCCACAAGCTATTGTGCCAATATCTGAAAATTGATCACACCTGAAGTACTGACGGCCTATCTCATTTCTTGAGACCCCAACATGCCATAAAAGTACAAATACCCCCCAAATGACCCCTTTTTGGAAAGAAGACATTCCAAGGTATTTAGAAAGAGGCATGGTGAGTTTTTTGAAGTTGTGATTTTTTCCCACAATTCTTTTCAAAATCAAGATTTTTTTTTTTTCACAAAATTGTCGTCTTAGCAGGTTATTTCTCACACACAGCATATGCATACCACAAATTACACCCCAAAACACATTCTGCTCTTACTCCCGAGACTTTTACACAGCATGGCCACATACAGAGGCCCAACATGCAGGGAGCGCCATCAGGTGTTCTGGAGCACCCAGGACAATTCTGACATTTCTCTCCTACATGTAAAAATCATCATTTATTTGCTAGAAAATTACATAGAACCCCAAAACATTATATATGTTTTTTTAGCAAAGACCCTAGAAAATACAATGGCGGTCGTTACAACTTTTTATCTAGCACTGTACTTGCGCAGCAATTTTTCGAACGCGTTTTTTTGGGGAAAAAAAGTTTTGTGCTTTACAAAAAACAAAACTGTAAATTTAGCCCAATGTTTTTGCATAATGTGAAAGATGAAGTTACGCCGAGTAAATAGATACCTAACATGTCACCCTTCAAAATTGCACACGCTCGTGGAATGGCGCCAAACTTCGCTACTTAAAAATCCCCATAGGCGGCGCTTTAAATTTTTTTACTGGTTACATGTTTTGAGTTACAGAGAAGGTCTAGGGCCAAAATTATTGTTCTCGCTATAACGTTCGCAGCGATACCTCACATGTGTGGTTTGAACACCGTTTTCATATGTGGGCGGGACTTACGTATGCGTTCGCTTCTGCATGCGAGCACACGGGGACAGGGACGCTTTAAATTTTAATTTTTTTATTTTTATTCATTTTACTTTATTTATTTTTTAGTTTGACACTTTTTTTCCCCCAAAAAAATTGTTTGATCACTTTTATTCCTATTACAAGGAATGTAAACATCCCTTGTAATAGGAATATGACATGACAGGTCCTCTTTACAGTGAGATATGGGGTCAATAAGACCCCACATCTCACCTCTAGGCTGGAAAGCCTGAAATAAAATAAAAAAACTATCCTGGCTTCGATCGTAGCGAGCATTGCATGGTATCGCAGAATATCGCAGGGTATGGCAGGGTATCGCAGGGTATCGCAGGGTATCCATCCATCCATCCATGCTCAGCCATCCCTCCATACCCTGCATGCTATTGCAGGGTATGGAGGGATGGCTGAGCATGGATGGATGGATCGGTGGCATGCAGAGCAGGCTGTGGGCACTACAGATCCCGCCCACAGCACTGCTGCCACCGATCCCTCCCCCTCTCCTCTCACACTGTACCGATCGGTACAGAGAGAGGAGGGGAGAGGAACCGGCGTCATCAAATGACGCCGGCTTGCTTACATGTGATCGCTCCGTCATTTGAGGGAGCGATCACGTGGTAAACGGCCGCGATGAGCGGCCGTTTACCACGTGATCGCTCCGTCATTTGAGGGAGCAATCATGTGGTAAACGGCCGCGATGAGCGGCCGTTTACCGTGATCCGCCGGGTCCTCTGGACCCAGCGATCACGTATGTTCTCGAGTGCGCGCCCCAGGGGGCGCGCAAGAGGGGAACTCTGTGAGGCCGTTAATTAACGGCCTGTTAGAGTTAAGCAACCGCCCTGTAGCCGTTTTTCGGCTATGGGCCGGTTGTTAACTGGTTAAAGCATAGAGGCTTAAATGAGGATTATATGCATAATTGTATTTTTGCTTACATCTATCAAAATGCTGATAATAGTAGGCATATAGTTGTATCGAAGATCCTTATTTGTCTGAATAGGTAGAAATACTACGTCTGTATTATGACTCTAGGAATAGAAGATAGAGATAGAAAGGTCAGTACTGAATTTAAATGATAATGAACAAATCTTAGAGGGTTTAGAGTAAGCAAGTCCTACCTGGGGAAGTTTATTTAATATTAAAGAGAATCGATTAGAGTCCAAGTAAGTTGTAGAGAGGCCATGCAAACATATCCCATTGCTTAAGGGCCTAATAGATAAGGTTCGTATAATTAAAAATATTCGCAATCAATCTGAGGGCATTATATTAAAACAGCTGTATCCAAGTAGTATATATGGAAGCCTGTAACTGTTAATGTCCAATAGAGATCATCTGGGAAGGACAGCCTAAGAGCCCTTGAGGGGCACCCCTCCGGTTCAACCAGCCCGACGCTGGGTCTAATAAACCAGGTAGCAAAGGAAGGGAGGGGGGAGAAAGAAAAAACAAAAGAAAGAAAAAATCAGGGCTGTATTCGGTAGCCAAATCTGATTTGAATTGAAACCTCCGGTTCTGCCTTAGTTATAGCACCTACCTTGGAATGGAAAGTGGACCACGAGCTGCCTTCCCAGTTCCTCCTCTTTGGACTGACATGCAGAAATGCTGATTAAATACTAAGTGTTCCCGCCAAACTTGGGCGGGTGCTCATTGGGTAGAGATGTGGATCAGCTGGAGCTAGACGGCTGACCTTTCAAAGTGAAAGTACGTAATTTCCCGATATCCCAGTGCGCATGCGCGGCCTCGATGTTTACTCGCGCCGTCATTAGCGTCAGCCGCATAGAGCAGCAATGCGCATAGTTACGGCCCCCTCATAGGGCGCAAGCGCAGGAGGGAGTAGAGCTACTAGATTGCTAGTGGAAGAATGAATGTCTTCCATTACATGAGGTGAACAACCACTCATGCGCAGTAGTAATGAATGGGAAAATAGCATCCGCTACCCTTGTATTCAAGGGATCTCTAGCAAGATGCATCATAGAAGGTAAAGGAAAAAGTGTCAGATCGACTCATTGAATCGGCTACCATTAGAGCATTTATAGCCTGTCAGAAGCAGAGAAACGCCAGTAAGAGGCAGAAGAAAAGATGACCTAGTTCTGCTAATTACCTCCATCCGAAGATAAAAATATATGGATGGAGGAATTTGAAGTAAATATATAAGATAAATGAACTATAAGTAGAAGAGGAAGATAAAAAAAAAAAAAAAAAAGGGTTAAAAGGGAATAGGGAAAGGAAGAGGAGGGAGAGAAGAAGAACAAAACCTCTCCGACTCATCAAATATGGGTTTGTCTCTTCCAGCATTGCCTTATATATAGAGGGAAAAGGAATAGAGGAAGAAAGGGGGGGCCGATGACTGGTCCCTCTGGAACCACCACCGCTACTCCCCCACCGTGGGGGGGAAAGAGGGGTAGCGAGCGCTATCCATATCCCCCCCCAGTTCATAACCAGACCAGAGGGAACCCAATGACCAGCCCATCCCCCTCTCCCCCGCCGGTGTCTATTAGCTATTATCCAGGAAGCAATTGATGTCCAAATCCACATTCGGGCCTTTTGGGAGTAAGGGTACCAGTTTCAGAGTTTCCCTTTTTGGACACTTCCCTTTTCTTATTGTTTCCTCTCCATTGTGTTTCAACCACATTAATCGCAGTAAATTTTAATGGGCTAGAATTCTTATAATTGAATTTTCTGAAATGTGTCGACCAGTTATGTTCCTTGAAGCCTCTTTTAATATTGTATACATGCTCCCTTAACCCATCCCGGAGCCGTCTGGTGGTCCTACCGATGTATTGTTTCCAGCAAGGACATTTGAGCATGTATACAACATATCTGGTGGTACATGTGATGAAGGAGTTAATATTATAACTCTTTTATTGGTGGTATTTGAAAGGAACTGGGTACATTTATGGATACTACCCACTACACTACACAATCCACTACACACTGATCACTACACACCACACTAGCCTACCTGATTCCTATACTGACCACTACACTATACTAATACACTACATGATACACTGACCACTACACTACACCACACTAACCTACCAGATTCCTATACTGACCACTACACTATACTCCTACACAATACACTACCCGCTACACTAACCACTACACTACACAATACACTGACCACTACACACCACACTAACCTACCTGATTCCTACACTGACCACTACACTACACACTGACCACTACACTACACACTGACCACTAACTACACTACACACTGACCACTAACTACACTACACACTGACCACTAACTACACTACACACTGACCACTAACTACATACCACACTGACCACTAACTACATACCACACTGACCACTACACTACACACCACACTGACCACACACCACACTGTCCACTCACTACACACCACACTGTCCACTCACTACACACCACACTGTCCACTCACTACACACCACACTGTCCACTCACTACATACCACACTGACCACTACACTACACACACTGACCACTACACTACACACCACACTGACCACTACACTACACACCACACTGACCACTACACTATACTAATACACTACATGATACACTGACCACTACACTACACCACACTAACCTACCAGATTCCTATACTGACCACTACACTATACTCCTACACAATACACTACCCGCTACACTAACCACTACACTACACAATACACTGACCACTACACACCACACTAACCTACCTGATTCCTACACTGACCACTACACTACACACTGACCACTACACTACACACTGACCACTACACTACACACTGACCACTAACTACACTACACACTGACCACTAACTACACTACACACTGACCACTAACTACACTACACACTGACCACTAACTACACTACACACTGACCACTAACTACATACCACACTGACCACTAACTACATACCACACTGACCACTACACTACACACCACACTGACCACACACCACACTGTCCACTCACTACACACCACACTGTCCACTCACTACACACCACACTGTCCACTCACTACATACCACACTGACCACTACACTACACACCACACTGACCACTACACTACACACCACACTGACCACTACACTACACACCACACTGACCACTACACTACACACCACACTAACCACTACACTACACACCACACTGACCACTACACTACACACCACACTGACCACTACACACCACACTGACCACTACACACCACACTGACCACTACACACCACACTGACCACTACACACCACACTGACCACTACACACACACACACTGACCACTACACTACACACCACACTGTCCACTCACTACACTACACACACTTACCACTACACTACACACCACACTGACCACTACACTACACACCACACTGACCACTCACTACACACCACACTGACCACTACACTACACACCACACTGACCACTACACTACACACCACACTGACCACTACACTACACACCACACTGACCACTACACTACACACCACACTGACCACTACACTACACACCACACTGACCACTACACTACACACCACACTGACCACTACACTACACACCACACTGACCACTACACTACACACCACACTGACCACTACACTACACACCACACTGACCACTACACACCACACTGACCACTACACACCACACTGACCACTACACACCACACTGACCACTACACTACACACCACACTGGCCACTACACTACACACCATACTGACCACTACACACCACCCTGACCGCTACACTACACAGAAAAAGGACATGATAGGCAATGGAGTTTTAAGCACTTGACCACCACAAATTCCACACCTTTATAGACGTCCATAACTTTATCAGGAAGATTAATATCCAACATTATCTAGCTTCCAATCCGTCTTCTCAATTTCATAGAGCTGCTTCTTCAGGCATGGTACATTCAGGGCTGTCTTATCTGTCTTTATTCAGCCCCCCTGTACCTGCAGTTCCTGCCGTCAACGTTTTTAGGGATTTAGTTTTGCAAGATTTAGCCAAGCTTCCTCCTAAAAAGACATATAACCAGTCCTTTCCAGCGCTCAGGTTCAAATCACTGTGCGAGAGGAATGCCCTTGTAGTCCGTCCTGCCGATAAGGGCGGAGGCATAGTCGTGCAGGACAGACCGGACTACTTTCACGAAATGTATAGGATATTAAGTGACCCAGGACACATATAGGGAACTTACCAGTAACCCAATATAAAAAAGAGCTGGACCAACTAGTTTTAAAAGGTTTTAATGAGCAGATTCTAAACAAAAACCTAGTAACTACTGCACCTAGAATCCCAATCATGTACCATTTTCTCAAGATCCACAAGGATCCTGTTCACCCTCTGGGTCGACCAATTATAAGTGGAATCGACTCTGTAACATCACATCTTGGTAAATATATATCGATTTCTACCTTCAACGATTTAAAAGTACTCCATCGTATCTTAAGGATACGACTGATACCATTTTGCTACTTGGAAAGTGTGGAGATTGGGGGGGGGGGGGCTGCTGATGGCCACTGCAGACATGGCATCATTGTACACCTGTATCCCCCATACTAGAGGTATAGAAGCGGTCACACATTTTCTGAACAGGGACCATTCCATTACCACTAAACAAAGTGAATATATTATTGCACTATTACAATTCGCTACCAAACACAACTACTTCTGGTTTGACCAAAAGTTTTTCTTGCAACAGAAGGGTGTGGCCCCAGCCTTGCCAACCTTTTTATGGCAAAATAGGAGGCGGATGTCGTCTATTCTGAACACAGGCCCACATTGGTACTGTGGGCCGGATATATAGACGACATCCTCCTCCTATGGGATGGCACCCCTCAATCCCTCATGGATTTCTTTGTGTTTTTAAATGACAACGATCGGGGGATTTCATTGACATACGAATTTAGCTCATCTAAAATTCACTTTTTGGATTTCGAAATCGAGATTGTCTCACGCCAATTTAAGTTTCAAACTTCAAAAATACTGACCGCAATGGCTTTATACCAGTTGACAGCTGTCACCACCAATCCTGGTTACAGTCTGTGCCTTGTAGTCAGTTCCTGAGTTTGCACAGGAATTGCACAGATGTAAACAACTATCTTACTCAAGCATCAACACTGAGGGACAGATTCATAGAAAAGGGGTATGATCCAACATCGGTAACCTCAGAAATAGTGGCTGCAATTGACAAACTCTTTGCTGACACCAAAACCTCCTCATGAACAAGATAGCTCCTTTTAAATGCTCTATGCTCACCACTTTTTCAGTCCAACACAGAGAAATCAAAGACATCATTTACCGACATTGGGATATATGTAGGAATGACCGTGTTCTAAAGGAAATACTCCCAGAACAACCTAAGGTCATCTTTAGAGGTGTGTCTTCATTGCAGGGAAAAGTTGCAGCTAATATCATGAATTTTTTTCATAACTTAGTGGGTTATTTTCCCTGCAAAAAATGCACTGTATGTCAATACAATTCTTGTGGTAGACATAAAAGCCTTGGGTTTAAATCGAACACTACAAACTGTACATATCCCATTAAAACATTCTGCACTTGTGCTACCACACATGTTTATCTGATTACCTGCACCTGTGGGAAGCAGTATGTGGGTCGTACAATTTGAGCTTTCTCTGTGCGACTAGAATGGTTGGGGGTCCAATTACTCAAAAAAAAAAAAAAGGGGGGGACAAGATCCTCCCGATTGATAAGGCCGTTCAATGTCCTATGTCTACTAGAGTCTCTCTTTGTGGGCCACCAGCCATTCTTCTACCCCCTCCGGGGAGTCAAAGAAAATAGTCCCCCCAAGCGCGGTTAGTCGTAGTCTTGCCGGGTAGAGTAGTGCGTACGTCAGATTTTCTTGGCGTAATTTGCGTTTCACTTCTCCAAATTTTGCTCGCTTCTTTTGTAGATCAGGGGAAAAATCTGGGTAAAGTGATATCCTGGAGCCCTTATACAGAATGTTACCCATTTCTCTAGCTCTGCGGGTAATGGACACTTTGTCCTTAAAGTGTAGAATTTTAACCAGCAGGGGTCTTGGGGGGGCTCCCGACGGGGGAAGCCTGGTGGGGACTCTGTGCGCTCTCTCGATTGCAAAAAGTTGTGAGAAATTCTCCTGGCCAAACACCTCAATAAACCACTTCTCAAGGAACCCCACTGGGTCTGGGCCCTCACTATACTCGGGTAGTCCTACTAGACGTATGTTCTTTCTCCTCATCCTATTTTCCATTTCGTCCATTTTGTTTTCTTGTTTAACAAGCTGATCTTTCATATCCTTCATCTCTCGTTTAAGGGGGGCCAGGTCGTCCTCGATCAGTCCCACTCTCACCTCCAAAGCTGAGGTCCTCTCTTGGACTTGTTGTATATCATGTCTCACATGGGAGAGCTCATCTTGTATTATTTTAAGCTGAGCCGTCACTTCTCTCAAGCAGTCTCTACAGGAATTCACCACATACAGGACCTCTTTCAATGAAGGTTCGGGGTCTACTACAGCCCCCACCTCCGATAGTGTCTCTCGGGCTGCCTCAAGCGATTGGTCCTGGGATCTCCCCGTTGGGTCACCCAACTCCAATACCAATGGAGGATTGCTCTGCCCTTGGCTTTTCCTTATACCTGCCACCCCAGATTGTTTATTGATATGTCCCTGTTGGCCTTGCTGGGGATTTTTTGGGGGGGTCTGTCCTGGAATATGAGCAAATTTCTCCAGCTTTGCAGCTGTTTGACTTGCGGCTTGGCTTGCTTTGGTGGTGCGTTGTGACGGCATACTGCCGCGCTGACTCATATAATGTATGCTGCAGATTTTCCACCACCCGCTCAACCTCACTTGCCCCCTTCCAGTAGACCAGATTTATAACGGCTGTGGTTAATTGTCTTCCACGCGCCAGCCAGTGCTCACGGCCTACACTAGAGGGATTTCTTTAGGGGGAGGGAGGTTTTGCTCGTGTTATTTGACTCCCTTCTGACCAAAATATCTCCCCCTTAAACTATTCACTGTGAGGGTACAAATCAGTGGGCAATGACAGTGTATTTAGAAATAGATGGGTAATGTCCTGTACACTGTTGCGATATTGGGGTTCACCTCAGTTAGGCTTATCCTTCTCTCTTGGTACAAAGTCCAGGTGTCCTTCAATCTGACTAATATCTGATCACTGATCACTTTACAGGGTATCTTGACAGTGTAAATTCACTTACCCCTCAGACGTCCTCAGACAGGGAGAAGCTCTCGCTTTCCGCCCCCTTGGATGGCTGTTGTCAGCTCCTTTCAGGGTCCCAGGGTACAGGAAAGTCCAAAAAAACTTATTGATCCACGGTTTCACCTCTCCGGGGTCTCTCGGACAGCTCTTTTAAGTCCCTTGTGGGTTCCCTCACTGTTCGTCCCTCCGTGAGGTTTTACTCTCTGGCCCCCCTTCGTCTCCGCTTGTGGCGCTCCCCTCTCTCCTTTCTTTCCGCTCTATACCGCTGCTCTCCGCTGCCGACAAGGATTTCTCATCTCCCCGGCGCCTATAACTGGCAGGGGAAGGGATAACAGCCTATCAGCGGGCGCCGGCCACTCTCTCTGCGTGTCTAGCCGTCAGCTGTCTGTCGCACGTAGATGACGGGGCAGGGGAGGCAGCCTATCACGTCTCCAGGATCTCCTCGCTCGTTGCGCTCGGCGGGTTTTTCAAACTGGAGTTGCGGTTTCAGCATCGCCGTATCCCACGGTCTTCACTAATCCATCGCGCGACACAGTAAAACACAGTAAACACATGAAGACCGAACTCATAGGCAGGTTATCGTAGGTCGCACAAATCTCAGGGGAAAAGCGGAGGAGACATGGAGAGAGGGACAGGCATCTACACCTGCTCTCTCACACACACACCCTCCTCCATCCGGTCACGCATTGGACTTTCCTTTCCTTTTTTTTTTTTTTTCTCCCTTAATTTTTTTCTTTTTTGCCTTTTTCTTCTCTGCCCTTTAGCCAGGGGTAGAAACAACCTTTAATACCCATCTTCAAATCACAGCATGGTTTGGGCTTTTTTCAGGGGGAGGGTGGGGGAGGGGAGGGGGGGGAGGGAGGGAGGGATAGGGAAACAGGAGAACAATGAGCAAGGTGTCGCGGATATGGAAGGGACACAGCTCAAGGCTCTCCTGGTGTATAGGATGTTTTATGTTGTTAGTGTTTTCTGTCATTGATGGTACATTTTTTGGTATATGGGGAGGTTGGGATAGGGAGGGAAAGGGAGGGAGGGAAAATTTGAGCAAATCTACACTTAATGAGTTACAAATATTGTGTGTATGGAAAGGTCACAGTAAGAAGCCCCCGGGTACGCCTAGTAAGGCAATGCGAGGTTTGAATAGGAAGGATGGACGACACGATTGGATGGATTGGTATGAATCGATTGGAATGAGTAACACGGAATTTAGGAATGAAAGGTGGAGGGAGGAACGCAATAGGTCCACTAAAGAGAACACAACGTTGTTTGTAACTTTCTTCTTTTTTTTTTCTTCTTCTCTATATACTAACACGACACAGGTAGTTAGCAAAGGCACAAATTTAAATAAGTTTAGGAAACATATAGAACCACAATTTTCAAGGAAAAATTTCGTAGTACACTAATGACTGAAACTTCACATACAACACGGAAGAAGATCACAATATGCTCATGGAACGTAAGAGGGTTGGGGGACAGGGGAAAAAGAGCAGCAGTTTTAGCAGCAGTAAATACTCAAAGGGCCACGTTTGTATGTTTACAGGAAACACACCTTACAAATAATACTACACCCCAATTGGGATGGGGAGGGTTTAAGCCCCAGTTCCACTCGTGCCACACAACCTACTCCCGAGGGGTTAGTACCCTGATTAAATCGGGGGTCCCTTTTAATTGTCTACAGAGTAGAATAGATGAACAGGGACGGTACATTTTTATACACTGTACAATAGAGGATAGAACCATGATTTTGGCTAACATATACATCCCCCCGCCTTCCAATACAGATATTCTCTATGAATTGATAGAATTTGCGCTGGACAAACCGGGAGTCCCTCTGTTGATAGTGGGTGACTTTAACATGGTCATTGACCAGAAATTAGACAGATTCCCACAGGGGACAAAACGGGGAGGGATGATAGACGACCGCCTATCCCAGGTAATGGGTGAGGCAGGTTGGAAAGATATCTGGAGAACATACAATCCCCAAAGCCAGGGGTACTCCTGTTTTTCCAGAACATATTCTACCCTGTCCAGAATCGATCTGGCTCTGGGGAATGAGGAGGTGACCATAATGGTAAACAATGTAAAGTACTTGCCAAGGGGTCTCTCGGATCATTCACCAGTGATAGTATCCCTGGACTTAGGGGAGGGTACTTCCCTAAGGGAGTGGAAAATAAGTCCCTCATGGTTGGAACTCATTAAAGATCCACAGATAGTAACAGAAGCCCTAGTTGAACATATCAATTTAAATTCCGGCACCGCCCCTCAAGGAGGTGTGGGATACGCTCAAAGCTTACCTTCGAGGGCTATTGATCCAACAGATATCAAGATTAAAAAAAAAAAAAAAAAATCCTATGAAAGTGAAGCAAGGGCATCAGAACGAGTTACCCTTTTAGAAAAACAATATATAAATGATCCGACAACCGAGAACCTAGGGGCCTGGGCAGAAGCACAACGAATATACCGTCTTATAATGGTGAGAAAAGCAGAGAACAAACACATGTTCTACAAACAAATTGCATTTGGGGAAGGGGAAGGCATAGGCCGAATGCTGGCACACTTAGTAAGAACAAACTCACCACCATCCGTAGTTCCAATAATTAACATTACTGAGGATAGGACATCTACGTACACACCCGAGATTGTAAACAGATTTAAAAACTATTATGAGGAACTGTACAGCTCCAACCAGGAGGGAGGAGGGAATTTAATGGACGCCTTTTTTAATGATTTGACGGTCCCCGGTCTCTCGCAAGAAGATAGGGCTATACTTGATAGACCTATAACGCTGAAAGAGATCCAGCAGACTGTGCGGGAAATGGCGGGACAGAAATCACCAGGTCCAGATGGCTTACCAGTTGAGATCTATCGGCACTTCGGGGGGGTATTACTCCCGGAGTTGCTGAAGACTCTCAACTGGTCAGCAACAAAGAAAGAACTCCCTGTGTCTATGACGCAATCTACCATCATAGCGATACCTAAAGAGAACAAGGACCCACTCAGGCCCTCTTCATATAGACCCATCTCCCTGCTCAATATAGATGCTAAAATTTTGGCAAAGGTTCTGGCGAATAGACTTAATGGGGTGATAGAGGGACTAGTACACCCCGACCAGTCAGGGTTTATTCCGGGGAGATCCACCAGTATAAATATCCGACGGGTCCATTTGAATCTCCAAATACCCTCCGATGAAGAGGGGCAGAGAGCTATTCTCTCTTTAGATGCGGCCAAGGCTTTTGACACCCTGGAGTGGGGATATTTGTGGAGAGTCCTGAGGGAGTTCCAGATAGGACCAGCATTTATAAATTGGGTTAAAATGCTGTATAAATCACCCGAGGCGAGGGTTAGAATAAACAACGACCACTCTACCAGGTTTCGATTGCTGAGGGGGACGAGGCAGGGGTGCCCATTGTCACCCCTCCTCTTCGCCCTCGCGATCGAACCCTTGGCCATTTCTATAAGATCTTGCCCAGCGATAAAAGGCTTTAGAAGAGGGATTGAGGAGGAAAAGGTGATCCTCTTCGCGGATGATCTCCTACTATTACTGGGGGATGCCCAAGGATCACTAAAAGAAACAATGTCAAAATTGGGAGGCTTTGGGAGCTTCTCGGGTTTGAAGATCAATTGGGGAAAATCTAGACTTTTACCCATAGACGAGATGGAAATTGTCCTACCCCAGGAAGCTGCACGACTTCAAATAGTCAGTCAAATGAAATACCTCGGTGTATACATCACAAAGGATCCCAAAAAATATCTAGCAAATAACTTATTTCCACTCTTGACCAAATTTAAAGAGAAAATAAAAATCTGGAAGAAACTTCCGCTATCTGCAGCGGGCCGCTGCAATCTAATTAAAATGATTTTTTTGCCCCAACTTTTATATGTTTTGCACAATTCCCCAGTATGGATTTACAAAAAATGGTTCCATAGAATAGACACCATATTCAGGGAATTGATTTGGAAGGGAGGAGCAGCCCGTATCAGCTTAAAAACACTACAGCTCCCGAACGGGGAAGGTGGAGTCGCACTCCCCCATTCATTCGATTACTTTGTAGCGGCCCAGCTCCAGTATATGGGAAGAAGCGACCAAAGGGAAACTCTACTGGGGAACTTTTTTCAGATGCCAGTAGTGGAGGCCTTAGAGGCAGGACAGGTAATGCGTGGGGTCCCTACTCTCGAACTAATGGGTAAAATTTGGGAGACGGCCAAGGAAACCCTGGGATACAGAGGGTTTACAAAGTATTCACCTCTATGGAACAATGGTAGACTGGGGGAACTACAGAAAATAGGGCCAATCAAGGAATGGGAAAGGCGCGGTATAAAATGGCTTCACCATCTCTACCAAAGCGGAAAATTTAAGTCCTTTCAGGAGCTGAGAGACCAATTTACAATTCCGAGAAACTCCTTTTTTAGATATCTTCAAGTTAGACACGCAATGACATCACAATTCGGAGAAACAGAAATAGAATGGTGTGATATACCGGCACTACAGGACATAATTGAATCAAGTTCGACGAAAGGCCTAATATCCAAAACCTACCTAAGCTTAAATAGGAAAAGAAAGGAGAAACAGGAACTACCCGCTAGGAGGAAATGGGAAAGAGACGTGGGAGATATAACCCCTGCCCAGTGGGAAAGGACCCTGGAGCTTGCCCAGTGCGTTTCCCTATCCCCGCCTCAGAGGATGTCTCATTTATTCTTATTACATAGGGTGTATTATACGCCGCAAAAGCTATTTCTCTTTGGACGGAGACAGGATGCCACCTGCCCAAGGTGTGGAAGGCCAGAAGGGGACATGATTCACATGTTCTGGAGATGTCCTAAACTATTCCGATACTGGATGGAGGTGGTGGAAATAATTACCCATGTCTTCGAGGTACCCATAGAAGTAGAGCCTATGACGTGTGTACTGGGGTGGCTAGAGGGAAAGGGAAAACCGAAGGGTACTGGCTTGGCGATTCTGAGATGTCTCTTCCAAGCCAGGAAACTTATAGCCAAGAGATGGCAGTCTTCCACCCCTCCATCCAGTGGGGAATGGGAACAGAGCATGAGTATGGTGATCCTAAAAGAAAGAACATTTTATATTAGACAGGGCTGTAGTAAGAAATTTGACGAGATATGGAAAAAATGGTGCGAGAAAAAAGAAAGTGAATGCATGAGCTCATAAAACAAATAGAGGTCTAGGAAAGAGATAGGGGAGATCAGATAGAGAAGAAGGTGTATGGGTATGTAACTAGGAAGTAGAACAGGGAGAGAATTTAAGTTTAGGATGAATGGAAGATTGAGGAGGGAGAATGACGGGAGAGATCATTGTTGGATTAAAAATGAAAAAGGGAGACTGAAAGCGCAAGTTAGAAGGAGGAGACCCCCTAGAAATAGGGGACCATTCGGTAATTTCCTTTTTTTTGTCTCCTTTCTTCCTTTTTTTTTTTTTTTTGGTCTCCATTTTTTCCTGCTATGCCTATTTTATAGATATTGCTTTCCAAAGAACGAATGTAGGAGAGAAATGTATGTTTTGTATGTATATAACAAAAAAATTCAATAAAGATATAAAGTTAAAAAAAAAAAAGAATGGTTGGGGGTCGCAATCCCGATAACAGGCCCAGCAGCTGCTCCAGGAGCCCTGGGACATGTTCTCGTCCCTCCCAGGCTATACCTCCATAACTGTGCATTGGGTTGACATGCTGGGGCAAGCCCCTTGAGGCAAAGGGTGCATCGCATCCCCGATGCTGTACAGGAAGGGATGTGAAAGGAGATCCAGGATATGTTGGATCTTGGGGTTGTAGAACCTTCAGACAGCCCTTGGGCCTCTCCGGTGATTTTAGTTTCCAAGAAAGGTGGCCCTCTAAGATTCTGTGTAGACTACAGGCGACTGAATGACAGGACTTTGACCAATGCCTATCCTGTGCCCCGTGTGGACAACCTCTTAGACAGAATTGACCCCCGGGAATGCTTTCTCACTACCATCGACCTTTGTTAAGGCTATTGGCAGATTCCCCTTGATCCTGAGCCCATCCCTAAGTCCGCCTTTATCACTCCCTTTGGCCTGTTCCAGTTTCAAGTCATGCCATTTGGGATGAAAAACGCACCTGCCACCTTCCAGCGGATGTTGGATCGATTGCTGGATGGGTTGCAGAAGTTCACCTGCGCCTATCTAGATGATATTGCCATTTACAGTGACACCTGGGAGGAGCATCTCCACCACATCAAGATAGTATTTGACTGGATATAGGGGGCCAGACTTAGTGTTAAACTGGGCAAATGCCACATCGGTATGTCCAAAGTCCAGTACCTGGGACACTGGATGGGGTGTGGAAAACAGAAAACCTTGCTTAAATTGAAGCGTTAGCCAATACGCCACGTACCAAGACACAAGTATTCGCTTTCCTGGGTACCGCCGGATTCTATCGTCAGTTTGTCCCTAATTATAGTGCCATTGCCAAGGCCCTGACTGAGCTGACTCATAAGGGCCTTCCCTGACAAGTCCTCTGGTCCCCGGAGTGTGAGGCGCCTTCCAACGTTTCAAACAATTGTTGATCCAGCCTCTGGTATTAGCAGCTCCTGCCCCGTCTAAATGCTTTATTGGCCATACAGATGCATCCATGTTTGGGCTGGGAGCAGTCCTGAGTCAAGTTGGAGAGGACAGGAATGACCACCCAGTAGCTTACATCAGCCGCAAGCTTTTACCACGGGAAGTTGCCCATGCCACAGTGGGGAAAAAAATGTGGCCTTCGCAAAAATGTCAGCCCTTTCTCTATGGCCGACCCTTTTTTGTTCTTACGGACCACAATCCGATGGTTTGGCTAAACCGAGTATCGGGAGATAATGGATGGCTGCTGCGGTGGCGTTTGGCCCTACAGCCGTTCAGCTTAACCATTCAGTATCATCCAGGGAAACAGAATGCCAATGCTGATGGCTTGTCCTGGCAAATGGACATGGAACCCTGAGTAAAACTATGAGGACATACCCAAGCTGATTTGTTAGGATCACGCTGGGTCTGCCTGCCGAGAAACTTGGGGGAGCATTGTGACAGCCCAGTCTGGTCTGGTCTGTCTCAACCCTGATATTGCTCTTAAGTACCCACCACTCTCGACTCGTGTGCCTGCACACAGTTCAAATGGCCACCGAATGTCCAAGTCATAGGAGAGGAGAAGCTCCTTTTCACGGTCATCTCCATGAAAGAAGTGTAAAAGTAGAAAATATCCGCGCTTCGGAATATAGGAACTGCTACCCCCCTAAAGAACTACACCTAAATGTAGCAGGAATAAATGAAAATAAGGGGAAGGGGTATTGGCGCTGTTCAAAAATTAAAAGTATATAAGGGGTAAAATTATATAAAGTGGGAGACGTGTAGGTATTGAGAATTCTGTAAAATCGTAAAACAAGTGCAAAAAAGCAAAGGCTGGATAAGTGAGTTAGAAATGATATTGCAATAAAATCACACTAATTAAAAGTGTCCAAAGTAAACCAAAGTGTTCAGTGAATATGAGCAGCGATGAATGAATAAAAAACAATATAAATAGAAAAAGTGCACTTGCATAAATATATACAGATATTGTATAGCAATATTATATAATGAATGTTGCTGCAAGACTCAGCACAGTAGATGCAAGTATTCCATACATGCTAAACGAAAGAGCCTAATATGGCTAAATTGAGGTAGTTGTGTATGAATATGTGAATAGTCAAATGGATTCTAATAGCATATAAATATGTGAATATACAAATAAATAAATATGTGACGTAGAAGTCCAATAAATCCAGTAGTGTTATATGCTGATAAAAACTAGAAGGTTAATTAATATCAATAAATGGTGGTTGATTATATATGTTCCAATCAGCAATAACCAAGCAGTAGGCACTCCGCCATATACTGAGTGCGGTACAATTGTAGGAAAAAAAGTCAATAGATGGATGCAATCTGCACACTTTCAGTGAATTGTGTAATTATTCTTGGCAGTATGATGAATAACAAGCAGCTGCGGGGGTCCCATACTCCCCACACATTCATTATATAATATTGCTATACAATATCTGTATATATTTATGCACGTGCACTTTTTTTATTTATATTGTTTTTTATTCATTCATCGCTGCTCATATTCACTGAACACTTTGGTTTACTTTGGACACTTTTAATTAGTGTGATTTTATTGCAATATCATTTCTAACTCACTTATCCAGCCTTTGCTTTTTTGCACTTGTTTTACGATTTTACAGAATTCTCAATACCTACACGTCTCCCACTTTATATAATTTTACCCCTTTTATATACTTTTAATTTTTGAACAGCGCCAATACCCCTTCCCCTTATTTTCATTCATCCATGAAAGAAGTGGTCTGCACGTCTTGTTCAGTTTTAAATGGTTATTGAAAGGTTAAATGTTTCAGTGCCACTAGTTATTGGCTGTACAGATGGTCCAGCCCTGTGCTCTTTTACCCAGAAGGGAGGGGAAACTGATCCTGAGGATATACATTTCTGTGTCTGTTTTTACAATAGTCTTATGCTTTTTACCATCCTTCACTGTGTCCTGACTACTGACTGGGCGGGTGGTGAACCTGAATAGCAGTTGGTGCCCAGGCAAAGGAAGCTGCCACGGCGGACATACTCTTTTTCAGAGTTCTGGGGTCCGTCACATGGTCTATAATTTATTTTATTTTTATTTTTTATTGTATAGAATCTGTGTTAGTGATTTTATTATAGAAATGTTTTAGTATAAGTTATTGTGCAATATGTTTTTACTACCTTAAAGCAGAACTCTGGGCAAAAACATTTTTTTTGTCCTTGTTGTTTATCTCTTACCTTCACCAACTATGGCCTCCATCTTCTTCTGAGCTCTGTAGTTTTTTATGGAACAGCCTGCTGATTTTACAAAAAAAAGCTAATCCCCTGTGATTTCCTGTTTGTAAGACTGGTGGCTGCTTTTCCTCCTGTACATGACACACTTCCTATTTGTAGTTCTATCTACAGAAAGCAGGCATGTACTTCCGTCCCTGCTTGCTGTAGTGGGCGGAGGAGTTTGATAGGCCCCCGGTCTGTACCGCCCATAGAGGTGGTGTCGCCCTTCCTTACTTCCTCCTCCGCTCCCTGCCAGCGCTGCCCCCAACACCAGAAAAGAAAAAAGGACGGCACCCTCTAAATGCAGCGGGTTTTGCATTAAACTTGTAATAGTGGATTAAAAACACTCATAATTGAGCAGATAAATTCCAGCATATTAGGCAGTAGAAAAGGTTGGCTGGGACACAGAAGAGGAATTCTCCGTGATACTCTGCGTTGTCGTGGTGTTCTCACTTCCGGGAATGGTGTCAGTCGGGCGGTGCTTTGCGCTCGGAGCATGCATGTTCCTTCATCAGGCTCTGCTGGTGGCCATCTTAGTTGAGGGAACTTGTACCATAAGCAAGGGGAGGGATTGAGTTGTGGTTAAGGTGAGGGCGGAACTGTGTTTAGTGATGTGGTGCTTTAGTAGCCATGGAGACAAGGTAAACGCAGTACGGCAATAATATGTAAAGTGCAAAATATGAGGGACAAATGGCGCTCCCTGTAGGTAATAAGTATGGTGAGCCTAAAAGGTATAGGTGAAAAAGTGCGTACCTATAAAGAGTATCTCCCTTATTAATCCTGCTAGGTGTAAAGTAGATGTTATGATATAGGTGGGGTGTGCCACCCTAAACTTATCCACCCTGTAAATAACAATATTATTGAACTGCTCCAATCTGTGAATCCCAGTGCTAGTGAGCGTGAGCCACTTAATAAATAGAAAAAAAAAAATATATATATATATAGAAACACAAATATAAATGATGTGTAGTTTGTATTATAAATGTGGCTGATTAGATACGTGGCTAGACCACAGGGGAAGGGAGGTAGCAGCTGACCAGCTAGCATGTATCATCTACCCAACTAGTAGTGTATCCATAATATTAACCATTAATACATGTAGATTTAGAATTGTACCAAAACCACCAATGGTGAGTACCTTTGGTAATGTAAGAGCCAAGTGAGCAGTGTGCTATAAATATGCAGGTGACAGTCCCAATACAAAAGAGCAAAAATTAAAAGTGAATAATAATAATAATAGAAAATATAATAATAAAAAACCTGTGTATAAACCATACACTCAGTGTGTAAAAGTTGAACAGTCCAAAAATACGGCTGTGAAAAATACAAAAATCATATGTATTAAAGGAAGGGAGTCCAATCCTATGCAGGGGCCCACAACAAGATCAATAGGCAATGTGTTGATGAATGGGTGAGGATATATGGGTAACAGTTGTGAAGATAATTCCACCGGTGACTTGTAGTGCTTCAGGCAGTAGTAGGTGACTGTTGTGCTGCCCCCCCAAGGTTCCCTCACTCACCAGACGTAGGTACCCCTGCAGGGGTGAACAGCATGGGAATATGGATGTCGGATGGTCCTCCTGGTGGTAATCTGGATCAGGTCCTAGTCCAGTAACTTTCTCCAGTGAATGCAGCCAACACCCTCAGATGCGGGGGAGGGGGAATACCCCAGATGGTGCTCGGATGGTGCCTCACAGAAAAAAACAGAAGGATATACCCATGTGTGGTATCAGGTGGCTAATTTATTGATGAATTTAAAATTGGAATTAAAATAAAAATAAAACCCAGGGTGTCTCACAGGGCCGGCCTGGTTCCACCGTACACAATAAAAAGTAGCAAGCAGGGGCGGTTTAGGGCTGGTTTGCTGTTTGCGCTCCACAAGCGTACCAAGCCTCTAAGTCCCGCTCCGGAAATGACGTCAGCACGCCTACGTCATTTCCGAGGCGTGCTGACGTCATTTCCGGAGCGGGACTTAGAGGCTTGGTACGCTTGTGGAGCGCAAACGGCAAACCAGCCCTAAACCGCCCCTGCTTGCTACTTTTTATTGTGTACGGTGGAACCAGGCCGGTCCTGTGAGACACCCTGGGTTTTATTTTTTTTATTTATTTTTTTTTTTATTTTAATTCCAATTTTAAATTCATCAATAAATTAGCCACCTGATACCACACATGGGTATATCCTTCTGTTTTTTTCTGTGAGGCACCATCCGAGCACCATCTGGGATATTCCCCCTCCCCCGCATCTGAGGGTGTTGGCTGCATTCACTGGAGAAAGTTACTGGACTAGGACCCGATCCAGATTACCACCAGGAGGACCATCCGACATCCATATTCCCATGCTGTTCACCCCTGCAGGGGTACCTACGTCTGGTGAGTGAGGGAACCTTGGGGGGGCAGCACAACAGTCACCTACTACTGCCTGAAGCACTACAAGTCACCGGTGGAATTATCTTCACAACTGTTATCCATATATCCTCACCCATTCATCAACACATTGCCTATTGATCTTGTTGTGGGCCCCTGCATAGGATTGGACTCCCTTCCTTTAATACATATGATTTTTGTATTTTTCACAGCCGTATTTTTGGACTGTTCAACTTTTACACACTGAGTGTATGGTTTATACACAGGTTTTTTATTATTATATTTTCTATTATTATTATTATTCACTTTAAATTTTTGCTCTTTTGTATTGGGACTGTCACCTGCATATTTATAGCACACTGCTCACTTGGCTCTTACATTACCAAAGGTACTCACCATTGGTGGTTTTGGTACAATTCTAAATCTACATGTATTAATGGTTAATATTATGGATACACTACTAGTTGGGTAGAGGATACATGCTAGCTGGTCAGCTGCTACCTCCCTTCCCCTGTGGTCTAGCCACGTATCTAATCAGCCACATTTATAATACACACTACACATCATTTATATTTGTGTTTCTATATATTTTTTTTTTTTTTCTATTTATTAAGTTGCTCACGCTCACTAGCACTGGGATTCACAGATTGGAGCAGTTCAATAATATTGTTATTTACAGGGTGGATAAGTTTAGGGTGGCACACCCCACCTATATCATAACATCTACTTTACACCTAGCAGGATTAATAAGGGAGATACTCTTTATAGGTGCGCACTTTTTCACCTATACCTTTTAGGCTCACCATACTTATTACCTACAGGGAGCGCCATTTGTCCCTCATATTTTGCACTTTACATATAAATTGCCCTCTAGGGGGTTAATTTTTTTACGGACAGGCCGCACACCTTATTCCCGGTCCTAAGCGCGGAGATCTTCCATAACAGTACGGCAATAATGTCTGTGTCACGGGGAGAGTAAGGAAAGCTACAGGACATAGGACACCCTCCACTGGCCTGTGAGATCCCTACCACTTGGGAACATGGGGATGAACCTTTTTTACTGCCTAATATGCTTAAATGTATCTGCTCAATTGTGAGTGTTTTTAATCCACTATAATAAATTTATTGTAAAACCCGCTGCATTTAGAGGGCACCGTCTTTCTCTTTTCTTGTCTTGTTCCAGAGCTCTTTCTAGCATTTAAGGACTGGCTGCCTTTTATATACTCAGCACCTCATTATCCTTACATGGACTAATGCCTGGACTTGAAGTGAAATATTTATAACCACCAAGTTCTCCCATCCCCCCTATATTACCTGACTCTGCCCTTTCCTCCCCCCCCCCAGTATATGTATGCAGCTATATCCTGAGTGTGCCATATTAACCCCTCGATTGTCTGACTGCCCCCAACTCCCCCTGCCCCTGGCCGTCCGCCAACCATCCATCCACCTTTCACTGCTGCACAGGAGAGCCGGCCCGATGAGGCAGAGCGGGGATCTCCCGGTGTAACAGATCTTGTGGATAAAACTCCAGCCATTGTAAAGTCCTGCCTCCTGGACTGGAATTGGACCAGTGTGCTTTCTATCAGAATTCCGGGCTAGGAGGCGGGACTTTACAACTGCTGGAGTTTCACCTACAAGATCTGTCACACCTGGAGATGACGACCCTTTGTCATCGGGTCAGCTCTCCTAACAATCCCTGCTGCGCTGATGAGCGCAGATAGGCTGTGTTCATGAGGCGGTGCTTATGTGCACTGAGGCAGGACTGATGAACTGCACTGATAGGAATATTGATAAGTCAATGCCCATTGCACACGTTCCTGGCAAACAAGGCTTATACAATGGTAGGTGCTGCAGTGATTAGCAGCTGGGTCCTGGAAACATCAAGCAAGTGTACATATTCGCCAGCACACCATGGATCAACATTCGCCATCCAAAGGTTTCTTTATTGTAGAGAGATCACTTCACAGAAATAAGTGCAACGTTTCAGGGCCACAAAGGGGTCCTGCGTGGCCCGGAAACATTGCTTCTCTTTGGCAGAATAGATGCTGCATTTTTGCAATTACAGAGAAGACAAATTTAATAACCGTACAGTGTTTTGTGTGGGGGGTGTACTAATGGGGGATTTTTTGCCGATCGTTTTGCTTTAACCACCTCAATACTGGGTACTTTCACCCCCTTCCTTCCCCGACCAATTTTCAGCTTTCCTTGCTCTTGCACTTTGAATGACAATTACTCAGTCATGCTACACTGTACCCAAATAAAATTGTTATCATAAAAAAAAAAAAAATTATCATTTTGTTCCCACAAATGGAGCTTTCTTTTGGTGGTATTTTTTCACCACTGTTTTTTAATTTTTTGCGATATAAGCTATAAGATACAAGAAAGAGTGAAAATTTTGAAAAAAAAAAAAAACTATTTTCTACTTAATGCTAATTATCACTGAAATTTGATCAATCCTGACCATCTAATTTCTTGAGGCCCTAAAATGTTAGGACAGTACAAATACCCCTTTTTGTAAAGATGACAGTCCAATGTGTTTAGTTATAGGCATAGTGAGATTTTTTTTTAAGTTGCAATTTTTTGCCCACAGTTGTTTGGAAAATTAAGAATTTTTTTTTTTCTCCACAGAATTGTCATATTAACCAGGTATCTGCACCCCCTCCCCCCTGAAAGGTGCCAATTGTGGCACCAGAGGGGGGGGAGGAATCCGATGAGCGGAAGTTCCACTTTAGGGTGGAACTCCGCTTTAACAAGTTATTTCTCACACATGGCATAGGTAAACTTGCAATTCCACCCCAAAATATATTCTGCTACTCCTGAGTATGGCGATACCACAGACTGGCCACATACAGGGGCCCAACATGCAGGCAGCACCATCAAGTGTTCTAGGAGCATAAATTACACATTTCGTTTCCTGACTACCTATAACATTTTTGAAGGCCCTGGAGCACCAGGACAGTGGAATTACCCACAAAATGCCCCCATTTCAGAAAGCAAACACCCCAATGTATATTCTATGAGGCATAATGAGTCTTGAACATGTCATTTTTTTTCAACAAGTTTATGGAAAATGTTGAAAGAAAATTAAAAAAAAACTATATTTATTTTTTTTACACAAAGTTGTCAAATTATCAGATATTTCTAAAACATAGCATGTACATAGCAACAATTACACCCCAAAATACATTCTGCTTCTCCTCCTAAATATGGCGATACCACATGTGAGACTTTTCCTCAGCCTGGCCAAATACAGAGGCCCAACATTCAAGTAGCACCGTCTGGAATTCTAAAGGCATAAATGACACCTTTCATTTCCTGACTACCTATCACATATTTGAAGGCTCCTGAGCCTCGTTGTTAGGATTCTGTTCTCTTCCATTTCAGAGCCACTGCTTTCTATTGGCTCATATTCGCTATCCACGACTAACGGAGAGAGTTCCTCACTACTCTCGTCCGACATACTCTGGCGTATTTGGAAAGCCTCCTCGCTGCTGAATAATTTTTAAGCTACCTTGACAGATTACTGGGACAAATGTGACAGGTGTTGATCACTGGGACAGATGTGCGCCATATGTTCACTGGGACAGATGTGCGCCAGATGTTTTTCACTGTGTGGGGACACTAGATGGGTGATCAGTGTGTAAAAAGTTAAAAAAAAAACAGCTCATACCCACTGATCCCCGGCTTGCAGCACAGATCCGCTTTCCTCCTCCTCACTGACAGGCTCCGCGTGAGGTGAAGGAAAGTCTGGCAACAGCTCTCTATTTACATTACATGATGGCATGATTGGACACAGCCATCATGTGATCAGGAGGGCCAATCACAGAGCGCTCCTGCTGATCGGAGATGCGGCTGCAGGAATCCCGCTCTTTCTGAGGGACGTTCAGGAACGTCTACTCAGGAGGACGAAACACCCACCTGGCCGTTTATGTGCAGTGGCCGGGTGGAAAGAAGTTAAATTACCACACATGTATTTAATCTTTCAGATTTTTTGTAATATATATATATTTTTTTTATAATATAGGATTTGGTATAAAAATGTGAATTGTACACCATGATTGTATGATATATGTTTGATTTTTTTTTTTTCTTTTTTTATGTACTTTCCTTCCGGAGAGGGTGGTTCATAAACACACACACACAAAATTCTCTGTGAGTTGTGGTTATATTAGACATGCTGCCATTTAATTATATCTATTTATGATAAAAGTAACAAACCTATATCGGTACTAAATCTTTACAATCATGATTGATCCCATCAATTATGCAAATTTTCCCATATCCATTGAATGGGTATGGCAGTAGGAAAAATTAGCTTTTCGAATTTTATTTTTATTTTTATCGTTCATTCCATCATCATTAATGTCCTTATTGGACCGTAATGATAAAATGACGGCAGGGCTACTACGACACTACGGAGGTCTTGGCACCTTGAGTTGTTTAGGTCTGTTGGTGATTAATGATGCTTCAGGTAACCTAAGTTTTTTAACCAATAGTTATCCCTGGTCCTTAGGAATGTGATGACTGAAGCACTTCTGATCACGTGAAAAATAGCAGCCGCTTGACTTCCGTTCCCTAACATTTTTCAAATCTGAACAGCCTGCCAATCTCACAGCTAATCTACATACACATCCCATAATATCCAAGGCAGACACACAATGGAACATTATTGGAATACAACCCCACCCCAAATGATCACAGCAAAGAGTCCACAACAACATGAGACAACACACACTCTATACATAGATACAACATTCCAGGCTGTACAGGGTGTCTAAATAGCACAGATCATAGTGGGGTTCTCAGACACCCTGTGCCCCTAATGGACGCAAGGTGATTTACACATAAGAGGGGCCAGGGGAGCTGGACACAGTCTCCAGAGCTCTCCAAGGTAAGCTGAGTTCCACAAACCCCCCACCTAAAGTGACTCCTGTCACAATATGTAAATTGCAACGGCATTTAATATGTAAACAGCCATGGATCAACAGCGACATTCATATGTATATCGTCCCCCCCCCTGAAGTCCTATCCACCATCACCTATGCTGAATGCTGCCCACTGGTGAGATAAATGGGCATACTTGAAAGTCCTGCCTGCAGCTGTAGTCATTGGGCCTAACATCAGCCTGTTTTGCAAAGGTAGGCAAATTGGAGGTGGATCCCTTTTTCAAAATAACGTGGTGAATTTTGGTGCATGTTAATACGCACATCTCAGCAGATGGGTGAGGGTGTCATTAACTATTTATGGCACTGCTGTTTATCTGCTAAAGAGCAGTATGTTTGTGGTGTCAGGAAAGCGATTTTGCATGCGTTCCAAACACACACAAATGTGAATGCAGGCTAGTTGTCTCAGTTACATTGGTGGTCAGTGTAAATCTTCTCATTACATTGGGGCTTGGTGTACAATTCTTTCATTCACACTAGTGGTCCGTGTGAAGGTCTCCCTTACATTGGTGGTCAGTGTAAATCCCTTCTTACATTGGTGGTTACTGTGAATGCTTGTTCAGGTGCTTATCTAATAGTTTCTTGAAACTATCAATGCCCCCCGCTGAGACCACCGCCTGTGGAAGGGAATTCCACATCCTGGCCGCTCTTACAGTAAAAAACCCGCTACCTAGTTTAAGGTTAAACCTCTTTTCTTCTAATTTTAATGAGTCACCAGGAGTCTTGTTAAACTCCCTTCTGCGAAAGTTGTGGGGTCACCAGTATGGTATTTGTATATTGAAATCATATCCCCTCTCAAGCGTCTCTTCTCCAGAGAGAATAAGTTCAGTGCTTGCAACCTTTTCCTACTAACTAATATTTTCCAGACCCTTTATTAGCTTAGTTGCCCTTCTTTGTACTCGCTCCATTTCCAGTACATCCTTCCTGAGGAATGGTGCCCAGAACTGGACAGCATACTCTAGGTGCGCCCGGACCAGAGTCTTGTAGAGCGGGAGAGTTATCGTTTTATCTCTGGAGTTGATCCCCTTTTTAATGCATGCCAATATTCTGTTTGCTTTGTTAGCAGCAGCTTGGCATTGCATGCCATTGCTGGGTCTATCATCTACAAGAACCCACAGGTCCTTTTCCATCCTAGATTCCCCCAGAGGTTCTCCGCCCAGTGTATAGATTGCATTCATATTCTTGCCACCCAAATGCATTATTTTACATTTTTCTACATTGACTGCTTCCTAAATAATCCCAAGAAGTGTTTGCCCAGGGTCCAATTAATATTAAAGACGGCCCTGACTATATTTGACTTTACATGATTATTTGGAGGTTGTATATTAACCTTTTTGTATGTGCCAGCTGCTACATATTTTATTTAGCGCTCACTTTTATTTTATTTATTATGTGTACACCCCTGGCCACAGCAGCTAAAGGGGATGCATTTGGGGTGGGGTGGTCAAAGCTTGTCTTAACACTGAGGTTTTACAACCCCCCCTAAACTGCAACTGTACATGAACCCTTACTGTTCTGAGCACCCTATAAAGATTTTTTCACACAGATGTGCTGCAGTTTACCTGCACCATGGATGTAGCTCAGTGCATTTCTGACTTCCCTGGGTTAGATGCACTTTGCCATAGACTTCCCTGCAGGTGTAGTGCACTTTCTGAAAGTACACAAAAAAGGCTTGCATTCAGAAAGTGCACCACACCCACAGGATAAATTAGAAGACTATAGCTAACTGCAGTAAAGCTGCAGGTACACTGCACTTACGGTGTGGGTAAACTGCAACCACGTCAGACTGAAAACAGCCCTATACTATTATGCCCAGTATATAGCTTCACACTGACCTGAAGATCTTCCAAGGCGGTGCCAGGAGTTGTTCAGCTCTGAAGGAGGTAAACTACATACTAGCTTGGGCAGAGGTACATGTGCCAATTGGAGCAGATGCTTTGATAGTTCTATGGAGAAAGTACTCCCTGGTTTATGCTTTCCCTCCGATCCCTCTCCTACCACATTTGTTGCGCAGAATTTGAAGAGAGGGGATTCCAGTCATTCTGGTGGCACCAGCTTGGCCCAGAAGGTCCTGGTTCCCAGAGATTGTGAGACTGACAATAGACGGCCATGGACGCTTCCAAGTCGCCCTGATCCACTGTCTCAAGGTTCTATATTCCACCCCAATTTACAGTCTCTAAATTTGATGGCATGGCTATCGAAGCCAGGGTGTTAAAGGACTGTGGCATCTCGGGACCAGTGGTGTCTACTCTAGTGAATGCTAGAAAATATTATCACTAGGAAGATTTCTCATAGGGTCTGGAAGACTTGTATTGCTTGGTTTGAAGCCAGAAAATGGCATCCTCGGAAATATGTGATTGGGAGAATTCTCTTTTCTACAGTCAGCTGTGGAAATCAAATTGGCTCTGAGTGCAATCAGAGGTCAAGTTTCGGCCCTATCTGTATTCTTTCAAAGCCTTTTAGCCTCCCATTCACTGATCTGAACATTTATGCAAAGGGAAACTCGCTTGCTTCCCCCATTAGGTCACCTATGTGTCCTTGGGACTTGAACTTGAGCTGTCTGTGTTACAGAAACAACCATTTGAACCTATTAAGGAAATTCCATTAGACTTGCTGTCACGCAAGCTAGCCTTCCTGATGGCTATCACCTCGGCTAGAAGGGTGTCGGAGTTGGCAGCCCTTTCATGCAGGGAACTGTACTTGATCCTTCACCATGACAGAGTCATGTTATGACTGTTTTCATCCCTTTTGCCAAAAGTGGTGTCGGCCTTTCATTTAAATCTGGACAATTTTGCTTTCTTTTTTCTCTCAGCCTCGTTCGGCGGAACAGAGACTACTGCATTCTTTGGACGATGTCTGGGCAGTCGAGGTATATTTGTCTAGATCTGCGGAGATCTTAGGATCAGACTTTTTTATTTTATTTTATTTTTTTACCAAAAGGACCCAAGAAGGGCCAGGCAGCTTCCAAAACTTCCATTGCCAATTGGGTCCGTCATTTCGTCATTCAGGCCTACGGTCTAAAACATAAAGCTCCTCCATTTAGGGTGAAAACCCATTCTACCAGGGGTGTAGGAACCGCCTGGGCTTTTCGCCATCGGGTATCTGTGGCTCAGATTTGTTAGGCTGCTACCTGGTCTTCAGTGCTTACATTCACAAAATTGGATGTTCAAGCAGCCGAGGATTTGGCGTACAAGTTCTGATGGCTATTGTTTGGCGGGGTGTCTCCCTGCCCTCAAGGCTATTGCTCTGGGATGTCCCAGCAGGTAATGAATATTAGCCTGACTGTGTCCCATGATGTACTCAAAGAAAAGGATTTTACAGGTAAGTATGACGTAAACGTGTGTATGTGTGTGTGTATATATATAATGTATGTGCATGTGTGTTTTATAGCTTTGGGGTGCACATCCTAATGCAGTAGGCTGAGCAAGCCTAGTTCTATTCCCATGTTACAACTTTCGGCTTTAACTTTTCTCAGTACATACAGCATTTCATCTTTGCCACTAGTGATGAGCGTGGTCGTATGCATAGTGCAGGTTGGTTGTTTCAGCTGACAATTTTGATACCAACAGACACTTTTTCCAAAATATACTTTTTTGAAAATTGATTCACCATATAGGTTGAACAGGTAAGATGACAAGATACGAAGCCATGTTTTATTGGAAACCAGTCGGTGTTGCTATATTCAGTTCTCACTACAGCTTTTAGATTTTTGTAGAGGCCGTTTTAGCAATTGTTTTTTTAGGTATTTCCATTTGCAACAGAGCCCTCCTATAATTTATCATGATCCACACAATCAAACGCTTTGCTGTAGTCGATGAAGCAAAAGTATACAGTCTTGGAATTCTGTACATAAATTTTTGCCTCTCAAGTGGGATTTTCTGAGGCAACCATACAACTGCTTATAAGTTAGAATTTTACTTCTTGATCTTTTTCATATGAAAAAAAAAAGTGTCTTCCAATAAAATGGCATCAAAAATCAATTCAGAACATACATGGATAATAAAAACATTGTACAGAGGTGAGTTTTCATATTTACCTATTCATCAGTACTCATTAGACAGTGGTTTTCCCAGTTTCTGGTTTTAGAAACCCACACAATCATGGAACGCTGACTGGGATTTTTCAGCCAGTATCCAACATGTTTCGAGCTGTTTAAGAACAATCTTTTCATCAGGGATATATTTCCCTGAGTACAAACATTGATTTACAATCATATTTATCACATAAATTGAATATAACAGGCAAGAAACAAAAAAAAATAAAAAATTTAAAAATCATTAGTCAATACACTTACATACTATGCAATGTAATATTAAAACAGACGTTTCCAAATACCACACTGGGTAGGCCACTCCCAATATCTAGAGACCATAGCAATCGCACAAAGACCGCCAGGCTGATGGCAATATTTAAGTTGTCACTGGATGAAGTATTTTCAAGATTACCTAAGGCAGGCATGTCCAAAGTCCGGCCTGCAGGCTAATCGTGGCCCGGTTTTGAACGGCCCACCTGGTTATCTAAACATATAAATCTTTTGTGGCCCCCGACGATCTCCCAGCGTCGGTGCCACAAAAGATATATTGTCTGGCTGCCTCGGAGGGAGGAGGCAGAACGAGCGCCTGTAGTGATCTAATCTTATAATCGTTCCTTCCTCGTAGATGGTATATAGTTATTAAAAGTATTGTCTCCGCAGCAAAACCCGATTCTCCCAGAGAGAGATTTTATTGACTTCCAAAACTGAACAGTCTTACAGATGACAAAAATCCAACAGAGTTCATATCACGACATTGCTAGTAATATTTAGAGCCCCATGGAAACATGTGACTCTTGGGTGCCTTCGTAAGAACACACACTTCTAAACAGATTGAACGTCCTGTTATATCCCCCCCACACACACTGAATGTCTGAGCAATTTGATTAGGCGTTTCCATTAAATGCTTTGATCTGCCCCGGTCTTTCAGAGTGACCGGAGACAACCCCACGTTGTGAATAGTTGTAATTATAAAGCTGCCCCAATTTACATTCTTGCATATTCCCCCTTTGATATGTGTGAATACTGATTAGATTAAGATAATCATTATCTGTTCCCTTTCATATGTGGAGTAATTCTGGTCTGGCCATTTGTCCTTTGACCAACAAACCCTCTTTTAATATGCGCAATTAGATAACGGCTACTAAAGCGGTCTGCCTAGAATAACCTTGTCTTTAGAATGCCTAAATAAAAACACTACATATAATAAATATATATATAACATATATACACATATTAGACACAATATACTACAGCGCCGTGCACACAAGAGGAGTATTTCCTGTTTACACGGCAGCCTCTGTAAGAGGAAGTCACGTCTCCGGCACTGTAGTTGGACAGTCGTTCTGTCCATCAAAGGAGGCGGGACTTTCACTTAAAGAGGCCTCTGTGTAAACAGGAGATTCTTCTGTAGGATATCTTTGGCACTCATCCCGCCTCCTCCATGTCCCCTCCAAGGCTGCACTGATGGCAAATGGTGAGTGCACTCCTGGCAATGGTGGGGCTGCATTTCGTGCAATGGTGAGTGCATTCCTGGCAATATTGGGGCTGCATTTCTTGCAATGGTGAGTGCATTCCTGGCTAATGGTGCTGCATTTCTTGCAATGGTGGGGCTACATTTCTTGCAATGGTGGGGCTGCATTTCTTGCAATGGTGAGTGCCTTCCTGGCAATGGTGGGTGCTGCCTTCCTGGCAATGGTGGGTGCTGCATTCATGGCAATTGGTGGTCTGCAGATGGGAACTGACCCTTATTTTGCTTTATTTAGAATTTTAAGTTTTTTTTTCCCCTGAAACGTCCCTCTTAGGTGTGTGTTATATGCCAATAAATAGGGTATATCCAAATAATACGCCTGTGCTCAACTCTTTACTCACATACAGCCACAAAGGCAAGAGATTTCTTGTTGGGCAGTGTATTAGTGCTCGAACAAACACACTTGGACCGAATTTGAATGGTTCAAAGAATTTATTTAATGGTTGGCCCTCGCGCATGTTCACTTCATAAAATCTGGTCCTCTTTGAAAAAAGTTTGGACACCCCTGACCTAAGGAAATCTATCTAAACATCCCAAAGTTTGTTTGCTGTCAATGCCCTCTTTTGCTCAGCTTGTCTGAGCAGGAGAGTGCAGACATTGTGTTGGCGGTGGTCTCCAGTATGGCGGCATGCTGGTCCCTGAAAGTAAAGTTAATTTTGATGCCATTTTATTGGAAGACACTTCTTGATCTTTTTAGTATGAAGAAATAAAAATGTAAAATTCTAACATATCCGGTTGTATGGTTGCCTCAGAAAATCCCATTGAGAGGTCTATAATTAAGGGATTATGGCAACTACACCCTCAACCACAAAGACTCCTCTCTTTTCATAATAGTCTTTTGGTATTTGTTCTTCTCGAATCTCGATCTAAGATTGACAATTGACTTGTTCCTCTGCTTTCTCTGAACCCAGCCTGAGCTTCAGGTAGTTCTCAAGCAATGTATGATTATATTGTATACTTTTTTCTATTAGTTTCAGTAATAATTTGCTGGCATGGTTGCTGGTTCTGTAGTTCTTACAATCTTTCTTTGGCATCGTCTTTCTTCAATATAAAAATGAGCAGTGAACTCCAGTCTTTTGGTTATGTTTTTTTCTTTCTGACACAGCTGGGTAAGCTCCATGATAGCACCTGCGGAGCCTCTGATTAGCGCAATTGAAATACCATTGATACCTGGTGACTAAGGCCCCTTTCACACTGAGGCGCTTTGCAGGCGCTAAAGTTCTAAAAATAACGCCTGCAAAGCGCCTTCAAACTGTGTCTCCAGTGTGAAAGCCCGAGGGCTTTCACACTGGAGCGGTGCGCTTGCAGGACGCTGAAAAATGTCCTGCAAGCCGCATCTTTGGAGCGCTGTAGGAGCGGTGTATCTACCGCTCCTAAAGCGCCCCTTCCCATTAAACAATGGGGCAGCGCTCCAAACCCGCCTGCAAAGCGCCGCTGCAGCGGCGCTTTTAACCCTTTTTCGGGCGCCGAAAAGCGCAGCTAAAACGACGGTAAAGCGGTGCTAAATATAGCGCCACTTTACCGCCAGCACGCCCAGCGCCTTGGTGTGAAAGTAGCCTTATTCGATAAAGCATTAATTGCTGCTATGACTTCTTCCTTTAGAATATCTGCTTCAGCTTCGGCGTCACCTTCTTGTTCCCTTTCGACTATGTTATCCAAACTGCTTTTTTATGTAAATTTTCGGTATAATCTTTCCATCTCTTTTTAATGTTATGTGGATCATTCCGCATCAGTCTGTTAGTCTTTAAGCATCCCCAATCTAGGTTGGAATTTCTGCTGCAGTTTTACTGTACTGAAAAGCTTGTCTGGTTTCTCCTTTTACATGCTCTGCTTCAATTTTCTGGCAAATATGCCATGTCGTTCCATTACTCTTTAAGCACTCTATCTCCCATATCTAGAGCAGAAAATCTGTTTAGTTTAACTTCCTCAGGTCCTCCCTATAGCAGTTTTACTGCTACAGGGCGGCACCTGTGCACCAGATCACGTATATATACACATTGATGTAAGTAACTGAGTTAAAATAAACTGAGTTACCTAACGCAGTTACTTTAGAGGGTAACGAGTAATCTAACTGATTACTTTTCCCCATTACTTTTCCCCATTACATTGGCTTAGTTACCCCAATTACATATACCGCCACTAGATGGCAGTAGTGTAATTCCGGTGTCCTGACGAAAAAGTTCCCCCGCCGGATAAGCACCCCCTGTACTGCGCAGGCGCAGGGCTTGCGTAGTACGAAGGACTACGGAGCTTCCGAAAATTTCTGAACCTAAACAGCTCTGAGTGAACTCTACACCGCGCAGGCGCAGTTAACATGTAATTGTACGAGGCAATGCCGTACGCTCCCGATGCTCGTGCTACTCTGCAAGGGGCATCTATCGTGTAAGGGGCGGGTCTAGTATTACTGAGTATTACTGTAACCAAGGGGTGCATTTTTATTATTGTTATATATCGAGCTCTGCCCATTAATTTACCTTTCGCCCTCTTCTGTAGCCATCCGCCCCTTAGACGATATAATAATAATAATAATAGACCCCCCCTTACACGATATAATAATAATAGACCCGCCCCTTGCTTACACGCTATAACAGATCTGCCCCTTGGTTAGAGTAATAATAGAGCAGCCCCTTGGTTACACGATATATAACAATAATAAAAAATGCGCCCCTTGGTTACAGTAATACAAGACCCGCCCCTTAGTTACACGTACAGAATATTTTTTAAAAAAAGTCAGTTACTTTGCTGCGTAACTAATTACTTTTCCAATGTAGTAACTGAGTTACTAACGCAATTACTTTTTGGGAGAAGTAATTTGTAACTTAACTAATTACTTTTTTAAAGTAAGATTACCAACACTGTATATACATGATCTGTCATGTCCTGGTAGGGGGGGCACAGAGTAGAAGCAGTTTGGCAGGTGCACAGTACCTAATGTCCTCCGGCACATGCAGATCGTTGGGCAGAGACAGAACATCAATCTGTAAATAAGGCAGATCCGCGTTCTGCCAGGAGGGAAAGGCATGGAATTTGTATCTTTGTAAAGCAGGGAATAAATTCTATATCTTCCCCTAGTCCAAGCACCTCACCCAGTGTAGTAAAACATTGGCTAGGCACACGGTTATCCCCTTTGATCACCCCTGATGTTTTAACAGAACCCCTAATTTTTCTTGATTAGAGTTTGAACACTGCTGATTGGCATTATCAATTCCTTGGATATCTTTTTATATCCCTTTCCTGTTTTATACAGTTCAACTACCTTTTCCCGCACATCCTTTGACAATTATTTTGCTTTCCCCGTGACTCAGAATCCAGAAATGTCAGCGCCGCACTGGATGAAAGATGCAAGGGTCTGTCAGGAGTCCAGACACTCGTTGACCTTTTATACACACACGCTAACTAATTACAAGCAAACAGATCACAGATGAGGATGGTTACCTTTAATAGCCATTCAAACCACTTTGTGTTAACTTGTGTGCATGTTATCGGGCCAAAATCACCAGGGTATGTACATTTTTTATCAGGGTCATTTGGGTAGTTTCTGTTGCCATTATGATTTAAACAGAGTCAACACAGTTGATTGCTAAATGGCTTCAGCCAAACACTAACCATAAGTGAAAAAAGTTTTTGTGTTATCATTCATATTCTATGAAAAATGGCCATGAAATCATACGTTTTTCCAGGGTTTGTAAACTTATGAGCACAACTGTGTGTGTGTGTGTGTGTATGTATGTGTGTGTGTGTGTGTGTGTGTGTGTGTGTGTGTGTGTGTATATATATATATATATGTGTGTATATATATATATATATATATATATATATATATATATATATATATATTACGAGAAAAAGAGCGGCACTGCTCTAAGCGCAATAACTTTGTAAACCGCTTTAAATTTCTTTAAAATGCACTCACAACAATGTGACAGTGGTAATCAGGCATTGGATTGTGGTGTGGTTCAAGTCTCTTTAGCTGTGCTGGATGATCCTTCGGTTCCAAGCTCCAGTGGCGTCCGTAGCTCCGAGGCTGAAGGGTGTCACGACAGGCACATCAGCAGGGTACGTCAGACACTGCAGAATGATGGGCATGGCTATAGCGCTCGCGTTCAGAGCATGTGTGCTCTTTCGTCAGGCATAGGATCTGGCCGTCCTCAGTAAAGTTTATATGGAGAGAGAGAAGGGCGGGAGCAAGGCCAGCGGGCTGCAGGTTCAAGCAGACCAGCGCTGATTGTAAATGTGCAGGAGAATGTAGGGCAAGGATCAACCCTCTAAATATATATCTGTATCTACAGTGGGGAAATGAAATATGGACTGAAGTTGAAATAAACATTAACTGGTCATAAATAAACTATAAGGAGAGTGATAGATGAATTAGAATAAGCTTGGATATAGAGATAAGAGTAATTTAAAAAATAATAAAAAATAATAGTAATAAGAATAAAAATACATAAGATGGGGGTGTGGCATGAACAGGCACGCTGACTGAGCCAAAAAGGCGGAAGGTGGGGGACTACGGGCACAGGTGGTGCACCTCTGGATTCACCCTCCCTTTAGGGGGATGTGCCACAGACAGTGGCATAGTAGGTTATGGTTTTTAGATGGGTTTTGTGTGTTCGCCTTATCAGATGCATCCAAGGCGAGAGAGCTCAGAAGGCCGGGCGCAGACACCGGTCAGGCACAGCAGTATAGTAAGAGACTCGTGGGAGTAATGAGAGAATGAATCGGGTAGAATTAAGATTGTATCGTATAATGTGAGAGGACTTTGTTCAATTGGTAAGAGGGGCCGCCTCTGGCATGAACTGTGTCACATGAAGGCAGAGGGTTTTTTGAAAGAGACGCACTTCGTGACAGGGTCGACCCCTCATATGCCTTTTTTTCCATATAATCAATGGTTTCATGCACCTTAACCCATTCCTAGGGCTAGAAAAGTTACAATAGCTATACACAATGTCCCCTAGTACCTACAGAGGTACCAGTAGATCCTGAGGGCCGCTATATTTTTGTTAAATGAAAGATCCAGGGCCAGTGTTCTACCCTAGCTACAATATATGCCCCCAATAGCCATACCGTTAAGTTTCTGTCCAAAACTTTGTATATTCTGGGGACGTTTTGGGAAGGTCTATTGGTTATGGGATGGAATTTTAACATTACCTTGGACCCTAGTCTAGACACCTCTTCGGGGAAAACCTTTGCGTCTCATATATACGGCATCGATTGGGCGCCTGGAAAGAACATGGTGATTGAATCTATTTTGGATGATAAACAGAATGTGGAATCCTTGTCCCGCACATTAGCATTATATTTTGAGACCAATATATCAGAGGAGATGTCTGACCAAGTGTTATGGGAAGCCCACAAGGCGGTCATCAGACAGGAGTTCATTTCAATAGGTTTGCGTATTAAAAAAGAGACACAGAAGGAAATGGTCGGGCTCTTAGATGTAATACATAAACTTGGAATTAAACACAAGGCCCATTTAAAACCTGGGGACATGCAGAGACTGGAGAAACTGCAGGCAGACTTAAAACAGCTTCTTGATCGAAAATTAAAAAAAAAAATTCCCGATTCTATGAACAGGAAAATAAGGGTGGGAGACTATTGGCTTGACAACTAAAGAAACCGGATTCACGCCATGTTTACACTATAAAGACAAGCGATAAGCAGATAGTGGACTCCCAAGCAATAGCAGCTGAATTGCATCGCTTTTATGTGACTCTATATAACATAGACTCAGTTCCTGTGGCGAAGGAGGGTGGACGTTTGGATAGAATTTGGGAATATCTTGAGGCCTCGGGCTACAGCCCATTCCATCTGTGGCCTTGGAAATGGAAAAAGCCATCTCCATTGAAGAACTGGACGGAGCAATTGCTGCTTTGCCATTAGGTAAAAGCCCGGGACCTGGTGGTTTCACAAATGTGTATTTTAAAAAGTTTTCCTCAATCCTGTTGGTTCCTCTGCAGATACCTTAACTCTATCTCGGTCTCTAACCCATTGCCTCCAGAGGCATTGTTGGTTTATGTGACGGTTCTGCTAAAGGTAGGGAAAGACCCCTCAGTGCTGTGCCAACTACAGACCCATCTCCCTCAACTCTGACACAAAGCTCCTGGCTAAACTTCTGGCCCTAAGGTTACAAGAACATATAGTTAAATTGATTCACCCAGATCAAATCAAAGGGCAGAGAGGCTAGAGATAATACTATTCAGGCCCTGCATGTATTGTAGTAATGTAATGTAATAATGGACCAAAACAGACACCGAGCGTAGTAATTTTAATGGATGCTGAAAAAGCATTCGATAGGATAGATGATCTACTGTTATACCTCTCCTCAAGAGTCGTCAACGGAACTGATGTTGGAAATAGACAGGTTTGGCCTTATCTGTAATTTTAAAATAAATATTGAGAAATCAGTGTTGATGCCGAGCCTTGTGCCTTTGAGGATGAAGACCACCTCGCAACAATCTTTTCCTTTTGTTTGGCGCCTTGATTCTATATTCTATTTAGGGATCTATATCTCTTCATATATAAAGCGCCTAAATGATCTAAACTATGGACCCTTGATGGTAACCATAATAAAAGACTTGCAAAAGTGGAGAAGTCATACTCTGACATGGTTTGGCAGGGTAAACGCACTTAAAATTAGTGCAATTTACAGGCTTATTTACGTTTTACATATCGTACACACACAACTCCCACAGACATTCTTTAAACAAATATTGAGGGCTTTTATGACCTTTGTGTGGGGAGATAAACATCCCAGGTTGGCACACGAGATTTTGAGGAGACCAAAACGGGAGGGGGGGACTCCCAGATATAGCGTTTTATTACAGAGCCATGGCCCAGTTTCGTATAAAGAACTGGTGCCATGACTCTGCTAGTAAAACTTGGGTGCCCTTGGAGAAAACATTAGCAGGTAGGAACTTGGCCAGAGCCCCCTGGATTCCGGTTTCTTATAGGGGGTTGTCGGAATATGCATCACCACTGACAAAGATAACACACTCCATTTGGGATAGAATGAACAGTACGGGAAAGTTTGCCTCCCCTCCCCCCCCCCCCCCCCCCCCCCCCCCCAACACCATTGGAAGGATTTCCCTGGCTTTCCCCAGGGGAAGAGAAATGGAGTTTAGATTGCTGGGGAATGGGCGGGAAGGGTAATTGCGCTGGCGTGGCCCCACAGGGTAAATTGCTTCCATTGGTGGATTTGGTTTGAATACTGGGGGAAGTACCAATGGCTGTATGGAAATACCATCAACTGACAGACTTGTTCAACAAGTGGAAGCACCAGATTAGGCCACCCAACCCACTTACTACTTTTCAGGAATGTTCTGTTAACTTATCAGAGCCGGGTCATATGTTGTCTCTAATGTATAGGGTGGTTCTGAGCGCCCAAAATATAACCACTCCATTTTTCATTCGTGAATGGGAAAGAGAACTGGGCTATAATTTTAAATCGGAGCAGATTAAAAGGCTGATGGGAGTGATACACCATACTTCAATAGGTTCCCATATACTGTACAGGAGATGTCTTGCAAGTTCCTGACAAGATGGTATCGTACACCGGTTTGATTGGCTCTTGATGGATATATCGGCGGATGTTAACTGCTGGAGGGGATGTAACCAAAGGGGTTCAATTCTGCATTTATGGTGACATTGCCCAAAGATTAAAGTTTTCTGGGAGGAGGTAGCCCCTGCTAGGTTTTATAATAGAAACCTTACTCCCTGTGACGAGAGGGCAGGTGGAACCCAGAATCCCTGGGAAACCCATGTTTCAGCTCCTATATTATATGGCCAGCATATAATATATTACAGTTCTGTTTGAAAATCTGCAAAACAGTCACTTTTTTTTTTCTTGAAATAAAAAAAATGTGATCTTTGATGTCTGATATTTACCAGATTCAACCTCCTAATGGTATATTTCTTCTGTCTGTCTCGGAGTGGATTAGAGATTTCCCTCCGTAACCATATAGTTGGTTATTTATAGTTATCACTGCATAGAGATATTTAAGAATTTGCCTTTTTTTTTTTTTTTAAACTTTCCATATTGGCTAAAATTATACACCACACTTTTTGTAAGGTTATTAACCGATTAATCGAAACAATAATCGGCCAACTAATCGATTATGAAAATAATCGTTAGTTGCAGCCCTACTTTGTTGCCCTTCTTTGTACTCTCTCCATTTCCAGTACATCCTTCCTGAGGACTGGTGCCCAGAACTGGACAGCATACTCTAGGTGCGGCCAGACCAGAGTCTTGTAGAGCCGGAGAATTATCGTTTTATCTCTGGAATTAATCCCCTTTTTAATGCATGCAATATTCTGTTTGCTTTGGCCTATCATCTACTAGGACCCCCAGGTCCTTTTCCATCCTAAATTCCCCCAGAGGTTCCCCCCCCCCCAGTGTATAGATTATATTCATATTTTCTCCAGTCACCTTTCAGGACAACCCTGGAGAGAGCGCAGCTCCGCCCACTTTGAGGAAACACTTGCATTTTTTTCTTTAAAGCTCCTCCTCTTCCACCATGGCCTCAGTTATTGTGTTTCCTCCGCCATGGATGGAAGCACTTGTGGGAACCAGGGCTGCGTTCTCTACAGGTGGAGGGGAGGAGACCATCCCAGCCCCCCCCCCCTAGTACGAGCGGGGGGGGTTCCGGAGTCCCCGACCTTCCCCAGCTCACGGGAGCAGTGGGCCAGCAGGGAGTCGAGGCGTCTGTGCCCCCGGGGGCCGTTTGAATCTCGCGCGCTGCGCGGTGTGACTTCCGGATTGGGTCTCCTGGCGGGCGGATGACGCTGCGGACAGTGACGCGGCTTCCTGTGTGGGCGGGGTGACTGTGGTTCCGGTGTTGTATAATTATCCGTCCCCCATCACAAAGTGTCCGAGGTGTACTGCGCATGCGCAGTACACCCTGATTCCGAAAATTGCAGAGGATGAACGGCGCCTGCGCCGTGAGTCCACTTTCAAGCCCCACCATCCAAGTGGACATAGAGTCAGAATATAAAAGAGCCGAGCGCAGCGAGGCCGTGCCCGAAGCGTGGCGAGCGAAGCGTGGCGAGCGAAGCGAGCCCGCGAGGGGCCCTCTAAGTTTGACTAACCCTATGTCTGCTTGGATGGTGGGGGCTTCACCTCGACTCGCGGCGCAGGCGCCGTTCATCTTCCGACAATTTCCGAAAATCTTCTTGATCCGTACTGCGCATGCGCAGTACACTTCGGACACCTAGTGACAGCCGGACACTTGGTGATAGAACACCGGTCGCCTGGAACACAAGGGTCAGGGGGCGGGTCCACAGACTGGTGCTTCCGCTTCCGGCGTGCGTAGTGACGCTGAGCCCGGGAAATTTAAAAAGCGGCTGTTTGATTCATTCGCCCCGCTGCGCTCTCTGCAACAAGATGGATGAGAGATCTGCAGCAACGGTGCAGACAGGCACCCCAAGCACCGGTCAGGCCCAGGTAAGAGGGGCACAATGGTGCTCTTGATTCTTTTCCTCATGGGCTGTTTTTCTCCTGTTTGGTTGTTTCATTCCTCCCCAAGGGGGGTCCTGTCACTACAGGGTCAGAGGTCACTTCCTTCAGACCTGTAGTTTAGGTTGTTGCGGCACACAGGTGGTTCCTTTTTTTCTGGTGGTGGTATATGTTAGCACTAGGATTAGTAGTAAACAATCTTTATTTCTGTCCCTAGGAAACGGTTTCAGGGAAAGTTAAGAGAACAAACCCTCCAGGCCAAAAGAGATGCCCTGCGTGCAAGAACCCTTTGCGTGAATCTTGGCAAAAGGCTTTATGTAGGTCTTGTATCAAGGAGTTAGTGGAGGAGGAGTCCTCTCAGCAATATGGCGAGCTATTTTCTTCAGTGCGAGAGATAGCAAGCTCGTTAAGCTCCGTCAAGACTCTGTTGGTTCACAGTCCAGCAGGTCAGGGCGGTAGCCAGCAACCACCAGCAAGTCCTAGAGCATCCACCTCCAGGCAGAGGGAGGTGGCGGACTCAGAGGACGAAGGGGCAAGTACTCTCCCTTCCCTCAGAGATTCAGAGGAGGAGGTAGAAGAGGAGGATGACAGCCGTGGTTCCAGGTACAAGCTGTCTTTAGAGGAGGTAGATGACCTCCTGAGGGCTATCTATACGACCCTGGACATCCAGGAGGAAAAAGTCCAGTTGTCTGTACACGACAGGATGTATCAGGGGCTGGATGATGTTAAATCCAGGGTTTTCCCTGTCCACAGAGTGTTGTCAGACACGGTTAAAAAAGAATGGAAGGACCCAGAGAGGGGTCCTTTCCTTTCTAAGAGCCAGAAAAGACACTTTCCCTTTGACGAGAGAGTCAGAGGTGTGGAACAAAAAACCACGTGTGGATGCAGCCTTTTCACAGGTATCGCGTAGGACAGACCTGGCCTTTGAGGACATGGGGGTGCTCAAAGATGCCATGGATAAAAGAGCGGATACTCTTTTAAAGAGAGCATGGGATTCTGCGTCTGCCAGCCTCAAACCAGCTATGGCATCCACGGTGGTGGCTAGGAATTTAGAGTGTTGGATAGAAAAATTGCAAAGCCACGTGGAAGCAGGCACACTGCGTAAGGATTTGGTGGAATCCTTTCCACTAATCCTTAGAGCGGTGAAGTATATGGCTGATGCCTCTGCTGAGTCCATCAAAATGGCGGCCAGATCTGCGGCCCTGGTGAATTCCGCCAGGAGAGCTGTTTGGCTTAAAACGTGGTCAGGTGACACAGCCTCCAAAGTTAGGTTGTGTGGTCTGCCCTTTTCAGGGGGTCTGCTGTTTGGGCCAGAGCTGGAAACAGTTCTGGACAGAACAGCAGACAAAAAGAAGGCCTTTCCTGCCAAGAAAAAACAGACAGGCAAAAGGAATTTTCGTCCTGTTCAACAGTCCCGTAAGGGTGGGGAGGACAGCAAGAGTCGCTGGAATCCCCAGAAGGGTAGAGGTAAAGGAGGAATTCTGTTCAAAACCCCCTCCAGTCAACCCCCCAAAGATAAGTGACTACTCTGCTCCAGTGGGAGGAAGGTTGTCCGCCTTCCTTCCACAATGGAGCCAATGTTCCTCAAGTTAGTTCGTGAGGAACATTGTGGCGCAGGGATACAGCCTGGAGTTTTCCAACATCCCCCCCAAGCAGATTTTACATCACGGCCCTTCCAAGGGACCAAGACAAAGCCTCAGCCATGAAGAGCCTTTTGGAGGACCTGATTCAACAGGAGGTGATTGTCCAGGTTCCGAAGGACCAGGAAGGCCATGGGTTTTATTCACACATCTTCCTAGTGAGAAAACCCTCAGGCAAATATCGATTGATACTGAATCTGAAAATTCTGAATCAGTCAATACGATACAAGCACTTCCGCATGGATACAATCCATACAATAACAAGGTTGTTATCCAAAAACTGCTTCATGGCCTCCCTGGATCTGAGGGACGCCTATCTACATGTCCGATCGCCCAATCCTCCCAAAGGTTCCTCAGGTTGGCAGTGAATCTAGGGTCATCAGTCTGGCACCTACAATTCAGGGCCTTGCCCTTCGGGCTGTCGTCCTCCCCCAGGAACTTCACCAAGATCATGGCGGAAGCCCTAGAACCACTGAGATTGAGGGGAATCTCGGTGGTTCCATATCTGGACGATCTCCTCCTGTTTTTTGCGCACTCCAGGGAACAGGTGCTGTCAAATCTTCAGATAGCACAGACTCACCTCGAGGACTTAGGGTGGCTTCTCAATCTGGAGAAATCAAACCTAGTTCCAAGCCAGGAAGTAGTTTTTCTAGGCTATACGATCAATTCTACCCTGCAAAAAGTTTTTCTTCCGCAAGAAAAAGTGGAAAAAATCCTGACGGCAGTAAAGCAAATTCAGACAAATCAGGTGGTTTCAGTCCGTTCAGCCATGAGGGTGTTAGGTCTCCTTACAGCCTCCATCCCAGCTGTCCAGTGGGCCCGGTTCCATTCCAGACCTCTTCAGGCAGAGATCCTGCAGATCTGGTCTCATCAGGTTCCACTAGAAAAGAAATTCAGCCTCACCTCAAAAGTAAAACGGGCCCTGTGGTGGTGGCGAAACACAGCCAACCTCAAAGGGCCTTCCCTGGTTCTGGCCGCTAGACAAGCGCCTGACGACGGACGTGAGTGCCTGGGGTTGGGGAGCCCACCTAGACGGGCTGACGGTCCAAGGGACTGGGTCCAAGGCAGAGTCTCGGAGATCTTCGAATTGGAGAGAACTCAAGGCTGTGTCGCTGGCCCTTCGGGCTTTTCAGCACGTAGTAGAGGGACAGCATGTGCAGATCTTGTCAGACAATATGACAACAGTGGCATATGTCCTAAAACAGGGGGGGACCAGGAGCAGGGGTCTCATGGAGTTAGCCAGGCAACTATTCGCATGGGCAGAAAAAAAGCGTGGCCTCCCGCTCAGCAGTCCACCTAAAGGGCTCTCTGAATCTTTGGGCAGATCTTCTCAGCAGGAAGAGACTGGTGGAAGCAGAATGGAGCTTAAATCGGGAGGTGTTCCTGATGATCGCCAGTACTTGGGGCTTCCCCCAGGTGGACCTGTTTGCGAATCAACAAAACTGCAAGGTCCAAAAATACTATTCTCTTCACCGTGAAGATCAGGCCATAGGTTTAGACGCGCTAGCCCATCCTTGGCATTACCGTCTGTGCTATGCCTTTCCCCCCTTTCCTCTAATACCGGTGGTCCTGAGGAAATTCAGGGAAGAGAGGACTAGCATGATTCTCATCACGCCCTTCTGGCCAAAAATACCCTGGTTCTCGGCTCTTCTAAATCTAGCCACAGAACCCTCGTGGAGGCTACCAGTCAGGCAGGACCTTCTGACGCAAGGGTCAGTGGTCCATCCAGAGGCAGGCAGGCTGCAGTTAACCGCCTGGTTTCTGAGGAGGACCTCTTGAGAGCTAAGGGTTTGTCTGAGGGACTAGTAAGGACTTTACTCTCAAGTAGGAAGGAAGTGACTCGGGCCATCTACCTTAAAGTCTGGAAGAAGTACAACTCATATTGTACTCTTAGGGGGTTCCAGGTGAAAAGTACTAGTTCAGTATTGGAATTTCTCCATGAAGGAATGGAGAAAGGTTTGGCAGCCAACACCCTGAAAACTCAGGTGGCGGCCCTTTCTGTTTATTTAGAAAAAACCCTTTCCAGGGAATCTTTAATTTCCAGGTTTTTCAGGGCAATGGCACGGAATAGACCAGTTCCCCTTAGGAATTTTCCCAGTTGCGATTTATCAATAGTCTTACAAGGTTTAACGGGAGCTCCGTTTGAACCTCTTAAGGATTCTTGTTTAAAAAATTTAGTTTTAAAAACAATTTTCTTAGTAGCCATTACGTCAGCTAGACGAGTGAGCGAGTTACAGGCTCTGGCAGTTACAGAGCCTTTTCTAAAGATTTTTCCTGATCGGATAGTGCTGCAGATAGACCCAGCCTTTCTTCCCAAGGTATCTTCAGAATTTCATCGTACCCAACAAATAGTGTTGCCTACCTTTTCCTCCAACCCTACCAACACAGGTGAGGAGGCCTTTCATACCTTAGATGTAAGGTATCTTCTCCATTTCCTGACAGTTACCAGGGAATTCAGAATGACGAATGCTCTGTTTGTAGTCTTTTCAGGTCCTAGAAAAGGGGAAAAAGCCTCTAAGAGTACTTCTAGGTAGGTGGCTTAGAGAGGCAATTTCAGAGGCCTACAAAGCTAGAGGAGAATCTCCTCCCTCCGGAATTGCTGCCCATTCCACTAGGGCAACAGCAGTGTCTTGGGCCGAGAGGGCCGGTTCTACGCCTGACCAGATCTGCAAGGCGGCCACGTGGTCAAGTTACTCAACTTTCCTTCGGCACTACAGACTGGACTTACTCTCAGCTGCGGATCAAGCCTTCGGCAGGAAGGTACTGCAGGCAGTGGTCCCACCCTAGGGTAAGCTTCTCGTTTATCCTCTCCAGGGTTGTCCTGAAAGGCGACTGGAGAAAATGCCTAGTTAGACTTTTTTAGATTGGAGTTAAGACATCCAGGACTTTTCTCTCTTTTTAAATGTATTACCCAATGGGATGCATTGGCCAATGCCCTTATTTCAGGGCTTGACAAATTTGCTTGGAATCTAGGAACCAGCTAAAAAAGTTAGGAGCCAGTTTTTTTTTTTTTTTACAACAATGACTGACAGACTGGGGACAGGTGGGCATGTGTGTTGTGTGTGTTTCACTGCGTTAGTGTTCACTCACGTTTGACTGACGCTGCAGCACGGAAGCTCTCCCTCCTCACACGCTGTCTGTGTGAGGTGGGAGAGCCGACGATGAGATATGATCTCATATGTTTACATATGAGATCACCTCTCGTTGGACAAGCCAGTCAAGTGCTAAATGGCCGCTGTGATTGGCCATTTAGCACCATCTGTGATTGGCTGTGTCCAAGAGACACGGCAACACAGAACTTCCCCGTTGTGCGCTTGCGGCGGTGCGCAGAGGGGAAGTAAATAAGAGGATGTCCAGGGACGCCCTCCCGGCAATTGGCGTCCACGCTGTAGACATCTTTCATCTATAGCGCGGGCGCAAAGTGGTTAACTAAAGAATTTGACTGCTTTTATTTCCGCCATATCCCTGCTTATTTACCGCCATATCCCCGCTAAGGGTCCGATCAGGTCCGCCTGAAAAACTTGACAAGCAAACCTGATCAGACAGCCTGTGTGAAAGGGACCAAGCAGGGAGATTACAAATAATTTTAATTAAGAAAAAAATGTAACAGTTTTTTACTTTTAAAAAAGAAATAAAAATCAAAGCTATTATAAAAAAAAAAAAAAACACTGTGCAATACTCTGCAATACTCTGCAATACTCTGCAATAAATTTTAATAGAAACAAATAATAATTATTTTTTTTTTTAACAAATTTTCTGTATTTTTTGATTTATAGCACAAAAAATAAAAAACCCAGTGGTGATTAAATACCACCAAAAGAAAGCTCTATTTATGTGAAAACAAGGACAAAAAATTAATTTGGGTACAGTGTTGCATGACTGAGTAATTGTCTTTCAAAGTGTGAGCGCATCGAAAGCTGAAAATTTGAATGGTTAGAAAGGGGGTTTAAGTGCCCAGTGGTTAACATTGCATTAGCATTGTCAGAGGTGTTGCAATACCAACGGCCACCACAAGATGGCGCCATATTACAGAAGGACTTCAGAAGGCCGCAAAGCCGCGGCCTAAATTACTGGCTGGCGCGGCCCAATGCTAATGCACGCGGGGGTCGGGGTCCACAGCCAATTCTAGTCGCAAATGCGACCGGGGGTTTGTCGAGCCCTGCCTTATTTAGTATGCTCTTAAAGCAAGCCCAGCTCTCCTCGATGTTCTTTGTTCCTAAGTTTTTATCCCTATTTAGGCCTTCTAGCAAGGTTCATTTGGGGAAGTTGGCTCTTTTGAAATTCAGTGTCTTTGTATTTCCCTTATGTTTCCTATTTGTGTGAAATTATACTGAAGCCAATTGACCTGTGTTCGCTGATGCCTAAATTGCCCCGTATTTCCACATCAGTGATCAGGTCTGTATTGGTAATCAGTAGATCCAGTAACGCTTTGTTTCTATTTGGTGCGTCTACCATCTGACCCATAAAATTGTCCTGTGGTTCCCTCCGCCCAGTCTGTCTGAATAATTTAAATCCCCCATTATGATAACACTTCCCATCCTTGCTGCTAATCCAATTTGTGATAGGAGATATGTCTCCCCTTCCCCCCTCAGGTTGGGGGGCCTATAGCATATTCCCAGTATTCTTTTCCTCTTAGCTTCATCCTTTTGGAGCTCTACCCATAAGGATTCCACCTCCTCCCTAGCTCCCTTAGTGATGTCATCTCTCACATTCACTTGTACATTATTCTTGATATATAGGCATCCTTGCGATAAAGGGTATACCCTTGAATGGTTGCCAGCCAATCCATGAGAACTGTTGAACCAGGTCTCTGAAATTTCCACTAAATTCAAATCCTCCTCATGCAACAGTATCTATAGTTCACCCATCTTGTCCGCCAGGCTCCTGGCATTGGTGAACATGCCACGTAGTTTAGACCGGTCACATGTTATCCTCTTATTAGGTGTTCCGAGATTGCAACTAGGACTTGCTACTATACTTGGATTTATGTGCTTTGGCCAACCTATCACTAATGCCCCCAATACTACCCTCTGGAATATGTTCCGTGCTATCTCTACCTCTGGACCCTCCCCCCGTCGCCTAGTTTAAAAAACCCTCCAACTTTTTGGCCATCTTCATTCCCAGCTGATCTGCACCCTCCTCATTTAGGTGCAGTCCATCCCTTCTATAGTACTTGTTGTTGACTGAGAAGTCGGCCCAGTCCTTCAGGAACCCAAACCCCTCCTTACTATACCAGTTCTCCAGACACTTGTTAGCTTCCCTAATCTCCCTCTGCCATTCTGGTGTGGCTCGATGTACCGGTAGTATTCCTGAGAATATTGCCTTGGAGGTCCTTTTCCTCAATTTAGCTCCCAAGTCCCTAAAATCGTTCTTTAGGACACTTCATCTGCCTCTGACTTTGTCATTGGTGCCAACGTGCACCATGACAGCTGGGTCTTCCCCAGCCCCTCCCAGTAATCTGTCCACAAGATCCGTGATGTGCCGAACCCGAGCGCCTGGTAGACAACATACAGTTCAGCGCTTCAGGTCTTTGTTACAGATTGGCCTCTCTGTCCTTCTAAGAATTGAGTCCCCTACCACCAGAATCTGTCTTTACTTTCCCTTCGCTTCCCTCCCACTCTCACTGGAGGAGTTCTTCCCCTGGCAGCTAGGAGAGCCCCTCAGCTCCATCAGTGCTGGTCCCTGACTGGTTTCACCAATGTCACTCAATGGAGCGTACTTATTGGGATGCTCCAGCCCTGGATCGGCCTCCCTGGCACTTCCCCCTCTACCCTTCCTGACTGTCACCCATCTACTCTTTTTTTTTTTTTCTAGCACCTGCAGTGCACATTCCTGGCTCTCCTTGAGTATGAAGGGACTTCTCAGTGCTGACAGTTGCTTCCCCTGACTCAAAACCAGGGCTTCCAGGGAAACAATGTGCTTACATTTTGCACAGCAGTATTCACTCTCGATCAGATGATCAAGGAACACTTACATGCCGCAAGATGTACAACGAGTCGCCTCTCCACACCCGATTGGCATCGTACCTATTAATTTAATGAGGATTGGGGATTATACCCAGTACCTGACACTAATACTCAACAAGCCAATACACAGGTACCCGCAGACCTACGTGCCTTGTGCCACTATATGTGTGTATGTGTGTATATATATATATATATATATATATATATTATTTTATGTGTGTGTGTGTGTGTGTGTGTGTGTGTGTGTGTGTGTGTGTGTATATGTATGTATGTGTGTGTGTGTGTGTGTATGTATTGTAACATGGGGGTGTTTAACTCAAGTGAAAAGATGCATTTTTTTAATGCAGTGAGTCCTCATCAGACAGGCGTATAGAGTTAAGGGCCTGGTAGCCCACGTTTATTGAAAAAGGAAAAACACAAAAGTCCATCCAGAAGTCCCACGCAGGGGTTTAACTTCATTAAGCATTCATAAATGAAAAACATACCAAGCCACCTGGCTCTCTCTCTTGTCAGCAGTTCCTCTGCTTGCTCTCAACAGAGTTGATTCCTTCCAGTCCCCTGGACTCACTGGCTTCCTTAGTCTTCCCGACTCTCAAGGCTGTCCCTCCTTTCCCAATCTCTGGGCAAAGAATACCCCTTACACAGGGATGACCCCTCCACAGGTCTGTCTTCATACAGCAGCAGCAAGCTGCTCACACTCCACCATCCTCCACTCATTAGCCCCTCATTATATGGTCTGTGTGCAGCTGGGCACACACCTTGCTTGCCATCGTCAAGACCTGGACACAGTTTGAGATCCCATCCAGGACTAGCAAAACCTGGAGAAAACTGACAGAGCAGTTTTCTCCATTTAAATTCTATAGTCTGCAGATATGCAAACTCTGGATCTCCTTTACCTCCAATTTCAAAGGGACAGAGCTTCGCTCTGCCACATATCCCCCCCCTTTGTTTCGATCCGGAGGGAGGAACACCAGCACCCGTCATGGTTGGGACACCTCTGTGCTGGCTGTCAGCCACGTAGGCCCAACCTTTTTTTCCGGGTGCGCTTCCAGGCACGTCCCACCCTGGATCTTAACAGGGTCCTATATTTTCCCATCCTCAGCCTTCTTCTTCTTGGGTCCCTGGGCTTAATCATTTTTTTGGGGGAAACTCTGCTTTCCCTGATCCTACCTTTAAACTCGCTGACATCAGCTTTAACCTTCAATATACACCAGTACAACCTCCTCACTTTGGCATGACCATGCAAGCTGCCACCCACATGGGCCAAATCTTGTCCCATCAGGTGAATTTCTCCACGTCCCATTGCTGCATCTACTTGGGCTTTACAAAGACACTCCCATGCTTTTTTACGAGTGCACTTCCAAAAGCGAGGTTTTCCCACTTCTCTTGGGCCTACACTAGTCCTTTTACCAATCTTGGTACCTTTTTGCACATGAGGTTGATTTCTGAATTTTACGGATCCAGTACCATTAAGGTTATAAAGTGCTCCCTCAATTTCCACTAGACCACCCCTTTTCTCTTTGCTTAATTTAGAAGGAACCACATTTTTAAACACTGGTTTAATGATAAGTGGGGGCTCTTTTATTAGGGTGACAATGGTCCCTCTCTGTACTCCAAGTACGGGCACCCTCTTACTGTCCAAACTTAGCGCCACTTGTTTCCTCATGTACACTGCATGCTTATTTTTGTCAGTTTCATCACTAACATCCTCATATGACTGCAGCCTCATCCTAGTCTCCCTCTGAAGGACATACTGACTGTCTTGCGACTTTAAGGTTTTAAAGTCATGCGACACCTTGCTGAGCTTTGGGCCATTTTCCTGCAACCATTGTTTATAACGATCCTTCTCAGACCTTAGAAATTTCTCAAACCTCAGAAAATCTTCCCCAGAAATACCCTCCTGAACCTGTAGGGGGCCTAATTCTGCTGTATCTTTTACCTCTTCTGTGTCAATCATACCATTCCCTATCTCATTACAATTTTCAGGGTTTGCTACAACCAGATCAACTTGACCAAGATCTTCAGGTCTACCATTAATTTTGTGGTCACCCATGGTAACCAAACCCTTACAAATTGACAATGAGCTGCATTTTTCATCACGGTCAGAAATATCAATGCATTTGTCATATTTCATTTCACTCATGTTCGGCAGGGCAGTGTCTGGAGAGGAACTGCATCCAGTGGAGTGGTTGTCCACGGCAGCTTCACTATCCACCAACTCCACTGGCAGGAGATCCTCTGCCAACAACTGTCCTGACTCCTGACCATCCTCCCATAAAACATTTGGACCTGCGACTACAATCACTTCATTTATGGCTGTGCCATCTGGCACTTCCACCAACACATTTGGCTCGGCATTATCCATTATCACATCATTGGGCCCTTTGTGGATCACAGACATGACCTCTTCTGTGTGTTTGCCCTTATTTGGCGTTTCCATCTCATGAACACCATCATCTGCAGTAGCAAGTGCATCCTTGCATACAAGTTGCTCTGCAGGTCCTTCATCTGGCACTGCAGAAGTCATGTCTGCTTCACTTTTACCAACAGAGGCCTTTTCCAACAAAGCCAACAGGCTTTTTGTCCACCTGTCCCAGTCTGTTATCTCTGTGCTCCCAGAGGTACCATGCAGTACCGCTCCTACTGTACACGGAGACCCAGAGGGACAGAGTGGTTCAGCAACAGACACATTGCACATATCACTTTGGTTCAAATAAGATTTTGGCACTACATTTTTAACCATAGCAGACAGCAATACCACACCTTCACCACCTTGCTCTGGTGGCGCTTCATTAAACGCATTAAAGCTTTGATACCTGTCGTTGCTAGACTGCATTAACCCATTTCCACCATGAGTGTTTTCAAACATTTCAGTTTTAACATTTAACATCCTGTCATCACTATGTTCAGGTACCCTCTTATCCCTCAGAGCAGCACCAAAGTTGTCCCAGGCAACCTCCGGCTCCAAAACGCAGAGCTCCCTGGGGGTTTCTAGGGGCACCTCTATGGCCTTCTTCACAGTTGCTAGGGGAGATAGCACATCTTTAACCGCATTCACAGCAGGGTTATCTCTAGTGAGCTGCACTAGCCCATTAGCAACTGGACCATTCACTTTAGCCAACACAATATTAGCAGTTTTACCCATCATATTGTCACATTCAAGTTTACCACTTGCCTCCCCACTGGACAGGGCACTGCAGTGAGGCAAGTCCTTTTCCAAACAGATAGTGGATCTCCCATTTGGGGTCACTTCCACTCCAGTGTGCACAGTCACATATTCAGTCTCTTCTATGCATTTACCAGCACCAGTCTTTTTCAACATCAACCCAGCGGTTCCAGCCATTATTTCATTAAAGACAGTCTTACCCACCGCAGTAGTAGGGGTCACCATCTTCATTTGAGTACGTTGTCTCACAAACCAGTCCTCTGCTGCACTTTTACTGGCCCACTCTCCCTGGTGGCCACCGGATGAAATTACAGCAGGCATCTCCAACTGTTTAGCACCCCCTGCCGACACAACAGGAAAATCCTCGTTGCCAGGGGTGACTGCAAGCCTTTTAACACAGGACTCCGGGCTTGCAGGTGAAGAGTTAAGCCCAGCAACAATATCAGCAGCTGTATTCCACAAGCTAGGACAAGAAAAGATCCCATGCCCCAGTTGACCACATTCCTGGCATGTTACTTGGCGACTTTCTCCTGTTGCTAAGGGAGATGGCACTCTCCCAACATGCATAATCTCACTGGCATCTCTATGAGGATGGTGGGGCACCTCTTCCCTGTAGCTCCTCATTCTCATTGGCACATTTTCTCTGGTTGCTAATGGAAACGGTGGTCTCCCAGCAGAGCTTTGCCGATTCTCCCAAACTCTTTGATGCATTGTGGCTTTCAACTTGCCACTACTCTCTGCAGGCAATACTTTTCTCATATGGTCTGCAGACTTGACATCACCGCCGTTGCTATGGGCAACCACATACCTCTCCAACTTCCGGTCAGGCTGTCGGTCCATGATGCGATGGAACTCTCCTCTAAGAAGGATTTCCTCTTTAAACTTGCGGTAGTCATCCTGGTCCCCGTCCATCAAATGGTAAACCGACCGGAACTCTATCCGTAATAAGGTTTGCAGCAGTTTTGGCCACCAGTCCCTAGGCCATTTTCTCTTTACAGCAACTTTTTCAAATCTTACAAGGAAGTCCCCAACCTCCTCTGTAGGCAGCATGGGTTGCATATAGTCAGAGGCCAAGATCTGAGCCCCTTGCACTGCGCCACACTCTTTGCGATTCTCCAACTTGACATCATAGGCGTTGCTAGGGACAACACCAGCCCTCTTTCTCCTTTGCTCCAGTGCGGCTAAGTGCATCTTGCACCAGTCTGGGGCTTGTTCTGTCGGTAACAACCCCTCCAGCCACAAGGTTCTGTCTCTCATCTCAGCAAACTTTGCTTCCTTTTCGCGTTTTGACCGCCCCATCTCTGCAGTCAGGCACACAATGCTTTTTAACAAAGTTCCTTTTAACACAGGAAAATTTAGTGTACTGTCTTCTTTAAGACTAGTTGTCTTTCACTTGCAGGTTCTCCTCACTAGCACACACAGATTGTGTTGTCTCATGCAGACAAACCCAGTTCATGAAACAGATGAACTTACTTTTTTCATTCGCAGGTACACCACCTGCATGCAATACAGTCCATCAACTAAACTTTTGCGCAATGCTGTTCGCCTGGCTGCCACACACAGCTAGCAGTAATTCCTGATGCGACTCACCATGGAGCAAGGACCCGGTTTCCACCGTCTACATGCCCGCATTCTCCACCACTTGTAACATGGGGGTGTTTAACTCAAGTGAAAAGATGCATTTTTTTAATGCAGTGAGTCCTCATCAGACAGGCGTATAGAGTTAAGGGCCTGGTAGCCCACGTTTATTGAAAAAGGAAAAACACAAAAGTCCATCCAGAAGTCCCACGCAGGGGTTTAACTTCATTAAGCATTCATAAATGAAAAACATACCAAGCCACCTGGCTCTCTCTCTTGTCAGCAGTTCCTCTGCTTGCTCTCAACAGAGTTGATTCCTTCCAGTCCCCTGGACTCACTGGCTTCCTTAGTCTTCCCGACTCTCAAGGCTGTCCCTCCTTTCCCAGTCTCTGGGCAAAGAATACCCCTTACACAGGGATGACCCCTCCACAGGTCTGTCTTCATACAGCAGCAGCAAGCTGCTCACACTCCACCATCCTCCACTCATTAGCCCCTCGTTATATGGTCTGTGTGCAGCTGGGCACACACCTTGCTTGCCATCGTCAAGACCTGGACACAGTTTGAGATCCCATCCAGGACTAGCAAAACCTGGAGAAAACTGACAGAGTAGTTTTCTCCATTTAAATTCTATAGTCTGCAGATATGCAAACTCTGGATCTCCTTTACCTCCAATTTCAAAGGGACAGAGCTTCGCTCTGCCACAGTATGTATGTATGTATGTGTGTGTGTGTATATATATATATATATATATATATATATATGTATGTATTACCGTATAAGCCGAGTTTTTCAGCACATTTTATTGTGCTGAAAGTGCCCCCCTCGGCTTATACTCGAGTCAATCACTTTTCTGCGGCAGAAAATGACATTTTCCGACCTGACTTTGGGGCCCCGTATCTCTGGGCCTCTCAGTGTTAGGAACCCTAAATTTGGTATGCAAACTTACAATATATATGGCACTACAACATATCCAATGATGGGGTTCCTAGCACTAAGTGGCCCCGAGATACGGGGCCCCAAATTCGGTTCAGAAAATGTCATTCTCTGCTGCAGAAAAGTGCTTGACATTTTCTGAACCGACTTTGGGGCCCAGTATCTTGGGGTCACATGGTAATAGAACCATCTCTAGATATGTTGTAGTGCCATATGTTGTGAGTTTGCATACCAAATTTGGGGTTCCTAGCACCAAGTGGCCCAAAGATACGGGGCCCCAAAGTTGGTCAACTGTGTCCATCTGCAGCAATGTTATTTCAGGACCTTTTTGGTCCAAAGACCCCAAATTTTGGCTGCAGATAGGGGGTATCTAGGAACCCTTAACTACCAAGTTTGAAGTTTGGCGGACCTTTGGCTGTAAATGGGCACAGTGAGGCATGCAAATGGGCATTTTTGACCCTCTTTTCCACTTACAGTAGCTGCGCATTTCTCACCCTAGGCTTATACTCGAGTCAATACGTTTTTCCATTTTTTTGTGGTAAAATTAGGTGCCTTGGCTTATATTCGGGTCGGCCTATACTTGAGTATATACGGTATAGTGTGTATGTATGTCTATATATGTATGTGTGTGTGTGTGTATGTATATATATATATATATATATATATATATATATATATATATATATATATATATAATATGTGTGTGTGTATATAATTTAGGGCTGGCTCCTGACGAGCAGGTGCTATTGTTTTTTAAAATGAATTTGCCTGAAGCCACATTTGGGTTTAAGGCTAATTACTCTAAATTACTGGTTTCTGTACCAATTCAGCGGGGTTGCACTAAGTTCTCCTTGACTGCAGGTGTCGCAGTCACCGCCGGCAAGAGTAGAAACGCAGCTTAGCTGGATGCATTGAATGTCACCTATTGCTCGGAACCAGCCCAGTGGGAGTGTTTTCCTGCTGTGAATTCTGGGGGGGTGGTATTTAAGGTACCGACGCCATGTTGGCAGGGGCTTTTCCATTAGCTTTGTTTCCGGGTCCCTCCTGACCCAGAACCCATGGCCCTCCTGGCCTGGGGTGCGGAGCTATGTATTTCTGTTTTGGGCTTGCATGCTTACGCCCTTCCTCAGATCAGAACACATTTAACATTTTGATCAAAGACATTGCAATTAAATTTTTTCCAAAAAAGTCACATATGGGATCAATCTATGGTTAAGTGCTTATTAGTACAATTATTCCTTCGCTCAATCACTCAGAAACCATCACATTGTTGTTCTGTTGAAAAAAAATATAAATAAAGACATAATCTAAATAAAGTTTTTATTTGTTCTAATCTTATTTAGATTTAAACGTTCCTTTCTTATTGATGCTTCAGGATAATTTCTGTTAAATAAAAAACACTAAGAGGATACCTTTTGTTACACAATTTCATCCGTTTTCACATATTGTTTTTAACCACTTCAATACAGGACATATATACATCCTTCCTGCCCAGACCAATTTTTAGCTTTCAGCGCTCTCACACTTGGAATGACAATTACTCAGTCATGCTACACTGTACCCCAACAAAATTGCTATCTTTTTTTCTCACAAACGGAGCTTTCTTTTGGTGGTATTTAATCACCGCTGGGTTTTTTATTTTTTGCAATATACGCAAAAAACAGAACCTTTTGGAAAAAAATACTTTTTTTTGTTTCTATTACAAAATTTTGCAAATAAGTAATTTTTTTTTTCATAAATTTGGACCAAAATGTATACTGCTACATATCTTTAGTAAAAATAACCCAAATTAGCGTATATTATTTGGTCTCTGTGTTATAGTCTACAAGCTATGGTGCAAATCATTGAAAATTGATCAGACCTGATCACACCCGATATACTGATGGCCTATCATTTCTTGAGACCCTAACAAGCCAGGAAAGTACAAATACCGCCCAAATGACTCCTTTTTTAGAAAGCAGACATTCCAAGGTATTTAGTAAGAGACATGGTGAGTTTTCTGAAGTTGTATTTTTTTTCCCACAATTCTTTTTTACACAAAATTGTCATAATAACAAGCTATTTCTCTCACACAGCACATACATACTTGCAATGACACCCCAAAATACATTCTGCTACTCCTCCTGAGTATAGTGATACCACATGTGAGACTTTTACACAGCCTGGCCACATACAGAGGTCCAACATCCAAGGAGCACCTCCAGGCGTTCTACGAGCATAAATTGCACATCTCATTTGATGACAACCTATTAAACTTTTGAAGACCCTGGAGCACCTGGACAATGGAAACACCCACAAAATGACCCCATTTTGGAAAGCTAACACCCCAGTGTATAATCTGTGAGGCATAATGAGTCTTTTGAGCGGTTCCTTGATACGTGATCAGCAAGGGTGCCAAATTTGCAGGGCCCAAATGGGGGTTAGGTGTGGTGGTAAAATGTCTTAACCATATAGCTGGCATTGTAGTGTGGTGTGTCTATATGGGGGGGCAAGAATAAGTAACGGTTGTCCAGATATTACAGTGTGCAAGAAAACATATCTGCTCTGAGGGTCAGACACCGGCAATTAAAATTGCACTGATTTAGCTAGAAGTATAGTGACACCCCAAGAATGAGTAGTGTAAGAGGCATGGAATGCCCAACTTACACAATATATCGCTTCAAAGCTTGTTACAAGTGGTCTACTACTTGAGTTTTCACCAAAACAATGATATCGGTAAGCTGTTCCTTAAAGCAGAGCTCCACCCAAAAGTGAAACTTCTGCTTATCAGTCTTCTCCCCTGCTCTTGTGCTACATTTGGCACGTTTCGGGGGGGGGGGCGGGTACCTGTTTTGGCAGGTACCCTGTCCCCGCTTCTGTCTGACCTCGCTGCGGCATGGTACGTCAGAGGGTCCGGCTCCTCCTTCCCCTAGTGTCGGGCCAGTAGGTGAGCGCAGTGCGCTTCGTGCATGCGAAGTAGGGACCCGGCCATGAAGCTGAAAGGCTTCTCTTACTGGCAATGGTGGCGACAGCACCCAACAGCTGATGGAAACATCGCCTGCGGTGCTGACATCATTGGACTCCAGGACAAGCAAGTGTGCTATTAAAAGTCAGCAGCTACAGTATGTGTAGCTGTTGACTTTAAATTTTTTGATGGGAAGCGGAACTCCGCTTTAAGAGAAGACAACGCAGCAGACTGCTTTACCCTGTCAAATTCCCCAGATGTTCCAGATAGAGACCTTTAAGGGAGCAATTTTGTCCTGTGTGGTAAAGGATTATATTTGGGCAATGTGTGACTACCTGGGCTACATCACTGTAGCCCAAACGTTATACCGAACATAACTAAAGACAGTGGATACAGAAAGTCGTAAACCTTTGACAAGAAAATAACAGAAGTGTCACAATATATGCCAAAACCCCAACCCTCCCCGCTCTACACCAACCCCAACTAGTGTGAGCATACAACCCGAAAACCGTGCCAGCCAGGAAAATAAACTTAAATGGTAATTCCTGGTGGGTATAATAGATACACGATCTTTCGTTTTAAAACATTAATGATCTGTAATGCCAGTGGTGTCATACTGTCAAGAAGCTGGTACACAAATGAAAATACACAATGGTAGATTTCACCCACAATCTGAAAGGAGAAAAATAAAGATGCATGATGGGTTTCTATCCTTGAGGAGAACTTGACAGTCTGTGCTAGTCTGGTCACTGTCCATGGGGAAACAAGTGATGTAATCTTCTGGCAATAGACACAGGTAGTTTAGTCCACCACTCCCTTAAGCACGAGTCCACCTAGAAAGGAAAAAAAGATGGTCAGAGAGGCCTGTGAGCATCTCAAACAGAAAAGCTACAGCTAGTTTTGCCCATAAGGCTCGACAGGGCATACATATAGATGAAGAATACATGCCATAAAAATATATTAAAGGCCAACGGACTCATGCTCTCTACACTAGGAGGGTACCAACCATAAGGCAAACGCACGTTTAGATGTCATCAGCTCAGGAACCCACCCTCTGCTCAAGTCGGGGTTATCCTGACCTACAATCCTGCTTGAATCAGAATTTGACCTTGAGTACCAACAAGGGACCACCTGTGACTCTTTGGGATTTGCATTTAGTTCTATTGTCTCTTCAAAGATCATCTTTCTAATCCACTAGGGATGTTCCCTTTCTCATTCTTACAAGCTTGTTTTTCTTGTTGACATCAATTCCTCGAGGTGTGTGTCTGAGCTTTGCTGCTTTGTCTTGTAAAGAACCCTTTCTGGTCTTACACAAAGATAAGGTCGTTTTGGTCTTTCCTCTCAATCAGGACATTGTTGCATCCCTTGGTCCAGCTCCAGTACATCAGAAAAAAATTCCCCTTTAAAGGGGAGGTTCACCCTAAAAAAACAAAAAATGCATAAAAAGGCTCCAAAAAAAATAAATAAAAGTTTTCACTTACCAGAAATGGCTTTTGCTAGGCAGATCGTCCTAATCTGCCTCTTCCTATTCCGCGGTGATCTTCGGTCTTTCCCTCCTCGCATTGTCTTCTGGTGAATGGGGCGCGGTGTGTTGTGGGAACTGTGTGTGTCCCACAGCGGACTCAGTCACATGCCTGCGAAGGGGCCCTGCACGGCTCCGAAACGTTGCACTATCCTTGTGTTGTGATCATGCAATAAATCACCTGTTGGACGCTATTTGTGTCGTTCCATGGTGTGCTGGCAAATATCTTCACCACACCACAGCACGCCCCATTCACAAATCGCCACGCGACTCATGCATGCGCAGTAGGAAATGGGAAGTGAAGCCGCAAGGCTCCACTGCCTGTTTCCCTTGCTTTGAATGGTGGAGCCTAAGGACGGGGCCGCTGACATCGTGGGCACCCTAGAAAGGTAAGTGCTTATTAAGTCAGCAGCTACAGTGTTTGTAGCTGCTGACTTTAAAAAAAAATTTCGCTGGCCCACCACTTTAAGTCTGCATGTGCTTCATGCTGTGTGAGTTTACCTTCATTAGAAAGACTGACTCTCTTAACTATGTAAAGCTTATGATTTCACAATTTCTTGAAGGCTTAGACATATCATTGTCCACGCTTATGGTCTTTAGGATCAGTTTCCATCCTACTAGATTTGTGAATGTCTCTAAGCCTCCATTCACACTAGTGCAATTTCAGATGTGACTTGAGTTGCACAGAATCGCATGAAAATGGAAATCATTGTTCTCAATATTGCCTATTCATATCAATGCAACAAGACATGGTGCAATTTTAGAAAAGGTTTCTGTACTACTTTGGTGCAATTTTGGCATCATAGATTATGCAATCCACATCCAAATTGCACTACATAATCGCACTTATTTTTTTATGCAGAGGCCTGGTTGGGAAGCACACTGGGGACAATAATACGTTGTGTGTCTAACTCCTCCTCTTGAGCACACCCGCCATTTCTTTTGTCTTTGACCTGTTTAACGGGGAGGGTGTTTCTCAGGAAAATGGCATTCGCTGAGTCTGCTCACTGAATCTGAGCGAATGCTTTATGGTGGGCCTTGAGGGTACAAAAGGGCGGTGACGATTTTCTCTTGATAATAGGTTACGGGGGTCTCAGATTTACGGTAAATCACGTATGTATTATAAATGACCAAATTGAAAAAATATTGTGCCTTTTTTTTTAATACCAGTGGTGGGCTCTTACAGCAAGGTAGGGCTGGATCATTTTCGTTGACCCCCCCCCCATGAACAAATTATAATCGTAGATACATGCTGGTTTCTGGATTGGGCCGTTGCTTCCGGAGATTTGCACGTAGGTGTCATTTGTGAATTGGTGAGAGCATGTAGATGTCTCATTTGACCCTCCACTTGATAGCCAATATCTCATTATTCCACAAAGTCGCTGACTCCCCTCATTGTAGTCTTACAGTAACAAGCCTTTGCAGGAAGCCCTTCCTTTTCGCGCTCACTGTACCACATGTAGTCGTCTTCCAGTGAAGACTGCGGAAGAGGGGCACACTTGTGTAGTAATTATCCACATATACAGTAGATGGTAACCCTTTTCAAGGAGTGGATATACAAGCGCCCAAACAACTTTTCCACTTCATCTGATGTACTCGGCTTTCAGGGGGATGCAGCTGGGTGTCCTTTCCTTCGTGCACCAGGAAGGCATAGGTTTACCCAATAGTTCTCACATAATTTGTAGAGTTTAACCCCATATCGGGCCCTTTTGCTGGAGATAAACTACTTTTAGCCCAGCCTGCCTGCGAAGGGAACAAGTGACTCAACCACTGAGATATTTTGGTCAGGAGGTAAATAACCGGGCGAGTTTCTCAGATAAAAAATTTAGAAGTGGCTGAATTTTATATAATTTTTCATATGCTGGGTCATTTCTGGGAGGGCACTGGTTGTTGTCATTGTAATTGAGGAACCACATAATCATTGATCTTGGCATAACAGATGAGTTATGAATGGTGAATGGGGTGGGTGGACCAGTATAAGTGTAAGTAGAATATTTTTTATTTTTTTGTGAGTACCATATTGAAAGTGAGGCCCATAATTATTCTAAATTCTTTCACCGTTATCTCCACTCATAGGAATGGGTGTAACTTGAACCTGGATTGCTTGATACGAATGGTTGGGCATAGAGGTTTTACTGGGCCACAATTGAAGATAATAGGTCATCAGTAAAAATTAAATAAAACATTATTTTTTTTGCCTAGTGAAGGAGAAGGACCTAGGAACCCTACGGGCCCATCGGTCCGTGGATTTTTCTGCAGAAGCTTTGCTTTTTGCGCAAGATTTTAGATCCTGTGATCTGCTATCAACAGCCGGCTGGGTGACAGGCTGGATACTCTTTTATCCTTGTAGTCTCCCCAGCCTGGCCAGCGAGCGTGTGCAGACCAGAGCGCCGCGCTGGGTCGGCCACGATGTGCCCCAGCTCCAGGGGCGGTTGGTGAGCGTAAATGCTCCGGGGCACACATATATGACCGGGCTACTGATGTCGGCGTCAGTGTGCCGGGCCAGCAGCCACCCCCGTACTGATCGGAGAGTGGGTCTGTGATGGAATGTCTCCCAGCTCCTTAGGACTGGTAAGTACAGCTCTCCCTGCCTCGGTGGGGCTGAGCAGCTGGGCATTCCCTGGGAGGTCCCTCACCTCCCTCTTTTCTCTCCCTGTCCCTATCTTTCCTCTCCCCCCTTCCCTGTGGGGGATGCTGCATGGGCTGCTAAGCGGTGTGTGTGCTATAGACAGGGGCTCCCCAGGGGGCTCTCACCTGGGGTGGGGACTGTGCTGGGTAGCTGTGCCCTGGTTGTCTGTAGGTCTCTCCCCTGGGTGTCTGGGGGCTGTGTCTGCTGATCGCTGTAGCGCTGTTTACCGCCATTTCGCTGCCTGTTGTTTCACTGTCCTTCATTGCATACAGTGTTCGGCGGCCATTTTTGGTGTGACCAGGGAGCAGCATGCTCTGTCTCCATTTTACTGTAGTCCGGTGGCCATTTTCCCTATGATTATGTCCTTTATATTGGACGCTCGGCAGGCATTTTCTTGAAGCCTGAACACATTTTTGGTTAGTGTCAGTGCCATTCAGAGCAGCTCTGCATAGCGCAGTGTGGTCACCTATGTATCTGGGAGCTGACACAGTACACAGGCACTATTAGCTGGACGGCGCAGAACCAGTCAGCCAGCAGCAGTTAGGAGGGTGGGACCATCACTGTCCTAAGTCCCCAACAGGTGGCAGACAGGGTAGGGTCAGCTTGGCTTCAGAAACTGGTGTTTCTTCCCCCGAAACCCAGGCAATTGCAACCGGTTCGCCTGCAGACAGTGCAGTGCCTCTGGATGCTTTGTCGGTGGTCCTCAATTCGTTTGTTGCCAAGATGGAGGTGCAAAGGTGGTAAACAGCCCCTGCCCCCCCCCCTGACCTCCGGGGAGAGCTCTGACGCAGACTCTGTCCCTGCTGAGGCTGGTGACCCCTGTTCTGTCGTTTTCAGATGACGCTGACCAGGACCGATCAGACAGTGAGGATGAGTCCCTGTCCGGGTCCGTGCGCGACAAAGCGCTTGTTGGAGCACTTATCACAGCAGTGCATGATACTCTGAAGATTCAGGAGCCAGCAGATCCCTCGGCTGATGTTGCGGTCCCTTTCGGGTCCCATAAGCCAGCCCATTCACCTAAGGTATTCCCGTATCTGACTTATTTTGATGAGTTCATTTACAAGGAATGGGGGGCGACCGCAACGGACCTTTTCGGTCCCCAAATACATGGCGGTGTGTTACCCCTCTGAGGAGAGCCTTCTCAAAAAATGGTCGGCACCTTCGGTCGTGGACCCCCCAGTTTCCAGGTTAAACAAAGTAACCACAATCTCGGTACAGAGGACTCCTGCCTTTAAGGATCCCACGGACAGGAAGGCCGAGGCAGTGGCTCGTTCCTTGTTTATGGCTGTGGGGTCAGCAATGCGACCAGTACTGGCATCCGCACTTGTGTCTCAGACACTCACTGAGTGGGCAAAACTTTTGCACCGCGAATTGGGAGAGCAACAGCCTTCTCCTGTCTGCGTGGAACTAGCAGACCAATTAGTGCAAGGCCTTAAGTACATTTTTGACGTGGCCCTGGATACTCTCCCTCTGTAATCCAGGGCTTCAGTGTCAGCAGTGGTGCTGAGGTGCCTGATTTGGCTAAAATGCTGGTATGCTGACCCTTGGCGACCAGCTCTTTGGAGCCTCATTAGATGACATTATTAAAAATGCCACAGGTGGTAAGAGTACACTACTCCCACAGGCCAGGAAGGCTAAGGAGCCACTCCGTATGCAAGGGCCCTCATTTTCCACTCACAAACTGCTTTTTCGTCCGCCCGGGGCGTCAGCTAAGCATCCCCAGCCCGACAGGACAACCTCTGAAGGACAAAAGCGTCCCTGGAACCACAAGCCTGCGAGCAAAAGCGCTACCGCATGAAGGTTTGCCCCTGCCTGCAACGCGGGTGGGTGTCGCCTTCGGGAGTTTGCAGCCCGGTGGGTCTCTCGGCTGTCCGACCAATGGGTCTGCGATCTGATTTCCTCAGGCTACAAGATAGAGTTCCTCTCTGGGCGCAAAACAGATTCTTCCCCTCCAGCATACCCTTACTCCTGGCTCGCCGGGAGGCCCTTTTGGGGGCGGTAAGGGACCTGCTGAGTCACGGGTGATAGCACCTGTTCCGGAATCGGAACGTTTCAGGGGGTTCTACTCAAACCTGTTTGTAGTCCCCAAAAAGGAAGGGGTATGTCCAATCTTGGACCTAAAAGCCCTCAATTACTTTGTAAAAGTACAGAGGTTCAGAATGGAATCAGTTCGCTCAGTTGTCGCTGCACTCCGTCAAGGGGACTCCCTGGCGTCTTTGGACATCCAGGATGCGTACCTGCACATACCCATATGCCTTCAGCATCAGAAGTTTCAGCGGTTTGCAGTTGGGGAAACCCACTACCAATTTTGGCTCTCCCTTTGGTTTGGCATCAGCCCCCCAAGTCTTTACCAAGGTATTGGCTCCTGTTTTGGCGTTGCTGCGACAATGTGGGATCGCGACCGTGGGTTACCTAGACGATCTCCTCCTGAGAGTATCTTCCGCCTCAGAGTTAGAGGAGGATGTGGCGATCACCATGCAGACCCTGCAGGAATTTGGGTGGCTGTTGAACCTAAAAAAGTCGGTGATTGTACCGACTCAGCGTTTGAAGTACCTAGGCTTACTGCTGGACTCCATGGAAGCGAGAGTGTTTCTCCCTTCAGACAAGCTGCAGACTCTCAGAGCCGCAGTAAAACTGCTGATGAACCACAAGTGGTCGTCGCTACGCTTCTGCATGCGAGTCCTGGGACTCATGGTGGCCTCCTTCGAGGCAGTACTGTATGCCCAGTTTCACACCAGAGTCTTGCAGAAGGAGGTCTTCGTTGTCTCTGTTGTCTCTGGAACGGCAGATTCAGGTGAGCCAGTTAGTCAGGGATTCCCTGCTCTGGTGGCTGAGGTCCCCGGCACTTCGGTCCGGAAAGTCGTTCCTACCTCTGAAATGGACAGTGATCACAACGGGCACCAGCCTAACCGGCTGGGATGGAGTAATGGGAGTTCTGTCGACCCAGGGCCTCTGGTCGGTGGAGGAATCCAATTTGCGCATCAATCTGCTTGAGCGGAGAGCGATCAGGCTATGCCTCTTCACATGGTCGATAAGACTTCGAGAGCGTCCGATCAGGATCCAGTCAGACAACGCCATGGCGTTGGCATACGTCAGTCACCAAGGAGGAACAAGAAGCTCGGGCGCCGCACGGGATGTCGCTCACATCCAGAGTGGGCAGAGCGACATGTACCGGCCCTGTCGACCATTTACATCCCAGGAGTGGCAAACTGGCAGGCGGACTATCTAAGTCGCCAGATGCTGGACCCAGGAGAATGGGCGTTGCATCCGGAGGTGTTCAGGCTACTGTGCCTGCGATGGGGCACACCAGACGTGGATCTTCTGGCCTCCTGTCTCAATCGGAAGGTGCCGAGATTCGTGTCCAGGACGAGATCCTTGGGCAGACGCGCTGGTGGCTCCGTGAGATCAGTACCAGCTGATCTATGCCTTTCTTTCGGTGAAACTGTTACCACGTCTGCTCCGCAGAGTGAAGGCCGAGGGGATTCCAGTTATACTGACTGCCCCAGATTGGCCCCAGCGTCCCGGGTACGCAGACCTAGTGTGCCTGGTGGCGGATGCCCCATGGCGACTGCCTTTACGAGAGGACCTTTTTGTCTCATGTCCGAACTTCCACCCTGCTTTACCATCGCTGATTTTAATGGCATGGCTATTGAGAGCCAGGTGTTGAGGAACCGGGGTCTTTCGGACTCGGTGATTCCAACTATGTTGAGAGCACGGAAATCTTCTTCTCGGGAGATCCAAAGTTACCCCTGTGGGACCTGAACCTGGTGTTATCGGCGCTTCAAAAACCGTCATTTGAAAAGATCAGGGAGATCCCTCTGTTGACTCTTTCCCAGAAAGTGGTCTTTCTAGTTGCCATTACTCTGACTAGGAGGGTTTCGGAGCTGGCGGCCCTGTCTTGCAAGTCGCCCTATCTGGTTATCCACAAGGATAAGGTGGTGTTGCGTCCGCAACCTGCTTTTCTGCCGAAGGTGGTTTCGGCATTCCACATCAATGAAGACATTGTGTTACCATCTTTGTGTCCTAAACCGACACATCCTAAAGAGGTGGCCCTCCATTCCCTGGACATGATCCGGGCTCTAATGGTGGATTTGTCTGCTACTAGTCCCTTTCGGAAGTCAGACTCCTTGTTTGTTTCGGTGGCTGGTCCGAAAAAAGGCATGGCGGTCTCGTCGGCCACCATTTCCAGGTGGATCAGACAGATTGTAGTACAGGCCTACGCCTTGAAGGGGCAGGTGCCCCCCTTTCCGGTCACGGCCCACTCCACAAGGGCAATCGGAACGTTTTGGGCCTTCCGACATCAAGCGTCTGTCACTCAAGTGTGTAAAGCGGCGACTTAGTCGTCTGTTCACACCTTTACAAAATTCTACAAGGTAGATGCGAGTGCATCGGCTGATGCCTGTTTTGTCAGCAAAGTTTTGCAGGCGGCCGTATAATTGCAATTACACTTACATTTTTTCCATTTTTTTTTGGTAAAAACACAGTACCTTAAGTAAATGCACTGTTGCATTTGTTACCGCAGTTCTGATGAGGTTTGAAGGTAGTGACTCCCAGTTGAGGAGCACTAACACTGTTGTTTTTTGTGGGTAAAGTTATACTAGTTCCCACATGCCATGGTGGGTGAAGTTTTTATGCTGTTTTCCCACTCCTCGTTTTGGCACTGCTTGGGGACGTCCCAATGGTCTAAGAGAGGAGCTGTGTCAGTCGGTGAACGTAAGAGAAAATAGGATTTTTTGTACTCACCGTAAAATCATTTTCTCTGTAGTTCACCGACTGACACCTCACCCGCCCCTCCTATTTTTGTCTACGTTATACTGCTTGTTGACGTACTGAAGCTGCAATGCAGGCTGTGGGGTTGTTACCTAAGGGGCCGCCCCTTGGGCGGAACTAGAAAGTTCTAGTTTTATTATTACATGTTAACATGTTATGCCTAGTCCTCTCCTGAACATGGCGTAACAACCCAATGGTCTAAGAGAGGAGCTGTGTCAGTCGGTGAACTACAGAAAAAAGGATTTTACGGTGAGTACAAAAAATCCTATTTTACGCCATATTAGTGACTCTGGCTATGGTGACAAACTGCTGCGATAGGGACACTGGGACAGATGTGGCTGCACTGATGGCTGCTGAAGAGGCTGCCCTGCTGTATGCTAAACAGGACTGTAGTGGCACACATGGCGATTGTAGTGGCACTGATGTGGCACTGCTGGGCATACAAAAATCAATAAGACTCGCGTTGCTGCACTCGGTCGCTCTTCTCTCCTCACGCACTGTATCGATGTGAGGAGTGAGCTGAACCAGGCATGACCCCGGCTTGTTTACATAGTGATCGCTCTGTCATTGGACTGAGCGATCACATGGGGTAAAGGGCCACTGTCATTGGCCCTTTACCTCAATCCATGATGTTGAGGTTCCGAGGACCCAGCCATTACGGATACTTCTGAGGACGTGCAGGAAGTGCAAGCTCGGGAGGACGTCGATAGACACCCTTCAAGAACTAGCCAGCCGTGCTGTAGCCGTCATTTGGCAATAGTGCGGTCAACAAGTGGTTAAATGTGGTGTTCAAGCCTAACTGCCAACTGGTTTGATATGTCCTCTAATTGCGCTCTGATACTGACTAGTCTTCTAGAAACAACAAACGAGTCCGAAACCTTCTCTAGTGGCAGGGTCTAGTTGCGGTATAAAGCCCTTTACATTTTTCCTGGTATAGGCTCTCTTGCCTTTTACCATAAGTTCCTTAGGTGACCTAGTAGACCATGTGAGAGAAAAAGAATGCATAATCCTTAAAGCATTTTAGGGTCAACTATTTTTTTAGGTTGCCACACCGTGCACGCTGTGCAGGACTCCTAGTACGATACCTACAGTCATCTGTGATCTAATACACCAGGATCCAATCCTATAATCACAAGTACTAGTGTGTCCGCCTCCTAATGCCGCTGTACCACCTGCTGATTCTGACATGAGCCAGGCCATAGAACATTGATTGGCAATCTAGCAAAAGCATTATTTTTAATATTGTGTTGCTAGTAGCTTTTGGCCATATCTGGAGTTTCATTGGAAGTTGCAAAATGAAACCCCAAACAAAATGTAATATATTGTAACTTACCAATCACTGGATATGGGGGCTGCATTTGTTTTCATTTTCCCAGGCTTTTATTCCTTTTTTTTTTTTTTTCCTGGTGATCGTATAGTAATTTGTTTGGCTCAACCCTGTAACTGCCACTTCTGCTGGACAGCTTGGTCTGTTACAGGAAGTTGAAAAAACATACTGGCTGAATCACCAAGTAATAAAATAGTTTTGGAACACTAAGGAGTTTAGAGGCAGGCTACGGATGAGTTTGATCCTTGTGCTCAGGGCCTCACTTGTGACGTCATTCCGCACACTTAGTGGTAGCTCGGATGGTGCCCGTGTATGCAGCGGCATGCTGTTGAAAATTATGTATCTTGTAAGTGTGATTTTACTATTTTAATAAATGGCTTACTGAAAATATTACACTATATTGGCCTCATTTGCATTTTAAAATCCCTCTGTTGAGCGAACTGATTTGGGAACGAGGAGAGTGTTTGTTTGTTTTTTCCTGGATTGTTATTCATTTGGCTGCTGAACAGCAATACTTTCTTTGACCTCTGTGTGGAATCTGGCAAGGAGCTCATTAACTCTTTTTGTGGTGAAGAGGCTTCGGTGGAACTTTCTCTTTAGTGGTGTGATCTGCTCTAAATCTCCACATAGGAGTGAAGTGAGTGGAGGACTGGACACCTGGCACTATAGTTGCACTTTATTTGAACGCTAATATACTTTTTTTTAATACATGCACTTTATATAATGTTTATTGCACTAATAATTTAGTACAGAATTATTCACACTAATTTGGTATTGTATTTATTTTACTGAGCATTATTAACCTAGAAGGGACAGCACACTTTATTGTGTTTGTTCTAATAAAATTGTTACATTGGGGGACTTGGAAAAACAAGGGCTAATGTGGTATTGCTGATGAGACTGTATTATACATGCCATTTTTGGTTTTGGCCATAATTACATTTTAGGCTATTACAGAACCCTATTGCGTCGTTTTCCCAGACTCTAGAGTCCTTCTAAAAGAACTAGGTTTGTAAAAAAAAATCGGCCATACACAGTTCAAATCTCGGCCCACTCCCACTGAACTAGCCAAGATTTTAAATGTGTATGGCTTGCCTAATTAGCAGGCTGAATGTACCAAGTTGATCGATCAACTTGGGTATAACCAGCCTGCTGTATTCTCTTCCGATTATTGCTAGCAGCTGCTATAGCCGCTAGCAATAACCACTGTCTTCTGCCATCCCCACCGGGAGAAAACAATTGCTGATTCCCCCTGTAAACACTGTCTGTTGATGGAGTCATGCTAATTTCTTTCCTGCAACCTATGGTCAGCTCCAGCAAGCACTAAGCTTTAGGAAAGTAGGTCCTGCAAGTAGTAGCCCCACCCTAAGAGGTTATTTTTCACTTAACCACTTGCTTACTGGGCACTTAAACACCCTTCCTGCCCAGACCAATTTTCAGCTTTCGGTGCTCTCACACTTTGAATGACAATTACTCAGTCATGCAACACTGTACCCAAATGAATTTTTTGTCCTTTTTTTCCCACAAATAGAGCTTTCTTTTGTTGGTATTTGATCACCTCTGGGTTTTTTATTTTTTGCGCTATAAATGAAAAAAGACCGAAAATTTTGAAAAAAAACTAATTTTTCTTTTTCTGTGATAAAATTTAGCAAATTATTAATTTTTCTTCATAAATTTTGGCCACAATTTATACTGCTACATATCTTTGGTAAAAATAACCCAAATTTGTGGATATTTGGTCTTTGTGAAAGTTACAGACTCTACAAACTGTGGTGCAAATTATACAAAATTGATCACACCTGATGCACTGGTGGCCTATCTCATTTCTTGTGACCCAAACAAGCCAGGAAAGTACAAATACCCCCCAAATGACCCCTTTTTTGAAAGTAGACATCCCAAGGTATTTAGTAAGAGGCATGGTGAGCTTTTTGATGTTGTAATTTTTTTCCCACAATTTGCAAAATGAATTATTTTTTATTTTTTTACACAAAATTGTCATTGTAATAGGTTATTTCTCTCACATGGAATGTGTATACCACACATGACACCCCAAAATAAATTCTGCTACTCCTCCTATTACGATACCACATATGTGGGACTTTTACACAGCCTGGCCACTTAGAGAGGCCCAACATGCAGGGAGCGCCATCAGGTGTTCTAGGAGCATAAATTACACATCTAACTTGTTGACTACCTATTACACTTTTGAAGGCCCTGGAGCACCAGGACAATGACACGTGACACTGACGTGGCACTGATGACATGTGACACTGGTGATAGATGACACTAGTATGGGGCACTGATGACACGTGACACTGATGACAGACGGCACGTGACACTGACAGATGGCACTAATATGTGGCACTGGTGACAGATGGCACTAATACGTGGCACTAATATCATGTGACACTAATACGTGGCACTGATGACAGATGGCACCGACACGTGACACTGATGACAGATGGCACTGATACGTGGCATTGATGACACGTGACACTGATAACAGATGGCACGTGACACTGACAGGTGGCACTGATGACAGATGGCACTGATACGTGGCACTGATGACAGATGGCACTAATATGTGGCACTGATGACACGTGACACTGATATGGTACTGATGACAGATGGCACTGACGTGGCACTGATGACACGTGGCACTGATGACAGATGGCACTTATACGTGGCACTGGGGACAGGTGGCACTGGCAGATGGCACTGGGGACAGGTGCACTGGGGACACAGATGGGGACAGATGGATGGGGACAGATAAGCACACAGATAAGGACACAGATGGGGACAGATAGGGACACAGATGGGGACAGCTAAGGACACAGATGGGGACAGGTGCACTGGGGACACAGATGGGGACAGATGGATGGGGACAGATAAGGACACAGATGGGGACAGATAAGGACACAGATGGGGACAGATAAGGACACAGATGGGGACAGATAAGGACACAGATGGGGACAGATAAGGACAGGTGACGGATGGGGACACAGATGGGGAGAAATCGCACATTTCGTTTTTTTTTTTTTTTTTTTTACTTACGGCGCAGCAGCCGTTGATCTCTCTCTCCCCACAAGCTGTCTGTGTGAGGAGAGAGAGCGGCGCTGACAGATGATCTCATATGTTTCCATATGAGATCATCTCTCATTGGACACGCCGATCTCGCTGTAAGCGGCCAATCACAGCAGCCGTTTACAGCGAGATCGGCGTGTCCGACGGACACAGCCAGCACAGAACTTCCCCGATGCGCGCTCTCAGGAGCGCGCATTAGGGAAGTAAACAGGACGTCCAGGGACGTCCTCCCTGCAGGGAGCGTCCGCGCTGCAGCCGTCTTTCGGCTATAGCGCGGGCGCGAAGAGGTTAAACTCTTTTGTTGTTCTGAAAGATGATTGGGGAAAAAAAGTTAAGCTGGCCATGCATGGATCGAAATTTGTCAGGGACTGGCCGATTTTTCGATCTGTGTATGAGCAGGCTGGTTGTACACAAGTCAATCTATCGATTGACTTGTGTACAACCAGCCTGTTGGGTTTTTACTATTACTGCTACCGGCTACAGCAACATTGATCATTGTATTTTATTATTTTATTTTTTTTAACGTTTTAAGGTACAAAAGTTTGTAGGTACAACACAGTACACAGATGTTCAAAATGGAACAATGTTTAACCTCCCCACTGTCAGAATACACCTGCTAGTTGAAAGGGGGCACAAAAATAATTAATCATGTATGGCTAGCTATAGTTCACCTAGTTATTCAGTCCCAGCAATCTTCCAGGACAGCCTATTTCTGCCATTTATGCTGTTTCGCTATCTTATTCTGCTACCTTTAGCTCCTGCTTAATATTGAGGTTGCTATGCTCTTTTTATTGATTGTGGATTATGTAATTCCTGTTTAAGATGGGCGGTGCTGTCTGATTCCTGGAAATTTTATTATCAGGTAACTTTTTTCATATCTATTTTCTTATTAAAAGTCCTTTTCTCTTTTCTGTCTTTTTATCAAGGAATCAAGTCCTAAAAAGGAGCAGAAGACTTTGGCACCATCGCTCGCTATTGGTCGTACACCTGTGAATGCAGCTGTGCTTACTGGTGTTCCCAGCACCTCTAGTTGTATATCCTCTGAGACTATCTGCCTGGATGATTCACTGGATGAAAGCCTTTCTTTTAAAACGCCTTCATTAGATTCAATCTCAGAAGCTTTAGCTGTGCTTAACAATGGAACTAATGCAGCATCTAGTTCTCATATAGAAACGCCCACCTCCCGGCCTCGGGTTGCCTTGAGAGAGGAAAAACTAGCTTCTATTATGAGCAAGTTACCATTGAGTGGTCCTAAAAAGACTGATCCTCTTCCTCACACCTCCAGCCTAATTGCAGGCCAGTCAGCCCCTGTACCAAAGAAACACCAGAATATTGCTCCAGCCCATTCAGCAGTAGTGTCTGGGCTTATTGCAGGCTCTTCAATTCACAATCCCAAAGTGTCATTGGAAACTTTACCTGCTAAGCTGCTTCAACAAGGAATGCAAAGGTCTTTGCAATCTGAGGTATCCTCATCTTCTGCACCTGCTAAGGCAAAGGCTTTATCTGCTTCCCAGGCCAAATCAGCTGGCTCTTCCACCTCCGCTCCCTTGTCCTCAACTCCAATATCTTTAATATCTTCATCACATGCCCATGTTTCTTCCTCCTCTTCCCTAGTACAAAATTCTTCTTCCTTGAAAACTGTTAAGGTCCAGCCATCCCTTCAACAAAACTATGTTACACCTTTGCAAGCTACTATTAGCAAATCACATACTAACCCTGTTGTGCGTTTGACTAGTAGCCCCCAGATATCTTCCACATCACTAGTCATCAAAACCCCTGAAAAAACAGTTGGTTACCGACCTCCATCATCACCATCCACAAGTATCAGTCAACATACACCAGTATCTCGAAGTGCTGCCTCTTCTACCTCTACTAGCGTTATGGCAAAAAATGCACAAGGCACACATCTTGCATTCAAGTCTCCTTATAGCATGGTTCCTTCGCCCAAGCTTATTACTTCTAGTTCTTCCAGTTCAGGTAATACCATCTCTCCGAATGCTGCACATAATGTGTCAAGTGGTATTAACATTACACATCCTTCTCCTACAGTCAGCCCTATACCATCTGGAAGGGGCACAGCAGGTATTCCAGGACTGAAAAACTCGTCGGTATCTCCAAAAATCCCCAGTTCCTCACCCAAATTAGTCACAACTACAATCAGGCAACAGAGTTCTTCCCAGAATATGTCTGCTTCTTCTCCTGTCCATTCTCCAATCCCTTCTTCAGTCCCTTCTCCAAAAATTTCTAGTCCAGTTTTGCAAAGTCAGTCGCCAAAACAATCTAATTCATCTTCTAAGCCTGTTAACCCTACCCAACTTGGACATAAGACCACAGTTCTAAGCTCTGCATTGAATGTTCCTATCAGCAGAGCCAGTCAAAATGCCACTGTTACAAATAGAGCTCATCTTTCTGGAGCAGCAGGGAGTGGAGCTGTAGGTGCTACAAAACAGCCAATATCCCACAGACAGCCACCTGCCTCAGGGTCTCCAGTTGCAGCTGCTACTGTGCAGGTAAGTCTATTTTTAAACATATTTATTTGGTGACAAAATAAGGCGTAGGACAGTGTGTGTGTTAATAATGTATGTTAAAGTGTTGTTTTCCGGCCGTGTTTTATTTTTTATTTTTATTTTTTAAGTCAGCAGCTACAAACACTGTAGCTGTTGACTTTTAATATGGATACTTACCTGTCCAGCGATCCCACCATGTCAGATCAGAGGTTTATGGTAAGTTAAACATTTTTTTTTTTTTATTCTTTTTAAGAATATTAATGCAATTTTTTATTTTAGTGTGGCCCTCTGCTTTAAGTCACAAATTACAGTTGTAGAAAGAGAATGTTCCTAGTTAACTGGAAAAATATATACACGACATACGTGACAGTTTGCAGCAGGGGTTGCCAAATGTAGATTGCATCATTAGGACTCTATTTTGAGCCATGCAGTAAACTGCTTTTTAGAGCTGCACGATTAATTGTTAAGAATTGTCATCGCAATTTTTTTCCCCATTGCAATTTTGACAAAGTATTTCCCGACTCTTTCTATGCAGAGAATTCTCTCTGCTCTGCTAAAGCCGACAGCCATCAAAAGAAAGGGAAAAAAGAACGGGCAGTCTGCCAAGAATTACAACATTCTTTAGCAGTGAAACTTGAGTATAAACATTGTAACGATTTGTCTTTTAGATCAAAGGAATACACTTTGGTGTGTAAATGAGGGAAGTTTAACCACTTAAACACTAAACCTTTTTCTTAGATTTGTTGGTTTCAAGTTAAAATTATTATTTTTTTGCTAGAAAATTACTTAGAACCCCCAAACATTATATATATATATATATATATATATATATATATATAATTTTTTTTTTTTTTTTTGTAGAAACCTTAGAGAATAAAATGGTGGTTGTTGCAATATTTTATGTCGCACTGTATTTGCACAGCAGTCGTTCAAATGCACTATTTTGGGAACATTTTTGACACTTTAATGAATAAAAAAAAAACAACTAACCAATAAAGTTGGTTCAATTTTTTATGTATAATGTTAAAGATTTTACGCCCCCATAATTGTGATCTTTTTATTCTAAGCCAAAAAATTGGTTTCTCATTTTGGCCAGAATCGTGCAGCTCTACTGCTTCTTAAAGCGGACCTTCAGTCATTTTTTAAACTTTACATCTATTAAATTTTCTTCTGCCCTTGTTTTAACTTTGGATAGTAAAACATTTCTTTCTGCCAGTAAATACCTTATACAGCCCACTTCCTGTTTCTTGTCTTGTAAAAAGCCTAGGCTTATGACATGCACAGCGCGCTCTCTCTCCTCTCTCTCTCTCTCTCTCTCTCTCTCTCTCTCTCTCTCTCTCTCTCTCTCTCTCTCCTTGCCAGGAAGGGAGGGGGGTGAGTCAAGAGGGCCAATGAGGGCTGCAGAGCTGGAGTTGTGTCTCTGTGTAAATTCAGGAAGTGAACAGGCAGCAGCTTCAGCTGCCTACAGTTAAAATGGTTGCAGCCAGACTCAGTGGAGGGAGATTTCTGCAGCATATTAGACAAGTACAGAGTTTACAGTATATATAAAATAATATGCAAAGTGGTTGGAGGGTAGCTTCAGAATGGCAAAGATGTTTTTATTACAAATTATGTGAGGAGACTGCAGTTCCTCTTTAAACCCTTTCAGGCCTAAGCCTATTTCTGACATTTGTTGCTTACAAGTTAAAATCTGTATTTCTTTAATCGTACATCAAGGGACACAGTGCCATAGTAATTACTATGTGGGTTATAGTCCACCTTCAGGTGCTGGACACTGGCACACCCTAAACAGGAAGTTGCCTCCCTATGTTACCCCCTCCCATACCGGGAATATCTCATTTTTTTCACCAGTGTCTAAGGTGTTGGTCACGAGTGAAGATGTGCTGTGCTGAGCTCCACTGGAGCAATCCTTGCTGGGGCTAGCTATGCAGTCGGATCCATTCCAAGTGTCTTTTAGGCCGAATTGAATGGCACCCGGGCCTCGTGTCCAAAGAAACAAGTTTTGCCTGTAAACGCTTCTATTTTTAGAGAGCTGGACCCCGGAATCCAGTACTTTTGGTATTAACGCCAAAAAGTTTTACTGGCGGAGGTGCTATTACAGGGCCAGGATTGTGGGTTTCCCCGAGGGTTCCTGGCTCCTGAAGGTTTGTTAACGGAACCCACCATGAAGGGTGAAGATTGGGTCTGTTGGTTTTTACCACAGAAAACCCTGCGGCGGGAAAGGTAAGTGGAGTTTTCTAAAGAAATGTTTTAATTTTCTTGTGAAATGTCTCCTTTACTTTGTAAATGTTGTCATGCCCAAGTGTCACCACTGGGGGCTGTATGGAGCACATACCTTCTCATGCTTCCTCAAGAGATCACGCTGTGTCCGTTTTTTTCTCTCCAGCCAGCAGCAGACCTCCGGTAAGTCTGGGGGGGGGGGGGGGGTTCTCTTCACCAGACACCCCCCACCTGTGCTATATTCTCGCCCTCTTCACAAGAAAGAGCATCAGGAAGAAAACGGAAAAAAAGGGTCTTCCTCGGGCTCTGGAAAGCCTACTCTACAAATGGCATCCTCCCCTGAGAGGGGGTGGCTGGTCAGAGTGAGCATCGGGGGCCATGAAATGTTTGCAACTGTTTTCAACACTGCAGCCCCTGTTCATTTTACTAAAGATCTTTTTTCTCAGCCATGGTAGGTTTAAAAAAAAAAAAAGTTTAGCGACTTTAATCGTATCCCAGTATGGTCAAGATGCGACAGGTTCTCTTCCATTTTCCTAGGACCCTCAAACTGAGGAACATGGGGCAGGAGAAGACGAATTCCCTCAGGGGACCGTGGTGAGGCTGATGACTCCTTTTCTGAGGTGTCAAATGCGGGAGAGTCGGCTTTCACAATCTGTAAGATTGATGGTACTATTTCTTGCTGAATGATCCGCTCCACATTTATGTACCCTCAAGCTGTGCATGTTTTTTCCTGCCTATTCTTTGTTGGAAAAGTTTTCTTTGTATCGGGAGGATCACCCAGATAAGCATTTCTAAAAGATTTTTACACTTTATCCTATGGTAGAGAAAATTCACTAAGTAGGGTATATACCGGCAATTGACGCAACTATATCCTTTGTGAATAAGTTTGACTTGTCCGGCAGACAATAATCAAATACTTAAAGATCCAACGGATAAAAGGTTGGAATTCCTATTTTAAAAAAAATAAAAAATCTGGCAGATTGAGTGTCTGCACTGACAGTAATCGGTTAATCGTTGAGAGACCAGTTTAAACAGGTGTTCAAGGTTATCCTGCTCAGCAGGCCCAGGAGGCAGCTTTATGTTGGCAATAGTTGCTATGACAGATTCTATCCTTTAGGCATTGCGCCCTTCGCTAAGCGTCATGCATGAACTCCTGGCTAGTCTTCCTTTTTGCGGTGAAACAGCTATCTGGGGATATTTTAGAGATATCCAAAGAATTTCCAGGGAAAAAGTGCCCCTTTTGCCATTTAAGTGAAGGAGTAAAATTTAATATGTGGGCCACTGGGGCAAAAAAAAACTATTTAATGTGAACCCTACATCTGCAGTCATCAGGAAGCTCTGATGACGCAAACGTACCTGCAAAACGCGTAGAGGCTGCTGGGAAATATACTACGTCAACACGTCACTTCCTGCCGGGCGAAAAAGAGGTTTGGAATGCACGCCGAGACCCGGGATATACACTGCGAAATACTTTCATATGGAAACTGCTGGATAAGCCTGGTGCCAGCATAAAGGCACACAAAAATGTGAGTTTTTGCAGTTTGGCTTTTAAAATTTTTTTCAATTAACTTTTTTATTGTTTTACAAAAAAAAATGAAAGGAAATAACAGTACAGCGTTATGGTATCTTCCATACAGCAACGTTTGTGCCCAATCGGGTTCGGTAATACAGATAAGTTACATTTTTCTTTTTTAATCAACAAACTTAGTGTCGTTATTCAGTAGTATATGTAAACTTTCAAAAAGGCATACGTTTATAACTCGGTTCTCTTCCCAGTCTAAGTGGGGGCAGAGAGGGTGTGAGAAGACACAGTTGGTGGGGGAGAAGAAGAAGAAAAAAATAGGGGAGGGGGGGGGAAGGGGGTAGTGGTGTGGCTCGACCATCGGCTCCGGGCGGACCCTCAAATTTGCGCCAGTCCTCCCAGACCTTGTCATGTATTTCAAGTCTATCTTGTATCCTGGCTGTCATCTTTTCCATTAGTTCTACATCCTTTATTCTAGCGTATAGTTCTGATTGGGAGGGTGGGTTTTGCCGTTTCCAGCAGAGAGCGACCAGGCACCGCGCAGCTGTTAGGACATGGTTGAGCAGTTTTTTGGTGTGTTTGGGAATGTGTGGAGGCATTAGTCCCAGTAGGAAAGATTTCGGGGAGTTAGGGATCTGTGTTCCCGCTAGGTTTGAGAGTAGCTGTTGTGTTTCCCCCCAGAAAGCTGTTATCTTGGGGCATGTCCAGTAGATGTGGTACAGTGTGCCTTTTTCCGACAGGCAGCGCCAACACCTGTCCGAGCTGGAGGGATATATAGCGTGCAATTTATCTGGTGTTAGGTACCAGAAGTATAGTATTTTATAGGCGTTCTCTTTGTAGAGTGTGCAGAGGGAGCTTTTTGCCGCCTGCGACCAAATCGTTTGCCAGGTGGCCTCTGGTAATTCCTCGCCTATGGCCTTCTCCCAGCGAAGCATGTATGCATGCTTCCCTCGGTCAGAGAAGGAGTATTCATTTAGCACCTTATATATATCTGATATGAGACCTCGTCTCGCAGCTCCCTCCAGTATTATGGTCTCGAACGTCGTTGGCGCTGAAAACTGAAGGGTCGGGGTGATGGACTGGGCATAGTGTCTGATCTGTAAGTATCCGTAGAATACTTGGCGGGGTAGGTCAAATTTCTTTTGGAGGTCGGAAAACGAGTGGAGCCTCCGCGTGCAGGGATGTACTAGGTGGCCGAAGTGGAACAGGTTACGCGATGCCCATGGTGAGGACATCTGGTGCGTGAGACCTGCAGGCATTTGGGGGTTAAACAGGAAGGAGGTCAGTAGTGACCTCTCAGAGCTTAAGTTGTGTGTTTTGGCTAACTTGCGCCAGAGTTTTTTCAGATGTAGCATGGGGCCTAAGAGCCTATTTGGTTCTACCTCCACGTTTGCATTCCAGAGCAGACTGTTCGGGTGTGTGGGGGCAAGCCACAGTTTTTCAATTTCGGCCCATCTGTTATAGGTTTTTTGGGGGAACCAGGAGGTCAGCGCACGCAGTTGGGCAGCCTGGTAGTATTTGGTTAGGTCTGGGAATGCCAGTCCTCCGGCTGTTCGAGCTGCTGTCAGGACCGACCGTGGGACTCTGTGTCTCTTATAGTTCCATACGAACCTGAGAAGGTCGGCTTGTAACCTCCCCAGGTCTGCATGGGGGATCGGTATAGGTATAGTTTGGAAGAGATATAGTAGTTTGGGGAGGATGGTCATCTTAATGGACGCCACCCTCCCCAAAAGGGAGATATGGTGGGCCCTCCACTTCTGTAGGAGGTCTCTTATAGATCGGTATAGAGGCAGGAAATTAGCTCGGTATAGGGTGGTATAGGACTGAGTTATCTGGACCCCCAGGTACTTAATTGCGGCTGTTCTCCAGTGGTATGGGAAGCAGCTCTGCAGATGTTGTACTTCTGCGCTCGGGATGTTAATGGGGAGGGCTTCTGATTTGGTTGCGTTAATCTTATATCCGGACAGGGACTTATACAGGTCTAATTCAGCATGTAGGTTGGGGAGTGAGATTCGGGTTTGTGTTAGTGTGAGTATGATGTCGTCCGCGAAAAGTGCGATTTTGAATTCCCGGTCGCGCACTGGTATGCCATGGATGTCAGGGTTTCTGCGGATGGATGCCGCCAGGGGCTCGACACATAGTGCGAAGAGAAGCGGCGAGAGCGGGCACCCCTGTCGGGTCCCGTTCGTTATAGGGAAGGAGGGGGACAGCGCAAACGGGGTCTTGACCTGGGATGTTGGGTTAGTGTATAAGTGTTGGATGGCCCGTAGAAAGGGTCCCCTGAATCCCATGTGTTTTAGTGTGGCGAACAGGAAGGGCCAGCTGAGGCGGTCGAATGCTTTTTCAGCGTCTAGTCCCAAAATCAGGGATTGAAGGCCCTCCCTGTTCGCCACATCAATGAGGTCGATGATCCGTCTTGTATTGTCCCCTGCTTGGCGCATGGGGACAAACCCCACTTGATCTTTGTGGACTAGTGAGGGTAGTATCTGGTTCAGTCGCATTGAGAGTAGTTTGGTGAAGATTTTTAAGTCTGCGTTCAGCAGCACTATTGGTCTGTAGCTAGCGCATAGGGAGGGATCTTTTTCGGGTTTGGGGATCAGGGTAAGGAATGACCTCTGCATGTCTGTTGGGATGGCCGTCTGTTGGAGGAAGGCGTTATACAGTTTGCACATGTGTGGGAGAAGGGTGGGTAGGAATGATTTATAGTATTCGTAAGGGAGACCGTCGGGGGCCGGGGGATTTACGCGAGGGTAGGGTTTTAATAGTGGCCATAAGTTCCTCTTCTGTGATGGGCATGTTAAGGGATAGTAAGTCCGAGGACTGGAGCTTCGGTATGCCGCTCTGCTCCAGATAGTTATGTAGTCGGTCGCTGGTGTCAGGGGGTAGCGGTGCGTGCGGGATCTCTGGATCACCGTAGAGGGCTGTGTAAAATTCTTCGAAGGTCTTGGCTATGTCTTGGGGGTGGGAGAGGAGGTTGCCTGTTCTGTCTTTGATTTGTTGAGGTGTGGACGTGTGGGAGCGTTCGGATAGTTTGCGGGCTAGTAAGGAGTGGGCTTTGTTCCCTTTGTCATAATAGGTTTGCCTCATTCTAAGAAGCGCTTTCTCCACCTGGCCCATGGCTATGTCACGGAGTGTTGACCGTAGGGAGACAATTTTTTTGAGGAGGGGCAGTGTCGGTGATGTTGAAAGTTTGTGTTCCAGGATCCTAAGATCCTTCTCAGCTTGTTTCTTGGTGGCCGCTGCGTTTTTTTTGAGGGCAGACGAGATCGCTATGCAGCGTCCTCTGAGTACCGCTTTGTGCGCCTCCCACAAAATGGGGGGGGAGGTCTCTGGGGTATTATTTTCCCGAAAGTATTGTTGGAGGGAGGTTTCCAGTTCAGTCTTAGATGGGAGGTGCTGGAGAAGGAAGTTGTTTAGCTGCCAGTGGTACGGTTTGTGTAGGGGTGCGCCTAACTCCAATGTTATGACTACTGGGGCATGATCGGACCAGGAGATCGGTAGGATCTGGGCTGACTTCGTGGCCCGGAGGGTGGCATTATTGGTAAAAAACTAATCGATGCGGGAGTGCATCTTGTGAGGTGCCGAAAAAAACGTATATTGTCTGTCGCCGGGGTGTAGGGTGCGCCATGTGTCGAAGAGGGCATACCGTCTAAGGATGTTGCGGAACAACTTCGATTCCCTATTGGCTCGCGTTTGTGGGTCCGTTGGGTTTAGCCCGTGGCGATCCATCCCAGTGGAGTAAGATAGATTGAAGTCCCCTCCCATTATTAAGAGTTCGTTCGGGGTCCTGAACAGTTTGGTCAGTACTCTGGATAGGAAATTGATTTGATTGGTGTTGGGGGCATAGACAGTGCAAAAAGTTACTGCTTGTTCCTGCCACTGACCCCGGAGGATTATGTAATGTCCCCTCGGGTCTATGTATGTTTCGGAGCATACAAAGGGGGAGCCGTTCTTGAATAGAATGGCTACCCCTGCCCGTTTACGTGGGCTGAACGCCTGGTAAATCTGGGTATACTGTCTGGATGCAAACGTGAAGGAGTCCCCTTTGTTGAAATGTGTTTCTTGGAGCATGACTACATCTGCCCCGGATTGTCTAAGTTCCCTTAGTGCCAAGTGCCTTTTCTTGTTTGAATTCAGTCCATGGACGTTTAGGGTCAGGACTTTAGCCATTGTCATGTATGTGTGCGTGCAGGGTGATACTTATCTGGTCCTGCCGAAAGGTTATTTCAGTGTCCTTGGACAGTGGGTGGTCGCTCTTCGTGCCGGGTTGGTTGTCCGCCAGGAGCCCATGGCGAGCCGTGGGGGTGGGGGGGAAAGAGAGAGGTAGGAAAGTAGAGAGAGGGGGAGAGAAAACAATTGTTAGACATACATTTTCACGTAGGTGATCCAACATTAAACATAACTGTAGAGTCCTGGGTGTCAAAATTTGCCCAGGGCTCAGTGAGTTCCAGTAGGTCCTCCCGGTCAGGTCCCAGAAGGGGGGCTCAGGCCAGGAGGACATAGTGAACATCAAGGTTTTGTAAGGTATCTTCATAACAGGGTATCAACGGAACTCTTGTGAATGTGTTTCCACAGGGGGGTCTAGTAACCAGATAGGTAGCTGTCCGGGGTCTCCATCATAGGGCCCAATTTGCAACCTATTAACTGTTAGGCTAGGGACCTAGGGGGTTGCAGTTTTTGGTTAAGGGTGGGATTAGCATAAGGAGAGGAGTTTTGGCGTCTCCTATGGGGTGAGTGTTGTAGAGAGAAAGAATGGTGATGTCGGGCATCTGTCAGCCGTTCCTGGGTTTGTTTTGTCCGCGGGGGGAGGCCTGGGCTCTCGGGCGTCTTGTCGGTGTGGTTTTCTGCCAAACCGTGGGTGGTGGCGGTGGTGGGGCTATGAGGTCCCATTCCTGAAGACGGGGGACTGGGATTTCCATAGCATCGCAAAAGTTGTCCAAGTCCTCAGGATAGCGCATTACTGCCGATCTCCCTTGTTGGCGGGCTGTCAGGCTGAAAGGAAATCCCCATCGGTAGTTGATATCTTTCTCTTGTAGTGTGTGCAGCAGAGGTTGGAGGAGTCTTCGCTTCTGAAGGGTAATCCATGATAGGTCGGGGTAGAGCTGGACTTGAGTGTTGCGGTACACTACTTTGCGAGCAGTGCGTGCTGCCCGCATTATGTCTTCCTTCAGGGGGTAGGAGTTGACCCGGCAGATGACGTCTCGGGGTTTAGAAGCTGGTCCTTTGGGGCGGAGTGCCCGGTGTGCACGGTCCATCTCGATGGGTCTGTCAGGTGGGTCTCCTAGCAGGCTATTAAAGAGGTTTTGCAGTACTATTTGCAGGTCTTCTGGGCCGTCGGACTCGGCAGGCCTCTCACGCGGATATTGTTCCTGCGCCCCCTATTGTCCAAATCCTCAACGTGGCGCTGCATGTCTCTGAGCATTCTCTGATGGTCGGCTCCCTGTAGTTGGGTGCGATGCAGTCCTATCTTGGTCTCCTGTATCTCCTCCTCCGCCATTTCTACCCTATCTGACAGGTGCTTGAGGTTAGCGTGCAGAACTTGTATTTCACTGCGGCAGGCTGTTTTAACCTCTTCAATTAACATTTTAAAGTCCTCCTTGGTTGGCATGGCCTGAAGGTAAGCTTGCCAGGGGGGGCCTTGGCTATAGTGGTGTTCTGTTTCCCACGTCTGTTGCAGCGGGTGTGATGAGGCAGAGTCCTCCCGTGCCCAAGAGCAGGTTGCTGCGGGGGGTGTTACCCCGGGGGATTGCTGGTGGTTGTGGTGCGTCATCTGCACTGCGTGCGGAGAGTGTGCGCCCCCATCCTCCTGGCCATTCGGGGGGGTTATTTCTGGGGGGCTTGCAGCTTGGGCATAGTAGGTGGTCTGTCCCTCAGTTTTCCTATCTTGTTGTCTGGGGGTACTGGATCGGGATCGTCTCTGGGGCTGGGGGGAAGCTGGGCTGGAGTAGTGCTGCTTCTGATGGGGCTTGTTAGCCTCGTGTGGGCCCAGCTGGGGTGGGCCCGGTAAAAGTGCCAGCTCTGGTGGAGGTAGGGGGGGGAAGTCCTCAGACTGCAGGTATGGAGATGCCTCCGGGGTCTCTACCATGAGACCTGGGTCAGATTGTGTGCGGAGGAGGCGTGGGAAGGCCTCTGAGCACTGGGTTATGGCGGCAGTGTTTGGGCCTAGTGAGGCGCCCTGCGTCTCGTGCTCCGGTCTGTCCCATGCTGTGTGGGGCGGGGGGAGACTCACCACCTCCGTGGGCGAACGTCCCTGGGCGCTTCCGCTCCATCCTGGGTCCGGTGGGCTCGAGGGGTCTGGTGTGGAGGAGCGCTGTGTGGTCCGTGCGGGCCGCGTGTCTGCGGTGGATGCAGAGGAGGCCGGCGCCATCTTGTCCCCTCCGGTCCCGGACGCTGTTGGGGCTGTAAAGAAGCTCCGGAGGTAGGTGGATGGTCCGGGAGGGGGTTGTGATGTGCCCCGTGCTCTGGAGGATCGGGTGTTCTTTCTCCCACCCATAAATTGTGGATTTTGTCCCCTTTTTCGGCCGTTTAAGCTGTGGGCATGTGGAGAGCAAGGAGCCTAAGCGTCCATCCCAGGCAGCTTCCGGTCACGCCCCCCTGGCTTTTAAAATTTTAATAAACAGTGTAAACATAATGGGCTATGATCTCTGTCTGTTTTTTGTGAGGGCGGGTATCTCTTGCACCTATTGTCAAAATAAGAACAGCATAGAACTAGATCCTGGTGGAGTGGTTATCCCTCGAATGAACCAAAGGCACGTTTTTTACCTGTATCTGGTGAGTGACCAAACCTTACGGTGGTGGTGTTGTCACTAAAGTGGTGGAAAAGTCACAGGATATCACGGATTGGGGAACAGAATTGGTCTATTTTATGGTGACAAGATCACATTGGGATACAATAAGTAGCTGGCATAATTTTCCAGCAGCACTGGACACTTTTTTGATTTTGTGTAGGTTTGTTTATATATATTTTTTTGATTATATATAACCTTTAATCATTCTGTCTTTTTCGTCGACGCTCTGTCTTTTTCGTCGACGCTCGGTCTTTTTCGTCGGCGCTCGGTCTTTTTCGTCGGCGCTCGGTCTTTTTCGTCGGCGCTCGGTCTTTTTCGTCGGCGCTCGGTCTTTTTCGTCGGCGCTCGGTCTTTTTCGTCGGCGATCGGTCTTTTTCGTCGGCGATCGGTCTTTCGACGGCGCTCGCTCGGTCGGTCTGTCTCAGTGGTGGGAAATTTAAACGTGGGCAAGTCTGCAAACGGCGCTGGGAAAGATGGTGGCTTCATTCAAGGCCATTCATTATGCATAGTTTCATCAAGACTGCTGCAAAGCAGTATCCTATCGGCTTGAAACAAAGGGTTCAAGCTCTACATTCCCAATGTGTCTGACTCCAAAGCCTACGGCCACATCACCCTGATAGCGCCCAATCTCGTCTGATCTTGGAGGCTAAGCAGGGTCGGACCCTGATGAAAGACCGCCTGGAAATACCAGGTGCTGTAGTCTGGGTGCGCCGAAGCCTCAGTTTTTATGGTTAATATGCAAAAATCTGCAAAGGGAAAAATCCTGCAGTTACCTGGGAAATAGTAACAACATATGCCAACCTTTTTTGTTTCGGTTGGGGAACAGTCCTAAAAGAGGCAACTGTCCAAGAGAAGTGGTCCAGATCCGAAATGGCCTTGACCATTAACATTTTAGAAATTCAGGCAGAGCACTTGGTCCTGAGGGCCTGAACGTTCAGTTTATGGTATTGTCCTGCCAGGATTCAATCCGTCAATGCCACAGCAATGGCCTATATTAATCACCAAGGAGGCACAAGAAGTTGTGCGGCCCAGAGAAAGATGAATCATATCCTATCTTGGGCAGAAAACAATGTACTTTGCCTATCGGCAGTCTTCATTCTAGGAATAGAAAATTGGCAGGCGGACTACTTGAGTCACCAGCATTTGTTTCCGGGAGAATGGTTCCTTCACCCAATATCTTCCTGTCAATATGTCAAAGATGGGGGATCCCAGACATAGATCTGTTTGCATCCAGGTGCAACAAAGAAATCGACAACTTTGTGTCAAGAACAAAGGATCCGGTAGCATGCGGAACAGATGCCTTGCTATTCCCGTGGAATCGGTTCTCACTGATTTATGCATTCCCTCCTATTCTGCCTGCGTTCACGACTTCTTCACAGGATCAAGCAGGAAGGGAAGTTGTTGATTCTTGTGACCCCCCAGCAGGGCCCAGGAAATCTTGGTATGCAGAGATCGTAAAGATTGCACTAGGGGACCCATGGACCCTACCTTCACGGCCAGACCTTCTCTCGCAAGGTCCTGAGTTCCATCCTACTTTACAAACGCAAAATTTAACGGTTTGGCTATTGAGACCCACACTCCGAAGAAACGTGGGCTGTCAGGTTCAGTAGTTTTCTACCTTGGTTAATGCAAGGGAGCCGGCCTCCATAATTGTATATTATGGAGTCTGGGAAACTTATGTCTCCTGGTGTGAAACCAGGAGCTGCACCCCAGGAAATGGGTCAAAGGTAGAGTCCTTGACTTTCTTCAGATGGGGTCAGAAATAAAGCTGGCCTTGAGTGCTTTCTAAGGACAGGTCTCAGTCTTATCAGTATTTCAACGACCACTTGCTTCGCATTCTTTGGTTCGTAACTTTATTCCGGGGGGGGTAAACGCGGCTTATCTCCAGTTAGGTAACCCCTGAACCCTTGGGACTTTAAATTCGTTTTATCTGCATTACAAAACAGCCTTTTTTTTAGCCCAGTACAACATATTCCCTTGGTCCTTTTTTGACAAGGAAACAATTTTTTTTCTGGTAACCATATCTGCTGCAAGAAGGGTATCAAAATTGTCTGCTCTTTCTTGTAAAAGAGACATATTTTTATTATTCACAAGCATAAGGTAGTATTGCGTCCTCATCCTAACTTTTTACCAAAGGTAGTAGCAGGTTTTTATCTAAACCAGGGTATTGTTTTACCTTCACTTTTCCAGAACCCTGTTCTTTGGAAGAAAAATCGCTACATTCTCTTGATGTGGTGGGAGCAGTCGAAGACTACTTAAAGACAAAGATTGCTCCGATTTGGAAAACAGATGTTTTGTTCGTGTTGCCTGAAGGTCCTAAAAGAGGACAGGCAGCATCAAAATCGAATTTTCTAAATAGATTAAACAAGTAATCGTTCAAGCTTATGGTTTAAAGAGGTAGATTCCTCCCTCTCAAATCAAAACACACTCCACTAAGGCTGTTAGTGCTTCATGGGCAGTGCTACACCAAGCCTCCATGGCTCAATTCTGCAAGGCCGCAACTTGGTCTTCAATCCATACATTTACCAGATTCCATCTGGTGGATGTAAAAAGACACGAGGATGTCGCCTTTGGGCACAGTGTACTGCAGACAGCAGTATAAATCCTCTGTTCTCATGTGTCTCCCCCTCCCCTCAGTTGGAATTGCTCTGGGACATCCCACATAGTAATTACTATGGCTCTGTGTCCCGTGATGTACAATTAAAGAAAATAGGATTTTTAGAACAGCTGGCATGATTGCCTCCATCCTGCAGGGTGGCAGGAAGCGTGACAGATCCCCCTCCCCGGAGTCTCCTAGTCTGGAGCAGGAATGGGTTGAGGATGGGAAGGAGCTTAAAGCTCAGGATTCGGTGGATTGCCAGGCAGATGAGTCTGCTTCCAAGCAATCTGGACAAGAAGATATCCAGTCGATGTCTGCCTCTCAGTTGCAGAGGCTTTTGATCCTGACTCTGACTAAAATGGTTTGTTCTGCCTTTAAGTTGCCTCTTGCAGGTGACTGACCCCCCCCCCCCCCCCCCCCCGTCCTCTTTGGGATCCCTGCCTCTTCAGGTCACACAAACTTTACCTCTACACCCCCTGTTGGAACAGGCGGTGTACGCTGATCGGGAACATCCTGACATGACTTTTGTTCCTTCTAAGAGGTTTTCCTTTTTATATCCCCATGGATGAAAAGTTTGTTAAAAAATGGAGCATGCCAGCTGTAGATGCAGCATTCTCTTCCTTAAACAAGAACTTTACTTGTCCGGTAGATAATTCACAGGACTTGAAAGGCCCTGTTGGCAAGAAATTGGAGTTATTATTAAAGGCTTCCTTTTCTTTGGCCAGTTCAGCTATTCAGCCAGTTGCTGCAGCAATTGGTATTTGCCAGTCCGTAAAGGATCAGGTCAAATGGCCTGACAGATATTCCTCAAGCGCTGTGTTTTGCTGTTGATGCTTTAAAGGATTCAATACAGCAGGTTTCTCGTCTGGCTCTCTTGTCTGTACATATGCGCAGACTTTTATGGCTTAAGAACTGGTCAGCCGAGCTTCCTTGTAAAAAGTTATTGGCAGGTTTCCCCTTTCATGGGGAACGTTTATTCGGTGATCACTTGGACAAATATATCCAAAAGATTTCCGGAGGGAAGAGTTCTCTACTTCCCGTGAAGAAAAGCACCAGATGTCCCTCGTTTAAAAATTCAGGGACTGCTTCCTCAAATGTCTCAGCGTCAGGGCGGTTCCGCCACCAACAGGGCGCTAGGGCCAGGGCCAAGCCGCAAGGCTAGGGCCAGAAAAGGCCCTGGGTCCAAAATTCTAATAAACCCAGCACCAAGCCCTGCTTTTGAGGTGATGCCCCCAGTCCATCGGGTGGGGGGAAGGATGCTGCAGTTTGCAGACATTTGGGAAAACAACAATTCAAAAAAAAATGGAACCACCCCTTAAAGCCGAGGCCACGTGTGTACGGTCAGCGGGGAGGTAATAATACACGGTTCATCTTCTTTGCACAGTACTTCATCATCTTTGATTCATGGCAAAATACTTGAGTACAGCCCCTACTGCAGGTTACACATACCATGTTGCAATACTGTTTCTACATTGGTGTTAACGCCGAATACTGGCGAGTAGTAATGACATGCAAGTAAGGAATGCAGGAATGCAATGCTTTGTTGTGGGGAGGATGAGAAGGGTGGGTTACTCACCAAACTATTAATTGCTTCACTTCTTTCAAGTTGGTACTGAAAATTGCAGCATTGCACAGTCTGTGTCTAGTATGTTGCGCCTTTAATGCAGTATTAAAGTGATACCAAACACACACTGTTTTAATATACATTGTCCCTTCTATTTCTGTATATGGATGATGGCACTGTAGTTATTTTACAAAAAAAAAAAAAAAAGTACTGTATATACTTGAGTATAAGCCGAGTTTTTCAGCACATTTTTTTGTGCTGAAAATGCCCCCCTCGGCTTATACTCGAGTCAAGCATTTTCTGCAGCAGACAATGAAATTTTCCGACCCGACTTTGGGGCCCCGTATCTCGGGGCCACTTGGTGCTAGGAACCCCAAATTTGGAACTAGCACTACAACATATCAAAAGATGGGGTTCCTAGAACTAAGTGCGCCTGAGATACGGGGCCCCAAAGTCGGGTCGGAAAATGTCATTCTGCTGCAGTAAAGTGCTTGAGATTTTCTGAACCGACTTTGAGGGCCCCGTACCTCAGGGCCACTTGGTGATAGGAACCCCATCTTTGAATATGTTGTAGTGCTAGTTCCACTGGGTTTGCACACCAAGTTGGGGTTCCTAGCACCAAGTGGCCCTGAGATACGGGGCCCCAAAGTCGGTCAACTGTATCCGTCATGTCATTTCGGGACTCACAGGCTTTCACACCCCTCCATCCTGTGTCTTAGAATAAGAGGGAGGTGAAGCCTCTATTAATCTACATGTAATATCACACCCCCATTATGTTTAGCCGGTTAGTGTGTATGGAGAAGGAGGGAGAGAGCAGGCTGCTCAGCATAGAAAATTACTGAAAACTGAACATGTGCAGAGTTGCCACCACAGTTCTGCAGCTGACTTGAGGATTTAGACGTTGGACTTGAGGATTTAGACATTAGAAGTTGGAGATAAAGCAGTATCGACCAGGTTTTTTGCAGAATACAGAAATCAAATCTCATATTGACTGGGTGAGTATGAACAGCATGTAATTCAGCATTTATTGATAGTTTTTTTATGATGTGGGTTTAGTGAAATCCAAAAATGTTATATATTTCAGCTTACCAGTCATTGGATGCAGTGGCTGCGTTTGTTTTCTTTTTTAGGCTTTTTCAGTTGGTCTAGCCATTAACACGCCACATCAGGCTCTGTCTGACTTGCACTCGCTTATATGTTTGGCTAGCTTATCCTGAAGAAGTTAGTTTTCTGCCGTCAATGTCTAGGTGGAGACTGTTGTGTTCATTTGTGGAATAAAGTTGTGACTAATGTGATGTCATCGGCATGCAGCTTTCCATGTGCCCAATGCGTGCCATTATTACACTTACGACCACAAAAATGTACCCCTTGCACCCGCTGTTCAAAGTCCTCCACTATGAATATTGAAAAACCCTGAGAAAAGGTTTACTACCCCCATTTTAGAAGGACTTTGTAAAGAACTAGTCAGGCCATGCTGTGGACCCGGCAGTGTCCCACCTTGACAAAGCAACTACCATTACAGTAGAGGGTGCTGCTGTTTTTAGGGAACCAACCAGTAACTAGTTGGAAGCCATTATTTGAGCCTTGTTCTTGCTCGTAGGTCCTGTTCTTTACCCTATTTTTTGTGTGGCCTTACTTTTGGCAAAGTTCCTTAAGAGATTTTACTGCTACTGCTTTATTCCTTGATTACAGACAAGTGGTTGTAAAGGAAGTTTTTTTTTTTTTTTTTAAATAACAAACATCCCCTTACTTGCCTGCTCTGTGTAACAGAGCCCAGCTGATGCATCCATTGACACAGACAGCAGGACATGGCATACAGTTATACCAGTTGAATATAATAGTGGTCCTGGTTATGAGGGGGGGAAAGGGGGAAAAGGGAGGAAACTATCACTACAACACTATGGAATGAGAATGGTTTAATATAGATACCAGTAATATTAGCACAATTTTCTCATTGGCATGAAATAACTGTCTCCTTCCAGTGGGTTGTGTGTGTGTTTTTTTTTTTTTTTTCTTTTTTTACCACCCTAAACCCAGATGGCATAGACATAACAGGGCTTCGGAAACAACTCCCATCGAAACATGGCCCAAACGGCAAAACAACACTGTGTAGTCAAATTGTTGGCCATATACCTGTACTGCAAACCCTCGACCCCACCGCACACAACTATAATCACACACATAGGTTGGACTTGTCTTTTTTCGACCTCACTATGTAACAATGATACCTTACTGGACTGGCAATCTGTTATAAGGTGGACATAGGAATGTGGTGTACTTACTGCCAAGTATTAGAAGCCAATGTGAGGGGGGGCAGAGCCCTGCGACTTGGGATATCATCTGGATAGAGGGGACCAACAGGAGATGAACCCACAGGGAGTAGAAGAGAAGAATAAAGCTGACCTCTTGTCTGTTCTCTGGGCAAGTTGGGACACCCAAATGTCGCCTAACAGATGTTGAAAAGGCCAGAATATACCAGGAGACTACCCCTACATTAAAACATAGCAACTGCTAACATACGAAGCATTGGCATTTAAAATATAGCAATGAAAATCCGACTCATCAACTTGGGTGAATGTTACTATAGCAATTTTTTTGAACTTTGGTGAATCGTAGATAACGTTATTCTTGAACATTGGTGTTGCCATATAAGAACAACACTAGGGGTATCCCCCGGGTGGAGGAGTGGGCATTGCACCTGGGACACCAGGAATAGACCCACCCCACTCACCATACACAAGCCAACTTTCAGGCAATTTTAACCCATGTCAATTAATCAAACTGGCCCCAGTTATCTATGTAGAATCTCTGTGAGAGGCCGCTTCCGGTTTTGTATTTGTCTACTTTCGGTATTTGGAACGCAATCAATTTCCGTCCATTGCGTCCTTTCTTTCCTATAAATACACATCGTCTCACGTCATTACCACGCCCCTAAAGACGTATGTTGATGACGAAACGTTGGGTGACGTCAGTAATGTGACGGGGGACGCGAACGGACGGTTAAACGACGGCCATCTTTATGGTTAGAAGTGCTGTATGCTTTATAATGCTTGTTTATTACTGACCAAATGTGAGTCTATTTTATTACTATGTTTTAATAAATACTTGGCATAAAATGTTTGCGCAATGAGCATTCTTCCTCTGCCTTTTACATTTGCATGACCATTGAACTACCGTGTGTGTATTGGAATATACTTGGTACATTTTTCTCGAGAGGAATAGCTCCTATGACCTCTTCAGATATGAGAGATATATTTCTTTGAGATACCCTGTAACAGAGCCGATCGGCCCTATAGGCACACTATGCAAGCTGCTTAGGGCCCCGCCGCTGTGAGGGGGCCCCCCAAGACCCAGCATCCCCCCTGCACCTCTGGCTGGCCGTTTAGAGTGCAGTGAAGAGAGGTGGGAGGAGGTGGAAGGCAGCGATCGGCAGCTCCTATGGTGCCTGAGTGTGAGGCGGGATCTTCCTGGGGTTTGTAGTACTCTCAGTGTATACAGTGGAGAGGAGAAGGGAGGGGCCTCTGACCCAGGCAGGTATCAGTTTCACTTTCACTCTGCTTGAACACTGTTGCTGATGCCCTGATGCAATGTAGTAAGAAAAAACGTCTAAAAGAGGAGACACAAATTGAAAAAGTGTCAAGAAGTATAGTGTGAGAGTAGAGGAGTAAAAAAAGAGGAAAGAAGTAAGAGTAAGAAAAGTTGTAGAAAAAAGAAAAGAAAGGAAAGTAGTAAAGTTGAACGGATAATAAGTCAATAGACGTGGAAGCATAGTAGAAGTAAAGAAAGAGAAAAGTCCCAGTGATCCAGGATGGTGATGAAAAGATGATGAAGTCAAGTAGTAGAGTCAGTCAGATGTAAGAGTACGGGGCCCTGATGGAAGTACACTAGTCAAGAGAAAAAGAGGAGTAGGATAAGAGAGAGTAGATAGAGAAAGGTCTAGTCAAAGTAGTAGAGAGTAATAAAGACAGTAAATGTAAAAGTAAAGAAAGTGTTCAAATAAAAGGAATAGTTGAGTATGGAAGGAAGTATTGATGAAGTATCAGAAGAGTCAGAGTCAGAAGATAAATTGTAAGTAGGAAGAGATCAGTCAAGAGAGATAAAGTAAAAAGAGAAAAGTAGTCCGCTAGTGTAGAGAATTGGTAAAAAGGAAGATGAGTAAGAAAGAAATACGAAAGAGTCAAAAAGTAGAAGTTAGTAAAAGAAAAAGTAAGTACAGGTAGGAACCATTAAGAAAAGTAAGTCAGCTTAATAAGAGGAAACGAGATGAGTAAGATAGAAGTAAGATGAGTAGAGTCTGTGAAGAGGCAGTGTAGGGAAGTAAAAAGATGTCAATCAAATAGACGTAGTAGTATTCAAAGTCATAAAGTCATATGTTGAGTTAGTAAAAGAAGATGAGAAAGTCAGAAGAAGTGAGAATGGATGCAGTAAGAGAAAAAAAACGTCAGTAAAAAAGAGTCTTAATAGTATGAAAAGAGAATGAGAATAGAGTTTAGTTAGTCAAGAAGAAGTAGTAAGAGACGAGGAGAGTCAAATAGATGTAGTAGAGAAGTAGAATACAAACTGAGTAGTAGCTTGTCAGATAGTAAAGTCAAAGTCAAGAAACAAAGTTAGAGTAAAGCATCTAGTAATAAAAAAAAAGAAATAAGGGAAGATGTAACGGATTGTAGTAGATAGAAAGTAAGTAAAATAAGAGTAGAGTCATAGTGTCAGAAAAATTGAGAGTGTCAGCTAGGAGTATAAGTCAGTAGAAGTCGAAATAATTAAGAAATAGGAAGTAGTGAGCAATATGTAATAATAAAAGAGAAGTATGAAGTAGAAAGGTAGATGATGTTAAATAATGGACGTCAATAAAGAGAGAAGTAGAGAATGTGTACACAGGACAGAAGAAAGAGTCAGTCAAGAGAAAAGGTTAGTCAGCTGTTGAATAGTAGAGTAGGTAAGTCAAGGGAGAAAAGTAATTTAGGAAGTAAGAGAAATAAGAAAGGAATATAAGAATGTCAGGAGGGTAGAAAGATAGAAAGATATGTTGGTCAGCTAGTAACGACGAGTTTGGTAAGATGAAGAAAAAAAAGAAGAGAAGTAGAGTAGTCAAGAAAGTAGTAGTAAGAGTAAAAGTAGAAGAAAAGAGAAGAAGTCAGCTAGGTTAAGTAAGAATGTAAAAAGGACAAAAAGTAGCCAGAAGGAAGAAGTAAGAAGAATAGAGGAGAGAGAGAAGTGTCAAGTAGATGAAGTTGAGAGTAGTAGTAGTTTAGAAATGTCACAAGAAGAAGTAGATGAAAAGTGAAAAGAGTTAGTCCAGTCAGTAAGTCAGTAAGAGATTAGAGTCAATTTGTCAGAAGCAATAAAGAAAGAGATAGTAGAGAAGACGAGTATAAGAAGAAAATTGTGAAAGTAAGTAAGATAAGTAAGTCAGTAAAGTTAAGGAGTGAGAGGTAGGAAGAAAAATTTGGATAACAAAGTAAAAAGTAAAAGTATAAGTAAGTAAGTCAGAAAAGTCAGAGAAAGGAAGAGATCAGTAGAAGAAGAAGAAAGAAAGTCGTAGACAAAGAAAAGAAAGTAGAGAGACGGTAGTATGAGACAAAAGAGAGAGAAATTCAGAGTAGGAGAAGTCATAGTCAGCTTAGTCAGCGACAAAGACGAGAAAGAGAAAAAACAAAGTAAAGGTAAGAGAATGAAGTAAATAAAAGTCCCCAGAGAGTAAAAGAGTAGGTAAAAGAGAAAGAGTCCCCAGAGTATAGAAGTAAGAGTAGAAAAAAGTAGTCCAAGAAGGAGAAAGTAACGAAAGAAAACAGAAATAAGAAGAGTATAGGACGACAGAGATCCCAGTAGTGAGGAGAGTAATGAAAAAAAGTGAAAGAAATAAAGAGTCAAAAGTGGAAGTAGATAGTAGTAAGTAGAATAGTAGTTAGTAAAAAGAGAAGAAGTAACCAAAGTTGTTAATGAGAAGATTAGAGAGAAAAGAGAAAAAAGAGAGTAAGAGAGTAGTTAGAGTAGAGAGAGAAGTAGAGTAGAGAAGAGTCCCAAGTTTGTCCGAAGCAGAGAAAGTAGAAAGTAGAGAGTAAAAGAACCCATAAGTAAAGTAAAAAGGCTGATGCCCGAGTCAGAGGCCCCTCCCCTCTCTGCTGTATACATTCGGAGATAGAACTACTAGCCCCAGGGAGATCCCCCTGCCTGTGGACACCATATAGCTGCCGATCGCCGCCTCCCACCTCCACCAGCCAGGTACAGGGGAACCTCTGCAAGGGGGGGAGTCAGCTGTTTGGGGGCCCAAATGTAAGAGGGGGGCTTTCTGGGGACACTAATGTAAGGAAGGGGTCCTCTGGGGACACTAATGTAAGAGGGGGGGCTCTCTGGGGACACTAATGTAAGGACGGGGCCCTCTGGGGACACTGATGTAAGGACGGGGCCCTCTGGGGACACTGATGTAAGGACAGGGCCCTCTGGGGACACTGATGTAAAGACGGGGCCCTCTGGGGACACTGATGTAAAGACGGGGCCCTCTGGGGACACTGATGTAAAGACGGGGCCCTCTGGGGACACTGATGTAAGGAGGGGCTCTCTGGGGAACCTGTGTAAGGGAAGGCTCTCTGGGGACCCTGGTGTAAGGGGGGCTCTCTGGGGACCCTGGTGTAAGGGGGGGGGGCTCTCTGGGGACCCTGGTGTAAGGGGGGGTTCTCTGGGGACCCTGGTGTAAGGGGGGGCTCTCTGGGGACCCTGGTGTAAGGGGGGGCTCTCTGGGGACCCTGATGTAAGTATGGAGGCTCTCTGGGGACCCTGATGTAAGGGGAGGCTCTCTGGGGACCCTAATTTAAGGGGGGACTCTCTTGGGACCCTAATGTAGGGGGAGGCTCTCTGGGGACCCTGATGTAAGGGGGGATCTCTGGGGACCCTGATGTAAGGGTAGGCTCTCTGGGGACCCTAATGTAAGGGGAGGCTCTCTGGGGACCCTAATGTAAGGGGGGGGCTCTCTGGGGACCCTGATGTAAGGGGGGCTCTCTGGGGACCCTGATGTAAGGGGGGCTCTCTGGGGACCCTGATGTAAGGGGTGGCTCTCTGGGGACCCTGATGTAAGGGGTGGCTCTCTGGGGACCCTGATGTAGGTGGAGGGTCTCTGGGGACCCTGATGTAGGGGGAGGGTCTCTGGGGCCCCTAATGTAGGGGGAGGCTCTCTGGGGACTCTGATGTAGGGGGGGGGGGTTCTCTGGGGACCCTGATGTAAGGGGGGCTCTCTGGGGACCCTGATGTAAGGGGGGCTCTCTGGGGACCCTGATGTAAGGGGGGCTCTCTGGGGACCCTGATGTAAGGGGGGCTCTCTGGGGACCTCATTCTGTTCTATATTGTTGTACTTATTCTTTGACTGTTTTGTTTAAAGGAGGGAGGATTGTTTTGGGAGCACTGAAGTGTCAGGCGTGACTGTGTGGCAATGGCAAATGTTTTTTTTTTTTTTAAATCTTTTATTTATTTCATAAGACAAGAAAAACACAAACATACAACTTCCTCGGGTATACAACTATCCCTGAAATTATAATATCCACAGTTCAACTGAAATTAGGTTCATATCGTACCTCTAACCCCTATATTATACTACCCTGTGGAAGTATGAACAACCTATTCTAATAAATTCTAATTTCATCGGCCACCTAGCATTCTTAATTTCCTCTATCTTAAGGTCTACTCCCTCAGATTGTATCCCAGTGCCTTCTTGCCTCAGATTTTCTCCCTATTTTATTAACCCCAACATAAAAAACCTATCTCCCAGAAAAAAAAAGAAAAAAAAAAAAAATCACTTGGGGAGAGAAGTGGAGGCCGCAGTCACACTCTCATCGAGCTGCCACTGCCCTTGTCTTTTCCTTTCCTTTCCCCTATTCATTTTCTGTTTCAATTACCCTTGTTCAGTCCGCTACATCGCCCTCAAACAGGATCCGTCCCTCATCAGAGAAGATATATATGTTCCAGGGTGTCTATGTTTTGGTATATTGTTCCTTTTGGTGTCGTTTCATAAGGATTAATTCCTCCATTTTCTTAATTTCCTCCACTTTTTTAAACCACATCCCAATAGTGGGTGCCTGTGTGGATTTCCAGCATATGGGGATGCATGATTTGGCAGCATTAAGAAGGTGACAAAGAACTAGCCTTTTATAAATTTTGCTAGGTATATTTGATACATGAAGCAAGAAAAGCGCCGGGTCATATGGAATTGGAGTTTCCATAAGATTTTGGGCAATTTGATGTATCGTCTTCCAGAAGTATTCTAGTTTTGGACATGTCCAGAATACATGAAGGATTGTTCCCTGGTCTTCTTGACATCTCCAACACTGATCCGTCAGTGATGGGTAAATTCTATGTAACTTTACCGGAGTTTGGTACCATCTGGTCGCCACTTTATAATTAGTCTCTTGTGTATTAGTGCTTATAGAGGTTCCATGTATAAGACTCATTATATTTTGCCGCTGTGACTCCGTAAACTTATGTCCCATGTCTACCTCCCAGTCTGTGAGGCATTGTAACTGATGGTCCTCAGGTGGCCTAATCAATAATTTGTGAACCGCCGATAGGGTGTGTCGCAATGTCCCCCCCTCCGAGCAAAGAATCTCATATCTGGTAAGATTTGGACTGAGAGTATCCAGTGCCGGTAGTGATCGTAGAAAGTCCTTTAATTGAAGAGCTCTCCAGTAGTCTAAACCGAATGTATTTGTTCTGTCCATGAGTTCACGCATGGACAGCCAATTATTATTTAACTTAAAATGAGAAAGCTGGAAATATCCATTTTGTCTTATTGTCTGAAAGACTGGGTCTTGGATTCCTGGAGGGAATAAAGGGTTCCCCAAGATTGGGTACAGTAAAGAATAAGCTGACGTAAGGGAGTATTTTCTAAATAATAACTTGCATATCTGCAACGTCACTCCCACTAATGGATGTTTTTTTATGTCATTTGGCATTGCCGAATTGCACCAAGGTGCCCTGGCAAGTAGAATATTACTCTGAGCCTGTTCCAATCTTGGCCAAAGTTTAATTCCTTGATGACGATTCCAGTCGATAAGCCTTGTTAAATGTATCGCCTGTTGATATCTCCTTATATCAGGCACCGCTAGACCTCCATGTATTTTTTGGAGCACCAATTGTTGTCTGTTCAATCTTGGGCGTTTATGATCCCAGATAAACACAAAAAACATTTTGGCCACCTGATCTAAGAATTTAGAGGGAATAAAAATCGGAAGAGCCTGGAGTAGGTATAAAAATTTGGGGAGTATACACATCTTGATAATGTTACACCTTCCTAGCCATGAGTGTTATCCCGTCTTCCATTTGTCAAGTAGCGCCCTCGTTTCTCTTAGCAAGGGTGGGAAATTGAACTAGAATATTTTAGAGGGTATATTTGTCCCCAAATATCTTAGGGCTGTTGCTGTCCACTTGAATTTAAAGCTGGTCTGGAAATTTAAGAGCTCTGAGTGTTTTATACCTACTCCCATTGCCTCCGATTTATTAAAATTGATCTTCAAATTAGATAGAGTACCATACTTATTAAATTCACTAAGAAGTATCGGTAAGGAAATTATAGGGTTTGTGAGTGAGAACATTATATCATCCGCATATGCAGATATCTTCTGTTGGGTGTCCCCTATCTGCACTCCCCCTATGTCCGGATTTAACCGGACCGTACATAAGAATGGCTCCAATGCCAAGGCAAATAGGAGTGGCGGTAGGGGGCAGCCTTGTCTCGTACCATTCTTAATCGTAATGGGCTCTGACAGAACCCCATTGGCTCTGACTCGAGCTGTAGGTTCAGAGTAAAGTGAGTATATGGCAAATGGTTTACATAGCTCACGGAATCACGGGTCAAGTAGAGGGCCCCTTAGCAGAATTTGGCTTAGGGCCCCAGGGAGGTCAGGATCGGCACTGCCCTGTAATGTCGATTGCCTTTTGAATTGGGATTGAGCGGCATCTCCATAGTCCTGAAATATTTAATGTGTATGGCCCATACACTGATGGTAAGGGTCAGTGTGTTCGGGTGATGGGTCTTTTACCTCATTCATTTTTTACGGTGGACTTTGCACATTAGAAGCTTTTTTTTTTCCTTGGTTGTTATCTTGAATGGTTCTACCGCTCTTCATAAATGAACTTTTAACCGCTTCCCGACCGCCTCATGTACATATACGTGTGCAGAATGGCACGGGCAGGCAAAATCCCGTACCTGTACGGGATCCTTTAAATGCCTGCCCGTGGGTCGCGTGCGCGCCGCGACCCGGTCGGGAGCTCCGTGACCCCGGCCGCGGGACCAGCGGACCCGATCGCCGCTGGTTTCCGGCGATCGGGTCACGGAGCTGAAGAACGGGGAGAGGTATGTGTAAACAAACCTCTCCCCGCACTTCCTACTCTGCCTGTCATTGATTGGCTGTTCCCGGTTATCGGGAAAGCCGATCAATGATGTCAGACGTCAGCCCCGCCCCCCTAATGTGAAAAAACACACCCACGTCACAGCCCATAACCCCTCCCCTCCCCCTAGTGGTTAACCCCTTTACTACAACTGTCATTTATACAGGAATCAATGCATTTAAATAGCATTGATTGCTGTATAAATGACAATGGTCCCAAAAATGTGTCAAAAATGTCCGATGTGTCCGCCATAATGTCGCAGTCACAATAAAAATCGCTGATCGCCGCCATTACTAGTAAAAAAAAAAATATTAATAAAAATGCTATAAAACTATCCCCTATTTTGTAAACGCTATAACTTTTGCGCAAACCAATCAATAATCGCTAATTGCGATTTTTTTTTTACCAAAAATATGTAGAAGAATACGTATCGGCCGAAACTGAGGAAAAAAAAAAATGTTTTTTGTTTTTTTATATATTTTTGGGGATATTTATTATAGCAAAAAGCAAAAAATATTGCATTTTTTTTCAAAATTGTCACTTTATTTTTGTTTATAGCGCAAAAAATAAAAACCGCAGGGGCGATCAAATACCACCAAAAGAAAGCTCTATTTGTGGGAAAAAAAGGACGCCAATTTTGTTTTGGAGCCACGTCGCACGACCGCGCAATTGTCAGTTAAAGCAACGCAGTGCCGAATCGCAAAAAGGGGCCTGGTCCTTTGGCTGCCAATTGGTCCGGGGCTGAAGTGGTTAATATGACCTTTATATTTGTTGTTTATTGCTGATGAGCACTACACCTTTCTTTACTATCTTTTATTGTATCCAACAACTAGTGTTAGCTGCTATTCGTTTGATTGTGATATCTAGCACAACAAATCTATTATTTTTATATCTATGTAGAATAGCCATATAGATATAACTGCCATTCATTAGATTTGTTCCACATGAGGGACTTTCCCTTATATATCATGGTGAAATTTGGTGGGGAGTTATGGGGGTGGTTGGGTCTCTGGCATATTGGACCAATTGGTTGACTAATGCCAATAATCCTGGCATATACAAAGTTACCTAGATTTCATGAACACCCGTGAGCTGGTGCCTGGGTCAGGTTCGATAGGACACAATCAGCGCGATGGGGAATATAGATATAGGGAGTGGGTGCACTGAGCTGGTAGATAAATAGATTGCTCTGGAGGGTTGTTGAGTGGCGGTATGGGATGAAGGGTGTGTGGTGCTTGGCACCCATAGGGACGGGGATTTTTTTTCTCTCTCTCTCTCACCTCCTCAGTGTTGTCAAGTTTAAAAAATGGTTAAATTTGTCTCCATTAATGTTAGGGGCCTGAGAGCCCCAGAGAAGTGGATGCAGGTCCTTGAGGAATGTTGGCGGATGCAGGTGGATATTGTGTTTCTGCAAAAAAAACACTTTACCAATACCAGATGCCCTTCTTTGAAGAATGCAAGGTATTTTACCTTGTATCATAGTTGCTCTGATAACCCTAAATCCTGTGGGGGTATCGACTGTGTTGACCAAAACTCTGATGTGGACATGGAAGATCAGCTTTCTGATCCTCATGGTAGATCTCTGTTAGATCTCATTCGTCGTAGAATCAGGGAACAGGCCGTAACACTAGCTAACGTATACCTTCCCAATACATCTCAACTTACCTATTTGGAATCCTGTGTGGCAGACCTTAGTCAGTTTGCCGTGGGTGAAATTACTAAGGGAGGTGATTTTAACATGCCCATGAATTCCTTAGTAGATGATACTTCCTGTGGCTCCTCGCATCTTTCATATCCATATTTTTAAGGAAAATAAAACAATGAAAATATAATCACTGAGGAAAATCCTCATCAGATAGTTTGAACTCTCCAAATACCCATTCCGTCCACAAGATGCTTTTATTATGAACATCGGGTTACAGTAGATGACAGGATACAAACAGATGAATAGGTTGTAGTAGTTATGCGGTCAAAAGATGATATTGTCTGTAGCTTACAATACAAAATACATGTGCCCTGCTACATGTGGCTTGTTGCTGCATCTATGACACAGGAAGTACAAAAACGGGAAGAAGGGTGGAGCATTACATATAAAGGAAGTGTGTCATAACATAAGGGAAAATAAACTTGAGAAAACAAGTGCATTACTACAAAAGGTCATTAGATGACAGCATGTAAACTAAATATAAAAGTCCATGGAAAATGGTTAAGGAAACAATCTATATCAATTCTATGCCCCGTTGGGGCAGCACACTCCCTGTCTGGCATGGTAAATGTCACTATATACATCAGAATGGTAGTTATGCAACTGCAAATAATAAACAGTGTAATTTGCTAGATGTCTTAAAGACCTGAAAGACATAAAAAGAACATGCATATACCGTATTTTTCGCTCCATAAGATGCACTTTTTTCCTCCCAAAAAACAGGGGGAAATGTCTGACCAGCAGAGCCGCTGATGGCGGGATCATTTCAGCAGCAGAAGAATGCCCTGTGCATCTCTCTGCCCCAGCTAAATCTTGTTTCTCCCCTGCCTTCAGCTGCTAGAGTGAGTGAAAACAAAAGGTATTGTTCTTTAATTAACACAACATGATCAGCATTCACATGTAAATTGTGTGGACATTGTTATTTAAATGAGGCCGGCGATTCATATGCAAATTACACCCCGTCCTTTGCAATGCCACCCACCTAGAAGATGTAAACCGCACACAGTACAGGTGAGAATGGGGGCATGTAGAGGTAATCAAAGAGAGGGGTTTGAGGTGTGCAGAGGTGAATAAGAAGGAGGGGTTGGAGTGCAGAGGGTAGTAGATGAGGGGTTTGGGGGGACAGAGGTTAGCAGATGATGAGTTAGAGGGGCAGAGTTGTACTGAGAGGGAGATAAAAAAGTAGAGATTAGTAGAGAGATGGGGGGTTACTGTAAATACACCTGTTACATCACTGGTCAATGTAAATGTCTCAATTACATTGGTGGTTGATGTCAATACTCCTGTTGTGTTGAGATCAGTGTAAATGTCCCAGTTACATTGGGGATCAGTGTAGGGTGCCCCCTTACATTGGTGTAGAAATAGTATTCTGTTATATTTTATTAAATATTTTAGTACACTATTTGGTTCACAATATTTATTTTTCATATTTTCCTCCTCTAAAACCTAGGTGCGTTTTATGGAGCGAAAAATACGGTAATGCATGAACAATAACTCTTAATTTTAAGGCTTCAAGTTATGTCAACTAAAGTTCAATACACTTTCTTCTTGAAGTCACAGGTAGGATCCAGCAGCATAGGCCAAAAATCATTCTCCAAAGGGTAAGAGCAGAATAAGTTCCGTGATGGGTCTGATGAAAGTCTTTGTCTTGAAACCTTCACCTCCACCTTACGTACCCTACCGTCATCACTAAGAACGCTCTTTACAATAAGTCCCATGGGCCATTCGATTCTTTCAGCTTGCTGATCCTTAAGCAGAACAAGATCTCCAACTTGAATGTTGGGGTTCAGCCGTTGCCATTTCCTGCGTCCTTGCAGAGTAAAAAGATACTCCATCTTCCAACAATTCCAGAAGCAGTTGGCGAGGTGTTGTGCTTGCTTCCACTGGTCATAGCACAGATTTCCTGCTTTAAAGTTTCCAGGTGGAACAGGAACAGACCCAAACTTCTTGGTAAGAAGAGTAGCTGGGGTAAGGATAGTTGGGGTCTCTGGATCTTTAGACACTGGAACAAGTGGTCTTGAATTGATTATGGCAGATGCCTTTGCCAGGAAGGTGGTTAGAATCTCGTGAGTAAGTCTTGTGGAATTAAAGTCCATAAACAGAGTCCAATATTTTACGCATGATGCCTATCATTCTCTTCCATGAGCCACCCATGTGGGAAGAATGAGGAGGATTGAAAATCCATGTACAGCCTTTTTCAGCTAAAAGGTCTTGGATTGGCCTAGAGTTGAGCTGTAACTCTCGACAGGCTCCAACGAAATTAGTTTCATAGTCAGATCTTAGTGTCTTTGGTCCTCTGATGGCTAGGAATTGTCTCAGAGCATTGATGAAACTTGAGCATTCCATGAATTCCACAGATTCTATTACTTCAATGTGTACTGCACGCACACACTCATGCAAGTGAACAGCACTGCCCATCGTTTGCTATTTGCTTGACCACCTCGAGTTCTGACAGGTTGTTACCATCCATGGCCCAAAGACATCCAGACCAACATGAGTGAAAGGTGGGTCAGTACTTAAACTGTCAGTTGGCAAATCTGATATTTGCTGGTGTTTCCCTCTCAGTTTGCAACACTGAACACAGCTGTGCAGTGTAGCTGTGATCTGTCTCTTTGCTCCTATGATCCAAAGGCCTGCAGCTCTTATGGCACCCTCTGTGAAGTGTCTACCTTGGTGCTTAACCTCTTCATGGTAGTGCCGTATGAGCAAGGTGGTGATGTGATGGCGAGCAGGTATAATAAGAGTATTCTGTTCTTGCTTACTCAACTCAGCCTTGTTTAAAGGTCCACCAACCCTTAACATACCATCACTGTCGATGGATTTAGGTTGGCAATTGGACTGTTTTTTGCAATGTCCCTCTTGTCACGGATACATTTAATTTCTGAGCCAAAGACACTGTTGTACACTAAGTATTATGCTCAGTTCCCCTTCAGCAATGTCTTTTGCAGAAAGAAGCTTTTGGCACACGTGCCAACCTTGACAGTGAGCATCTCTGTGGGCTTTGTGTGGAAGCAATCTGCAATATGAACTAACCTTGCGCTGGTGCGTACAAGCCTTCTCCACTTGGAGAAACGTTCAAAGCGTTGTCAGCCGAAGGCCCGTCAGTTCTGGTGACGAGGTTTTTGACTTCAGGATGAATCTCTGGATCCTTGTCAGGTTCTAGAAGAATGAAGACATCAGCTGTGGTTTCTTCTGGATGATCCAGCAGGAATTCAGGACCTGTTAACCAAGAAGAATTTGCAAAGACAATGGCCTGGTGGCATGATCTGCAGGGTTAATTTCAGATGGAACATAATCCCAGTGTTAAGGTTTAGATGATTTCCTGATTCTCTCTACACTGTTGCTGACATAGACATAGAAACTTTTAGTCTGGTTGTATTTGTAGCCCAGAACAACTTTGTTGTCTGTGTAGAATCTGACGTCATCTATCTGAATGTCTAGTTCATGCAGTATGAAATCTGCTATTTCTACAGCTAGCACAGTCCCACAAAGTTCAAGCCTGAGAATTGTGTGTTCAGGCTTAGGTGCTAACTTGGCTTTCCCAAACAGAAACCCTATGTGGGCTTGATTAGAAGACTCTCTTACTTTGAGGTAAGCAACAGCTTCTATGGCTTCAGTAGATGCATCTGAGAAGATGTGAAGCTCTTTCCTCTGACTTGTGGCAAGGGAGGCAGAAGTGTAGCAGTGTGGTATACGGATTCAATCTAAGGCATGTAGAGATTGTTTCCAGGACTCCCACTTTGAAAGCTGTTCTATCGGTAGTGGATTTGTTTTGGCGTGATCATTGTTAAAGATCCTTTTCATAAAGGCAATGAAATGGTCTTTCATTTCAGGTCTGTTCTTTAGTGTTTGTTGAAGTGAGTTGAATCTGGATAGAGCCTGTTCACGATTGGTTGAGAGTTTAACCCTTGCGGCAGGAAGATATAATGGTGCAACCCAGCTGTTAGACTCATCCTGGAAGAATTCTTTGTCCATTATTTTGATGAACTATGTCTTCGACTGACAAGGCTATTTTGTTGTCATCGCTTGTAGTACAAAACTCTGTGGTACCTAGGTTGTCCTCACAAAGGTTAGGCGTGACATCAGGTACTTGGATAATGTCAAGAGGCTTCTCTTTTACTTCATAATGGTGAGGGCACTGTTTGAAGTGGGATGCACGTCCATTTCCTAACATGTAAGTTTTGAAGGAGTGGATCTCGGATGGCGTACGCATTCTATCCAAGCATACATCGTCCACGATTACCCAGCCTAGATCAAATTTTTGTGCATAAGGGGCATCATGAGCTCCATTGCACTGCTTGCATACTTTGTGTACTCTGAGAATGTCTCTTCCTAGCAAGCTCAAGATTTCAGCATTCGTGTCCATTGCAGGTATTTCATTAACAAGGTGCCTCAAGTGAGGATGGTGATATGCAGCCTCTGGAGTAGGAATTTCTTCCCTTTTCGTCTGGTATCTGGTCACACTCAACTAATGTTGGTAGGGGTAGGCCCTCTCCCTTATTGATATGAGAGACCATGAAACCATCGTCCCTTCTGCCAAAGGTCTCTTCACGACCAGAACAGGTTCTGAGAGTATACGGTGATGCATGTCCCTCTATACCAAAGATCTCAAAGAATTTAGGCTTAACCAGGGATCTGTTGCTCTGTTCATCTATTATGGCATACATCCTAGTAGCTTCCTCAGGTTGACCCTTTGGGTGTATCTTGACTAGGCATATCTTAGCACAGCATTTGTGATCAAAGCCTTCTCCACAGACTTCTGTGGATGAAGAAGAAACATTAGCTGTGGCTGGAGCATGACCTTGTTGCTCCCCGCCATGACTTGAGACAGGGCTGGAGGTAGGAGGCTCCTGTGAATCGTCTGAGGGTAAGCCTGGATGCATAGCTGTAACATGTCTGTCGTTACTGTATTCTGTGCACTTGATGACAACTTTACAGTCTTTAGCAAAATGTCCATAACAAGCACAGCACCTGTAGCATATTCCAAGTTTCTGAAGAATCTCCCTGCGCTCTTGTAACATCTTTGCCCTAAGGCCACGACATTTCTTTAGGGGATGAGGCTTCTTGTGAATAGGGCACTGACGATTAGGGTCTTTATCTCTGTCACCCGAATCACTCTGGTGAGCAGGAGAGGATACGGGTGGTGAGATGACTGTCCTTTTAACAGATATTGCTCTATTAAAGTCTCTACGTTTAGCTTCTATGTTATCATACAATAATGATGATGATGAAGCAAGTTGGGTTCACTGAAGCTGGGATCGTTTCTTGTCCAGGCTTGATCACTGACGAACCTGCAAAAATATGCAACTGGAGGAAAAGATACTTTATAGTCTCTTTTGTACCTTGAGCCCTGTTGTGCCCATTTTTCTTGCAGGCCATATGGCAGTTTGTAATAATATCGCTTATTCTGTGTAAACTTTCAAATGTGATTGTGAGACAAATTTCTTAATTATTTCTGAGTCAGCGTTAAATCAAAACTGTGGTGTTTTATTATACACACCAAAATAGACAAAAAAAATAGTACAAGATACAAAAATAGTAAAAGATAGAATGTTACTTAGCAAAAGATTAAAAGAGTTCTTAGTGTATTGTTCTTTTTAAGATTAATAGATTTCTTAGCAGAACAGGACACGTGGTATGCTGAAAAGAAAATGGCTGTTTAACCCTTTGTGTGTCAAAGGAATGTCTGTGTGGCTGAAAATGATGAGAGCTGTGTGTGTGCTGAAGAGATGTCCTTAGGAAGTGAGCAGGAAGTTCAAGAGACCGACTCTCCAGCATCCGTCTGTATTTATAAACTCAATTCTCCTAAATTTCGCGCCACAAAAATAAACACACCTTCCTCCTCTTAACTCAGCCCATCAGAAGAGAGAGAGAGGGGGTTATTTCTCACATCCGGTATGCTCCAGACATACCAAATTTGGTCATCATCTGTTCTTCACTTTAAAATATAACCTAACCTGACAGGAAATGAGTGTAAAGCATCCAGGCTGAAATACGATCTACAGAAGCTGGGGGGAAGGATTGGCTCCAAACAGAATATCAGTTGCATAAGCCTCCTTATAAACATATATAATATTATAATGCCCATCACACATCTAAAACAGCTTTTAGAACTTAAACCCAGCTGAATATCGCATCTGAAATGTATTAAAAACAAAAACTCATTCACACTAATTAAAGGGAAACTCTGCGAAGAGATTTTTTTAAACCAAATTAAATTTTGAATATTAAGACTATAACACAGTTTAGACACTGGATTGATGCCATGAGCAGTGTCCAGGAAGCTTAGTCCAGGTAGACACGTGTCTGTCTTTGCCAACTCCAGCTCCATTAGAAGATCACTCAGATCTTGGAGCTTGCGATAGTCTTTCTTCCCTATTTTTGGGAAGTTTTGCAGTCTCTTGAATAGAGCGCTTTCTATGGCTTCAGAGCTATCATAGGCTTGCTCAAGTCTTGCCCATGCAGCAAGAAGACCTGCATCTGGGTGGTCAACATGCACTGTTCTCAGTCTTTTAAGACGATTTGCAGATTCTGGCCCCAGCCACTTTATAAGCAAATCAAGTTCCTCCTTGGTAGTAAGGTTGAGATCAGCAATGGCAGCTTTGAAGGTTGATCTCCAGGCCCTGTAGCTCATTGGACAGTCATCAAACCTTGAGAGGGTAGTGTTAATGAGCTCACGGCGTACCATATATCTGGCAAAGTCATTCAAGTCTGATCTCTCACTCTTAGGTGCCAAAGTAACTTGTGGAACCCCTCGGGTGTGAAAGTTCTCTGGTGAAGTAGGGTGAGGTTTACCAGGATGAAATGATGTTGCAAGAGCGTTTAACTGTGGTGTAGTCCCTAAGGCTTTTGCTGGCTGTGGCTTGAGCTGCGGCTTGTCCCTGGAAGTCACCTTGTTGTCAGCAAGAGGTGATGCGGTTTGTTGCATAGATGCACTTGTGTTGTAGACTTGAAGAGGCTCAGGCATTTGGAGCTGAGAGGTCTCTGTGTTGAGAGTCAGAACAGTGTTGTTAGTAAGACGTTCAGGAGATAACTCTGAGTTATTACTTTCTCCCATCGCTTGTTCAAGGACTCTTAGCCTTGCTAGGGCAGCTGCTTCCTCCCTTTCCATTTGCAGAATCTTTAATTGGGAATCTGCCCCTGCTTGTTGAGCTTTCATCTTTGCCTTTTTGTTCTGCTTGTTGAGCTTTCATTGCTTCCTTTCTGGTAAAGGAGCTTTGCACTCTATTTGCTTCCAGACTTGCACAGGCCTCTATTAGCTTGTCGCTTAATGTTGAACTTCTGGAGCGAGACGATCTAGAAGTATGTGCAGTGTGCTTGGTTGATGTGGATCTGTGAGATCTGGTCTCCTGCAGTGGAGCAATGCAGAGTTCTGCCTTACACTGGGCATTTTGCATGAAGAGATCCCTGTTGGTTTAATGCATCAGCCCTGGTCAGTTCTGCTGAAGAATCCTCTATTACAGTCCTGCAAGAAAGCTGTGTATTTTGCAAACAGTCCCTTGCAAATTCTGATAGCATTCATACGTGGCAGATGAGCAATCTATAAAGTCTTAGTTCAGCTGGTTGATCATTCAAGTGTGACAAAACTGACATGCAGTGTGAGGTTCTGTCCCATAAGTCTGACAGATTGCTGGAGAACTCATTTCTAGTAACTTCATAGTTTTCTCTGAGTTTCGGTTTTATTGTACGTTTGGGTCTTACACTCTGTTCGGCAATATCTGCAGAATCTGCTCCCTGTACATCTGCGGGTTTAGAGGCATGATGAATCTACATTGGTTCAGCCACAAAAGGGTGCTCAGAGTCTTGTCTAGACATTTTTCACGTTTTTGCAAGAAATGGTACTGATCCTTTAAGAAGACGAACAGCAGCTTAGACAGGTGGGGTAATGCCGTTTAATGTAGAGAAACAGTTTTGTAACATTCACATGAGGTGCAGTAAACTCGTGCGACCATGTGCCTTATAGATACAAGATAGCGGATGGCACTGAGCTTGATTGCAGATCAGGTACACACATATGCACAGCAGGCTGTGGGAACTCTATACATCTTTTGACTATTTTGACTCCGATTGTTGTGAAGCAACTATCCTATGTGAGACCTCTATGCCTGGCCTGTATAAGATATAATCACTGAGGACAATCCTTATCAGATAGTTTGAACTCACCAAATACCGATTCCATCCACACAGTGCTTTTATTCTGAACATCAGGTTACAGCAGATGACAGAATACAAATAGATGAATAGGTTGTAGTATTTATGCGGTCAAAAGAGATTGTAGCTTACAATACAGAATACATGTGGCTTGTTGCAGCATCCATGACACAGGAAGTACAAAAACAGGAAGAAGGGTGGAGCATTACATATAAATGAAGTGTGTCATAACATAAGGGAAAATAATCTTGTGAAAACAAGTGCATTACCACAAAAGGTCACTAGATGGCAGCATGTGAACTAAATATAAAAGTCCATGGAAAATGGTTAGGAAAACAATCTATATCAATTCTATGCCCTGTTGGGGCAGCACAGATGTCATCTTAATGATAGCATCTTACAGGAAGAAGTGTCAAAGACACAACTTACATAGTTACATAGTAGGTGAGGTTAAAAAAAGACACAAGTCCATCAAGTCCAACCTATGCAACTTCAAACTGAGCTCTCAACTTTCTTCCAATTAAATGATACACAGGAGGTTGGACCATTATCAATATGGGAGGCCCATAAATGCTACATCAGGGGATCTTTGATCAAACGTTGCTCTATTCGTAAAATGAATATCTTGAAAAATAGATTTCATCAATATCGCACATACATTTTATTGAAACCCAACATAAAAACTCACAAGCGATGCAATTAGTAGCAGAGCTAGCTAATTTACGGGAACAGGTTAACTCCCTCTTGCTATCTAGAGCCAAAACGAAGATGCTATATAGTAGGTGTATGTATTATGAATTTTGTAATAAAGCAGGTAGGCTGCTTGCATGCTAAATTCATGCTTTGCCCACATAATTGAAAAATTACCAAATGAGTAGAAATAGCGAACTGTTTCAAAGATTTTTATTGAGCTCTATATAACCTTCCGGATAAAATTACCCATATGACGTCAGCCCAGAAAGAAGATTCAATAAATACATATCTCATAAACTCTTCTCTCCCAAAACTCTCCTGCGAAGAAAGTACTTAATAAACCTATATCAAAAGAAGATTTTTATAGGGCCCTAAAGAGTATGCCAGTTGGAAAAGCCACAGGACCCGATGGGTTCACATTGTTTTATTATAAAACATTTAATCAAACCCCAGCCCCCAAATACACATTATCTTTCAACTCAATATCACAGAGCAACCCTATTCCGAAGGATACTTCTCATGCGCATATAAATGTTCTGTTGAAACCGGACAAAGACCCCTTGCTTTGTGCCAGCTACAGGCCAATTTCGCTACTAAACACAGACCTAAAATTGTTTACAAAGCTAATGGCAATGAGACTCATCCCCTATTTGGAAAGAATTATCCATATAGACCAGTCAGGCTTTGTACCTGGCAGGGAGGCAAGGGATAACACTACCAGATCTCTCACCTGGGTGAGTCTACTAAAATACCAGCAATGCTTCTCTCCACAGATGCTAAAAAGGCATTTGATAGAGTGAGTTGGAGATTTATGGGGAGTGTTTAAAAGTGACCTTAGATGATGGTGGAGTTTGACACCTACGTGGTTTGGGAAAAATTGTATCTTAAAAATGAATGCACTGCCTGGCTGCTGTATCTTTTTCAAACTTAACCAGTGACAGTTCCAACTAATTTTCTAAAACAAATCAAGAGTGAGATTTATAACATTTGTATGGGCGGACTGCACACCTAGGATCAAGGCAAACACGCTCACTATGCCTAAAATATATGGGGGTATAGGTATTCAAGATCCAGTTCAATACTACCAAGCGGCACATTTATCTAGAATTCTAGACTGGTGTAATCCTGAATCCTGAATTTCCATCAGGGCTGTATGACCCTAAACTTTAACAATTTAGAGCAGTGAAAAAGAATCTGCCTAATTAATAAAATAAATTTTAGGGATTTGGGTGGATGTAAATCTACAATGGATATCTAACTAATGCTCTCACCACTTCTTCCATTTATGACAAGTAATGCGAATAGGGCACCATCTTTTGTTACCATTTTGATTTAATGACAGCGAATATGTCTACTGCTTTTGAACAACTATGTGCATCGGGCCTAACTATTAGGCAGGGCCTGTCTAGAACCTATGAAGAATTGATTATGCCCTTGGATTCTTACTTATCACCATATATAGTCGCATGGGAAAGAGATCTAAATATAACAATCTCCATAAAACAGAGATTTTATTTTTTATTTTGCACATAAATCATTTATATCTTCCAGATAGCAGGAATTTGGATACAAGATATTAACTAGGTGGTATAGCTCACCAGAGAAATTACATTGCATATTCCCAGGCATAGACCCTACTTGCTGGCATTGTGGCGAAGACAGGGGAACTCTTTTTCATATATTTGACATGCCTTCAAATATGCCCATATTGGCAAAATATACAGTTGTGCTCATACGTTTACATACCCTGGCAGAATTTATGATTTTGTGGCCATTTTTCAGAGAATATGAATAACACAATAACATTTTTCACTCATGGTTAGTGTTTGGCTGAAGCCATTTATTATCAATCAACTGTTTTTAGTCTTTTTAAATCATAATTGCAACAGAATGCCCATTCCTCTTGTCAAAATGCTTCCAGTTCCTGTAAATTCTTGGGCTATCTTGCATGAACTGCATGTTTGAGATCTCCCCAGAGTGGCCCAATGATATTGCGGTCAGGAGACTGAGATGGCCACTCCAGAACCTTCACTTTATTCTGTTGTAGCCAATGACAGGTCGACTTGGCCTTGTGTTTTGGATCATTGTCATGTTGGAATGTCCAAGTACGTCCCATGCGCAGCTTCCTGCCTCATGAATGCAAATGCTCCTCCAGTATTTTTTGATAACATATTGCATTCATCTTGCTAACAATTTTGACCACATTTCCCGTGCCTTTGTAGCTCACACATCCTCAAAACAGTGATCCACCTCCATACCCTTCATCATAGGCCTTGTTGACTCCTCTTCAAATGTAGCATTTATGGTTGTGGCCAAAAAGCTAAATTTTGGTCTCATCACTCCAAATGACTTTGTGCCAGAAGGTTTGAGGCTTGTCTCTGTGCTGTTTGGTATATTGTAAGCGGGATACCATTTTTCTTCATGTGCCTCCTTATTGTGCATCTTGAAACAGCCACGCCACATGTTTTGTGAGAGACCTGTATTTCACCTGAAGTTATTTGTGGGTTTTTTTTTTTTGCATCCTGAACAATTTTCCTGGCAGTTGTGGCCGAAATTGTAGTTGGTCTACTTGACCGTGGTTTGGTTTCAACAGAACTCCCTCATTTTCCACTTGATTAGAGTTTGAAGACTGCTGATTGGCATTCTCAATTCCTTGGACATCTTTTTTTTATCCCTTTACTGTTTTATACAGTTCAACTACCTTTTGCCACAGATCCTTTGACAATTCTTTTGCTTTCCCCCATGACTCAGAATCAAGAATTGTCAGTGCAGCACTGGATGAAAGATGCATGGGTCTTTCAGGTGTCCAGAAACGCATTGACCTTTTATACGCACACACTAATTACAAGCGAACAGATCACAGGTGAGGATAGTTACCTTTTAATAGCCATTCAAACCCCTCTGTGTCAACTTGTGCGCATGTTATCAGGCCAAAATCACCAGGGTATGTAAACTTTTGTTCAGGGTCATTTGGGTAGTTTCTGTTGCCATTATGATTTAAAGAGTAAACACAGTTGATTGATAATAAATGGCTTCAGCCAAACACTAACCATGAGTGAAAAATGTTTGTGTTTATCATTCATATTCTCTGAAAAATGGCCAAGAAATCATAAATTCTGCCAGGGTATGTAAACTTTATGAGCACAACTCTATATAGTGACAGTGCACTTAGCTGTGATGAGGTATGTCACCCAGGATTTTCAACCAGGTTGAGGGGCTCCAGGATGATTGTTTAATTTGGGGGAATCTGTTTTGTTTCAACTAAGGTTGGTAAAATCCTGGGACCAGGATTTGGGAATAGCCAGGACACTGATTGTTCAGGTGTGTGTGGGTCATTTTGTAAGAGTCAGGTCCAGGGTTCTGGGCTCAACCCTCCCAAGAAAACCCAGGTGTGCAAGGGAAGAAGCATGCATGTCTGCTCAGTGCAGTCTGACAAAGCATACGAAGGGCTCAAGCCTGTGACCTGGAACAGCAGGGAAGCTGTGAAAGAAAAAGTGCCAGCAGAGGTACAGAGTGGGTACAGAACAGGGACTCTATTACATGGTCAAGAGGACCGAGGCCCAAAGCCTGAGCAGCAGTGTTGTCCACAGAGCCAGTTGGCTTGTTTTGTTAAAATTGTTACTTTGTAATGTTGAAACCCCTGAGTGGGTATCCTGAATGGACTGTTTGTTTTTGTTTAATAAAAGTGGGCCTACAGACCTTTAAACGGCAGAACTGGTGTGGACTTTGCACACTGGTAAGCTCTACACTTAAAGGGGTTTTAAACCCTCATGTTTTTTCAACCTAATGCATCCTATGCTTTAAGGTGAAAAAACTTCTGCCAGTGACCGACCCCCCAGCCTGCCCCCCCCCCCCCCCCCCCCCCCCCTTTTACTTACCTGAGCCTCTTCATTCCCTCAGCGGAGAGGTGCTCTCCCTCTTTGCACGGGGTCCCAGCTATTGATTGGTTAGATATCAGCGCAGCCATTGGCTCCCACTGCTGTCAATCAAATCCAATGATGCGGGGGTGGGGCCAAGTCCGGAATTCGTGTCTATGGATCTAAATGCTGGACTCGGGAGCGCGCCCGCACGGTAACCCCCTGGGAGAGCGCTTTTAGGGGGTTATCTGATGCGAGGAGGAACAGCAAGAGCCGCTGAGGGACCCCAGAAGAGGAGGATTGGGGCTGCTCTGTGCAAAACGAGCTGCACAGTGGAGGCAAGTAGGACATGTTTGTTACATATAGCTATAGTAGGTGAGGTTGAAAAAGGCTCAAGTCCATCAAGTCCAACCTATGTGTGTGATTAGATGTCAGTATTACATTGTATATCCCTGTATGTTGTGGTCATTCAGGTGCTTATCTAATAGTTTTTTGAAACTATCGATGCTCCCTGCTGAGACCATCGCCTGTGGATGGGAATTCCACATCCTTGCCTCTTACAGTAAATTTTATTGTTATTTAAAAAAAAAATAAAACATGAAGGTTTACTATCACTTAAAGCGAAATTACCCCCAAACGTCTCAATTTTGTAAATATTTTATTATTTTTTCATGTGACAACACTGAAGAAATTGCACTTTGCTACAATGTAAAGTAGTGAGTTTACAGCTTGTAAAACAGTGTACATTTGCTGTCCCCTCAAAATAACTCCACAAAAAGCCATTAATATCTAAACCGCTGGCAACAAAAGTGAGTACACCCCTAAGTTAAAATGTCCAAATTAGGCCCAATTAGCCATTTTCCCTCCCTGGTGTCATGTGACTCATTAGTGTTACAAGGTCCCAGGTGTGAATGGGGAGCAGGTGTGTTCAATTTGGTGTGATTGCTCTCTCTCTCATACTGGTCACTGGAAGTTCAACATGGCACCACATCGCAAAGAACTCTGAGGATCTGAAAAAAATAATTATTGTTCTACATAAGGATGGCCTAGGCTATAAGAAGATTGCCAATACCCTGAAATTTAGCTGCAGCACGATGGCGAAGATCATACAGTGGTTTAACAGGATAGGTTGCACTCAGAATAGGCCTCGACCATGGTTGACCAAAGAAGTTCAGTGCATGTGCTCAGCGTCATGTCCAGAGGTTGTCTTTGGGAAATGGGCGTATGAGTGCTGCCAGCATTGCGGCAGAGGTTGAAGGGGGGAGTCAGCCTGTCAGTGCTCAGACCATACTGCATGAAATTGGTCTGCATGGGTGTCCCAGAAGGAAGCCTCTTCTAAAGATGATGCACAAGAGAGCCTGCAAACAGTTTGCTGAAGACAAGCGGACAAAGGACATGGACACTACATGCTTCCCTCTGCTGACCAGCTTTATGGAGATGCTGATTTAATTTTCCAGCAGAACTTGGCACTTGCCCACACTGACAAGTGTACCAATACTTGGTTTTATGATCATGGTATCACTTTGCTTGATTGGCCAGCAAACTCGCCTGACCTAAACCCCATAGAGAATCTGTGGGGTTTTGTCAAGAGGAAGATGAGACTCCAGACCCAACAATGCAGACGAGCTGAAGGCCATTATGAAAGCAACCTGGGCTTCCATAACTCCTCAGCAGTGCTATAGACTGATTGCCTCCATGCCACGCCACATTGATGCAGTATTCATGCAAAAGGAGCCCTGACCAAGTATTACATGCATACTATACTGTACATGGACATACTTTTCAGTAAGCCAACATTTCTATATTAAAAATCCTTTATTTTTTTTTATTTTTTTTGCAATAGAGCCATCACATTGATTTTACTTTTTCTTTTTTTTTTTTTTTTTTTTTTTTCCAAGAGATAATGTTCATAACAGTATGATTATACCAGCATAGTAACAGTACAATTATTACTGCTCAACTATGTACTCAAGACATATGAACCAAAAGTATGTGGTATTGGACATTGAGATAAAGATATTATACATGAGTAAGTGATCAGCTAAAAGTGGGTATGACATTGTCTCTGGAGTCCAGGAAGTTGGGCTACCTAAAAGGTGTCATCAAAGTCAGAGTTGACATAGTTCTTGCAAGTAGGTAAAAGTGTTGCTGAAAGATTTGTATTCCTCTAGAGACAAAGTCGTGCACATAAAGGCATCCCCATCTTAGATGAAAGCGTTTTACAGAAGTAGCGATGGTCAAGTCGGTGGTGGTTTTCTTTCTGTATAGTAGCAAAGTTCATTCTCATTTTAACCAGTGATACTGTTGGACATGAAGAGGTAGTCCAATTTTTTTAGGATTAGTTCTCTGGGCCCCTAGAGGACATATTAGAATCCACGTAATGTGCTTGAGATTATCATTTGTCGATGTTTGTTGGCAAAGGTGATTGGCCCAGTATCAAAAAAGCAGGAGAGTAGGGTCCTTTGGGAATTGGATGAGAGTAAGTCTGTGTATAAAGGATAGTACTTGGTCCCAAAAAATGGAGACTCGTGGGCAGGTCCAAAAGCGGTGTTAGAGAAGGCTTCAGCTGTGAACAAAGTGGGCACATGGCGGATTGAGTGTTGGATTTTTCGGATAAAAAGGGTATGTAAGCCTGATGCATAAGTTTCAGCTGAGTCTCTCCCTGTGTTATTCAGTATCAATTGGAGAATGCGATTATGTCCCTAAAGCATCTTGACAGTGATTTCTTCATCAGGGAAATCTTTACCCCAGTTCGCTTCTGATGAAGGAAGGGGTCAATTTGCAGATTAGAGGTTTCTAGATGTCTGAGATTGAATATGAGCCCTTGTTTAGAAGACTACTATAGATTAAATCTTTTACCTCTCACCCTGCACTGGATGGTGAGGAAACTGATATATTGCCAGTAGTAGAAAATGTGAGATGCAGGTAGGGAGTCTTTTTAAGCAATATCCTTGAATATAAGGGGGGGGGGGGGCAGAGTCTAGGTCGAATAGTGATGAGACTAAAATCAAGCCTTTTGAGCGTGCCAGGTAGAGAAAGCTTCATGTTGTAACCCTGAGGGAAACATCAGGTTACCTTTGATGGGCAGAAGCCTGGAAATGAAAGAGGAGATATCCATCTTTTTCGAATTTCCCTCCAATCGATCAGTGTCCCGCAGCAGGAGGTTATGTTAAGTTGGATGCAGAGAATTCCATTTGCAGTTCAATAATGCCACCAGGGAAAACGGGCGTACCATTTTTGAATGGACCAATTGGAGTAGTGAGAGGCCCCTAGGATCCAATCCAAACCTATACGGAGCAAACATGTATATCGCTTCTGGGTAGATATAGTTTTGTTAGAGCTATACGGGGTTGCTTTTTGCACCAGATATATTGAGACCTGAATTGGCCCTGTTCAACACCTGAATATCTTTGTGTTTTAACAATAGTGCAATGGTTTGGAGAGGATACAGTAGTCAAGCAAAACTGACCATTTAGAATAAATAGCATCTCCCCAGAAGAGATAAAGGTAGATCCATCCAGTTCTATAATTCCTGAGCAATTTTCTTAAATAAGGGGGGCTAGTTCAAGGTATACAATGCGGAAGGGGTCCTGCCTATTTTATTAGCTAGATAAGTGATGCTATATTTAGCTACAGAAAAAGGGGAGGAAGAGGCCCTAATGTAAATTGGGAGTATAACAAGATGGAGAATTTTCACTTTTACTATAGTTGATGCGGATGCCAGAATATAGTCTAAACTCCTCAAAGATTTTCTTTATTAGTTGACATGGAGGAGGGGTTTGCGGTGAAAATGAGGACATCATCCGCAAATAGTTTGGTACGTATTTTACATTCACCGATATGTATACCATGGAGGGGGGGCTTTTTCAAAGAGATAGCTGGAGAGGGGTTTCAGTGCTAAATTGAACAGCAGCGCCGATAGAGGGCACCCTGTCTAGTTCTTTTAAAGCGCCGAAAGTTGTCTGAGAGGAGTCCCGCCGCCACCAGCCTGGCTGTTGGAGAAGCATACATTGTCTGAATGAGATGGCTAAATGGACCGGAGAAACAGTTTTGTGAGAAGTAAAGAGGGCAAGTCAAAACTGACATTGAAAGCTTTCTCAGCATTCGGGGTGATGGCAAAGTCTCTCCCTGTATTGGCTTTTGCATGCTTACGAACCATCATAACCTTATAGATGCTTAGGGTTGCTGTTCTCCCCCTAACAAAACCAGATTAAACGGGGTCAATTAGGGAAGGGAGGATGTTGGCGAGTCTGGCCGCTACTATTTGGGAGAGGATTTTGACATCCAAATTCAGAAGCGAGATGGGTCTATTTGAACCCGGTTCTAGTGGGTTTTTCCCCTTTTTTGAAAGTAATTTAATGATGGCTTGATTGCCGGTGAAAAGGTATGGTCCCCCAGACCAAATGCCATTGTAAACTTGCAGAAGAGTGGGTTTAACTATATCTTGTAGTGACTTGAAGAATTCTTCTGTAAAGCAATCAGGGCCAGGGGCCTTGTTGGGAGCTAGACATTTAAAAGTTGTGAAGAGTTCTGTCATGGATATGGGTACATTTAGAGTATCAAGCTGGGGAGGTGGATTCTGTCAAGGAATCTCTGTGCTAGGTCTTTGTCTATGGGATTGTGGGCATAAAGACAGAAATAGTATTGCAGCATTACATTATTGGCCTCTTGCAAAAGAGATTTGACCGTGCCTCCATAGTCACATAGTGAGGTGATGAAAGTAGGGTGGTGGGGACACCTTCATAGTCTGGCTAGAGGTTTACCCGACTTGTTCCTTAATTTATGAAGGGTGGCATCAGCATGTGCATGTTTTGTTAATTCCAGTTTTTCTGCCCATGAATGGAAAGCTTGTTTAGTGGCATGCTGTTCAAATCTATTTGTTTTTATAGGAGGCAATAACCCGACCTCTAAGGAATGCTTTGCCAGCTTCCCATAAAAGATTGGGGTTGTCTTTTGTGGGCGAAATTTGCGGTTGAAAATTCCTCCCAGGCTGCACTCATAAAAGTTTGAAAGTCTGCGTTATTTAAGAGGTAGGATGGAAAGCGCCATAAACAGCTAGTGAGACCAAAATAGGAGATGTAATAAATTCTGGTGAATGTGTTGTGAGGGGGAGAGTAGAAGGTGAACTCCCTATCGACAATTTGGAAAAGTGGCTAGACATCGGTGAGATGTAGGGATTCAATAGAAGAGTCAAAATAAGTTGATCTAAGGTCGACACCTCTTGTAGGGGGGGTGCGTAGATGTGGATCTGTCATCAGATAGGTCAATGGGTGTGTTGAAGTCTCCTCCCACTAGGTGAGGGATATGGGGAAGTTGTATTAGCCTGGCAGTCAGGTCGCAAAAGAATTGTTTACTTGGGCTAATGGGTGCTTAAACATTTGAGATCTGTAGTTCCCTGTTGCCAAGATGAAGACTAGCAGTGAAAAAAACGCCCTTGGCTATCAGTCTACAGATAGGATCTCACGGGGGAGGTTTTTATGGATTAAGAGGAGTACCACGGCTTTTCTCCAGACTGCATCTAAACCTAGGACTGTAACCACCCAGAGATTTTTCATACGATTGAAATTGGGGGAAGTGAGATGTGATCCCTGCTACAGGGCAATATTGTTTTTTTTAATCTTTTTAAGATGGCTGAGTATCTTTAGTCTCTTAATGGGGCATCTAAGCCCTTTCACATTCCATGATGTAATTCTCATGGAGGTATTTTAATGACAAAGATTTGAGGTGCCGATGTAATTGCAAGAATGTCTTCCAAGGAGGGACAGTGGAAGGGACCTAGGGGCGTCAGAGATAGCATCGTAGTCATACTAGATGAGTTTTGGATGAAAACTGGTGAGCAGTGTGAATAGTTTTAGATGCATAACAAGAAAAGAAAAACAAAACCAAATCAACAGGGACTTTTTTCCACATGGGATCACTGAGGAAGACCGACTCCCATGAGCTTCCAAGTTGTCATGAGTTAAGATATATGCCTGTCTGGGAGAATAGCACCCCCTACCTGAGCTTATAGTTATTAGGGAGGACAACTAATGGGTAGAGCGAGTGAGGCCCACACTGAAAGCTAAGTCCTAGAGGGTTAATCTAGGGGTAATGCCAACTGTAGGCTAAATACAGATTTGTCTAATCAGCCGATAAACCCATAAAAACAAAAACGCACAACTGTGTTGATTTTATTTATTTTTTGTTACCCATGCCCCTATAAAGGATTACCTCTAAGTGTAACAATCAGCGATTCCTGGAGTGGTTATTGGAACCAGAAAAATTGAAGCGCTTGGGAGGGTCTTTTCTTGGGCCCTGTTTGTCCAAGGGACGTGAGCTAGGTGGTGCCCTAGATGGTAGATTGGAGAGGGCCTCCAGGTTTAGCGAGTGCAGAACAATTTTGAATGGAGGGATCATGAAAGGCAAGTTGTATTGCGGGGAATGCCAACATGTAGTATTGCAGGGTATGCCATGGTGAATTTGTATTGTTGCTTGAACAACTCTGTGCAGATATGTTAAAATGCCTTCTTCTTCTTGGATATCTCTATAGAATAATCTTTGAAAATTAGGATCTTGATGCCATCCACTTGCAGAGATCTGATTTGGTGGCATTACTGTAGATTGGCGGCTTTGTCAAGAGTAGTTTAGATAGTTGGCAATGACAAGATGAGAAGTGCGATCAGCCAATTGTGCCCCAAGACGGTGAGCCCGTTCAACGATGCACATGATAATGAGGCCTAACGCTGCAGGAATGCGAGTGGCGCAGAAATCCAAGAGGGAGGATTATTGCAGATTCAGGGACTCCTTCAAATTGTAGATTGCAGCGCCTAAATCTGTTTTTTATGTCCTCAAGCTTTTGTAGAATAAACTGATTGGGTTTGTCCTGGTTTTGTTTAGTGAATTAGTCTTGGTAAAGTTCATCCTCTATGGTGGAGAGCCTAATTTCTGCCTCATTGAGGCGAGATGCGTGGCCACCTAATTCTTTTTAAAATTTGCTCCATCCCTGCCTGCACTGCCTTCTCTACTGTGGAGGCTATGCTGGGAGCGAGAAGCGCAGCTACTGCTTGTGCTATGTGCCGTGATCCATAGGCAGGGTGGAGGGATGAGTGGGGCCGGCGCTGACCTCCATGTTGGCAGCGTCTGCCATGTTAAGGAGCGGGCTGTGTCCAAGGGATCAGGCGGGTGCTGGGCAGCCTTCGAGAGAGAGCCACCTTTATCCAGGAGTCGCTCCATATGTTCTGGGGGTGGAGCAGTGAGGCACGCAGATGGTCCGGGTTGGTGTGGGAAGCAGGATTATGGGCAGCACAGCAGGAGCCGAGGGGGAGACCAACTAGTCCATATGGCACCGGAACCGAAAGTCCTCTTTTACTGGTCTTATGTAGTAATCAAATTTTATGAGATACTGAATTAGGGGTTTTCAGTAGCTGTAAGCCATAATCATCAACATTTTAAGAAAAATGCTTGAAATATATCACTCTGTGTGCATCTATATAAAATATACACGTTTCACTTTTTGAATTGAATTACTGAAATAAATTCTCTTTTTGATATTCTAATTTTATAAGATGCTCCTTAATTTACTTTTATTCAGGCATTTATTACAATCGAAAAAAAATATATATTTTTGACAAATTCACTAGTCTTGGTTTATTACCCTATTTCATCAAATGCCCTTAGGCTCACCATACACGTTATAATCTGACAGTACAATCAACCTAATTTTCATCAAAATATGTGACACGAGGACCCACTCAGTCAATTTGTATCCAACCAGGCAGGACCATGTATTATGTATTGTATAGTTGTTTGTAGACCAAATTATTGTACAGTCAGATTGCAACGGGTGTGTGGCACAATCCTGAACTCTGCATGTACCACAATCCCAAATTCTGCTTTCTGTACATAGTGCACCTCTGAATCTTGAAGACTGCACTCTGCAAGTAGCACAATATTTTGTTGTACGTTTTTACAGACTAAATAAAAAATGGATGGTGTGCAGTGCTAAGGTGATGGATTTAACCATCAAGTAAGTGATGATAATATCCAAATAATATAGTATATACAAATATTTCATATAAATATTAGCAAAGTAAACGCATTTAAATACTATTGCACACACTGCGTTTATTTTGGCAATAGTATTTATATGCATTTACTTTGGTAATATTTATATGCAATATTTGTATATACTATATTATTTGGATATTATCACTTATTTGATGGTTAAATCCATCACCTCAGCGCTGCACATTATCCATTTTTTATTTTGTTTCACTATTTAAATTTTGTGCTAGCAGCTATCATTCACATTAGACAGCGCGGTTTGGTTCACAAATTAATTGTTCAACAGACTCCCTTATAAATAAACACTCTTGGAGTGTTTGTAACCCTTATAGCAGGTTAAACGTGCTGTCTAACCTGCCCCCCTGTAAAAAAAATCTGGCTGATCCTGCCACTTCCTGTGTCCCCCTCTGTGAGCTGACCACGATAATCATGGCTGCTGAGCCCTGACTACCGTGGTCAGTTTATGTCCCTCCGTCAAACACAGCTCTCCTCTGTCCTCTCCCCCTTCCCCTCCGTGTGTCTGTGAGCTGTCTCCGCCCGCCCCCTCCTTATGATATTTGTAGTACATTTAAAATTAAGAAATGTCACTGCCTGCCCCTCTGCTTTATTAAGCCTTAAAAGAGAAGTATGGGTTTCCTTTTTTTTTGCTTTATCCTAATCCTTATGAGCTGCTAGTTTCTACAAATATTTCCTACCCTCTGAGAAGTGCCCCATTTCTATTAACCAGTTGCGGACCAGCCGCCGCAATTTTACTGAGGCAGGTTGGCTCCGCTGCGCAAAATCACATTATGTTACGTGATCTCGCAAGGCTTGGATAGCAGGCACGCGCATGCCTGCCGTGAGTCCAACCGCGGGTCCTGCAGACTCTGTCCGCAAGGATACCCCACGATCGTCTCACGGAGAAGAACAATGGGGAAATGCTAATGTAAACAAGCATTTCCCCGTTCTGCCTAGTGACACTCACTGATCACAGCTAACTGATCACTGCTGATCACTGCTCAGTGTAGTGTCACACACAGCCCATCCCCCCCCCACAGTTAGAATCACTCCCTAGGACACACTTAACCCCTACAGCGCCCCCTCCTGGTTAACCCCTTCACTGCCAGTCACATTTACACAGTAATCAATGCATTTTTAATCGCACTGATTGCTGTATAAATGTGAACAGTCCCAAAATTGTGCCAAAAGTGTCCGATCTGTCCGCCATAATGTCGCAGTCACGTTAAAAATCGCTGATCGCCGCCATTACTAGTAAAAAAAATGGCATAAATCTACCCCTATTTTGTAGATGCTATAACTTTTGCGCAAACCAAACGCTTATTGCGTTTTTTTTTTTTACCAAAAATATGTAGAATACGTATCTGCCTAAAGTGAGGAAAAAAGTTTTTTTATATATTTTTTGGAGATATTTATTATAGCAAAAAGAAAAAAATATTTTTTTTTTGTGTTTATAGCGCAACAAAATTAAAACCGCAGAGATAATCAAATACCACCAAAAGAAAGCTCTATTTGTGGGAAAAAAGATGTCAATTTTGTTTGGGAGCCAAGTCGCACAAAGTGCTCTGGTCTTTGGCCAGCTAAATCCTATGGGGCTGAAGTGGTTAAAAAAGTTTAATTACCTGTGGGAGGGTCTACATACTTTCATGCGCCCTCATACCGACAATGGTCTGGCTCTGGAGTCTGGATCCACCCCCTTTCCTGTCACTTTACTTGATTGATGTAAGCTCTGCTCGTTCCTGAGACTTCACACAACACACAGAGCTCCTCCCCCCTTCCTCCTTCCTGTTGCAGACAGACCGATCTCAAAACACATTCAGGAAAGCAGCAGGCATTAGCGAGTGTAGAAGTCAGTGATAGTGCTCTGTACAGTGTATTATATTTTACTTTTTTAAAGTAAAATATAATAAATACAACACTGGCTTTTTTTCATTTTTTACTGGCTTTTCAAATTGTTCTATGTGATTGAGGTCATGGAGCCTTCCATGTACATGTGCTGGTTTGACACTGCTAGGAGTACAGGGGATGGGGATGACAGGACTGTACAGGGGATGGGGATGATGGGATTGTATAGGAGTACAGGGGATGAAGGGACTGTATAGGAGTACAGGGGATGGGGGATAGGGATGACATCAGTGGCAGAGTGATGGTGGGGGGGGATGGGATCAGTGGCAGGGGGATGGTGGGGGGGATCAGTGATGGGAAGGGAGTTGTCAGTCTCCCTCTCCTTTGTATTCTACACAGGTACGCTCTCTACACATAGCACTGTGTACATTTCAGAGAACAGACACTATGCTTCTTACCATGTCTCCTTACCTGTGTCTAACTTACCTGTGTTCATTGCTGGACATGAGAAGTTATCAGTGCCACTCCCCCATCGGCTGAAGGAGACGCTGATACAGACTTTGAAAGAGTGAGGGGAGGGGATTCAGAGGAAGGAACATCAAAGCCCAGGGGAGAGGTGTTGGAGTCTTGCAGAGGAGAGATTGCAGATGCCAGCCAGCTACACTGCCTCTCTGCTTCCGCGTTTTAGCTGGGGACACGCTGCCATGGAAACAGAGGCACGTGAAGAACGTGCTCGTTCTAGATAGCAGTCTGGGTGTGCACCTCTTCACCAAACACACCCACATGTCCTCCAGAGGGAGGTAGTGAAGGAGTGGCTGGATTGGAAACGTTTGAACTGAAAAAGAACAGTTGGAGGCTGATTCTGTAATCTTCAAAAGACTATCCTACAAAAAAATAAAGGACTAGAGAAAGAAAGAAATGCAATGCAGGTAGGAGGGTAGCATGTACTACCTATTTTTGCATTTCCATACGTCTCCTTTAATGCACTGTGTAAGTGCATATTGAAAACGATACTTTGAAATACCTTTTTTCTTTATCGTGCATCATAGGACACGGAGCCTTAAATATTTACTTAGTGGGTTATAGCTACCTTCAGGTGTTGACACTGGCACACCCAATACAGGAAGTTGACTCCCCTATATAACCCCTCCTCCTTCCAGGAGTACCTCAGTTTTTTTCACCAGTGTCTAAAGGTGTTGGCACGAGTGAAGACGTGCTCTGCGGAGCTCCAAGAGGGATCCATGCTGGATTTAAAAAGCCTCCACAACCGAATCCAACCCGCCACTGCGGCTCCAGGATGGTACCTGGGCCTCGCATAGAAGAACTAGGTTTTGCCTGTAACGCTCCTCTTTGAGTGCTGTACCCTAGGAACCAGGACTCTTTTTGGTCTTGCTACATTACCTAAAGCTGTCCTGAGGGGTGCTATACATGGTCCAAAGGAGTGGAACCCCTATCAAAAGGGCCCCAGTCTTTTAAGGTTTAACCACGCTGCCCGCAGTGATGGGTGAAGTTTGGATCTCTCTGTTTATAGCAGTATCCTGCAGCGAGGAAAAGGTAAGAGGAAAGCATAGGAACTGCAAAGTCCACCTATGACTTTTCTTTTAATTATATTGTAAAATGCCTTAAAAACTCCTCTAGAGGGAGTAATAGTGTATAGACCCTGTTTAAATCTGTGCTAATACAGCATGTGTCTCAACAGCTGGCAGGGGGGGGGGGCCTCCTCTCCCCCTAAATGGAGAAACTGAGTGGATAGGGATACAGGTTATGTTTAAACAAGCATAAATCTGAAAAGCTGATAAAACGGCTGTATAAATCCCCGTTCCTGCATGCGTTCCTGTCCACACATTGCTAGAGAAGCTTATTTATACCGAATGGAATCATCCAGATAAGCATTTTCTACCTCCAAAGAGTTTTCTCAGTTCTCTATCCCATGGAAAAAAAAATCACCAAAATGGAAAGTTCCAGCAGTAGACGCTGCAATTTCCAGCGTGAATAAAAGTTTAACCTGTCCAGTTGACAATGCACAAATGCTAAAGGATCCAACAGATAAAAAGTTGTAATTCCTGTTAAAAAATGTATTTCCTTAGCAGGTATTGTGGCTCAGCCTGCAATTGCAGCTATAGGCATCTGTCAATCCTTAAAGGACCAGTTCACAGATGCTCTTAACGAGCTCCCTGCACAACAGGCCCATGAGTTGGCTGAATTACCAAAAGCATTATGTTTTGCCATAGATGCTATGAAAGATTCTATTCACCAGGCGTCTCGCCTGGCCCTTGTGTTAAGTACACATGCGTAGGACCCTTTGGCTAAAGGGTTGATCTGCAGCTTCTGTCTAGTTTCCCATTTCATGGGGAGCGACTATTTGGCGATGATTTGGATAAATACATCCAGACAATTTCCAGTGGAAAGACTACTCTTTTGCCAGTCAAAAGAAAGTCAAAAGAAAGTATAAAGGTCCTTCATTTAAACTGACTTTCTTCATCCGCCTCTAGGCAGTGGCGACGACTTCCACCATCAGATTCCAGAGGAAATGGTCAGGTGCATGGTCAGGCCCAGGCTCAAAGAAAAACCTGGAGCCGCAAAACTGCAAATCAGAACACTAAGACCTCTTCAAGAAAAGGCATCTCCCCTCAACAAGGTGGGGGCAAGACTTCTGCATTACGCAGAAGTCTGGCAAATGGAAACGAAGGACAGATGGGCTCTCTCCACAGTGACTCAAAAGGATACAAACTAGGGGAATGTCCGACAGGACGTGAGGACGGGAGATTCCGAGGCGCCTCATGGAGGGAGGGGCCTGATCTCAGAACAGCTGATGGACCGAGCTAAGCGAGAGCACGCAGTTCGAGAGGCTGCGTGATCCCTCGCTGATGATTCCCCGCTTCTACGAGAATCAGACTAGAGAGCCGGCGTCCCATGCCGCTGCGCATCTCCGAGGATAGCGGCGTGTGATGCAGGAGACGCCGCTCTGAAAACAACACGCTGCTGTCCCCCACATGTCCGGATAGGATTTGCTTCCCTGAAACCCCCCCCCCCCCCCCCCGCTCTTATTGCCCCAAGAAATCCCGCCTGGCGCAACGAGATGCTGCAAGGGGGAGACCCCATTTTAAGGGGAGAACAATTATACAGGTACGAGCCATATAATAGGACACTGGAAGCGGTGAGTTTTTTGTTTTGCTTATACCTCAAAAACAAAGTAAAGCTTGAAATATTCCTGTTACAAAACAATGATGTTAACCATTGAGTGGTACGGACTAATATGATATGATTGGAATAGATACCATTGCATAGAATCAATACCAGCTGTAGACCAAAGGGCGACTATAAGAAATAAACGCTGTTTATACTGTTTATACTGACCATACATCTTAAAGAAGATACCGTAGATAAATAAAGCAGTGGAATAGTCGGGCACTATAAACGTTAAAGCACACAAAGAGTGGAAAATCTCTGATACATCAAAAGGCAAATTCCAAATAAACGCCCACAAGCCCTATAAACCAGACAGCAATCGGAGCGGGGGGATTTGCTATAACTGGCGGAGATCCATAAATCAAAAACCAAGGTTCTATAAGCGGCTCAATACATTCACCACTGTAAAACTCTTTTTGCTCCCCCTTTTCCTTCTCCCCTCTTCTGCTATCCCCTATTTTCTGCGGCAAAACTATACCTAAAACCAACGGCCAAAATTACAGGATAGTCGAAACACACTGCAGCTAAGGGCCTTTAAGCAGGGATTGAGAGAACACACATTTAAAGGGGTATATATAAAGCCACGGCAAAAGGAGGGAAAAAGAGAAAGAAAAAAGGGGGAGCAGGGACGGAGGAGACAAGAGACGCTTTAATCTAGAAACCGCTGAAATATTAAGGAGATTTTAAAGACGGACAAGGATAAAAAATACTGTCAGTGAAGATTCCATTTAAGAAGGTAAAAGACAGTGAGGAAATTTCTCGGAGAACAGACGGCCGGGAAGAGCAGATATCAATATTCCCTTCAATGAAAGGGAAAACTACGAAAGGAGCTGAATCAAAAACACCAAAAAGCAAAGCCAATACGAGCACAATTAAACAATACATGGTAAAGGGACTGAGCCCAAAAAGCCCTGACCCAGAAAAACAACAAATGATTAAACAGGGAAAAAAGAAGGAAGCAAATAAAAAGAAAGATGACCCGGTGGAAGCCTCAGGAGGAGAAACAACCATGGAAAGTGAGCTGGACAGGAGCGCCAGCGAAGCCCCTACAAATAACGCCCAAACAGCTACAAAGCATGAGATTTCAGAGATGTTAATAAGAATGGAGAATTCAATTAAGAAGGAAATATCGGCGCTTCGAATAGACCTAAGCCACCTGCTTACTCGCGTGGAAGAAAACGAAAACAAAATGGATGGGCACACTATGGAACTGAATGCGGTAAAAGACCAGCTTAGAGAAACAAGGACAAACCAGAGAAGAATCAGATATAAGCTCGAGGAACAGGAAAACCAAAGTAGACGCCAGAATTTTAAGGATACGTGCCCTTGCAGAGGAAAACGCAGAAGATCTCAGGAGAGAAATAAAAGAACTACTCGGTCCAGTGTGGAATAAGGGACCAGATTTAGAGCTAAAAATAGATAGAGTACATGGATTAAGGAGACCCCAACATATATCATCGGACAGTTCGAGAGATGTCCTAATAAGATTTCAGAACTATGAAGATAAAACTGAAATCTGGAACAACCTAAGAGGTAAACCTCCACTCAAAGTTAAAGGGACAGAACTACAAATTTTCACCGACCTGGCCCCAGAGACGCTGGCCAGGAGGCGCCTGCTCAGACCTCTACTAGCCCAAATGAAATCAGAGAACATCAAATATAGCTGGGGGTTTCCGTCCTGCCTGATAGGATATAAAGAGGGTATATCTGCAAGGCTCAGATTCCCAGAAGAGCTCCCAGAATTCTGTAATGCATTCAACTTACCGGTTATAGAAATCCCAGAATGGATGGAAAGGGAGGGCCTGTAGGGCCCCCCTCCTCCTTCACCTTTCTACTCATTTTTTTTTTTTTTTGAGGGAGAGGGGGGAGAGGTAAGGGTTAAAAGCGGGGAGGAAGATAAGCTTGGTCCGTAATACCCACCCCACTCCCCTCCTGGGATAATCCCGTGGGAGGGGCGCGGAATGTGGAAGGAGATCAGAGCCGCACCTCGAGATAGGAAGACTGAAGGCTGAGATGAGTATCAAATCAGCCAACAGTCTAGGGGCCAGAACTGGTCGAGTGGGAGGGAGGGTGGAAGGGAGGGGAGGGAGGGAAGGGCGGGTAGGGGGGAGAAGTGGGTAGGCGAACAATACCTCTCATCAAACGATAAAGAAACGATAAAGAAAGTAACAGATTAAGTTTTTGACATATAACGTCCGAGGCTTGAATACACCAGCTAAAATACATAAGGTCCTAAATGAGCTTAAATATCAACAAGCGGACATAGTCTTTCTTCAGGAGACCCACCTTTTCCAAGGGGCTAATGTAAGACTGCACTCTAAAGACCATCCTACATGGTTTTATGCGGATTCAACGACTAATAAAGCCAAGGGGGTCGCAATAGGGTTCTCAAGAGAAGTACGTTTTAAAATAGAAGATAGGTTAACAGATCCGGAGGGGAGATACCTATTTGTTCGGGGGATTATAGGAGAAATAGAATGTACCCTGGTTAATATTTATGCCCCAAACAAAAGGTCAATAGAGTATCTAAAGAAAATGATTGGGACCCTCGCACAGTTTAGGAGGGGGATTGTAATAATGGCAGGAGACTTTAATCTGTGTTTGAATCCACAAGAGGATAGTACGTCCCGTGCACGGGGGACGGGAGGGATGCCCCTAGAAATTCTGAAAAAAAAAATGCACCAAAACCAACTGGTGGATGCCTGGAGAGCTCTCCACCCAAAAGCACGGGACTATACCTTCTTCTCCCCCGTGCATGGGACGTACACACGCATTGATTATTTTTTGGTAGACCATAACACATTGAATAAAACAACAGAGGTCGAGATAGGGATTGCCACTCTTTCAGATCATTCTCCAGTCACGATGATCATAGAAGAACTTAAAATACAGAGACCAGCTTTCAACTGGCAATTAAATGAGACCCTCCTTAACGAAAAACAAGATGTAGAAATAATTCACAAGGAACTGAAGCACTTCTTTGAAATTAATGACACAAAAGATATCTCACTTTCGACACTATGGGAAACGCATAAGGCGTTCATAAGAGGTATCTTTATATCTATGGGAGCAGGGAAAAAGAAGACGAGAGCCAGAGAAATCAGAAACCTAACAGAGGAAATATACAGAATAGAACAGCTACATAAAAAAACAGAGGGGCAGAACCAAGAAATATTCCATCAATTAATATCGAAAAGAGAAGAACTGAAAGATCTATTAACACAAGATACAAAGAGGGCCTTTAATAAAGTTTTGAAAGAGAAATATCTGGGAGCAAATAAAATTGGGAAACATCTGGCAAAGACCCTGAGGAAGGAAAAAACGAGAAGTCGTCTACAAGACAAATGAGATAGCTGATGTCTTCCGAAACTACTACAGCACACTATATGACGTTAAGAAAGGGAATGCAGATAAAGAAAAAGTAAACAAAATAAAACAGTTTCTGGACAAATCAGGCATCGCCCAACTAGCACCAAACGACATAGAAGACCTAGAAAGCCCCATCACAGAGCAAGAAGTCGCAAGAGCTATCTCAGAATCACCAATAGGGAAAAGCCCAGGTCCCGATGGATTCTCGATTAAGTACCTTAAGAAATTTGGGGACATTCTGATACCCAGGCTCTGTGCATACATGAATGGACTTGGCGTGGAGTATGGATTAAGTCCAGACGCACAGCGAGCACAGATAACTATAATCTTAAAAGAGGGTAAGGACGAAAGGCTATGTTCAAACTATAGACCAATTTCCCTCTTGAACTTTGACACAAAACTCTACACAAAGGTACTTGCTAACAGATTAAGGGATAAGATGAAGCAGTTGGTCCATCCGGATCAGGTAGGGTTCGTCTCAGGAAGGGAGGGGCGCGATAACGGGGTTAGAACTCTCCTATTACTGCAAAAAATGAAATCCCATGGGCCCCCAGGTCTTTTCCTGTCAATTGATGCAGAAAAAGCGTTTGACAGGGTAGACTGGGGGCTCATGATGGAAACATTGAGACATCTGGGCCTGGGTACCAGAATGTTACAGAGAATCGTGGGTGCTATACAAAGAACCGACTGCAACAATTAAAATCAACGGGGAATATTCAACCCCCTTCATAATGAGGAACGGGACAAGGCAGGGTTGTCCCCTGTCCCCATTGCTTTTCGTGCTATCTCTGGAACCTCTGCTGGCAACAATTAGAGCAAATGATGATAATAAAGGAATAAAAATCGGAGACGTTGAGCATAAGATCGCGGCTTTCGCCGATGATCTGCTGTTCTACGTCTCCGAACCCAGACTCACAATGCCACGATTGATTGACACCCTAAAACAATATGGAAAAATATCGAACCTCAAAATCAACCTGAATAAATCGGAAATCTTAAATATAAACGTAGAACCTAAAGAAGCCTTGGAGCTACAAAGACTTCCCATTTCCCTGGAAGAAGAAAGGCCTAAAATACCTAGGGATTAAATTGGCAAACTCTGTAGAACAACTTTTTTCCGAAAACTACATCCCACTATTAGACGAAATTAAAAACGAGACGAAGAAACTATCTCAAAGACCACTGTCATGGTTCGGCCGGATCAACACAGTTAACATGGTATTATTACCTAAAATCACATATAAATTTTCAATGTTGCCAATCTCTCTTCCAGACTACTATTTCCAAATGTTAAAATCAATATTAGGCAGATTCATATGGCAAAATAAAAAACCCAGGATCTCTCGTAATATTCTGAAGCACAATAAAGAACAAGGAGGACTGAGCATCCCAGATCTCAAAAAATATTATTATGCTGTTATAGTGTCACGAGCAATTGAGTGGGCACGGGAGACAGAAGACAAACAATGGGTTAATATGGAGAATAGCATAAGTGGGGTTAGCTTAAAAACGGTAATATGGATTCCGGCACATTTAAGGGGATTGGGCACAAATACACAAAAAATAACTAGATTCACATTAAAAATATGGGATTTGTTGCACAAACAGTATAATTGGAAGTTTAATTCACCCCTAATGATTTTGAGCGATAGCGATTATTTCCCACCAGGGAAAAAGCACGTAGGGGGTCAGTGGATAGGGGAATACACGCAATTAAAAGATATAATAGATAAAGGAAAAATAAAAACACTGGGGGAAATAAAACATAATGTGACACAAATAAAAATAAACAAATGGCGGTACTTACAGCTGACCCACTTTGTAAAGAGTTTGCCCCAACCGATTAGAACAAAAGAAAAATACACAGCATTAGAAAAAATCTGTGTTCAAATTGGGACAAAAAAAAATAATATCTCAACTATACAAAGCCTTTTTGGCAGAGGAACAGATAGAGGTACCGCCCTTCTTATTAAAATGGGGAGTGGAATTAGAATCACAGGATTATATTCACAAAATTAAAAAGATTATGAAACTAACTCACAACTCAGCAACTGACACTATGACAGCAGGGATGAACTATAAATGCCTCTCCAGATGGTATATGACACCTGATAGACTCAATAAACTTCACCCAGATAATTCACTATACTCCTGGAGGGGGTGCAAAAAACGGGGCACGATGGCCCATATTTGGTGGGAGTGCCCAAAAATAAATATATTCTGGAGAGAGATCCTGGGCCTTATAAAAGATATTACTGATGTAAGCATAAAAGAGGACCCTTGGATTTGCTTATTCCATGGAATGGATGATCCAATCAAGCATTATACCAAAACATTGATCCCTCAAATGCTAAATGCCGCTAAGGGACTAATTCCGAAAAAGTGGCAGCAGGAAGAAGCACCAACTAAAAGAGAATGGGCCCTAAAAGTTGAAGAAATTTACCACCTTGAAAAACTGAGATATAATGGAGAGGATGACGGAGACGAAGATCTGAATAAATGGGAGAAATGGCAGAAGTTCAAGCAGACGTGGAAATATGTCGAAACTATAATATAAGATAGAGAGATATAAAATAAATTTGATATGGAAGGAAGACGATGAGAGGTAATTGGAAAATAGGGAGGGTGGTAGGGGAGGGTGGGAGTAAAAAATGTACAGGCGAGATTATTAAAATACAGAGACACTAACAATAAAGATGAGACAAGGCAAACCTCACGGATTAAATTTTTTTGTAGTTATATATGCAATAAAATTCCACGATGATGTGAACTACAACGAGAGATATAAATGAATGTGAAACTGAATAACAGTCTCTTGGATATCGCTGAAGTGGAAAAAAAAAAAGAAAAAAAAAAAGGATACAAACTAGAGCTTCAGGAGTTTCCACCATCTAATTTTCTGAGATCAATACCGATTATTGACTAATAGTAATCATACAGATTCCCACTAGGGATGAGCCGAACACCCCTCGGTTCGGTTCGCACCAGAACCTGCGAACGGACCGAGAATTTGCGCAAACTTTAGAACCCCATTAAATTCTATGGGACTCGTACGTTTGAAATCAAAAGTGCTAATTTTAAAGGCTAATATGCAAGTTATTGTCCTAAAAAGTGTTTGGGGACCCGGGTCCTGCCCCAGGGGACATGCCTCAATGCAAAAAAAAAGTTTTAAAAACTGACGTTTTTTCGGGCGCACTGATTTTAATGACGCTTAAAGTGAAAAAGAAAAGTGAACAATTCCTAAATTAAATATTGTACCTGGGGGGTGTCTATAGTATGCCTGTAAAGTGGCACGTGTTTCCCGTGCTTAGAACAGTCCCTGCACAAAATGTAATGTCTGGTCCCAGCAATATGGATGAAAATCAGTGAGACAAACGGCATGGGTACCCCCCTCTGCCCATTACCAGCCCCTTTGGGTATTTTATGGATTTTAAGGGGAACCCCATACCCAAATAAAAAAAAGGAATGACGTGGAGCCCCCAGGCCCTATATACTCTGAACAGCAGTATACAGGCGGTGCAAACAAGACAGGGACTGTGTAGGTTTGTTAAGTAGAATCTGTTTGTAATTTTGAACTGGTACATTTTTAACCACTTTCAGACCGGACCAATTTGCAGCCAAAGGACCAGGCCCCTTTTTGCGATTCGGCACTGCGTCGCTTTAACTGACAATTGCGCGGTCGTGCGACGTGGCTCCCAAACAAAATTGACGTCCTTTTTTTCCCACAAATAGAGCTTTCTTTTGGTGGTATTTGATCGCCCCTGCGGTTTTTATTTTTTGCGCTATAAACAAAAATAGAGCGACAATTTTGAAAAAAATGCATTATTTTTTATTTTTTGCTATAATAAATATCCCCCAAAAATATATAAAAAAAACATTTTTTTTCCTCAGTTTAGGCCGATACGTATTCTTCTACATATTTTTGGTAAAAAAAATCGCAATAAGCGATTATTGATCGGTTTGCGCAGAAGTTATAGCGTTTACAAGATAGGGGATAGTTTTATAGCATTTTTATTAATAATTTTTTTTTATTATTAATGGCGGAGATCTGCGATTTTTTTTGTGACTGCGACATTATGGCGGACACATCGGACATTTTTGACACATTTTTGGGACCATTGTCATTTTTACAGCAATTAATGCATTTAAATGCATTGATTTCTGTATAAATGACACTGGCAGTTTAGGAGTTAACCACAAGGTGGCAGTGTAGGGGTTAAGTAGGCCTAGGGGTGTTTTTTTTACTGTGGGGGGGCGTGGCTGTCAGCTAGTGAATGCTGATCTCTGCTCCAATCACAGGGAGCAGAGATCGGCGTCACTAGTTGCTAGGCAGAACGGGGAGATGCTGTTTATCTCGGCATCTCCCCGTTTAGCCGCTCCGTGAGACGATCGCGGGAGTCCCAGCGGCGATCGAGTCCGCGGGGACCGCGGCCGGACTCACGGGGGTCCCGACCGGCGCGGGAGCGCGCCGCTCCCGGCGCGCTCCCGATGGCACGGACAGGCTAAAGGAGGGACGTATATATACGCCCTCCTGCCTGTACGTGCCATTCTGTCGACGTATATCGTCGTGCGCCGGTCGGCAAGTGGTTAAAGTGTAGCTCCAGTACAAAAATCAATTTTTAAGCTTTTTGGAGACCGTAGGGAAGGGTTATCACCCCTGTAACATTTTTTTTTGCTGTCTGTGCACCTCTTCAGAAGATTTCACCGGACTTTCTGTCCCAATAACAAATGTTTTTTGAAAATTTGGGTTTATTAGTAAAACGAGGATTGGGATAAAGCATCAGGGGAGACTGGAGAGGAGACATTTTTTTCCCATATCAACTCTTACAGGAGAGAATTTTCCTTCCTAGGGGTAGATTTCATCTCGCTTCCTGTTGTCTCCTTCCGTTTGCAGGAGACGTTTGTAAGTTGGATGTTTGAAAGTAGGGGCCTGCCCCTATATGCTCTGCAGAAATTTAGGCCTAAAGCCCCATACACACGGTCGGATTTTCGCATGGATTCTGTCCGATCGTACAATGTTGTCGAAAAATCCGACCGTGTGTATGCACCATCGGACAGTGTACGTCGGATTGTCCGACGGACAAAGTCCTATCTCCTGCTGGATAGATTTTTTGACAACAAGGTCCGATCACACCAAATCCGATCGTGTGTATGGTAGTCTGACGGACAAAGTGCTACGCATGCTCAGATCACATTACAAGACCAAAGCTATTGGCTACTAGCCTCTACGTAGTCCCGTCGTAGGCAACAAACGTCACCACGTTCAGAATGATCGGATTTTCCGACAACTTTGTCCGACCGTGTGTACGCAAAACCAACATCGGACAAAGTACGACGGACATGATCCGACGGACCTGGTCCTCGGATAATCCGCGCGTGTGTATGGGGCTTAAGGTGTTGGTGTTGTCACAACACTGTAAGCCCTCAAAGTGACTCTTGGTGGGCGCTGGAACGCCCTGCTGTGAACTAGTATATCAAGAATTGTAATTACATGCACCTGTTGAACAGGGGCAGAAAAATTGGGCCTTTGGTGGTGCCACAACACTGTAAATCCTCAGTTACTCTTGGTGGGCGCTGGAACGGGCCCTGCTGTGAAATATTATATCAAGAATTGTAATTACATGCACCTGCAGCGCCCAGAACCAAAAATGTTCTTACAAGCTATCAGCATGATCATTGAGGAGGAAGAGGATAGTCACTCCACATAACAGGATAGTCACTCAGCATCAGCATATGCAGTCTTGAAGGGATCTGACATTTAAAAAAAAAAATATTCTGTTACATCAGGATTAGGTGCTTGGTAGCTGGTGGTGATCCAAGACTGATTCGCAGTGGTGCGATCTGATGCACTTGTCTCAAAAAAGGCCCACACTGTGATCTGATGCACTTGTCTCAAAAAAGGCCCACACCAAAGAACTTTTGGAATAACGCGCAGAGGCAGCGCTCCCTGCACATGCGCAGCTGTGCGGTGTGAGGCAGTCATTGTGCTGCCCTTAAGCTGGCCCCTGGAGGGCATCCTGCCTCATTGGAGATGTGCCTCCTCCTCCTTTTCTCTATCGGGCATTGCCTCGTGACTGTCTGCCTCTCCTTGTTGGCCTTCCAGATATCCTAATGGCCTGCAGGGTTATGTAGCTGCACAAAGCTGTGACGTATATACTGATATACTGCAGCTGGCAGAATCAACTGCCTGCCTGTAGTATTATTATCAGAACACCAGCAATTTGGGTAGCTTCAGGTGTACACTGTGCAGATAGCACAATACACCCACTGTATTTGCAACAGCTGCCTACGGATAGGATGCGCAGAACAGCAATTGGGGTAGCTTCAGGCGTGTACACTGTGCAGATGGCACAATACACTCACTGTATTTGCAACAGCTGCCTACGGATAGGATGCGCTGAACAGCAGCAATTGGGGAAGCTTCAGGTGTGTACACTGTGCAGATGGCACAATACACCCACTGTATTTGCAACAGCTGCCTACGACGGATAGGATGCGCAGAACAGCAATTGGGGTAGCTTCAGGCGTGTACACTGTGCAGATGGCACAATACACCCACTGTATTTGCAACAGCTGCCTACGGATAGTATGTGCAGAACAGCAGCAATTGGGGTAGCTTCAGGTGTACACTGTGCAGAAGGCACAATACACCCACTGTATTTGCAACGGCTTCAAAATTAAATTAAATCGCACTGTCTCTCTGTGTATATCTCTTAAATGAAATCACACTGTCTCTGTCCATCTCTCTGGCCGCGGCAACACACTACACAAGGCCGCTGCGCTGGCGGCCTTATATAGTGTGGGGCGTGTACTAAACCCCCTGAACCATAATTGGCCAAAGCAACCCTGGTACGGACAGCGCTGCGATTGGCCAAGCATGCGGGTCATAGTGCATTCTTGGCCAATCATCATCCAGCAATGCACTGCGATGCCGCAGTGAATTATGGGCCGTGACGCGCCATTCTAATTTGGCGCGAACGGACCATAATTTTCGGGGTTCGCCGAACGGGCGAACAGACTATGTTGCATTCGAACATGGGTTCGTCTCGAACATGAAGCTCATCCCTAATTCCCACAGAAGAACAAGGTTTGGGTTTTTATTTCAAACCTGTTTACGTACCAGAAAACGAATGGATCTAAAAAATCTAAATTGGTTCCTGAAAATTTGCTCCTTTCGCATGGAGTCAATCAGGTCAGTGGTCTCCATCCTGCAAGGGGGAGTAACTTTGGCGTCCATCGACATCAGGGATGCATACCTGCATGTCCCTATATTTCCTGCTCACCAAAGGTTTCTGCGATTCAAAGTAGAACAGGACTTTGTTTGCGACATTACTTTTCGGGCTAGCCACAGCACCACGGGTATTCACAAAGATACTGGCCCCACCTCTAGCCAGGTTCAGGGCACAGGGCATAACAGTGTTGGCGTACCTAGACGATCTATTGTTAATAGATCAGTCAGTGACTCGCTTAAAGCAAAGCGTACGCATTACAACCATTTACCTGGAAAATCTCGGTTGGAGAAGTCTTCCTTAAAACCAGTAAGAAGGCTGGATTACTTAGGCCTGATCATAGATACAGCCCAGAAAATGGTGTTCTTGCCTCCGGCAAAGATCAGCTCCATACAAGAGCTGGCACGGATGTTCAGGTCAAAAGCAAATCCTTCAATTAGTCTTTGCATGAGGTTGTTGGGAAAGATGGTAGCTTCATTCGAAGCTGTCCCCTATGCCCAGTTCCATTCAAGACTGTTGCAAAACAGAATCCTCTCTGCTTGGAACAAGACGATCCAAGCTTTGGACTTGCCAATGCGGCTGTCCCCAAGAGTGTCTCAAAGCCTCAGTTGGTGGCTACGAATCCTTCAGACCAATAATCTGGAAAGTAGTAACGACAGATGCCAGTCTCTCAGGCTGGGGAGCGGTACTAGAGGAGACGACTGTCCAGCGACAGTGGTCAAAACTCGAAAGAGCCTTGCCCATCAACATCCTAGAGATTCGGGCAGTGTATTTGGCTCTGAAAACCTGGACCTCCAGGTTAAAGTATTGTTCAGTCCGGATTCAATCAGACAATGCCACGGTTGTGGCCTATATCAATTACCAAGGGAGCACCCAGAGTCTCTTAGCTCAGAGAGAGGTGAACCATATCCCAACTTGGGCAGAAAAGAATGTCCCATCCCTATCGTTAGTTTTCATTCCGGGAGTAGAAAATTGGCAGACGGACTATCCAAGTTGCCAGCGGTTATTCCCAGGGGAACGGTCTCTTCACCCCAAAGTTTTTCGGGCTGTTTGCCAAAGGTGGGGGACTCCGGACATAGATCTTCTAGCGTCCAGATTCTACATGAAGTTAGTCAACTTTGTGTCCAGAACAAAGGATCCACTCGCATACGGATCAGATGCGCTGATAACCCAGTGGGATCAGTTCTCACTGATCTATGCTTTTCCCCCGATTCAGTTGCAGCCTTAACTTCTTTGCAGGATCAAGCTGGAAAGAAAGCCGGTAATTCTGGTAGCACCAGCATTGCCCAGAAGGTCATGGCACGCAGAGATCGTAAAAATGGCAGTGGGGGGTCCTTGGCCTCTCCCACTAAGGCCAGACCTGCTCTCGCAGGGGCCGATATTCCATCCTACTTTACGAACGCTAAATTTAATAGCTTGGCTGTTGAAACCCACATTCTGAAGAAGTGTGGGCTTTCCAGGTCAGTGATTTCAACTTTAATCAATGCAAGGAAACCAGTTTCCAGAGCTATATATTATAGAGTTTGGAAAGCTTACGTTTCCTGTTGTGAATTCAAGGGTTGGCACCCTCGGAGATATATTATAGGCAGAATTCTTGCCTTTCTACAATTCGGCGTAGAGATGAAGTCCAAGAAGACCACTTGCTATGCATTCTTTAGTCCGGGGTTTTATGCAAGGGGTGATGCAGATTAATCCGCCAGTTAAATCACCTTTTACCCCTTGGGACTTGAATTTAGTTTTGTCAGTGTTACAAAAAACAGCCATTTGAAGCATAATGCTGCGTACACACGGTCGGAATTCTTGTCGGAAAAAGCTCTGATGGTTTTCCCGTCGAAATTCCGACGGAATTTCGCTCAAACTGTCTTGCCTACACACGGTCACACCAAATTTCGACGGTCAGTAACACAGCGGCATAAAACACATTCGATAGCACTATAAAAGGGAAGTTTAATGCTTCCGAGCATGCGTCGAATTGTTTCCGAGCATGCGTCAGAATTTTGCGTGTCGGAATTGCATACGCACGATCGGAAAATCCGATAGAAAGGTTTTCCGTCGAAAAAATTGAGAACAGGTTCTCAATCCAAAGTCTGTCGGAAATTCAGACAGAAAAAGACCGATAGGCATACACACGGTCGGAAAATTCGTTGAAAAGCTCCCATCGGACTGTTTCCATCAGAAATTCCGACCGTGTGTACGCGGCATTACAGCATATTCCCTTAGTCCTTCTGACTAGGAAGTTGATATTTTTGGTTGCTATATCCTCAGCAAGGAGGGTATCAGAATTGGCTGCTCTTTCTTGTAAAGAGACATATTTGATTATTCATGAGGACAGAGTGGTCTTATGCCCTCGTCCAGGCTGTTTGCCAAAAGTCGTTTCAGGCTTTCATCAGAATGAAGATATTGTCCTGCCTTCGTTTTTTCCCAAAACCATGTTCCAGGGAAGAAAAGTCATTACATTGTCTTGATGTAGTGAGAGCAGTGAAAATCTATTTAAAGAAAACTGCTCAGATTCGTAAGACTGATGTCTTATTTATTCTGCCAGAGGGTCCTAAGGAAGGACAGGCAGCGTCGAAATCCACTGTTGCTAAGTGAATTCGGCAAGTTATAATTCAAACTTATGATTTAAGGGGTAAGATTCCCCCTATTCAAGTTAAGGCGCACTCTACCAGAGCGGTTAGTGCTTCCTGGGCAGTGCGTCACCAGGCCTCCTTTGCTCAGATCTGCAAGGTCACAACTTGGTCTTCGGTCCATACATTCACAAAATTTTACCAAGTGGATGTAAGAAGGAATGAGGATATCGCCTTCGGGTACAGTTTTTCTTCAGGCAGCCGTATAAGTCTTCAAGGTCTGGGGGTGCCCTGCGGGTTGTGATAGACCATCACAAAGTGGCATATAATTGTGAAGTGGAAGGAAAATTATAAATGGTTTAAAAAAATTTACAATTTTTTTTACAAATATCCGAAAAGTGTGGCGTGCATTTGTATTCAGCCCCCCTGAGTAAATACTTTGTAGAATCTCCTTTCACTGCAGTTACACCTGTGAGTCTTTTTGGGTATGCGTCTACCAGCTTTGCACAACTAGAAAGTGCCTATGCCTATGGAGAGAGTCTGTGAGCAGCAATCTTCAAATCTTGCCACAGATTCGCAATTAGATTTAGGTCTGTACTCTGGGCCATTTCTAACGGATGAATATGCTTTCATCTAAACCATTCCATTCTAGCTCTGGCTGTATGTTTAAGGTCGTTGTCCTGCTGGAAGGTAAACCTCCGATCCAGTCTTTTGCTGGATGAAACAGGTTTTCATCTAAGATTGCTCTGTATTTGGCTCCATCCATCATCCCGTTGACTCTGACAATTTTCCCTGTCCCTGCTGAAGAAAAGCATCCCTACAACATTATGCTTGCCAGTACAATGTTTCATGGTGGGGATGGTGTGTTCAGGGTGATGTGCAGTGTTAATGATAAAGGATAAAAACATTATATGAGACTTTATATGAGGCTATAACAAGTAAAGTTCATCCATCCCTAAATTGAAAGACTAACTAGGGGGGAGCACAGTTGGGACTTTATATGAAGCATGCAAGATAAATGGGTACAAATATGCCTCGCCAGTAACTAGTGATGGTATGCAAACTGTTATATAATAATAAATTGTAAACAAGGAATGATTTTATATAAGGATAAAATATGTATTCCATAATGTAATACATACAATCATAATAAAATAGTAATACATGGTATTGTCGGACTCTTTTTATTCATATGAATAAGAACATCTACAATAATACCAGCATAGTACAGTGAAGATACAAATTGTTCCTGGATGGAACTGTGAGTAGCAACGTGAGTGCGCCGCCCCAGAGTACTTCCATCGGCGTCGTTCATGAGGAGGCTTGGCGTCAATCGCTAGGCGGACTCGGCCTCTTGAGTGACGGCATCTCCCCTCCCATTGGGCGCCTGCGTGACATTGGTGGTTACCCAACGCCTGTCCATTGAGTATTTATACTCCCCTCATTGTGTTCAGACACTCCTTGTGGCTGGTTGTGTGGACACTGCACCATTGAGTCTAGCACACTTGATTTAGATATCAAGGTAATATTATGTTCTCTTCTTTTTTGTTTTTCCACACCTTGGACGAGTGAAGTTATTCCACAAATCGCCTCAAGCAGTTGGATTCTACTCCATGTTACCATCCAGGAACAATTTGTAACCTCACTGTACTATGCTGGTATTATTGTATATTGTTTACATTGTCATTCATATGGATCAAGAGTCTGGCAATACCATGTATTACTATTTTTATTATGATTGTATGTATTACATTATGGAATAAAAATGTTATCCTTGTATAAAATCATTCCTTGTATAAAATCATTCCTTGTTTACAATTTTCTATTGTATAGCAGTTTGCATACCATCACTAGTTACTGGCCAGCAATATTTGTACCCATTTATCTTGATGTGCAGTGTTGGTTTTCCACCACACATAGGCCAAAAAGTTAAATTTTGGTTTCATGTGACCAGAGCACCTTCTTCCATGTTTGCTGTGTCCCCACATGGCTTCTCGCAAACTGAAAACGGGACGTTGTTTTCTTTCAACAATGGCTTTCTTCTTGCCACTCTTCTATAAAGACCAGATTTGTAGCGTGCATGACTAATAGTTGTCCTGTGGACAGATTCTCCTGCCTGAGCTGTGGATCTCTGCAGCTCCCCCAGAGTTACCATAGGTCACTTGGCTGCTTCTCTGATGAATGCTCTCCTTGTCCAGCTTGTCAGTTTAGGTGGACAGCCCTGTCTTGGTAGGTTTGCAGTTGTGCCATACTCTTTCCATTTTCAGATGATAGATTGAACAGTGCTCCGTGAGATGTTCAAAGCTTGGGATATTTTTTTTTTATAACCTAACCCTGCTTTAAACTTCACTACTTTTATCCCTGACCTGTCTGGTGTGTTCCTTGGCCTTCATGATGCTGTTTATTCACGAAGGTTCTCTAACAAACCTGAGCGTTTCACAGAACAGCTGTATTTATACTGGGGTTAATATACACAAGTGGACTTCATTTACTGGTTAGGTGACATCTGAAGGCAATTGGTTAAACTAGATTTTAGTTAGGGGTATCAGTTATTTATTGGTAAAATAGTTTGAAAAACAATTTATCATTTTCCTTCCACTTCACAATCATGTGCCACTTTGTGTTGGTTTATCACATAAAATCCCAATAAAATACATTTACATTTTTGGTTGTCGCATGGCAAAATGTGGAGAATTTCAAGGGGCATGAATACTTTTTCAAGGTACTGTATTGATTGGTTTACGCTAACGCCATAGGGTCTACAAACTATGGCATATACAGTATACTGCAATTTTTTATTTTTTTTTATACTAGTAATGGCGGCGATAAGCGACTTAAAGCGGGACTGCAATATTGCGGCTGACAATAGGACACTAACTGACACTTTGCGGGAACCAGTGGCACTAATACAGCCGTGGCCAAAAGTTGAGAATTACACAAATATGAATTTTTACAAAGTCTGCTGCCTCTTTTTTATGAAAGCAATTTGCATTTACTCCAGAATGTTATGAAGAGTGATCAGATGAATTACAATTAGTTGCAAAGTCCCCCCTTTTTTTTTTTTATTATGCATATGAATAAAACATTGTTGCATTATACCCAGTCCATTCTACCTTTGCAGTAGGTTAAAAACCTCTCTTTTTTAAAAAATCGTGTGCAGTAGTCAGCTCTTCTTCTCCCTCGAGTGTTTTTAGAGTCCACCCATCTGAACTACACCTTCCTAAACTTTTTGGGAGCCCCTCTAGCTTCGTATGTCATTTTATACATCTTAACGTCTGCGTTAACAACCTTTAGCCACATTCCAAGTGTCAGCTGTTCCTCATGAATCCACCTCCTGGCAATGTTTCCTTACTGCAAAGTACAGGATTCTAAGATAGTCTTGTATGAGCAGTCATCTCTTCCTGGTCAAAGACCCCCAGAAGGCAAAGCAAAGGGGAACATATATTTGGTAGGTCAAATTGATCTGAAATAAATTCAGATACCTGAGACCACAGTGGTTTAATCTTCGTTCATTCCCATACCATGTGGAGGAAGGTGCCCCCCCCCCCCCATGCATTCATGACAGAGTGCAGAATCCTTTCTGCGCAAACGATAGTCTCATTGGCGTATAATATACCTGGTGTAGGTATCTAAGTTGAATCATTTTATCCGTAGAGGATATAACAGATACCACATAGGTGCCCAGTACATCCTGCCACACTTCCTCTGACAACTCCAGGATGACTGCCACCCACCTTGCCTGAGCTTTGGATGCGGACCCTATTTTTTTTCCGGCCCAACTGTCCTATAGTATCTAGAAATTTGTTTAATCGGATCTGGCTCAATCAGTACCCTTTCCAGTCCCGTGTTTTAAACCTGCGGCTTATCACTTCCAGATTGAGCAATCGCTGCATGCCGCAACTGTGCATATCGAAAGAACCACGTCCTAGGTATATCAAACTGGTCTCTCAGCTGTGAAAAGGTCGAGAGACCCCCATCTTGACATATGTGATGCAGATATTTTACACCATACTTAGCCCAGGTCACCTGTCCATCTGGTAGTTTAAGAAATTCCCCCAAAGATCTGTTACACCATAAGAGGTTATTTGGAGATAGCCATAACGGCTCATCCTTTCTCCGCTGGGAGCAGAGGTGGAATATTTTCCCAGGTAGTGCCATGACTGATATTACCTTTCTCCCCGGGATCCCTTTCCTATATACCAAATTTTGCAGGGTTTCTTGTGAGGTGACAACCGCTGCCTCCAGCAGAGTAGTGGAAGTCTGGGGAAAGAGTCGCCAGTGTAAAAAAGATAATTGCGAGGCAAAAAAATAGGAACGCAAGTCCGGAAGGGCCATTCCCCCCTTTGTGACAGGTAACTTCAGGATCGTCAGAGATAGCCTGGAGGCTTTGCGACCCCCACAAAAAACTAACAATAATAGCGTCAATATGTTTGAAAGTCCGCAGTGTCACAAACACCGGGGAATTGGAGAGGATGTACAGAAATTTGGGGAGAAAGACCATCTTAAACAATCGGTGACACATTGGCTTCCAAAAAGCCTGAGATAGGAAGTTGCACCTCAATCCCCAGGTACCTAAAGGAAGATGACATTGGGATGGGACAGTCAGCATGGACCACCACTGCTATATCAATGGGGAAAAGAGATGTTTTTGCACAGTTTATTCTAAAACCAGAATAGTCTCCAAATTCCTGTATTAATTGAAAGGCCCCTGACAGGGAGGGCCCTGGATCCTGCAAGTACAGCAGCATGTCATCTGCATAAAGAGACACACGTTCTTCAAACACCCCGATTTTTAACCCGGTCAAGTTAGGAGTGGTTCTCAACTTTGCAGCCTGGGGCTCTATGGCTAGGACAAACAGGAGGGGTGCCCTGCCTGGTCCCCCTAAATACAGGGAAGGGATCTGAAATAATGCCATTCACCCTTAGCCTGACCAATGGATCTGTGTATAATAATTTCACCCATGAGCTAAAAAACGGTCCAAAGCCGAATGACTCCAGGAGGCGGAACAAATATGCCTACTCTACAGAGTCAAACGCATTTTTTTGTATCTAACGATGCCACAATTCTCCCAGAGTTGTCATGATCTGTCTAAGTTTACAAAAAGTCTCCTGATGTTTATTTGTGCACATCTTCCCTGTATAAATCCCGTCTGATCTGAGTCAACCAGTTTTGGGATGACTGTAACCTCCCTGCAAGTATTTTGGCCAAGATTTTTGTATCAACATTCATGAGCAAGATGGGACGGTAGGAGTCACACTCCCTGGGGTCCTTCCCCCACCTTAGGAATCAAAACAACCAGTGCCTCCGTCATAGGAGGCAATCTACTGTCCGACCTCGCTGCATTAAATACTTTTAACAAACGAGGTGCCAAACCATTGCGGAATGTTTGATACCACTCCACGGGGAGTCCATCTAGCCCCGGGGATTTTTGAGGGGCAAAGGAGGCTATTGCTCCCTCCACCTCCTCTACAGTTATACCTGCTTCCAAGACAGCATTTTCGTCCTCAGATACCATTGGTAGGTCAATGTCAGTCAGGTAAGTCTCTAGTGCCCCTGTCTCCTGTGAGGCACATGATCTATAAATTTCTTCATAGAATTGGGTGAATGTTCGAAGTATGTCTATTGATTCGCAAACCTCTACTCTCTGCTTGTCAAAAACAGTTTAAATGTAGACAGGAGCATATTCCGGTCTTGCAAGAAATGCCAAGAGTCTACCATTTTTATCTCCAAATTCGAAGATATGTCTACGCTGTGCCAGACTAAGCTTCGTGGTCTGGTCAGTCAGAGCAGTCTGATATCCCCTTGTTTTTTCCCGCAACATCAAGAGCTTCTCTCTAGTGGGGTCCCTAACAAACTCTGCTTCTGCTAACGTAGTCTCCCTCTCTTTAAGTTGCACTGTGGAGGCCAACAGTTTTTTTGAAACCATGCACCTCTGCAATGAACACCCCTCTCAATGTAGCTTTAAAAGCTTCCCATTGAAGAAGGGGGGATTCAGTATTTCCATTTTCAGCCCAGAAGAATTTCATAGCTTCAGTACATATTCTTCCTGGAGCCAACTCGCCTCCATCCGCCATTGATGTATACCTGGCTTCGGCCCCAAATTCAGTTCCAACAACATAGGAGAATTGTCTGATAAGGCTCTAGGTAAATGGGAAACCTTCCTAACCAATTCCATACCCTCTCCCTCAGTCAGGATAGTATCTATTCTGGAGAACGTCTTATGCGTTTCAGAATAGCAGGAGTATTCTGTAATGTCAGGATGGTGGAAATGCCAGACGTCCTTAAAACTATGAGTTGATATCCACTCCGCCAGGGGCGCTGGGGTTCCAGCTGACGCACCCAGCCTATCCAAGGCTGAGTCCACCACTGAATTAAAGTCACCCAAAATTAAGATCCTCCCCTCCGCTACCTAATACGTGGCCTTAAGCATGTTCTCTAAGTGAGAGAGCGAAAAAGTAGGAGGCACATATAAATTCACTAATGTTAGAAATTTTTTCATTACCTGTACCCCCAGTATGACATACCTCCCCTTAACGTCAGTCCTAATTGCATGTTTAGAAATGGGCATAGCTTTGGTAACTCTTGGCCACTCCCCTAGCGTAGGAGGGGTAGCTAGCATGGTATGCTCCTGCTATGTGAGCCTTTTTTAGGGAAAGAACCCTGGAGCCCTGCAAATGCGTTTCTTGTATTTTAGAGTTGAGGCCTCTAACGTTCCAGGCCAAGATTTTTAGGGTTACCTCCATAAAAGAGTAGTATAGAGTGGGGGACCACCCCCCCCCCCCCCCAATACTTAGTTAACCAGCACTACAGAACTACAGCCTTCCCTCCCATCTTACACAAAGCAGAATAGCGGCTTAATAGTAAATTACCTTTTTCACATACCCCAAATGCAGAGAGACCCAGTAAAGCATAACCCCCTATTCCCCAGCAACAAAACCTTCCCAACTTCTCCCTCCCCCTCCCTGCACCCAGCCCCAACCTGCTGGGCACTTTGTTCCCATAACCTTGTTTCAAAAAAGGTGCAAAGGTGTGACTTAGTCTCAAAAAAACATCGCCTGAAGGCGATCTTTTAGGTATAATCCCAAAGAGAGAAAAAATAGTGAAAATAAACCTGTCTTGTTATCACCTGCTGTCTTGCGCTATAAACAGAGCAGTCCTCAGGTTCACATTAAGGAGTTTGGAGCAAAAAACAAAAAAACAGCAAGAAGGGCAAAAAAAAAAACCCCCAAGTGCATGAACTTTAATATAGCAGCTTGTCAGTAGGGTCATTCCCCCGGACTGCTAGGGAACTCAACGGAGCAGGGTAACCATGCAGGTACCATATACTGGTAACATAGAGTCAGTAGAATATCAAGGAGAGTCAGCCAATAAAAATAAACCCTGAGAGAAAGAGAGGGGGGGGGGAATCACAGTCAGCACTTCACAGTACCCCTGTTCCCCCGACCTCTATCCAGTGTCCTGATCTGCGATGTATAGGCTGCTAGGGACAACATTGGGAGCTTCCTCCCCATGGGCGCCCCCGTAAATCTAACCAATCTGAGGCATCAGTAGGGGTTGTAAAAAAATAAGCTTTTCCATTGTCCACAATACGCAGTTTTGCAGAATATAACATGCTGTAGATCAGATTCAATTCTCTCAGCCTCTTCTTCACCTGCTGAAAGGAAGCTCTTTACTTCTGAGTGGTAGCCCAGAAGTCAGGGTATATAGATACTCGACATTCATTGTATTCCAGTTCAGGCCCTGTCCTGGCCCCTTTCAAAATATTCTACCGATCTCTAAAGTGCAGGATCTTTGCAATCATGAGTCTGGGGATAGCACCCTTTGGTGTTGCTCTGCCCGGGACAGGTGTGCGCTTTCTATGGCAAACATATTAGTGAAGGTATCCGGGACCATCTGCTCTTTAAGCCATCCTTCCAAAAACTCCTCAGGGTGTTTTCCCTCTGCTCCTTTAGGGAATCTCACTAACCTGATATTGTTTCTTCTCATTCGGTCCTCTATGTCAGCCATCTTTAAAGCGTGCCCCGAAAGGGTTTTTTGTGCCACATGTACATTAGTTGCCATAGGTCTAACAGTGTTCTCCAAACTTGCAATACGGCGATCAGAGGCCTGTGCTTTCTCACTCAACTTTTTCATATCAGTTTTCATAAATGAGAATTCTAGTTGCAGCTGTCCAAAATGATCGATCAATTTATTTTGGCATCCCTGTATAGCTGCCACCTCCCTGCTCCTTCTGTGAATACAGGCATCCAATCTATCCAGGGAGCTTCCTCTGCGCTTGCGGTGTTCCCTTTTGTGGTTCAGGACTCTCACCCGCTGTGACAGTGGAGATGCCAGTCTAGCAGGATCCTCCGGCCTTTGCAGCGGTGGCCATTCCTCCTCCTCCTCCTCCCGCCGAGCGCTGGCACCATCTTGGGATCCCCAGGCGAAGCGTGCTAGCCGATCTACGGACGTTTTTGGCCAGGGTGGCCCGTATTTAACCATCCCCTGGCGATCTCGGGGTGATCCCGAGCACATACCCCAGCAGTCCCGGGCACTATCAGAGCGATATGCTCACAGGATCATGGCAATATTTCGAACCTGCAGGGAGAGCTCCTTTCCAAGCTTCCTTGCATGCCGCACGCTAGCTCCGCCCCCCCAAAGTTCCCTTTTGCTATGAAAATTAACTTAATGCCATAAAAAACATTTCCACTGCATTTGTGAAGAATGCTTCAGAGCGCCCAAGAAGGTCCAGTAAGCGCCAGGACCGTCTCCTACAGTTGAGTCAGCTGCTGGATGGTGGCACCACCAGTGCTGAGCTTGCTTAGGAATGGCAGCAGGCAGGTGTGAGTGCATCTGCACGCACAGTGAGGTGAAGACTTTTGGAGGATGGCCTGGTGTCAAGAAGGGCAGCAAAGAAGCATCTTCTCTTCGGGAAAAACATTAGGAACAGACTGATATTCTGCAAAAGGTACAGGGATTGGACTGCTGAGGACTGGGGTAAAGTCATTTTCTTTGATGAACACCCTTTGCGATTGTAGGGGGCATCCGGAAAAAAACCTTGTCCGGAGAAGAAAAAGTGAATGCTACCATTCATGTGTGTGGTTGCTTCTCCGCCAAGGGAGTGGGCTCACTCACAATTTTGCCTAAGAACACAGCCATGCATAAAGAACAGTACAAAAACAACCTCTGAGAGCAACTTCTCCCATCCATCCAAGAACAGTTTAGTGAGGAAAAATGCCTTTTCCAGCATGATGGAGCACCTTGCCATAGGGCAAAATAGATAACAACTAAGTGGCTTGAGGAACAAAACATCAACATTTTGGGTCCATGGCCAGGGAACTCAGCCCAGACCTTAATCCCTTTGAGAACTTGTGGTCAATCCTCAAGAGGTGGGGGGGGGTCAAAAAAAACATTGATTGTGCAAGAATGGTCTGTCATCAGGCAGGATGTGGCCCAGAAGTTAATTGACATGATGCCAGGGCGAATTGCAGAGGTCTTGAAAAAGAAGGGTCAACACTTCAAATATTGACTCTTTGCTTAGCCACTTGCCGACCCGGCCATAGTGGAAAGATGGCTATAGTGCAGTCGGCTAGTTCTCGGAGGACATCCTCCCGAAACTTGCACTTCCCACATGCCCCATGGAGCGCACACGCGTTAGTGTCAGTGCTAGCTGGGTTCATGAGACCCGGTGCATCAAGGATCGTGGTAAAGGATCAATGACATATGTGCCCATCAGTGCCACCTGTGTCACTACAGTGCTCATCTGTGCCAATCAGTGCAAATCAAAGGGACAGTGTAAAGAACAAAAATTGAAATTGTGTATGTATGTGTAGATATATATGTATGTATGTGTGTGTGTGTGTGTGTTTGTATGTATATGTGTGTGTGTGTGTGTGTGTGTGTGTGTGTATATATATATATATATATATATATATATATATATATATATATATATATATATATATATATATATATATATATACATACATATACATATACATTTTACAGTTGTACTCATAAGTTTACACACCCTGGCAGAATTTGATTTCTTGCGATTTTTCAGAGAATATAAATGATAACACGAAAACATTTCAACCATGTTTACTCTTTTTAAATCATAATCGCAACAAACTACCCAAATGACCCTGATCAAAAGTTGATATACCCTGGTGATTTTGGCCTGATAACATGCACACAAGTTGATACAAAGGGGTTTGAATGGCTATTAAAGGTAACCATCCTCACCTGTGATCTGTTTGCTTGTAATTAGTGTGTGTGTGTGTGTGTATAAAAGGTCAATGAGTTTCTGGGCGCCTGACAGACCCTTGCATCTTTCATCCAGTGCTGCACTGACTTTTCTGGATTCTGAGTCATGGGGAAAGCAAAAGAATTGTCAAAGGATCTGCAGGAAAAGGTAGTTGAACTGTATAAAACAGGAAAGGGATATAAAAATATTTCCAAGGAATTGAGAATGCCAATCAGCAGTGTTCAAACTCTAATCAAGAAGTAGAAAATGAGGGGTTCTGTTGAAACCAAATCACGGTCAGGTAGACCAACTAAGTTATCAGCCACAATTGGCAGGAAAATTTTCGGGATGCAAAGAAAAACCCACAAATAACTTCAGGTGAAATACGGGACTCTGTTAAGATGCACAATAAGGAAGCACATGAAGAAAGATGGGCTGCATGGTCGAGTCGCCAGAAGAAAGGGATTACTATGCAAATGCCGCAAAGTATCCCGCTTACAATACGCCAAGCAGCACAGAGACCAGCCAAACCTTCTGGCATAAAGGCATTTGGAGTGATGACACCGAAATTGAGCTTTTTGGTCACAATCATAAACACTACATTTGGTAGAGGAGTCAACAAGGCCTATGATGAAAGATACACCATTCCTACTGTGAAACACAGATGTGGATCGCTGATGATTTCACCATGATTTGGTCAAAATTGATGACAAGATGAATACAGTATGTTATCAAAAAATACTGGAGGAACATTTGCATTCAGCAGCCAGGAAGCTGCGCATGGGACGTACTTGGACGTTCCCAACATGACAATGATCCAAAACCCACAAGGCCAAGACGACCTGTCATTGGCTACAGCAGAATAAAGTTAAGGTCCTGGAGTGGACGTCTCATTCTCCTGACCAATATAATTGAGCCACTCTGGTGAGATCTCAAACATGCAGTTCATGCAAGACAGACCAAGAATTTACAGGAACTGGAGGCTTTTTCCAAGAGGAATGGGCAGCTTTACCATCTGAGAAGATAGTCTCATCCACAAATACCACAAAAGACTTCAAGCTGTCATTGATGTTAAAGAGGGCAATACACTGTATTAAGAACTGGAGTATGTAAACGTTTGATCAGGGTCATTTGGGTAGTTTCTCACTAACCATGAGTGAAAGAAAAGTTTGTGTTGTCATTTATATTCTCTGAAAAATTGCCAAAAAATCATAAATTCTGCAGGGTATGTAAACTTATGAGCACAACTGTACATACGTGTGTGTGTATATATGTATATATATATATATATATATGTGTGTGTGTGTGTATATATATATATATGCACCTCACCCCTTGGATTGTTTCTATATTATTATTATTAATATATATATATATATATATATATATATATATATATATATATATATATATAACAATCCAAGGGGTGAGGTGCACATCAGTCACAGTTGGTTGTGCTTGGAAATCAAGCCTTCCCACAGGCTTCGCTATAGAGAAAATTCAAAAGATGGGATTCCTGCACAAACACTATTTATTAGAAAAAGTTCATCAAAAAGACACCAACATGACATCCTAAAATCAGGCATACATGATATAAACGTTTTTCGGGCTATTGTAGATCGCGCCCTTCCTCAGAGAATCATGCCTATCAAGTGATCATACATGCAGTAATATATATAGTCCACTAACAATTAAAGTGAAAGAACAATTTATCTGGAACCTAACAATCAATTAAATTATCAAAGTATATCATCAATTTTAAATACAAATTTTCTGTGATCTTGGAATCAAAGGTCACAAGCAGAAACGAAAAATAGGCTCACACCGTATAGATATAGTGATCAGGAATCCTAAAAATAAATGAAATAAACATAAAATAAATAATATTTAGGCCGGTGTAAGCAAGGGACGGAATCGACAATGGACTTGACCACTTATGCGGTACACAATTTTTCTTCTGTTTCTTTAAGTGACATTGAATTACAGGTTTTAAACAAGGGACTTGACTTTAGTCCGAAAGCAAAGATGGACACATTTGTATTAAGACAAAATCTTTATCGTTTTTACAGATGCATCTGTTTAAAGGCTTTTTATTCCTCTAAACCTGCGGTGAATAATGTCAGTCTGCTGCCCTTATCTATTTTTAATTTAGGGTTAAAAAACAAAAGTGGCTTTGTTCCTCCTTCATCTAGTGCAGCAGCTGAATTATCATAATGGGAGGGATCATATTCCAAAAAATATGACATAAGGAAATGATGGCTCTTTCCTCCTTGGCCGCATGTAAAGAAATCACTATCTAGCCGGCTGACAAAGGCAGCTGGATAGAGGGAAATTCAGACAGTTTGCAGATCCTCAAGTATATAAACGTCTAGAAACGAATCCCACATTACGTGTTCTGAATAGGATTAAAAAGGTGGTTGGTCAAGCAGTAGGAAATAACATCATAGATGTCAGTACACAAACTTATTTAATTTCTGAACATCCAGTGACTCCAATTTATGTACTTCCTAAAATACATAACGATCCCATTAATCCCCCAGGCCGACCCATTGTGTCTAGCACTGCATCAGTAAGTATGTGTAAATATGTGTCCCTCGCGCTACTTGGAGTATTCAGATAGTCTAAAATAAGTAAACAATAGTGCTGTGCGGCAAAATGTGGCGTGTTCACAAGTACACAAATAAAGGTAGGTATAAAAAGAATTTCGCGCAATAATAGCTAAAATAAATAAATATAAAGTGCAATATGAAAAGTGACCAGTAGTAGGCGCTGGTGCTTGAAGGTCAAATGAGTGGTAATGGCTTATCAATTAATAAATAAATATAAACACATAGGTAACTAGCAATAAATATATGAATAGATTAATTAAAATAAATATATACTCCTATATGTGACTAGCAATAAATATGGCAAATGATTTGTCAGATATTTAGTGTCATATGCGTATAAAAACCTGAATAAGGCAATCATAATCTGTGCAGCAGTCAATGTGCATATAGCAATGTAAAATTGAGTGAATCCATGACTAGTGAAACAAGAATAAATAAATATATAAAATGATATAAGAGAATCAATAAATATAAAGTGGTATTAAAATATCAGGATAAAATAACAATAGTGAATAGGTGATCAGGTGGTTCCAAAATGGATAAAAATAATAGGTTCAGGTAGTCCCAGAATGGATAAAAATAAATGAAGCAGAGTCCAAATTGATCCGTCGGATCCTACTGGTGAAGTGGTATGTGATCAGTCACAACCATCACGTAGATCGTACAGTAACAAATTCAATTGTGACAGTTCATCCAAATGGTCAACACTTTCTGGATATTTAAAAAAAAATCGGTAGAAACTTGGTCCTGGTTTCCATATATTTTGAATCCAATCACTGGTCTCCCAGAACTCTCACCTTAATAATGTTAAAGTAAAGCCTTTCAGGGGTATCCTATAGCCCCAGGTGGTTTGGGTACAGATGTTCAGCAAACGTTGTAAAAGTAAGGAACTTCTCCTTTAAGGGCGTTTAAAACCTTAAAACCTGCAATCCTCAGTGTCACAATGACACAGCGCCAGGGGAAGAAGAAAGGGAAGCCTCCACTAGTGTAGTAGTTTAAATAACAATTAAAGATGTTTATTAAAGTATCAAGGTGGACTCTTACATAAAAGGAATAAAAACAGGCATAAAGGGTTAAATGCTTTCAGGCGTTCTCAGCACCTTCTCACGTCTCCTTGTGTGCTTCTCTGCCTACGGCCACTCCCTACGCGTTGCGACACGTCACGTGTTTTCCATCTTTTTTTGTTTAGCAAAAAATAAAAACCCCAGCTGTGATTAAATACCACCAAAAGAAAGCTCTATTTGTGGGAAAAAAATGATAAAAATTTAATTTGGGTACACTGTTGTATGACCGCGCAATTGTCATTCAAAGTGCGTCAGCGACGAAAGCTGAAAATTGGTCTGGGCAGGAGGGGGGTTTAAGTGCCCAGTAAGCAGGTGGTTAAGGACACTTCTTATTTACAATTAGCCGGAGCAGCGATGGGTAGTAATGTAGCGCCACCTTATGCTAATGCATTTATGGATATGATAGAACAAGCTTTCATATTCCATTGTACATTATTCAATGAACACTGTACAGTTTGGTACAGGTTCATTGATGACGCCTTTGCTATATGGACTGGGGATTTACACTCATTATCTTTGTTCAATTATTTAAATTCACTAATTCCTGGCTTGAAATTTAACATGATGAGTAACTCTGCGGGTTCCATTCTTGGATACACTTTTATCCATCAAGGATGGACATATAGTCAGTGACTTATATAGAAAACCCACTGACCGCAATCAATTGTTGTTTTCTGGCATTTTTAAATCTATCCCACATAGCCAATTGAAACGTGTAACTAGAATCACCAGTGAAACAAATACTTGTAACATCAGATTAAATAAGACCGGCTGCGACAGCGAGGTTATCCAATTGACATTGTACATTCTGAACGTGTCAATATAAATAATAATACTTTATCTGTTGGAAACTCAGGTCGCAGAATGCCGTTCACCTCCAAATTTCATCCTTTTTCACATAAGGTTAACATTATATATAATTTTAATAATTAATAACATTATTAAGAAAAATTGGTCTTTGTTACAAAGTGCTTATCCTTGGGTTTTCTGAATTTATTAATCCCCCATTACCATCATACCGACAAGGTAGGACGATTCGTGACAAATTGGTGAAATCTGATCAATATTCAATATCAAGCTCCAGGGTAACCTTTTTAGGTCCTAAAAATACGGGTTCATTCCCATGTCTTTGTTGCATTCAATGCTTGTGCATGATAAAAGGGAAAAGTTTTCCTTACCCTCTTAGGGTCTATGATATTCCGATCACTATAGAGATAGGATGATTGACAAGTATAGTGATCTCTCTATGTGGTGTACATTATCAAATGTCCCTGTGGACTGCATAGCCCACCACAAGTACTCGATTAGGGACAAACTTGTTAAGCTCCCCTTAGACAGACCCTTTGTTGAGCAGGGACACAGTGTCACAACTAAGATTTATGGTGATAGATGGCATTTCTTAAAACAGACGTGGAGGGGACAGGGAAATGGCTCTAAGGAAAAGGTAAGTTAGCTGGATCCATCGACTGGATACACTCCAGCCGAAGGGGTTAAACTCCCACTTTGACTTATATTTATTTCTTTAAATATGATGATGAGATGTTTAGATGAATTGTCTTTTTAGATAAGATTATTAAATTTATATAAATTTTTGTTATTTATATATATATATATATATATATATGTGTGTGTGTGTGTTTATACCTCTATATCTATCTATCTATTTATATATATATATATATATATATATATATATATATATATTATATATATATATATATATATATATATATATATATATAACTTTTTTTTGAATGTTCAGTTTGTTGGATTGCTGTCTGGTGCTGATCGTTTGTGCGATCCTATGCAGAGCCCATGTATGAGCCCATGTATGTGGTTGCACACATGTATCAGCACACACTGATAAACATATAGTGTAGGGTCTATGTATGGGGTTACACGCATGTATTGACACACACGGATGAATACATAGTGATGGCTATGTTATATATAAATACATTATTTCTTTTTGATTTAGGTTTTTTTCATCTCATACATTATTATTATTATAATATTTATTTTATGTTTATTTAATTTATTTTTAGGATTTCAGATCACTTTATCTATACGGTGTGAGCCTCTTTTTTCGTTTCTGCTTGTGACCTTTGATTCCAAGATCACAGAAAATTTGTATTTAAAATTGATGATATACTTTCATAATTTAATTGTTTGTTAGATTGGTTCCAGATAAATTGGTTCCAGATAAATTGGTTCACTTTAATTGTTAGTGGACTATATATATTACCGCATGTATGATAATTTGAATAGGCATGATTCTCTGAGGAAGGGCGCGATCTACAATAGCCCAAAAACGTTTATCATGTATGCCTGATTTTAGGATGTCTTTTTGCTGAACTTTTTCTAATAAATAGTGTTTTATGCAGCAATCAAATTTTTTTTAATTTTTTCTTATATATATAATTTAAAGCGCCCCTGTCCCAGAAGTGACCACATACGTAGGTCACGCCCACATATGTAAACAGTGCTCAAACCACACATGAGCGTTTATCGCTGCGAGCATCAGAGTGAGTACAATAATTCTAGCACTAGACCACCTCTGCAACTCTAAACTGGTAGAAATTTTGAACGTGCTGCCTATGGAGATTTTTGGCACCATTTCACAAGCATGCACAATTTTAAAGATTGGCATGTTGGGGGATTTATTTACTTGGCGTAACATCATCTTTCATATTTTACAAAAAATAAGAAATGTCCTTCATCAGAGCCCAACTCTGATGAGGTTGTGATGGGCTCTGATGGACATTCCTTCAAAACGCATCAGCCAGCAGATACCCTGGTGAGGTCCTCCTTGCGCTAGAAGCTTTGGCAAAGTCAGGAGATAGTAGCCCATGTAGTGTCCGGATGAGCACATGCACTACCTATGTTTGTGAGTAGTTACATTTTTACATTTGATCTTCAATAAAATTGTTGTTGGAGGATGCACTAGGCCAGTGCACCCTTTTTTATCTATTTCCCACACTGATACCTATATATTGCATCCCCTAAAATACTCTATTTATACTAACATGTCGGTTCTAGCTATTACCATACTAAAATAGATACATTTTACCAAAAGTATTGGGTCACCTGCCTTTACCCGCAAGTGAACTTCCCAGTCTTAGTCCGTAGGGTTCAATGTTGAGTTGGCACACCCTTTGCAGCTATAACAGCTTCAACTCTTCTGGCAAGGCTGTCCACAAGGACACTTATGTTGGCGAGAAGGCCTGGATCCGCTCTAATTCATCCCAAAAGTGTTCTGTCGGGTTGAGGTCAGGCCAGTCAAGTTCCTCCACCCCAAACTCGCTCATCCATGTCTTTATGGCCATCCCCAAACTGTTCCCAGAAGGTTGGGAGCATGAAATTGTCCAAACTTCTTCCTTCACCACTTATGCCGCATACACACGATCGGAATTTTGGCCAGCAAAAGACAGATGAGAGCTTTTGGTTGGAAAATGCGACCGTGTGTATGCTCCATCAGACTTTTGCTGGCTGAATTCCGGCCAGCAAAAGATTGAGAGCAGGTTCTCAATTTTTCGGTCGGAAAAAGTTTCAATCGGAAATTCCGATCGTCTGTATCAATTCCGACGCGCAAAATTCCTACGCATGCTCGTAATTTTCTCGGCTCGTCGTAGTGTTGTACATCACCGCATTCTTGACGGTCGAAAGTTCAGCAAACTTTTGTGTGACCGTGTGTATGCAAGCCAAGCTTGAGCGGAATTCCGTCGGAAAAACCATCCAAGATTTTTCCTACGGAAAATCCGCTTGTGTACGTGGTGTACGTGGTATTGGAGTAACTCCCCTCTGGGTAATCTATGTACATTGCAGGGATTTTAACAAGCTTTGTTGCAGATTTCTACCTTTTTGTTATTCTGAAGAAAAAGGTGTTTGTGTCCATGTGCAGAGTGAAGGAGTATGGGAGTGGTTTAATAATTATCAATCCGCTGCTGCACCTGCATGGCTCTAATGAGGAAATTGGCAGGGTCATCCTTTAATTCTTGACCTTAGGGTTATTACGCCACTTCAGGAGAGGACTAGGCAGAACATGTAACGCATGTAAAAAACCGCAAGACTGCACAGCACCGCCCAGGGGGCGGTCCCTCTGGCTATAACCCCTCGCCCTGCTTCCTGCAGCTGAGTTTTTTTTCTGCCTAGTGTAGGAGAAGGACTTTTTTTGATCCTGTGATCTACAATCAACAGCCGGGCTCGGTGACAGGCTGGATAATATAGATCCTGGTAGTCTCCCCAGCCTGGCCATCGAGTGTGAGCAGACCCTAGCTACGGCCTGGGTTGGCCACGACATGCCCCTTCGGCTCCAGTGAGCTTTATGCTCCGGGGCACACATATGACCGGGCTACTGCTGTCCGTGTCAGTGTGCCGTGGCCAGCAGCCACCCCATACTGCTCGGGTGATGGGTCTGAGGTGGAATGCGTCCAGCAATCCCGACAGGAGGGGTAAGTATGGCTCTCCCTATCTCGGCAGGACAGAGCAGCTGGGCATTCCCTGGGAGGTTGACTAGGGAGTCTCACTCTCCCTTTCCTCTCTCCCTGTCCCTCATTCCCTCCTCCCCCTGCTGGGGCTGCTGTGTGACTGGACATGAGGTGCGGTGTATGTACCTGTCCGGGGGTCCTCCGGGGGAGGCTCCAGCAGGGGGCTGCGCTGGCCGTTAAGGTTTTTTTTGTCTTTTCTGCCCTTTTTTATTCACTGTGAGGTGTTTGGGCTGTTTTACATGAGGTAAGGCTGCCGCCCATTTGCTGAGGCCAAGGCCATTTTCTAGTAGTTTATGCAGTGTTTGTGCCACAGCCATTTTCTAGAAGGTTTGGCGGCCGCTTTCTAGTAGTCTGTGCAGTGTTTGTGCCACAGCCATTTTCTAGAAGGTTTGGCGGTCGTTTTCTAGTAGTCTGTGCAGTGTTTGTGCCACAGCCATTTTCTAGAAGGTTCGTCGACCATTTTCTTGTAGCCTCAGTGTGATTTACCTCTAGTGCTGGTGTCTGTTTACCTCAGAACAGCGCGGTTTTTACTCTGGGTAGCACTCGATCAGGGTGGTGAGTCCTGCGGGGGTGCCCCTCAGTCTGCTAGGAGGGTGGGACTTGTGTACCTTGCCTTAAGTCCCTAAGTTGTGGCAGGCGAGTGAGGGTCAGCATGGCGTCAGAAGCTGGTGCTTCTTACCCAGACATCCCTGTTATTGCAACAGGCTCACCTGCTAAAACTGCGGTGCCCATGGACACTTTGTCGGCGGCCCTGGAGACCTTATGTTGCCAGGGTAGAAGCGGTGTGTGGGCTCAAGCGGTGTGTGGGGGGTAAAAAAATGCCCCCTTCCGTCTTCTGGGGAAAGCTCTGATTCAGACTCGGGCCCCGCAGTGACTGGCGGCCCCTGTTCTGACATGTCAGAGGATGCGGACCAGGACCGTTCGGACAGTGAGACTGACTCTGTGTCCGGGTTAGGGCAGGGAAAAGCGCTAGTGGGAGCACTTATTACTGCGGTGTGGGATACCCTGAGAATACAGGATGCAGCAGGAACTTCTGCTGAGGTGGAGGTCCCTTTTGGGTCCCGAAAACCGGCCCGCACAACTAAGGTGTTTTTGTATTTGACTTATTTTGATAAGTTCATCTACAAGGAATGGGGAAGCCCACAGCGGGCCTTTTCAGTCCCAAGAAGAATGGCGGTGCCTCCTGAAAAAATGGACGACGACTCTGGTCGTTGACCCCCTGGTATCCAGGTTAAATAAAGTAGCCACAATTCCAGTAGAAGGGACTCCTGCCTTCAAGGACCCTACCGACAGGAGGGCCAAGGCAGTGGCACGGTCCATGTTTACGGTAGTGGGGTCAGCGTTACGACCTGTGCTGGCCATGGCCTTGGTGTCGCAGACGCTTACTGAATGGGCAAAGTTGTTGCACCGTGAATTGGAGAAGCAACAATTTCCCCCAGTCTGCGTAGAATTGGATGATCAGTTGGTGCATGGCCTTAAGTATGCCTGCGATGCGGCTCGGGATACGGTCCCCCTGCTCTCTAGAGCATCAGTATCAGCAGTGGTGCTACGGGGGCTGATTTGGCTAAAATGCTGGTCTGGGGACCAGGCATCTAAAAAAGCACTGCCGGATTTGCCCTTCCAAGGTGAGAGGCTATTTGGAGCTTCGCTGGATGACATTATTTAAAATGTTACTGGTGGGAAGAGCACGTTGCTCCCACAGTCCAGGAAGGGTAAGGAGCCACACCGTAGGCAAAGGCCCTCTTTTTCCACTCTAAAACGTCTTTGTCGGGGCGTGGCCAAGATGACGCAGCGAGCGGACGTGTTGTGCTCCTGCTCCGAATCCTGATCCTTTCCTCATCCTGCAGAGGATTCTCCCGGGACCTGCTGCCAATCCTCCGGACATCTCCCCGGGGCACTTGGGGAATGCGTAGGAGCAACAAGGGATCCCAAAAGAGACGAGCCGCGGAAGTTGCCCGCACGCCGCCGAAACCTGGGCCTGCGCCATTGCCCACGTGCCACATGGAGACACAGACAGCATCCTCCGACGGGGCCATCCAGGAGGGATCTCCGTCCTTTGACGCGCTCATGCAGGCCATCGCGGGTTGCCGGTCGGCACTCACGGTCAAGATCGACCATGTGCAGGCCGAAACAGCATTGATCCGCCGTGATATGGACAAATTCAGGGAGCGGGTGGCAGAGACGGAGAGACGGATCTCGGGGGTGGAAGATGCACAACGGGACCACCACACAGATCTACAGATCCTCAAGTCCAAGGTGAAGGCCCTGGAGGTGAGGGCCGAGAACCGGAACCGCCGGAACAATCTCCGGGTCCTCGGCCTCCCGGAGGGGGTGGAGGGGACGGATCCGGTGGCCTATATGGAGCAACTTCTCCCCACCCTGCTACCAAGGGCCCGTTTCTCCCCTCATTTTTCCATTGAACGGGCGCATCGGATGCCGGCCCTTAGAGGCCCACCTGGAGCGCCGCCGCGCACTTTCATCTTTAAATTACTCCACTACAGGAATAGAGACACGGTGCTCCGCTCGGCCAGGGCTCAGGGTGAGCTGAAACTAGACAACGCTAGAATCCTCATCTTTCCTGACTACTCTGTTGAAACACAGAGGCAACGGAAGTCTTTTGATCCTGTGCGGGCCATCCTCAGAGCCAAAGGCATCAAATACAGCATGCTTTTTCCTGTTTTCCTGCCAAGCTGCGAGTTCAGGATGGAGAACGCACCCAATTTTTCACCTCACCCAGAGAAGCGACAGCATGGGCCGAGTCACTGCGTACCTGAGTACACCTGACAACATCTACTAACTGTGAGTATGTTCCGGGGGGGAGAGATACTGTGACCTTTTGGCTACCCACACTCAGAGGGGGGAATATTGTGTGCTGGTATGGTATACCATCTCCCGCCAGCCATGCTGTCCCCTTATGATGTCTTGAAGCGGGCTCCCCTGAAACCCCCTCCATGATTGAGAGAACCTGACTGCCCATTCCACTGGCACTTCGGGACCCCCCCCCCCTGTTGAGCTGGGGTCAGGAGATTCTATGATACAGCTAGAGGGACAGACGGCTGCTATGAACAAGATCCTCCCCCACTTTGCCCCTTCCCCCCCTCTCCTATTGCAAGAATATTGATAACCCCTTGAACTGTGCTGGAAGGGAGCAGCCTGGAAACCACCTGCACTATAGGACCCAAGTCTTTTTGCACCCCTTGGCCCCGCTTCTCCCCCCCCTCTGAGGCCTACCCCCCCCCCCCACCCGGAACCTGGATGTAGCCCCTAGCTGATTTGGTACAATGCTGGACTATTAGCCCGGATGAAGAACACTACTGAAATACCCGAGAGATCCTCAGGTCGTATCCTTCATTTGATTCCAAAGTTTACTTGACTGTTTACTGGAAAGGGGCCTGTTGCCTCTTGCTCACAGCCTCCATGTTCAGCGTATATGCTGACACTTGTTTTGGGACACAAGCCCTCCTCCGGGGGCATGGGGGGGGGCGGGGTGGGGGGGAGTTTGGGAAAGTTGAGCCGAGTTACTGGCTCCCAGTTGATGTTTACCTATGGCATGAGAGAAACGGTGTTGCTAATTATGTATGCGCTATTGTGGGGACTCTGCATTCTCCCCAGCTCAGTTTTAGCTGGATGGAGACTGTCGGACCCTGAGATGTGTAAAGACCCTCCTGACAACATGTGGTATGATAACGATGGCTGCACTTGATGTCCTCTCCTGGAACACACGGGGTATGAATTCCCCAATAAAAAGGTCTTTAGTCTTTCAATACATTAAAAAACACAATCCGCATATATGTGTGTTGCAGGAGACGCATCTGGTGGGTAGCAAAACACTAAGCCTTAAGAAACCGTGGGTGGGACACCACTACCACTCTACCTACTCTAATTTTGCTAGGGGTGTTGGTGTACTGGTTGCAAAGACCCTGCCTTTTAAACTCCTAGACCTGGTCCTAGACCCTGACGGCAGATATGTACTGATATATGCCTTGATTCATAGTGTCCCTTGGGTCATAGCGGGTGTGTACCTGCCCCCCCCCCCCCCCGCCTCCATCAAACTCCTGAACCTACTTACGGCCAAGCTAGCTCAATTCCCTCCGGATAATGTGGTACTGATGGGGGACTTCAACCTTGTCCCGGACTCTGACAGGGATAGGTGTGCAGCTGCAGGCGCAACCCGTCAAGGACTGGCAGCCTGGGCGGACACCTATGGATTTACGGATGTGTGGATGTGGAGGCACCCCCAGTCCAGAATGTTCACTTGTCACTCTGCCACACACAGGTCATTCTCTAGAATTGACCTTGCATATGTGGCGGCCCCTGTCCTCCCCAGAGTCCGGAACATCACTATCCTCCCTACAGGAATTTCGGACCACGCCCCAATACTGCTCTCCCTGGAGCTGACCTCGGCCCCATCGGACAGACTCTGGAGACTCTCTAGGTTCTGGGTTACTGACGCAGATGTGGAGACTAGGTTCCATGATACGCTGACACTGTTTTGGGAAGCAAATTCCGGGTCAACTGGAATGAATTTTACATGGGAAGCCTTTAAGGCCTCATCGAGGGGCCACTATCAGTCCATTATTGCGGCGGTGCGTAGGGAGCGGAGGGCAGATTTGGAGAGGGTGGAGAGGGAGGCGCCTGAGGAAGAGGCTCTCTATGTTAGAACCCGGGACCCATCACACTATATCCAACTTCAATCCCTGACACAACAAGCTTTACTCATACACACGGCCCTTACGCATAAGAAGCTCCTTCACCAATCCCAACGGATTTTTGAACAGGGAGAAAAAACAGGACGCCTCTTGGCATGGCTGTCTAAAGAACAGTCTGGTATGGCGACCATTGCCCAAATACAGGGTCCGGATTGAACCTTACTATCTACCCCCCAGGACATCAACCAATGCTTCGCCAACTATTACCAACACCTTTACACCTCCAGGGTATCCTACGACCAGACCGACCTCGTGAACTACCTTGACGAAATAGACATACCGGTCCTCAATACCGCCACCGCTAACAAATTAGATGCCCCAATAAAGATAGAGAGATACAGTCAGCCCTCAAGGGAATGCAGACAAACAAAACACCAGGCCCGGACGGACTCCCGGTGGAATTCTACAAGACATATTTGGAGGACATAGCCCCCAAACTCTTGCAAACACTGACACAGGCCGCAGAATTAGGATCCCTGCCAGACTCCATGAGTGAAGCCGTGATAGTGGTCATCCCTAAGCCAGGCAAGGACCCCCTACTCTGTTCCTCCTACCGCCCCATTTCCCTCCTTAATGTTGATGTCAAGGTAGTAGCGAAGGTCCTGGCAAACCGGCTAAACACAGTTATCACGGCCCTGGTCCATCCAGACCAGACCGGGTTCATGCCGGGACGGGGCACGGATATTAATATCCGTCGGCTGCATACCCATATTGCATGCGCAGCCCCAGACACCTCGGGGGTGGTGGCCTCACTCGACGCAGAGAAGGCTTTCGACTCGGTCGAGTGGGGCTACCTCTGGTCGGTCATCTCCAGATACGGCTTTGGCCCGAAGTTCCTCGGATGGCTCCAAATGCTGTATGCGCACCCCAGGGCCCGTATACGCACAGATGGCACACTGTCGGCTCCCTTTCTCCTTGAGCGAGGGACCCGCCAGGGATGTCCCCTGTCTCCAACCCTCTTTGCCCTCGCCCTTGAGCCCCTTGCAGCACACATTAGGAAGGACCCCCAAATTAAAGGTATACGGGTAGATTCCCTAGAAGAAAAACTCTCCTTATACGCGGACGATTCCCTGCTTTACCTCGCTGATAGTTCCACCTCCCTTGACTCGGCTCTGGCACAATATGATAAGTTTGCACAATATTCAGGGGTTCGCATTAACTGGGACAAATCAATCCTATTCTCACTACGCCCCTTGGCACCGCAGCCCCCCTCCCACACGCCCTTGCAGTGGGTAGAGACCTTTACATACTTAGGGGTTAAAATAGGTTCCACAACGAAAGGCTACATAGCTAGGAATTTACTCCCTCTCTTGACTCAACTGACGCAAAGCTGCACTAATTGGCGCAACCTCCCCCTCACTCCAGTAGGGAGAGGCAACTTAATAAAAATGATTTATCTACCCACATTTTTATACTTCTTCCGACAGACGCCCACGCCTATCCCCCGCTCCTTTTTTAGGAAGATAGACAGCATAGTGACTTCTTTTATCTGGGCAGGACGCCCTCCCCGGGTGGCCAGACGTTCTCTGTACCTCCCTCTGTCCGCGGGGGGTCTAGCTCTCCCGAACTTCCTGGTTTACTACTGGGCAGCAGTCCTTTTAACAGTCCGGTGGTGGTTCTCTCAACCTAAGTTGAACCCTGCAGTAACACTTGAAGCAGCTCTCCTGGGATCATACGCGGCCCTCTCCAACCTAGTCTATAGGGGACCCAGGGCACATCCCCGGGTCACTGACCCTATGAAGACCACTATTCGGGTGTGGCAGACCTCCAGAACTGTGGGACTGAAGCCTCACACGCACTCCCCGCATACCCCGTTATGGGGCAACCCCCTCCTCCCACACCTCAACTCGGTTCCAGACCCAGCAGTCTGGGCCAGTTATGGGATAGTGAACCTTAAACATGTAATGACGGATGGGAGGGTGGCGACATTTCAGACCCTGAAGCAGAAGTATCACCTACCTCAATCCTTTCTCTTTAGATACTGGCAACTGAAGCATCACCTCGCAGTTCCCGGAAAGGATTACCCTTGAACCTGATTCCATAGAAAGACTGCTTAGCTCCGCGGTTATGGGGAAACCCCTCTCCTCTCTGTACTTCTACCTTACGGCGGCTCACGACACTAACACGACGACACTCTTCCATAAGTGGAAGGCTGACATTCCCGACCTCACGGAAGAAACCTGGGAGGACCTGGTCTCCGCTTACATCCCGTCCATGATTGCATCCAGGGACCACTTTATCCAACTAAAGTTCCTGCATAGGGCATATTATACCCCGCAGAGACTTGCCAAGATTTATCCCTCCCTGGACCCAATGTGTACGCGATGCAACCAAGCCAGTGGCTCCTTTCTTCACATGGTATGGACCTGCCCGAGGATCCAGCCTTATTGGAGGGCGGTGGCCGACACTGTGGGGAAAAAAGCTGGTCTAGATCTTATGCTGGACCCCCTGTTCTTCCTGCTTAGCCACCTTGGAGACGTGGAGGGGGATAGATACACCAAACTGTGCATAACTTTCCTACTGTTCTATGCCAGACGAGAGATCCTTTTGCGTTGGAGGGGTCCGGAGGTGCCCACTGGGGCCACTTGGGAATCCACCGTGAATAGAGCGCTGCCTCTTTACAAAATTACATATGAAAGCAGAAATTGCCCTGCTAAATTCACTAAAGTGTGGTCTGCATGGATGGATGGAGGCGGGGAGGGCCCCCCCAGCCCTTAACGATCACTTATTGTTATCAAGAAGTAAGGCTGCCTGAACTGGGATGTGCACCTCTCCCTTCTCCTTGACCCCTTTCCCTGCTCTCCCCCCGCCCCCTTCTTCCCCCCCCTCCTCCCCCCCCCTCCTCTCCTCTCCTCTTTCCTACCTCCTCTCCCCTTCCCTGTCTTCCCCCCCCCCCCCAGGGTGTTAGGGATCTAACATGATTACGCATGCTATCCACCTGCTTCTAATGAACAATGCGACACCTAATGATGTGATACACGGTATATCCTCTGTAGGTTCTATCTGCAATACTCGTAACGTTGATAATCTGTTTTGTTCTTTCTTGACCAATGTATAAGATCTGTCAATGCCTAGTATTTACTTGTTATTTTCGAAATAAAAAACTTTACTGTTAAAAAAAACGTCTTTGTCGCCCGCCCAGGTCGGCAGGTAAGCGATCCCAGTCCGACAAGGCGCCTGCTGAAGGACAAAAGCATCCCTGGTTTCGCAAGCCGAACAAGTCTGCGAGCAAAAATGTTACCGCATGAAGGTTTGCCCCCGCCCAACTATCGGGTGGGGGGTCGCCTTTTGGGAGTTTTCAGCTTGGTGGACCTCCCTACTGTTCGACCAATGGGTCTGCGAACTGGTTTCATCGGGATACAAGATAGTTTCTTTCTTGTCCACCAGATTTTTTTCCCTCCAACCTACCTCTACTTCCAGCTCGTCAGGAAGCCCTGTTCGGGGCAGTACAGGACCTGCTGCCGCGTTGGGTGATAGTACCTGTACCGACGCTGGAAAGGTTTCAGGGATTCTACTCCAATCTGTAGTCCCCAAAAAGAAGGGGTACGTCCAGTCCTGGACTTGAAGGCCCTCTACAGCTTTGTGAAAGTGCAAAGGTTCAGGATGTTATCAGTTCGCTCCGTGGTCGCTGCACTCCATCAGGGGGACTTCCTGGCGTCCCTGGATTTCCAGGATGCGTACTTACATGTACCCAAATGCCTCAGGCATCAGAGGTTTCTGCGATTTGCATTCGGAAGAGCACCACCAGTTTGTGGCTCTCCCTTTTGGCCTGGCGTCAGCACCCCGAGTCTTTACCAAAGTGTTAGCTCCAATTCTGGCACTGTTAAGGCAAGGTGGGATTGCAATCGTGGGTTACCTAGACAACCTCCTTCTGAGAGCAGCTTCCGCCTCAGAATTAAGGGAGAATGTGGCAATCACCATGCAGACTCTCCGGAAGTTTGGTTGGGTGCTGAACCTAAAGAAGTCGGTGTTAGTACCAACTCAACGCCTGGAATACCTGGGCTTACTGTTGGACTCCTCAGAAGCTAGAGTTTTTCTCGCTTCAGACAAACAGCAGACTCTTCAAGCTGCGGCAAAGTTGTTGGTGAACCGCAGGTGGTCGTCACTGCGCTTCTGCATGGGAGTTCTGCGCCTCATGGTAGCCACTTTCGAAGCGGGTACCGTACGCTCAATTTCACACACGTGTCCTGCAGAAGGAGATTTTGTCAAAATGGAACAAATCTCCATTATCCCTGGATTGTCAAATTCGAGTGAGCCAGTTAGTCGGGGATTCCCTTCTCTGGTGGCTGAGGTCTCCAGCCCTTCGATCCGGGAGATCGTTGCTTCCTCTCCATTGGATGGTGATCACAACAGATGCCAGCCTGACCGGTTGGGGGGGAGTGTTGGGCGTACAGTCAGCCCAGGGCCTCTGGTCGCGGGAAGAATCCCAACTGCCGATCAATGTGCTCAAGCTTCGGGCGATCAGACGGTGCCTCTCCACATAGTCCAGGAGACTACAGGGGTGTCCGGTCAGGATCCAGTCGGACAACGCCACGACAGTGGCATATGTCAACCATCAAGGAGGAACAAGGAGCTTGACCGCAGCACGGGAGGTCGCTCACATCCTCCAGTGTGCAGAGCGGCACGTGCCGGCCCTGTCGGTCGTATACATTCCAGGCGTAGAAAACTGTCAGGCAGACTACCTAAGTCGTCAAATGCTGGACCCAGGGGAATGGTCGTTGCATCCAGATGTATTCCGGCTCCTTTGCCTGAGGTGGGGCACACCAGATGTGGACCTCCTGGCCTCTCGGCTCAATCGGAAGGTGCAGAGGTTTGTGTCCAGGACAAGAGACCCCTGGGCAGACGTGTCAGATGCATTGGTGGCTCCATGGGGGCATTATCGGCTGATTTATGCCTTCCTCCCCCCTCAAACTTCTACCACATCTACTGCGCAGAGTGAAGGCCGAGGGGATTCCAGTGATTCTGATTGCCCCAGTTTGGCCTTGACGTCCTTGTACGCCGACCTAGTATGATTGGTGGCGGATGTTTCTTGGCGGCTGCCGATGCGAGACGACATTCTATTGCAGGGTTCGATACTAAATCCTGCTTTAAAGTCGCTGGTTTTAACAGCATGGCTGTTGAAAACCAGGTACTAAAGGACTGAGGTCTGTCAGACTCTGTGTTTTCCACTATGCTGAGGGCACGGAAGTCATCTTCTCAAAATATTTACCATCGTACGTGGAAGACTTACATCTCCATGTGTGAGGAGATGTGTGGCGTCCGCACACATATTCGGTTTCCAGGATCCTGCTGTTTTTGCGTGGATCAGAAACTTGCTTTGAGCACCATCAAGGGGCAAATATCAGCCTTGGCTGTCTTTTTTCCAACATCCCTTGGCGACTCACTCATTGGTGGGTACTTTTGTGCAAGGGGTTCGACACGTAGTCCATCCGGTTCGACCACCACTACCTCCGTGGGATCTGAATCTGGTGCTATCGGTGCTCCAGAAACCGCCGTTTGAAAATATTAGGGAGATTCCCTTGTTAACTCTTTCTCAGAAAGTAGTCTTTCTAGTGGCTATTACATTTGCCAGGAGGGTTTCTGAGTTGGCGGCCTTGTCATGCAAGTCTCCTTACCTGGTCATCCACAGGGATAAGGCATGCTATGTCCGCGGCCCTTTTTCCTTCCAAAGGTGGTTTCGGCATTCCATCTCTGAGGACCTCGGGTTACCATCCCTATGTCCGAAGCCGACACCCCTGAAAGAAGTTGCCTTACATTCCCTGGATGTGGTCTGGGCTCTACGGGTGTATCTGTCTGCGACGGCTCCCTTCCGGAAGTCAGACTCTCTGTTTTGTCTTGGTGGTTGGTCCGAAAAAAGGTCTGGCGTTCTCGTCATCCACCATTTCTCGTGGATCAGACAGATCGTGGTTCAGGCCTATGCCTTAAAGGGGCGGGTGCCCCTTTTTCCTGTCGCGGCTCATTCCACCAGGCCAATTGGAACCTCTTGGGCCTTCCGATATCAAGCGTCTGTCTCCCAGGTGTGTAAGGCGGCGACTTGGTCATCCGTTTACACTTTCACAAAATTCTACAAAGTTGATGTAAGCGCATCTAAGAATGCTTGCTTCGGCCGCAATGTTTTACAGGCGGCTCTGTAAGGTTGCGATTTACACTTTCTTTCAGTTACAAGTTTGTTGTGAACGCACCTTTTGATGCATAAGTTGGCCGCATGTTTTGATGGCTACCGTTTAAGATGGCAACTCCTCTGTTGAGGTGTTCTTTTTGTTGTGGGTGAAGTTATGTTTTGCTGTTTCCACCCCTCGTTTTTTGACACTGCTTGGGGACGTCCCTAAGGTCAAGAATTAAAGGAGCTGGGTCCGTCAATGAACGAAAGAGAAAATGGGATTTTTGTACTCGCCATAAAATCCTTTTCTCTAAAGTTCATTGACTGACACAGCACCCATCCCTCCTATTTATGTTTGTACTGCTTTTTGACAAACTGAGCTGCAGGGTAAGAGGTTATAGCCAGAGGGACCGCCCCCTGGGCGGTGCTGTGCAATCTTGCTGTTTTTTACATGTGTTACATGTTCTGCCTTGTCCTCTCCTGAAGTGGCGTGATAACCCTAAGGTCAAGAATTAAAGGAGCTGTGTCCGTCAATGAACTTCAGAGAAAAGGATTGTATGGTGAGTACAAAAATCCCATTTTTAGTTGCAGGGGATGCTTAAAAAAAACTGGTTTGTATCATCGTACAGGCTTCTGTGAAAATCAGTAAGCCAATCACACGAGCAGGAAATTACATTTTCAGGGGGCATTTTGTACACAATCTGTGTGCAGAGCACCTCTGGGTAGCCACATTGATTGCACTGCATTATACAGAAAAGGACAGCACTGTAGATTGAAGGGAAAAGGTAATTTTTATTAACATTCAATTACAATATGATTTCAGTTGCAATTTTACGCTTTATTTTTTTTATGTGCAAATTTTTTTCTACAAAAGTGGAATTACCCGTTAAGTTTTATATACTTTCACCTCCTGGCATCTTTGTCTTTTTTTTTACTTTTTCCGTCTCTTTCCCCTTCTTTTTCTATTCTCCAGTCTTCCTAAGAGGGAGGGAAACAGAGGAGTTGGTGACTCATCTTCATCTTCATGTTCTATTACATACTTAAATGTAAAAAAAACTGTTATAGGTGGGGTAATAAGAAGTTGTGTTTCTTCTTTTATTTTTCCACTGATCATTCTGTTTTTTCCATATATTTGTTTATCTCCGCTGTCTTCCTTCTCCTCTCTCTTGCCAACCCCTATTTATAGGGTTATGTGAGAAAACATTTCTCTCAGTTCTGAGATCTAGGGGGCGCTTTATGCTCTCCTTCCCTCTATTCTGCTCTTATTGGTGTTCAAATTGATACGCCCTTTCTTCTCATTTTATATTTTTATATATCAATGATTCAGTTTGTTCTAGGTTATTTTCAGTGCAGGGAGAAGCAGGTTTACTAAACTATACACCAGGGGTATTGGATTAGAATTCAAGGATGTCCAGTTGCTAAAATTTTCTTCCAGCTGAGATCATCTTTGTGCCGTTATGAGATTAACTTTATATATTGGGTGCCCCACAAATCAGGATCCCCAATCAGAGTACACTCGCATATCTGTCCTGCCCACTGATGCTCTCATCAGTGTGCTCCCATATATCAGTTGCCCCCATCAAAATATCCACCTTAGACAGTTGCCCCCATTAAAGTACCCCCTTAAATCAGGTGTCCCCATCGGAGTGCCCAATGTACATGACCAATATGTTCATGCAGGCAGGGGGCAGGATCTAGGAAGGCAACTTTTCTGCAGGGGGTGGGGCACATATGTGATGTCAATGGTTGCTAGCAACCAATTACTGCTGCTCAGTGGGGATCCAGCGCTGCAGACTGGTGGTCTGGTGGTATCACTCAGTCTGGACCGCAGTCTGCCATTTAGTGAAGGCTCCTATACACCAAGAGGAGTGGCCACTGGCTATATATTGTGTGTAGGTGGGGGGGGGGTGGCTGCTGACACTAGCTAGATAACAGAAACAAGTTACTGCAGCTTAGAGCATGACATACTGCTGAACTCTGAATGTTTTTTGAATTGCGAAAGCGGGTGCCAGGAGTGGATTCCCCCGCCCACTGTCACAATGGGGTATCTGGTCGGTGTGGTGGCAGGTGATTTTGTTACATGTTACTAAAGGTGAACCTAGCCTTTTTCTGCAACACAGGGACATTACTTGTATATTGCCATGTAGGGAAGATGGAATTTAGAAAATAACATTTTTAAAAATGAATTTGGCCTTTTAAGCCATTTGTAAGTGCATCACAGTAGGCAAGTCTGTTTTACTCAAAGTCCTGCACAATTGAGAAACCAATTTTTTTTTTTTTTTTTTTTAATTCTGAAAGTTTCCTGTGTATTGAAATTTATTATAAAAAGCTGTGTTTTTTTTACTGACCACTAACACACATTTTCTTTTAAAGTCTGCAGCATCTCTTCTTGCAAATACATCACCTTTGACCCTTATGGCTGCACCATTATCAGTAACTAATCCCAACGTGACAACAACCTCACTTAGTCCATTTGGCATGTTGGGTGGCCTGGTACCTGTTAATATGCCATTCCAGTTTCCTTTGGAGTTGCTTACCTTTGGGAGTGACACTGCTGGTGCAACATCTCCATGTTCTACCTCAGCGGCATTTCATCATAATATCACGCAGAGTAAGAGCATCAAAATTATCCTGTTTAAAATTGTATCAATTGTTTTGTTTATTTTAACATGTGTGGTAAGTCTTGTTATTGAATAATCAAAAACTTTTTTTATTGCATTTGAATTCGTTGTTTGTGCTTTAGTCTTTTTTTTAATTGGGCAATTTAGCCTGGGTTTGCTAGTGCTGCTGCATAATCAGTGATTTTTTGTAGCATGTTGTTATGCAAGTTTTTGGTTTTCATGCTTCATGTGTTATTTTTGTGAGGGAGGAGACAAGTTGTTAAACACACAACACTTCCAAAAACGCTCCAGAACGCATGTGCATTCCTTTTTCATGCACTCCCATAGAAGTCTATAAAGCCAAAATTGCATTTTGCTGCAGTAAACGAAGCTCGCGCACCGCTGGAAAAATGCACTGTTCCATGTTGCGTTGAAGTGAAGAGGCACGATAGTAAATAATGTGCTTTCCATTGACATGCATTGCAGCACAATAGCAGATACAGGGGGAATTCACTAAATTGTTAAAAAGGCATCTATCATCATAAAATATATGTACTTGAATCCATCCATATCATTTCTACATGTAAATGCTTTAACAATATTATCTGCCCAGCTAACCTATTCAACCCAATGCATGAGGACTTGAAACCTGAACCATTTGTTCTTCTTTTATAATATACACATAGATATCCCCAGTTCTTTTCTAAAACAGAAATTCAGAACATTTACAGAGGTTTCTTGTCTGTCAATTATCAGAAGATGGTAAAACTAAAATATGAGTATTTTATAATTGCACAGAATTTCCTAAATTGGCAGATTGGGCCACTTTATGCATCCCTAATCCGTACTGATCTGAGTCCGATGCTGAACTGAGCGATCAAAGACTGCTGATCGGGGGCGTGTCCTGGATGGCCGACTGAGAGGACGCACATAGAGTGAGCTCCGGCCAGCCACCTCTCTATTTTAGCCCAATCCCTGCAGATATCACCCCTGGAGCTGCCAAAACGACCGGGACCTCACCCGGGAGGGGATGACCAAAGGTAGGGGCACCCCGAACACCCGAAAGGCCTCCGCAGCAGCCAAATCGAAGCCCCGGCCTAGCTCGGGCCTACCTCCGGCCCCTAAGCCTCCGGACCGCATGGCGTCCCCGGCGGAGAACCCGGACCCGGCCCTATCTGACCAATCCAACTTCCAGGCACTAATGCAGGCAATTGCCACCTGCCAGACCACCCTCACGGGAAAGATTGAATCCGTACAGCTGGACATTAGCTTAGTCCGGAGGGACATGGACGCGTTCCGCGCCAGGCTGGCCGAAGCGGAGCGCCGCGTGGGGGACGCTGAGGACACACTGCGGGACCACTCCGGGTCCCTGAGAACCCTACAGACCAGGGTGAAAATACTGGAGAGCAGGGCCGAATATTCTGAGAACAGGAATCGGAAGGAATAACCTCCGCATTGTGGGCCTATCAGAAGGAGCAGAAGGAGCAGACCCCTCATCCTTCACAGAGTGCCTCCTCCAGACTCTGCTGCCGGGAGTGCGGTTTTCCCCATTCTTTGCTGTGGAGAGGGCACATAGAATGCCTGCTACCAGGGGTCCCCCTGGAGCTCCTCCACGCACTTTCATCCTCCGCCTCCTCAATTTTAGGGACCGGGATCTGGCCAGGAAGATAGAAGCCCTTAACTATGAAGGATCCCGCCTGATGATATTCCCGAACTACTCTATCGATACCCAGAAGATGCGGCACTCTTTTGACCAGGTTAAATTGAACCTACGCAACAGACACATCAAGTACAGTATGCTGTTCCCAGCGCGGCTGAGAGTTCAAGATGGCGAGACGGTGAGATTTTTTACTACCCCTGAAGATGCATCCCACTGGTTGGAAACCTTGCCTAGAGGATGACCCCCTGAGGTACCCCCCCTTCTATATTACTTTTTTTTGTGAGGATGTACCAGCAGCACAGTGACCCCTTTTTTGATGGCTACTACCACATTCTGCTTGCTGGACTCTGCTGGCTGGGCCTGAGGATCCTCCCCCATTAGGACCCCGGTGCGACGCAGCAGGTAATCACAGGTTTAATGGTGGGTTGGTGTCTCAGGGTTTTTCTGCTGCTGACCAATATACACCGAAAGATGTTTGGGGATCCTTGGGGCCCTGTCCCCCGCGGTGCATTCTACATGCATCAAAGTTCGTTATGCAAAGATTTTGTTTAAGTATGTGCCCCCGCAATGAGCGGGAGAACTGTTGCTACAAACTCTGCAGGGACCGTCTATCCTACACATGGACCTGGCCGGACTGACTGTGCTAGGACTGTAACTCTTATGAGGTTCTACCTTTCACATGGTAGTTACCTGGGGTTTAAGTTTTGGGAAAAAGACACACCGTGGTTTGGGGGGTGGTGTCCGGGAGGGGGAGGGCGGGGGAATTTATGGTGTACTTCTCTTTGCTTTGAAAATTTGAATGTATTACTCTTTCTACTGAAATGCTTGGTACCTCTCACATACTACATCCTGTGTTGTTGGTCGTCTCGCTGTGGTGGCACTTTCCTCCCACAGGGCTCCACGACGAGGTATATTGACTGATCTCGCTTGGATGGGGCGGCCGTTGGTTTTCCCGGCTCCCGTTCATGCGACTCATCCCCTTGTTTTATACTACTATGTGATGTAATGATGGCTCCATTGACTATAATGTCCTGGAATGTGCGGGGTCTAAATTCTAAGGTCAAGAGGTCCCTAGTTTTCACCTATATTAAAAAGTACTCCCCGCAGATTTGTATTCTGCAGGAAACACATCTCCTGGGAGGAAGAACACTAGCCCTGAAAAGCCATGGGTGGGTTCCTACTATCACTCCACGTACTCAACGTACTCCAGGGGGGTCAGTATACTGGTCCATAAATCGCTCCAGTTCTCCCTCCTGGATCTACATCTGGACCCGGGGGGCAGATATGTGGCAATTCATGCTAATTGTAATGGGCAGGAAATGTTTATAGCAGGTATCTATGTACCTCCTCCGGTGGATATGCAAATACTTCACAAACTAACCCCATTAATGGCATTATATCCGGGAGCTAGGGTATTACTAGCAGGCGATTTTAACATGACTCCAAACCCATCTATGGATAGGTTCAGGGTTGGTGTGGCTCTTGTCTCCCCTCTGCTGAAATGGATGGAGGTCTATGGTCTACATGATGTATGGCGGTGGAAACACCCTTCTGAGAAAAAATTCACATGCCACTCTGCTACCTATGCTTCCTTTTCCAGAATTGACCTACTGCTAGCTGATGACTTCCTGCTCTCCCACACCACGGAGGTGGAGATTTTGCCTCGGGGCATCTCTGACCACGCACCACTTCTACTCAAACTAGAGCTAGGTCCTGCCTCTGGCTCGGTCATGTGGCGGCTCTCCGGATATTGGGTGGATGATGAGCGCGTGGCCCCCGAGATGGAGGTAGAGCTTGGAGCCTTCTGGATAGAAAATAGAGGTACAGTGGAACCGCCAGTGCTCTGGGATGCATACAAGGCATTTGCCAGGGGGCAGTATCAATTTCTCATCTCCAAGGCTAGGAAAAATTCCAGGTTGGCACTAGAGGCGGCTGAGTTGAGAGCACTCAGATTGGAAAACACGTATACACAGGGGGGTGACGCAACAGTGTACTCTGAACTGAAGGGGGTCCACAGAGAGATATCCCTACTTAGGGCCACTGCCAGCAGAAAGATACTCCTAAACCAATCCCAGAGAATATTTGAGCAGGGTGAAAAGACAGGTAGGCTATTGGCCTGGCTGTCTAAGGAAAGGAGCTCGGTGTCACATATAGCTATGGTTGAGGGCGAGCGGGGAGAGATGCTGACTGATCCCCACCTTATCAACGCTCGCTTTGCGCAATATTATGAATCTCTCTATACCTCCAGGGACACATCTACCCCTGAGGCCCTCAACCATTTTCTAGACCGTGTAGAGCTGCCCAAACTCCCTGATGCGGACAGTACCCGACTAGATAGCCCCATCTCTCTTGAAGAAGTTCAGCTTGCCATGACCTCCCTTAAAAATGCAAAAACACCGGGTCATGACGGAATACCGGCGGAATTCTACAAGACCCACATAGAACTACTGGCCCCACAATTTCACGCCACACTCACAGCCATGCTGGGCAAGGGGACCCTCCCTTCTACGATGTCAGAGGCGGTAATAGTGGTGATCCCCAAGCCTAACAAAAACCCTACACTCTGCTCCTCCTATCGTCCGATCTCGCTCCACAATGTAGACGCGAAGATCGTCACGAAAATCCTTGCAACTAGAATGAACTCCGGGATCTTAAAGCTGGTTCAGGGAGACCAAACGGGCTTCATGCCAGGTAAGAGCACGGACATAAACTTACGTCGCTTATACACTCACATCTCCCTAGCAGGGTTGGGACGCACAAGTGGCACGGTCGCCTCACTAGACGCTGAAAAGGCGTTCGAATGGCAATTTCTCTGGAGGGTTCTGGAACGTTTTAACTTTGGCCCCAAATTCATCTCCTGGATAAAGCTAATCTATGCAAACCCCGTAGCCAGAATACGCACCAATGGCCTGATCTCCGATACATTCCCACTGAGCAGAGGCACGAGACAGGGATGCCCACTGTCTCCGGCCCTTTTTGCCCTTGCTATAGAACCCCTGGCCACGCTTCTGCGGGAGTCGGTCGAGGTCGGGGGAATACAGGTGGGCCCTCTAAGGGAAAAATTATCCCTATATGCTGACGATGCCCTTCTGTATCTCCCTGACACGACCACATCCCTGAATGCAGCTCTAGCCATTATAGACGAATTTGGTATATACTCAGGTGTTAAAATAAACTGGGACAAGTCTATCTTTTTCCCACTGTCTGGTAGACCACAGCCCGAACATGCGCATGCACTCTTGAAAACAGTCCCTAAATTTCGCTATCTGGGAATAGAGATCCAGGGAGACCTAAAACTGTATCTGGAGGACAACGTCTACCCGATACTCCACAATTTGATTGATAAATGCCAATCTTGGAAATCCCTTCCCTTATCCCCGGTGGGTAGAGTGAATTTGTTGAAAATGACGTTTCTCCCCAAATTCCTTTATGTTTTCAGGAACACCCCTATCCCGATTCCCAACTCCTTTTTTCAGAAAGTAGACAAAATATTTAACTCTTTTATTTGGGCTGGCGCCGCACCTAGAATTGCTCAGGCCACCCTTCAATTACCCCTCTCTCTTGGGGGATTGGCTCTGCCATGCTTAAAACAATACTTGGGCGGCGGTATTAGTCTCGGTAAGGTGGTGGTTTAAACAGTCCCGATCCAACCCGTCGGTCAACCTGGAGGCGGCAACCTTGGGCTCCTACGCAGCTCTTAGTAACCTGGTCTTCCGGGGACCTACAGCACACCCTGAGATTACTATCCCGATGAGAACTACGGTGCGAGTGTGGTCCCAACTGACGAATAAAATTAGTGTCCCAGGTGAGGTGTCACCCTATACTCCGCTGTGGGGTAATCCCAGACTGCAACATCTAAACTCTATTCCGGACCCGACCCTGTGGGCAGGCTATGGCATAAAGATCCTCAGACAGATTATGCCACACGGTACGCTTCTCCCCTTCAACTCCCTGCGGGAGGAATTTGCACTCCCCTCGCAGATGTTTTTTCGCTACCTTCAGTTGCGACATGCAATCCGTGCTCAATTTCCCACAGAACCCTCCATATCCTCCCACGGGATAGAAAAATTCCTGATCTCAGAGTGCTGATAGGATCCTCTCCTCCCTATATCTTAGGATCTCCTCGGAGCTGTCCGGTGCTGGGGCTAAATTATTCGCTAAGTGGCAGACGATCATCCCGACACTGGCAGGGGAAGACTGGGAAGAAGGGATCCAGCAATATATACCATTAATGATCTCGGCCAGGGATAGATTTATTCAACTTAAGTTCATCCACACAGCCTATTAACCCCCCAGAGACTATCGAGAATCTACCCGACATGCTCTGACAGATGCCCGAAGTGCTCTACGGAGCTGGGAACATTTATACACGTGGTATGGGAGTGCCCGCTCATACAACACTTCTGGAGGGATGTGGTGGGAGTGATAAATGCAGCCGGAACCTCTCTCTGGGGCTGGATCCTTTGGTCCTGCTCCTGGGAGTGTGTGACAAAATGGCACCTAAAATCCACACGCAATTGTTTATATTCTACGCGGCATTTTATGCCAGGAAAACTATTCTCCTGAACTGGAAGAAGAAGGACCCCCCCCACTGTGTCACAATGGAAGGCACTGGTTGACTCTGTCCTCCCATTATACAAACTTACCTACATGAGCCGCAAATGCCCCTCGAAGTTTGATAAGGTTTGGGGATGCTGGGTCGGGAAATAGGATGTTATCTTGATAATGTGAAGAGACAAAGGATACCTGCGATCCCCCTCCCTCCCTCTCCACCTGAGCTCCTCTGGTTTCCCGTATTGACCCTTTCCCCCCCCCAGGGCTGGATAGGATTTTGATATGTACTAGAGATTAACACAATGATGTAGACTCACTATAAGATTACCAAGTATGTTTAATAGATTGCTTTAATTTTTCCCCTTTTGAAGCCTAAGACGAACTAAGTTTAACATGTATGCTGACATAAAGAAAGTGAATGTACACCAAATGTTAAAGTTGTGACATGTTGTATGATGCACTGTCGTATTGTACTTATAATTTTTCTCCCTGTTGGAGATCAATAAAGATGTTTCTTTTAAAAAAAAAATAAAGACTGCTGATCACTCAGTTCTCAGTCACTGAGCAGACAGCCGCTGATTATCAGTCACCAGTTATCTGCTCTGCCCCTCCATTGTTCACTAGAATGTGGGGATGTGGTGGGAGCGGCTGGCTCAGCCTCTCAGCAGCTCAGTGAGAGACTAATCCAGCTGTCAATCCAGGCATCTGGGTGGAATTTGATTGTAGAGTCGGGATCTTTTCAAAGCCTGGCCTGGCTCAGTGACGTCAGCCGGCAGCAGGTTTTAGCCCACTGTCGGCTGAAAACAGGTCACAGAAGTGCAGAACTAACTGCACTCCTGTTATCCCCAGGAAACATATAGTCAGAATAGCTTTGGCTGTACGTCTCCTTTTAACTCTCTGGACCAACATTCTGCAATGTTATTTCTCATATATAGTAGTTGATATTTTGTAGCTTTGGAAACATATTCATTACTGGGTCATCTTAAAAGTCTCTGATTACACATTCCCCAAGCCATCTTCCAGGACAGCTTACATGAGAGAGCGAGAGAGAGAGGCTCCTCACACCAGAAAACACATGTGCCACTTTTTCTTTAAAAGCCAAGGCATGCTCCCAAGTCCTGTTTCATTTTTCTTCCTGCCAGATAGGACACATCCCGAGTTTATTTTTCTTTTGCTATCAGATCAGTATGCAGGGTGTGGCTTTGGTGGTATGACCACTACTCAGGATCACCAGAACCTCTTATGGGTTCCATCATTTTACTATCATTGTTTGGTTGTTGAGGTATCTCTCAGATGCTGCATCTGTCCTCTGGTGCCTCTAACCCTGAGAACCAAGCAACCAAACACAGCTGATCACTTGGTTCTCACAGCTCCGTGAGCAGAGAGCCGCTGACTGTCATTCAGTGGCTCTCTGCTCTGCCCCCCACGTTTACTGGAGTGCTGGGCTGTGGAGGGAGTGAAAGAAGCCGTCTCCGGGTGCCGCACAGATCCCAACTCTGTGGTCATGATGACGCCCGAGCCTGAACCAACTCTGCGACGTCAGCAGAGAGCGGACTTAAGCCCACTCTCTGCTGAAAATGGGTCACAGGAGTGCAAAACAAACAAAGTACCTGAAAGGAAAACGTACATGCCAAATAACTTGATAAAGAGATTTCCCTTCAAAGAAGAGAATGCTTTGCACTGGGAAACATGCTCTTAGTTAGACAGCCCACTATCTAAAATTTCTAGAACAGACCTTTCCTTTGAAGATCTAAAGGATCCTATGGTTTGTAAAGAAGAAACCTTTTTAAACGCCCCTGGCAGGGCTAACGCTGTGAACTTTAAACCGACCATATACATGTGCAGCTTGTACTCTGGAGCATTTGTTGTCCCTGGGGTGTTTATGGTCTTGGCGAATTTGAAAGATGCATATTTGTACTTCCCCGATAAGGAATATCCTCCAAGAAATTTCTAAGGTTTGCACTCAAGGGGCAAGGAAAGACACTGTATGTATTTTCCAGCTTAATGCCCTATCTTTTAGCCTATCTTCATCCCCCTGCATTTTTACAAAGGTGTTGGTAGAAGCTTTGCAAGTGTTCAGGTTGAGAGAAAGTTCTCAGCTTACTTGGGTTACACGATAAACGCATTGAACACTAAGGTATACCCTGTTTCCCCGAAAATAAGACCTAGCGTGAGTGCCGGTGATGGCTGCAATAAAAGCCCTACCCCCCAAATAAGGCCTAGTTAAAGTCCTTGTAGGTCTTATTTTCAGGGTAGGGCTTATTTTTGGGGAAACAGGGTAGGGCTTATTTGGGGGGTAGGGCTTATATTGCAGCCATCACCGACAATCACACTAGGTCTTATTTTCGGGGAAACAGGGTATCTGACGTCAGAAAAGGTGCAGTAAACACAACAAGATGCGGTGCAGCTCTGAAGTGCAACAGAATATACAATAAGGATGCGTTGGGATGCATGACGGGGGCAATACCAGTGGTCCAATGGGCACAGCTGCATTCAAGGACCATGAAAGTTATGTTCTTGCACAGTGGGATGAGCTTCGCTAGACTCAAGAATACCCATTTCACAGGAGGTGAAGGAATCTCTCAGGTGGTAAACAAAACCACAAGTTCTGGAGCAATTGCACAAATGGAAACAGCAGGATCCAATCAGAATCTCTACAGACGCCAGTTCCTGGGGATGGGGAGTTCACTCGGAAAATCACATAGCCCAAGGGAAATGGAAGTTAGTGATGTTGGAAAGCTCCTCAAATCTGAGGGAGCTGGCAGCCATGGCAGAAGCTCTTGTAGCTTTTCAAGAAAAGATCAGAGTAAAAAGTTCAAATAAAATCTGACAATATTACCACAGTAGCTTATTTAAACAGGCAAGGTGGCACAAGGTCGGAAAAGCTTATGAGAGTGTCAGGAAGACCTCTGGGAAGAGAGATGGTGAACACCAGAAATGGACCTCTTTGCCAACAGAACCAATGGAAAGGCAAAAATGCTTCCTTCCATACAATGTCCAAGCATCTTTGCGGCTGCTCCTGCTTGCATAGAGCAATGTGGAATAAAGTTCTGTTCCTTCTGGACGCCTATAATCACTTCTGGTTACCCTTGCCTGCTACCAACTGATGAGCTGGGTTTCATGAGCACCTGAGGTTTTGTCTTTTACATTTAACCTTACCTTACAACCATGTGGTCGCAACATATCTGATCCTAGATGTGGGGAAGGGAGGTGTGACGGAACGTGGTGCCAGACCACTACTCTTCTCACCAACTTGTGACAAAAGACTGGTCAAGTTTCAGTCCATAAGCAAAGTTATCTATTGGCTCTCATCGTTTAGCTCTTCTTTTGCTTTATGGTATACAAGAGCTGCAACAATGTGGTTGTATTCCACTTTGCTTCATATCAATATAGGTGTTGACAGAGAGCATCTGAAAAATCATCTGGTCTAAGGTGTGGTTGTTGGGATGTCACCATGTTTATAACCAAGTGCCAAATACAGTTTTCTATAAATATTAGTATCTCTAAATATCTGTAGGGTACAGTCGCCTACCCTGCATATTATTGTCCAACATGAAATTAGCTTAGAAATGGATATAGATACGACAGATATCAGATATCTATTCCTCATAGGAGGGGTGTGAGGGCCTAATACACTCTGGTACCTCGTAGCCAGGGGCCTATCTGCCATAAGGCAAACAAGGTGTTTTCCTTCTCCTTCAGTGGTATTTTACAGGGGGACTGCGCAGCCCCTCCCAGACTCCCCCCAGCAAAAGGGACACTAGAGGAGTCCTGTCGACGAGGACTGCAGAGAACAGATGTGGACTGGGCCACCAATTTCATGCCCCTAAGAGGTCATCTCAGAGGCAGCCGAGACCCATAGCTGGCTCCACCACTGGCTCTACTGCCCACTGGTTGCTAGGATGGAACCGCCTCCAGTCTAGCAACGGGTTATGTCCCTGCCCTCATGCAGAGGGAGGCTGAGGGCCCAGCATTCAAAGATTTAACTTCCTCCTCCTCCGCTGCTCCGCGCCTAGTGCTTTCCACCCACATCCTCCATCTTCATGAACTCCTTCAACTTGCTCTGAGGGAAGGCAACGCTGTAGACTGAGGTGAGGCTGGAAACGTGTGTGCAGTGTCATGAGGGAGCCGTAAAGAGACCTGCCAGAGACCCATACAAAGAGGGGTTCATTCTGGGACTTGTAGCCCTTCGTATGTGACCCCTCCCAAAAGTGAAGGACTACATGTCCCAGGATGAACCCCCTCAGAGCAAGCTGAACAGTGCTGCCAATCAGTGCCCATCAGTTCCGCCTATCAGTTACCATCAGTGCTGCCCATCATTGCTGATCGTTTGGGGGGGGTTTTGACTGACCGAACCAACGGACGGGGGTGGCGGGGGTCTGCCACTGGTACCTACACTGAATTGTGTATTGGTTAAGAGAGGTTTGTGTGTCTTATCAATGGACTGGTAAAGTCCTGGTGTGCAACTAAGAGGTTGTGAATTTTTTGAGCTGAAAGGAGGGAGGAAGGTCATTACAGCTGTGTCTTCTTATGACAAGATGGAATGGGGAAACTTGTGACCTGAACAAAATGGCTGCTACACACACACACACACACACACACACACACACACACACACACACACACACACACACACACAGCTATTCTTGGGCCCAGTATGCACAACCATTACACCTCCTTCAGGTGGTGGCATAAGAGGGAGCTGCAATTTTCCTTCTGACGCAACCAACTCCTGCTGGCTCGGCTTGTCGCGACAACTAATCAGCATTGCCGTGGGTGCTGCCCTCCTTATGCTGGATTATGAAATCATATGATTGAAGAATTGAGCTCCACAGATTTAACCAGCTCAGTGGGTTGTGATCATGGTGAAGTGCCATTCATAAAGGGACATTTGCAATTTCTGGAGAGCCCACACGATTTCAAAACACTTGTGACGGACCGCCTGGCACCCAGCCTGGGTGCCTCCGCATAGATGCAGCTTTCACCACACTGAAACCAGGTATTCTAGCTTAGAATTGCACCCAAGAACTAGACACTAGCTTAGGTGCAAACAGGAACTGCCGTTATGTGAAAAAACTTTGACTTCTGCGCCAAAGATCCTTATGTGCAAGTGTGATTCCCTTGCTGCTAAACTAAAAACTTTGTGTGGATAACACAAATGTGCCATGTACTATAAATAAATTTGGGCACTAGGTACCCTAGATTTATATATACTATTTATTACAAACGTGAAAACCAAAAATTAAAATTTGGTATAACCCAATCTAGAAAATAAATGTCCCTATAGCCACCCGCTGTAAAGTAAAACATTTTGTGACTTATGGTGAATGTGCACCTTCAAACTGTGCTCAAATCATGCAGTCATTAGTGTGCTATAACATGTGTCTTCGTGATCCTTACCACCTCTTATCACACTGACACTCACCAGACAGACTCAAATGTTATGTGGGTCAGCTTACACTCTAATAGACAGTGACAACCTCCGGGACTCGACTCTACTCCTCTCCTTTCTATCTGAGATCTTGATATACACTCGGGGAGAAAGATAAAATGTACTCCTAGCGCAACCTGATTTATTTGTATAAAATGCAAAATACAGAATAAACTCAGTTATGTTCCCGAGCCGGCATCCATCAATTTTAGCGGTGTATGTATTAACGCCAGCCGCCTACTCCCGTTTTGAGGTTTGCCATGCGTTCCAACCGGCGGAAGTTCTGTCACACAGTTGTGATGTCAGAGACCGTGTAATCCTTCCTCTGCACGTTTTGCCGTAATAGCGTCATTAGAAGGCTGGGAACGTGGCCAATTAGGGTACTTGGATCACAGACCGAAATGGGTATATACCCATAACAATTTGTCGTCCCAAATAGTACATGGCCATACCAAAAGGGCAATTTGTCAGGATTAAGAGGAATTGTGATAAAATGGAGAATTTTATAGATCAAACAGATGTACTGATAGAGAGGTTGATGGACAAAGGGTATAATAAAAATAAACTATTAGAGATCAGAGAAGGATTTGACGAAATGGACAGGATATCCCTCCTACAAGGAAAGGGTAGAGGGAAAGAGGAAATCAGTTGTAAATATGAACTTTGTTTATAGTAAAAGGAACTGCCATTACTGTAAGGCTGGCCATGCCGGATTCTCTTGAGATTATCGCTAGCAGCTGCTATAGCCGCTAGCGATAATCACTGTCTTCTCTCAGCGAGGACGGCTTCCCCCATCGGGAGAAGGCAATGGCCCGGCAGGAGGGATTCCCCTCTCTGCACTGCTTGTGTTGATGGGAGAAACTACCAAATTTCTTTTCTGCAACCTGTGGTTGCAGGAAATAAATTTGTTCTGTGTATGGCCGGCCTAATATCAGGCCTCTCGTCAAATTGCTTGGGGTGTCTACTTTCCAAAAAGGTAATTTGGGGGGTGTTTGAACTGTCCTTGCATTTTATGCCCAACATTAGAAGCTTATGCCACACATCACCCACACTTCTAACCCCAAAAAAAACACACTATATTGTCTAAATGTTTGGTAAAATATAAAAGATGATCTTATGCCAAGTACATAGATACCAAACACGACATGGTGCAATTGCTGTTTACATACGACATGAGAACGATCCTTTTTTTACCATTGCGCTCGAGCATGGGGGAACGTAGGTGCTTTAATTTTTTTATTATTTATTTTGCTTTTTTATTTTATTTTTACTCTGTCCCTTTCATGTGTTTTTTTTTATCACTTTTATTGTTATCACAGGGAATGTTCTGTACATATCCCCTATGATAGCAATAGGTAGTGACAGGTACTCCTTTTTTTTGGGGGGGTCTATTAGACTCTGGATCTCTCTTTTGTCCTTAAAGCCCCCAAGATCGGTGTAAAAAGATGCTTTCCCAATATAAAAATGGTGCTGTTTATGTCCGGCAAAACCGAAGTGATGAAATGCTCGTAGCTTTCGGTTTCTTAGGGCATAAAGATGATTGGAGCTGTTGTGGTCTCCGATAAGCTCTATGGTCAGCTGACGGAACCACCGGCTGCATTCTCGGTTTCCCCGGTGGGACAGGAGAGCCCGAGGAAACCATTCAAGGTGGTGCGGGGGGGGTCGTCCCTTTCCACTGCTTGTAAAAGCAGTCTAGCGGCTAATTATCCGCAAGGTTTGCTTTTACATGAAAGCCAACCGCCGGCTGAAAACACAATACCAAGATGATGTCTAAACCTGCAGGCATCATTCTAGTATAACCAAAGTCCAGCAACATACCAGTACGTTGCTGGTCCTTGTTGTGCATATATTGTAATGTTCTTTCTTTTTTTTTTTTTTTGTTTCATGCAGCCTGATCCCTCCATTTTCAGGAGCCAGATTCCTCCATTCACATCGATCAATGTGGTGTGGTATGCCCACCATTCGAATACCACTGTGCATCCACCCACTTCTAATGATGGGCATACATGCACTGTTCTTTATTTTGTTAAGCCCATGGGCTAAACGAACCGAACGGATTCCTCCATTCAAAATCGATAGATGTGGATGAAGAAATCTATGCCAAGAAAAGGGAAAAAAATATATATGCCGAAGCATAGGGGTGACCCGCCTCCTGTCCTCCCTAGCCCCTATCCTTCAGCATACAGTGCTTTGCAAAAGTATTCACCCCCCTTGGCATTTTTCATGTTTTGTTGCCTCACAACCTGTAATAAACCTAGATTGTTTAAGGGTTTGCATCATTTAATTTACAGAACATGCCCACAACTTTTTATTATTATTGTGAAGCAAACAACAAATAGGACAAAATAACAGAAACAGTCAATGTGCATAACTATTCACCCCCCCCCCCCAAGTCAATACTTTGTAGTTACACCTTTTGCGGCTATCACAGCACCAATTAGCTTTGGCTAAGTCTCTATGAGCTTGCCACATCTTACCTTTGGGATTTTTGCCCATTCCTCCTTGAAAAACTGCTCCAGCTCCTTCAAGTTGGATGATGGGCACTTGTGAACAGCAATCTTTAAGGCTGACCACAGATTTTCTATTGGATTGAGGTCTGGGCTTTGACACATTTATATTTATGAAGAAAGGTTGTAGGCTTAGCAGAGAGCACACATATAAAGGGGAGGGGAATTTTGTGTTTTATGCCACATCCTATAGTACAGAAAAAGGAGAAGGGGGTCCCCTAAGGGTTTGGACTTTTAAGGCATGTAAAATATATAACCCCAGATAGAACACTAGATAATATATGTTAGAAAAGACGTTTATTACAAAAATTATATAAAAAAGGTTTAACAATATGACAATATAAAAACTTTTGAAATATTCGAACAGTACTTGATTTGTAGAGTACAGTATATAAATGTATGTTGTAGGCGTTATCTCACACCTGACGCGTTTCGGAGGTTTTTAAGGTTTCCTCCTTCTTCAGAGGTAAGAGTATAACATTCCTAATCTCTAAAAGATATCATAATAGAGCAATTTGTCAAAAAGTGAACCTTGATATACGTAATAGCATCAAAAAAGATTTTTGCATAGAGATACACACATAGGAAAAATGGATTCACATACCGTTTATAAGAACATTCCAATGTGATTAAAAGCAGTGGCTGGGAGGAGGAGCTTCTTTGCCTAGGCTTTCTTAGATGATGTAGTTTAACCGAAAATTAGTATCCATAGAGTGGATTGGTAGCTCACAAAGATTTGTCGTATGCCCAAGGTTACTGGGATCCCTGGACTTATTGCATCTATCCTGGCGTGATAGCGAGCGTCTGTGAGACACACTGGGGTCGGGTATAGAAGATGAAAGCCCTATTAAATCAAAACATTTATGAGTATTTATGCACAAAAAACTAAGTGAGTGCACAGCATGATAGAAAGTGCCACTCAAAGTGTGCTGCATATATTTCACAGACCTGTGTTGTGTATCTGTAGATACACAGATTTAAGGAAACCTTAAAAACCTCCGAAACACGTCAGGTGTGAGATAACGCCTACAACATACTTTTATATACTGTACTCTACAAATCAAGTACTGTTCGAATATTTCAAAAGTTTTTATATTGTCATATTGTTAAACCTTTTTTATATAATTTTTGTAATAAACGTCTTTTCTAACATATATTATCTAGTGTTCTATCTGGGGTTATATATTTTACATGCCTTAAAAGTCCAAACCCTTAGGGGACCCCCTTCTCCTTTTTTTATATTTATGAAGGGGCGCCCCTGCCCGCTCGAGTTCGGGGGAAGACTTCTGCAGTTCTCAAGAATCTGGCAGAAAGTGTCTAGACAAGTGGGTGGCTTCCTCAATTACTCTAGGCTACAAACTAGAGTTCCAAGAGTCCCCGTCTCCTTGTTTTCTCAGATCAAACGTTCCCAGGGATCCAGAGAAAAAGAAGTCTCTCTTTCAAGCATTGGACCATCTTTTGTCTCAAAAGGTGATACCTTGGTCCCCATAGAAGAGCAGGGATATTCAAACCTTTTCAAGGTACCAAAACCAAATGGAGATATCCGACCCTTTCTAGATCTCAAAGATTTAAACCGCTTTTTGAATATCCGCTCTTTTCGCATGGAGTCAATCCGATCAGTAGTCTCCGTCCTACAAGGAGGAGAACGTCAATCGACATCAAGGATGCATACTTTCATGTGCCGATTTTCCCTGCTCACCAGAAATATCTACGCTTCGAGGTAGAAAATCTTAATTTCCAGTTTGTAGCTCTGCCTTTCAGTCTAGCTACTGCACCTCAAGAGTTTACAAAGGTCCTGGCCCCTCCTCTAGCCAGATTAAGGGCCCAGTGTATAACGATTTTAGCGTACCTAGATGATCTGCTCTTTATAGACCAGTCGGTAGCCCGCTTAGACCAAAGTATGGTCACCACAGTCAACTACCCGGAATACCTAGGTTGGATTCTCAACTTGGAGAAATCTTCCTTAAAACCATCAGGGAGATTGGAATACTTGGGTATGATCATAGATACAGTCAAGAAGAGGGTATTCTTAGTGCCATAAGGGAGCTGATTCAGGTAGTCAAGGCAAAGAAGAATCCTTCTATTCAACTTTGCATGAGGTTGTTGGAGGTTGTTAGAAATGATGGTGGCTTCATTCCAGGCTGTTCCTTATGCTGTTTCATTCGAGACTGCTACAAAACAGTATTCTATCGGCTTGGAACAAGAAGGTCCAAGCTTGAGATTTCCCAAAGGTGCGCCAGAGCCTCAGTAGGTGGCTGATGACCAAGAATCTGCAGAAGGGGAAATCCTTTCTACCAATTAACTGGAAGGTGGTAACAAAAGATGCCAGCCTTTCAGGTTGGGGAGCAGTCCTGGAAGAGGCCACTGTCCAAGGGAAATGGTCCAGATCAGAAATGACCTTACCCATCAATATTCTAGAAATTCGAGCTGCACGCCTGGCCCTGAGGGCCTGGACATTAAGGTTACGTAATTGTACTGTCAGGATCCAATCCGAAAATGCCACAGCAGTGGCCTATATCAATCACCAAGGGGGCAACTTTGTGTCAAGAACAAAAGATCCGCTAGCTTGAGGAACAGATGCCTTGGTATTCCTGTGGAATTAATTTTCACTGATTTATGCATTCCCTCCTGTTCTGCTACCTCTGCGACTTCTTTGCAGGATCAAGCAGGAAGGGAAGTCAGTGATTCTTGTGGCCCAGGAGATCTTGGTTTGCAACGATCATAAAGATGGTGGTAGGGGACCCATGGACCCTACCACCACATCCAGACCTTCTCTCGCAAGGTCCAGTATTCCATCCTTCCTTACAAACGCTAAATTTAATGGTTTGGCTATTGAGACCCACATTCTGAAGAAGCGTGGGTTGTCAGGTTCAGTGGTATCTACCTTGGTTAATGCAAGGAAGCTGGTCTCCAGAATCATATATTATAGAGTCTGGAAGGCATATGTCTCCTGGTGTGAATCCAGGGGTTGGCAGTAATAGGTAGAATCCTTGACCTTCTGCAAATGGGGTTAGAAATTAAGCTGGCCTTGAGTATTCTCAAAGGCCAGGTCTCAGCCTTAACGGTGCTAATTCAGCGACCACTTGCTTTGCATTCTTTGGCTCGTATCCCTGGGACTTAAATTTTGTTCTGTCAGCATTACAGAAACCGCCTTTTGAGCCGATACAACATTTCCCTTGGCTCTTTTGACAAGGAAGCTATATTTTCTAGTAGCCATATCTTCTGCAAAAAGGGTATCAGAGTTGGCTGCTCTTTCTTGTAAAGAGACATATTTAATTATTCATAAGGATAAGGTAGTATTGCGTCCTCATACTAACTTTCTACCGAAGGTAGTGTCAAGTTGTTTCATTTAAACAAGGTTATTGTTCTACCTTAATTTTTTCCAGAACCCAGGTCTACGGAAGAAAAGTCACTACAGTCTCTTGATGTGGTGAGAGCAGTCGAAGTCTACTTGAAGGCGACTGCTCAGATTGGAAAAACTGATGTTTTGTTTGTATTGCCTGAAGGTCCTAAAAGAGGACAGGCAGCATCAAAATCTACTATTTCTAAATGGATTCGACAAGTAATTGTTCAAGCTAAAGGTTTAAAGAGGAAGATTCCACCTTTTCAAATCAAAGAGCACTCCACAAGGGCTGTTAGTGCTTCGTAGACAGTGCATCACCAAGCCTCCATGACTCAAATCTGCAAGGCCACAACTTGGTCTTCAGTCCATACATTTACCAGATTCGTCCAGGTAGATGTAAAAAATCATGAGGATATTGCCTTTGGGCACAGTGTGCTGGGAGCTGCAGTATACATCCTCTAATCTCATGGTGCCCTAATTTTGTTGTGTCTCCCTCCCTTAAGTTGGCATTGCTCTGGGACACCCCACATCGTAATTACTATGGCTCTGTGTCCCGTGATGTACGATTAAGCAAATAGGATTTTTGTAACCGCTTACCTGTAAAATCCTTTACTTTGATGTACATCACGGGACACAGAGGTCCCTCTCTTCTTTCTAGTATAATCGAGTATTGCTTTGCTACAAAACTGAGGTACTCCCAGTAGTGGGAGGGGTTATATAGGGAGGCATGTTCCTGTCTTAGGGTGTGCCAGTGTCCATCACCTGAAGGTGGCCTATAACCCACATAGTAATTACTATGGCTCTGTGTCCCATGATGTACTTAAAAGAAAAGGATTTTACAGGTAAGCGGTTAAAAAATCCTATATTTAGTCTCATCAGACCAGAGCACCTTCCTCCATACATTTTCTCCCACATGCCTTTTCGCTAACTCAAAACATGCCATTTTGTTTTTTGCTGAAAGTAATGGCTTTCTTCTGGCTACTCTGCCATAAAGCCCAACTCTATGGAGCGTACGACTTATTGTCGTCCTATGTACAGATACTCCAGTCTCTGCTGTGGAACTCTGCAGCTCCTCCAGGGTTACCTTAGATCTCTGTGCTGCCACTCTGATTAATGCCCCCCTTTCCCGGTTCGTGAGTTTTTGTGTGCGACAGTCTCTTGGCAGGTTTGCTTTTGAGCTATGTTCTTTCCATTTGGTTATGATAGATTTGATGGTGCTCCTAAGGATTATCAAAGATTTGGATATTTTTTTTTATAACCTAACCCTGACTTGTACTTCTCAACAACATTGTCTCTTGTTTGTAGAGTTCCTTGGTCTTCATGGCAGTGTTTGGTTAGTGGTGCCTCTTGCTTAGGTGTTAGCCTCTGGGGCCTTTCAAAAAGGTGTGTATATATATTGACAGATCATGTGACACTTAGATTGCACACAGGTGGACATCATTTCACTAATTCTGTGACTTCTGAAGGTAATTGGTTGCACCAGAGCTTTTTATTGGCTTTATTTAAAAAAAGTGGGTGAATACATACGCACATGCTAATTATCTGTTTTTTATTTCTGAAAAACTGTTTTATGTATATATTTCTCTAATTTTACTTCACCAACTTAGACTATTGTGTTCTGATCTATCACATATAATTAAACACAGATTAAAAAAACATTGAACTAAAAGCTGTAATGTAACAAAATAGGTAAGAAGCCAAGGGGGGTGAATACTTTTGCAAGGCACTGTATATGCTTTTTTTTTTTACTGCGGTGGTAAAATCACCTCCCACAGCGCTGAAGTTACTGATTTACATATTGTGAGAGCAAACCCTGTTGCTGTCAAAAATAAACAGATCAGTGCTGCAGCTGAATGGCGTACCTGCAAAGCAAACAATGGTTAACAATAAGACACAATAAAACATTACAGTATAGTATAAAATGCAGTAAAACAGTAAGAACAATAAACAACAACTATTTTTGGCTTTTTCATTTATTTTATTAGTTTTTTTTACACTTTTTTTGTAACTGTAAAAAAACTTTAATCGTTCTAGGCTAGGGTCTCTCAAAATGTGATGGCCATCTAACATCTTTCAAGACCCTGTGTGAAAGTGTGCCCTAGACTGTGTCGTGCTGTACCCTATACTAATAATCCACTAGTGTGTGGTGGATGCAAACAGTCCCCGATGCAGAGACAAGGTTGGCAAGGACAGGAGGGACAAATAGCCGGTGTCATGCCTATATCCGTGTTTTTGACACACATCTTCTTTGGGGCACTCATTGGTTAGGGGTACCAGGGAGGAATGCCAGAAAATGCCTTTCATGCAGCCGGCTCACTGCATCTGGATTGGAAAATTGGGCCACAGCACCTTCTGTATACAAAAGGCCTGTGATCTCTTCCTGAAATTTTAGGGATCCACTTCTTCCTGACTTTGTATAGTACATAAGCGTTGAACAGAGCCAATTAGAATAAGTATACAGAAACTTTTTTTGTACCAGCGTCTGGCCTTATGGGCAATTAAGTATGGCCCCATCATCTGGTCATTGAAGTCCACCCCTCCCATGTTAAAGTTGTAGTCGTGGACACAGAGGGGCTTCTCAACAATACCAGTTGCTGTTGCAGTTTGGACTGCCTGTCTGCGTGAATGGAAGACATGTTCCGTTTGTCCTTCCACTTCACTTCAAGCAATTCATTGCACCTCCAAGCAGGCTCTCTCCCCTGGTCTAAATTGGGCATTTACAAGCCGTTGAGGGGAGGGGGGGGGGGCGGCCCGGCGATTAGATTGCATGGTGCCACGTGCGCTAATTCCAAATTGATAAAGGTGTCTAAAAAGTGTCACGTTTGTATAAAAATTGTTCACGTATAAATGGTACTCCTTTACAAAAAAAGGGTGACACCAAGTCCCAAATAACCTTGCTGCTGCTCCATATGTAGTCTAGTCAGTCGGTGGGGCTCCACGTTGACTATCTTTTCCCTCGTAAATCCGTAAAGTACATGTATAGCCTGTTGCCCTGTCACAGAGCTTATATATTTTGACCCCATATCTGACATGCTTGAGAAACTGTTTGAAACAAGGCAGCCAAAGAACGTAATCGGGGACTCATCTACGCAGACATCTTGTTCAGGGATATACAAGGCTGCAAATTTTTGGTTCAAGAGATTTACAAGGGGCCAAATTTTGTGGAGCCAATCATATATCCGGGGTCACCCCTGGGATGACAGAGTTCATTGTCATTTGAAGTGCATGAACCGCAAGATTTGCTGATATCTTGTCCTGGCCATGGCAGCAGAGAACACGGGCATATTGTGAATTGGGTCAGTGGACAAATATGACCGCAACTCACTCTTTTTAGTAACGCCCATGAGAAGGGATAGGCTCAGAAAGGTCTTAAAATCAGAAACCGTGATACCTTTCCATGCATATTGCCTGACAAGGGTCACATTTTGTGTTTGTGGTGATAAATTGATCAGCATATAAATTGCTTTGGTCCACAATAGATCTGTACAGATCTTCCATGAAAAAACGCTCCTAAAAACCAAGGGGAGTTAGATTTGCTGTTTTCACCTGAATTCCGGGTTGCCCGGTGAATGGGGGAATTATGGGCACTGCAGAAGTGGTGGGCTGCCAATGAGGATTTGCAAGTGCATCAAAAGGGCACTGTGGGTTCTACAGGCGTGCGTTTGAATTCTTGGTGGCTGCAGGACACTACTTGTGCAAGCTACCACACCAGCTTGAACTGCACTTATGGTACTCACCAGGTGATCAGGATGTACTAGGCCGCTGGTGCTCGCCAGTTCACCAGAAGATAGAGAGGCACTAGTACCGGCACTCTGCTGCATACAAGAACCATGTGATTGTTGCACCTTGGCATCAGGGGAATGGGGTCGGGTATGCCTGACCTTAGCTCTGACGAAGTAGTAGAGGTCCCTGCTATCTGTCAGGGTTCCGGTACTACGGGTTTGTATATCGCTGTCATGCTCAGTATCCTGTAGGCTTCTTCACTAGTGTACATTTTGTTTCACATTTTAGCCACTAAATTTATAGGTACCTAGTGTGATTCGCAGGTAAAAAAAAAGCACCTGGTTGACGAGGACTGTTACAAAAAAATTTAACTGCTAGTGCTAGCAGAGATCAGGCCTGACACTGAAGTTTTGTGTGCTGTGTGTCGGAAGTGACAGTGATCTACTGATACTGCACTTTGAGTGGGGTGGAGGGGCTAAATGCAGGTGCTGGCAGGTGTCGGGGCTGATCCTGCTCACGCTGCGTATACTATTGGGGGCGCTAGTATGGTTCAGATTTGATCAGATATTGCTCCGTTCAGACACTATACTAGTAATGGAGGTGTATATTGTGTGTGTGTGTGTTACTGGCAATCAAAGGGTTAAAATGTTTTCGTGAATGTGTGGTGGGAAAAATTGTTAAAATGTAAAAGGTTGTGCGTCTCATAAACAAGGAAAAACTCTTATCAAAATATAAAGCAAACAGTGTATCAACTAGTGGTAAATAAAGAGTTCAATAAACAAGTGTCCGTGTATCAAAAATTATTCCATTGGTATTCCACCAACTGGATGTGCTATCCATCGTTCCCAGTGATAATAAAGTATAACGATCTAAATGAAAATTTAATTTGCCTCTTACCAACTTCTGATGATCTCTAGATTATAAGAGATCATCTAACGCATGAGGTATATATACTATATATAAATCTGCCTCATGACCACAGCCGCGGAAACATGCAGCTGAGGACATGAGGCCCATCCTGTGCAGTCTGGCCGGGGTGAGGTGAGTTTGGTGGAATATTTTCATTTGAATAATACGGTCTCGTGATGCAATGACAGATGTTTTGTAGGTATCAGTAAATTCAGACCAGTCTTCATCTAGCAAGGGGATGTCCAGAGAGGCCCACTTTAACTGAGCCCTTTGGAATCTGGGGTTATAGTCAGATAGTAGGGTCTCATAGTAAGAAGAAACTAGTTTAGCAGGGTCTGGATTTCTGAGTAGTTTTTCCAATGGGGGTAGATTGGTGGGATCTTTTAGCGTACCAAATTGGGCTTGGATAGCATGTCTAAGTTGGTAGTAGTAAAATAGGTATGTTCTAGGCAGGTCAACGTCTAGGCTTAGTTGAGAGAAAGTTTTAAAGCCCTGAGCATTATACAGGTGTCTTATATATTTAATTCCCTTAGAGTACCAGCAGTTGGGGTCAGGGAGGGAGAGCAATTCCTGCAGATTGGGGTTGAACCTTAAAGGGTTGTTGGCAGATTTCACCCACAAATCTTTGGTAATTTTAGTGACAGTATAGCGAAATACTGAGAGAGGTGTCTAGTACAGTGGTTCCGGGGCAGTCGGGGACCCGGCCTCTGTATATAATATTATGTAGGCTTTCTAGGGAAGATGCGATGGCCCCTTCCGTGGTGGTGCAAGCATTAGCCGAGACTGGGCACAACCAATCGTGTATGTGCACCGACTGGGATGCTAAATAATATAAGAAAAAATTAGGGAATGCCAGGCCCGCCAAGTGTGCAGGCAGTCTCAGCGGCTCGAGTGCCACTTTTGGGGATCCGCCCTTCCACAGAAAAGAAGTACATATTGTGTCTATTTTCTTAAAGATGTGTTTAGGTATTCTACATGGAGAGTTGGCAAGGATATAGAGAAATCTTGGTAAGTATATCATTTTAAGAACATTAGCCCTTCCCATGAGGTCTAGGGGCAGGTCCATTCACTGCTTGGTCTGCTTCTGTAGGCGGTCCAAAAGTGGATCTAGATTATTAGTAACATATTTATTGAGAGGGGTTTGTACCAGTACTCCAAGGTACCTAAAAAAGGATACCACTTGGAGTTTGGATTCAGGGTTTATCTGGGACGGGCCCACCTCATCCAAAAGAAAGAGACTGGACTTTTCCCAGTTCACCCGGAATCCTGAATAGTCACCAAATGTGTTGACCTCCTCCAACAGTGCACGCAGGGACTCACCGGTGTCAGCCAGGTACACCAGCGTGTCGTCTGCATACAGTGAGATACGCTCTTCTATATTGGCGATTGGAAGACCTTTAATCTGAGGGGAGGAACAGATGCGAACAGCAAGCGGTTCCATGGCTAGGGCAAACAAGAGGGGTGACAGTGGGCACCCCTGTCTTGTACCTCTAGTAATTGGAAAGGCCTCCGTGACTGTGGAATTGACCCTGACTTTGGCTACTGGAAGGGTGTAAAGGAGTTTTACCCACGCTATAACACGAGGGCCAAAACCATATAGTTGTAGTACCCGAAAAAGATATGGCCATTCCACACTGTCAAATGCCTTACAGGTGTCCAATGACACAATAGCACGGTTAGGAGAACAATCATGTGGATATTGCAAATTGTGGAACAGCCTGCGTATGTTCATTCTAGTGGATCTTCCCGGAATAAAACCTCCCTGGTCACTATTGACCAGAGACGTAACTACCTTGTTTAGCCGATTGGCCAGTATCTTGGCAAGAATCTTAACATCCACGTTAATGAGCGATATTGGGCGGTAAGATTCACATTTGGGTCCTTATGAGGTTTCAAAAGAAGTACAATCAGAGCCTCCCTCATTGTCCGAGGGAGGGCTCCAGCAGCTAGAGCTTTGTTATAGGTCCTCAGTAGAAAAGGGAACACAAGGTCCTTAAATTGCGAGTACCATTCAGTCGGGAAGCCATCTAGGCCCGGTGTTTTATGGGTTGGCATCTGGGAACTAGCCTCAGCTATCTCCTCACAGGAAATGGGTTCCTCCAACGTATCTCGCCCCTCCTCGCCTGATAAAGGGGGGAGAGATATGTCAGTCAAATAGTCATTCAATTGGGAATCGTCATAGTCAACCCTAGAGGTATATAAGTCATTATAGAAGCATAAGGAGGAGTCCAATATATCCTCCCTGTTATCGCTGACATTTCCCTGGGCTGTGAGTATACGGGGAATAGAGATAGGAGAATAGTCAGGGCTGGTCAGGTGCGCCAAGAGACGACCGGCTTTGTTACCATGTTCAAAAGACGTGTGAGGTCCAGCAGACGTAGTTCATACTCCCTGCGACTCTGTAGCCAAGCCTCTCTTGTGGCAGAGGCCGGGCTAGAGACATAGGCGGATTCTGCACGAATCATGGTGTTTTCTAGTTCAGTGGTAAGCATTTGATTGTTCTTGCGAAGAACCCCTGTAATATCCATAAAGGTGCCTCTCATGGTTGTTTTAAATGCTTCCCATTCAGATACAGGGTCTACCTTGTCTAAATTGTCTTTCCAGTAGTTGATGCCCTTCCTGCACTCTCCCTGTACCACCTCGTCCTCCAGCCAGTAAGAATTTAGGCGCCAGATAGCGGTTCCTGAACCTGGGAGGAGGAGGAGGTCCAAAGAGAGGGGGGCATGGTCCGAAACCCCTCTGGGCAAATATGATACTGCTGAAACTGCTGGGAGGGTGTCTGCTGGGGCAAACGCCATATCTAGCCTAGACATGGTTTGGAAAGAGTTTGCGTGACACGAAAAGTGGCGTGTGTCCAGATGTTTCCAGCGCCATATCTCTGTAAGGTCATGGACTTGTGCCCAGTCCACAAAGGATGGAAAAGGCCTACCGCCTCCTCCCAAGTGATCTAGTGCAGGGTCTAAGACAGCATTAAAATCCCCCACATACAGTAGTGGGCCTGGGGGTCTGTTCAGCAGCTGAAGAGACAACCTAGAGAGTACCTCTACTGAGAAGGGGGGGGAGGTATACACATTCACTAGCATAAAAATCACCTTAGCTATTTGCAGAGTGAGCACAATAAATTGCCCGTCCGGGTCAGTTTTAACCTTTACCATCTCTGCTGGGAGGGATTTAGCCAGGAGGATAGAAACCTCTCTGGAGTAGTTAGTATGGATAGCATGGTATGAGTTGGCCAACCATGGGCATTTTAAAGCTCTTGTCTTAGAGCCTGTAAGGCGAGTCTCTTGGAGGCAAATAATATGCGGGCGACATTTTTTCAATGATGGCGCGTCTGAGCCAAAAATGTTGCGTAGCCAGCCATAGAGGAACTTCTCAGGGTGAGAACCCTCTGAACATTCCGGGAACCCCTCAAATCTAAGGTTGTTCCTGCGGGAACGATTTTCCAAAGCATCGATTTTGGCGCGGAGTGCTGCCATCTCGCTAGTGGTGTTACGCATGGAAATTGCCAGGGGGTTCACAGTGTCCTCTAGAGTACTAATACGTTCCTCTGGTGGACAATGTAGGCTCAGCAGGAGGGGAATTCACTGCCTGATCGCTCACATCAGACTGCTGGGAATCTTGTGATTGCAGGGAGTCTGCTTGTGTGTGAAAGATGGCTGGGATTGAGGCACTCACCCCTGTAGCTGTGCTCCGGTCAGCAGATGAGGATGGCTGCAGCGTGTCTGCCTGTGTCTCGGCGCCATTTTCCCTCCAGAACCGCGCCAATTGTTCCGCCGTGGATGGGGCCAGGGGGGCCCGTATTTCACCATGTCTGCCAGCCTGATAGATGCCCACCTCTGTGGGGAACAAATCTGTGCCTTTGGTGAGGAGATAGGACCCAGGATAAGATAAGGATGGTGATTGAGAGCCGGAGCTGTGAGACTATGCAACCTCTCTCTCCACCATCAAGCCACGCCCCCCTGGATTGTTATACTTTATTATCACTGGGACCGGTGGATAGCACATCCAGTTGGTGGAATACCAATGGAATAATTTTTGATACACATGGACACTTTTTTTTTTTTATTGAACCCTTTATTTACCATTCGTTCATACACAGTGTTTGCTATATTTTTCAATAGAGTTTTTCTTTGTTTGAGACAGCGCAACCTTTTACATTTTCACATTTTGTCCATTATCTCCTTGTATCCAAGGAGTGATAAAAGTGCAGCAGTCTAATATAATTGGTGCAAGATTTTCACACAAATTTTTTTATATGTGGTGGGATTCTGACACTCTCAGGGATTGACGCTAACTGACGTTGGCTCTAATCAGCATCACCCGTGACACTAATACAGTGATCAGAAAAAAGATCTGTACACTGTTCTAATGACACTGTGACAGGGCTGTGAAAGAGTTAACTGGGGGTAATCGGGGGTTAAAACTTTATTAGGTTCAGGGTACCCACCATATATTCCCTAACGCACACCATTACAGTGATCAGTAAATACTCTGTACACTGTACTTAATAACACTGTGACAGGGAGTGAAAGGGTTAACTGGGGCAAACAGAGGGTTAAATGTGCCTAACTGTGTGTCCTTGTGTCAGTGTAGTGCTTTACTCACTGATGCCATCTCCTCCTAAGCTGGAACTGAAAAGGGCTCCAGGAGAGGAAATTGCATCATTTCCTGTGCCTGTGCTTACATATCACAGGCACAGAACGTTCTGTGATTTGTCAGAACTGATCAGCACATCCAGGCCATAAAGCATTGGCCTGGACCTGTAGATTGATTGGTTAATCCGATCACCGCGGGGACGGCGGGCCCCCCCCTACCCACGGGTGATGTACAGGTACGTTGGTGTTTTGCTTGGGTCTATCTAGCAAGGTTACTTTGCGGTATAAGCAAGGAAGATGAGACCTCTGCAGTGTGTAAATGTGCTTTTACTATACAAAAATGCTCTACATACAAAACTATTACAATATTAGGAATACAAATCAAGACTGACAGATATCTATAACAAGCAAAATGCCTAGCAAATAAACAGCCTATGGTCTATAACTGTAGAAATACACCTAAAAGTTACTTAACTCCGATTACTGTATGTTCATGATCTCCATTGACAACAATTCTCCTGACAATCAGGCACCTTCTTGCATGATGAGTGGCTTGTGGTGTTAATCCATGTTGTGTGACTCCTGGTCTTACAGACAGTCCTTGGTTCTAATGCATGATTAAGTGGCCTCCTATCAGTCTCTAATTTGGGCTTTTGTTTACCCATTTGTTGACAATGGTTACTAACTCATTTACCTTAACAACCAAACAGCCAACAGTTCCCATTGTTACCAAGGCATTTGTTTGAGAAACATCCTCAGACAATCCTGATCTCTGCAATCAAACTAGTCTGATTGTTATTCTATCACAGTCTTATAGAAAAATCATATATTTTATATCAAACACAACACAGTTGGTTCACGCAGCTGGGCTGCTTTGCCGCAGTAAATGTGCAGAAGACGACCCAGAACTGGTTAAGAGCAAGATAATGTTTCTCTCATGAGCTTGTTTCATTTAATAAAACAAAATCCATCTTGCTTGCATTTGAAGCTACTGATCTGGTCTCTACAGATCTAAATTTAGTTTTATCTGTAGGGACACCTAGTTTTATGCATGTATGGTTTTAACCCTCAGTTGCATAATCCAAAACCTTTAGATGTGTAGGGTAATCTTACAATATTTTATATGGAGTCATGATCGTGTTTTATACACTCTTTTTTCATGATGGGCCTGGTAATGTATGTGAAAATATCTCAAAGCTAAATAGACAATTGCATGCTTTAAAAAAGAAAAAACAGATTGTAGCTTGTGTGACAAACATAATCATAGAAGAGAGTGGTCTGATGAACCAGATTTAAAATGGGTAAAAAAAACGTACCAGATAAAAAATAAAGGATGAAAATTGCAGAAAAAGATTGGTAAATGACAATACTGATGTATGCCAACAGTGTTAAAAGGTTTAGGAGTGCTAAACATAGATAAAACTAGCAACTGCAGATAAGACCAGAGCAGGTGCTCACTTTCCAACCACTGGAAGAAAACAAAAAAAACAGCACAACCCCATAGTGTAGCATTAAAATAAATGACAATTTAATGAAAAAAAATTGAAATGCACTCAGAGGTAGGCATATGTAGGGCATCGCATAAAGGTGATTTGGGAGCTAGAAAAGTCCAAGGGGCAGCCAGAGAACCACCAGCTTTGGCTACCAGCTGGGGATGACGCGTGAAGATAGAGGAAGCCGATGTTACTGCAATCAGTGTTCAACCCAGGACTATACCCCAGACGTCACTGTAGACACATGCGTTGTAGACACGGGACGTGTTTCAAAGCCAGTTGGCTTCTTCATCAGCCTCCATAGCCAGCATAGAAGTAATCTGCTCTTAAAATAGTATACCAGTTGTAAAAAGAGTGATAGCTTTTTTCCTATGTGTTTTTGTAAATGGCACTCGTGTTGTGTAGTAACAGCTTACTTTTCTTTTTTTTTTTATTTAGATTTACTGAAAGGGTTACAGACAACTGCTACGCACACAGCAAGTATTTCTCACTCCAGCTTGTCAGCTCGTTTACAACAAGCATTCACAGGTAATATTATTTCTATTGTATTCCTCCTACATATACATTTTAGAAACTTTTATTCAACAAAATTATTGATTGTATATAATATTAAAGCTCACATTTTTAATAATATAAAGTCAAATCCAAAGAGTGTACAAGTACACAGTACACATGGTGCTCCTAAGACAAGTGCAGTGTCACTTGGTCAATTGGAACTTTTATCTGTAGACCGTCATCAGGGTAGAGGAAGTGATTAGGCAACTGACTGGATGAAAGGGTAATCAATGGATGGATGTCTGAGCAGGAGAAGTGACTGAGACTGGAACCTCTGCAGCTCCCACAGAATATTGGGGTAGGATCACCTCAATGTAGAAGAAAATGAACAGCAGGGTGCTGAAGGTCAGTACCAAATAAAAATCACTTTATTAAAATAAACAGCACACTTACATTGAAGTTAGCATGAAACAGAATAGATGGGGAACACCTGAGACTAAGCAGCTGTGATCAGTTTGAGGCTATAGGCATCACCACCACTGATATCCATACCTTGAGCTGGCTGGCTCCCTATCATCCTTGGTCTCTGTCTGCTCAGTGATGCCTATAGCCTCACGCTGATCACAGCTGCTTGGTCTCAGGTGTTAACTATCCTGTTTCACGCTAACTTCAATGTAAGTGTGCTGCTGATTTTAATAATTTATTTTTATTTGATACTGACCTCAGCGCCCTGCTGTTCATTTTCTTCTACAATAATATAAAAAGTCACCTTTATCAATTTCAATAAATATTCAGTAAATAAGTACAATTACAAACATTATTCACATTGCATTATTTTGTGAACAGAAGAGGTACATAGGTTTAAAAATCCAGCATAAGAGATGCATTTCAAAATTATATAAGATGCATTCAAAACCATCTCTTAACCACTTCAGCCCCGGACCAATTGGCAGCCAAAGGACCAGAGGTCTTTTTTCAATTTCGCACTGCACTGCTTTAACTGTTAATTGCGCAGTCATGCAATGTTGTAACCAAACGAAATTTGCGTCCTTTTCTTCCCACAAATAGAGCTTTCTTTTGATGGTATTTGATTGCCTCTGTGATTTTTATTTTTTGCGCTATAAACAGAAAAAGACTGCAAATTTTGAAAAAAAAAAAAGATATTTTCTACTTTTTGTTATAAGAAAAATCCAATAAACTCAATTTTAGTCAAACATTTGGGCCAAAATGTATTCAGCCACATGTCTTTAGTAAAAAAAATGCCAATAAGCGTATATTTATTGGTTTGCGCAAAAGTTATAGCGTCTACAAACTAGAGTACATTTTCTGGAATTTACACCGCTTTTAATTTATGACTGCCTATCTCATTTCTTGAGGTGCTAAAATGGCAGGGAAGTACAAAACCCCCCCAAATGACCCCATTTTGGAAAGTAGACACGCCAAGCTATTTGCTGAGAGGCATGTTGAACCCATTGAATATTTTTTTTTTTAGTCCCAAGTGATTGAATAAAGACAAAAAAAAAAAGTTTTTCATAAAGTTGTCACTAAATGATATATTGCTCACACATGCCATGGTTATATGTGGAGATGCACCCCAAAATACATTTTGCTGCTTCTCCTGAGTATGGGGATACCACATGTGTGGGACTTTTTGGGAGCCTAGCCGTGCACGGGGCCCCGAAACCCAAGCACCACCTTCAGGATTTCTAAGGGTGCAAAGTTTTGATTTCACTCCTCACTACCTATCACAGTTTCGAAGGCCATAAAATGCCAAAATAGCTCAAACCCCCCCCAAATGACCCCATTTTGGAAAGTAGACACCCCAAGCTATTTGCTGAGAGGCATGGTGAGTATTTTACAGCTCTCATGTGTTTTTGAAAATGAAGAAAGTAAAGAAAATAATTTTTTTTTTTTCAATTTTCAAAACTTTAACAAAAAGCGAGATCTGCAAAATACTCACCATACCTCTCAGCAAATAGCTTGGGGTGTCTACTTTCCAAAATGGGGTCATTTATGGGTGGTTGTGCCATCTGGGCATTCCATGGCCTCCGAAACTGTGATTGGCAGTGAGGAGTGAAATAAAAAAATTACACCCTTAGAAAGCCTGAAGGCGGTGCTTGGTTTTTGGGGTCCCGTACGCAGCTAGGCTCCCAAAAATTCCCACACATGTGGTATCCCCATACTCAGGAGAAGCAACAGAATGTATTTTGGGGTGTATTTCCACATATGCCCATGGCATGTTTGAGCAATATATCATTTAGTGACAACTTTTTGTAAAAAAAATTATTATTTCTTTTTTTTCATTATTCAATCTTTTGGGACAAAAAAAAATATTTAATGGACTCAAGATTGCTCTCAGCAAATAGCTTGGGGTGTCTACTTTCCAAAATGGGGTCATTTGGGGGGGGGGGGGGTTTGAACTGTCCTGGCATTTTATGCACAACATTTAGAAGCTTATGTCACACATCACCCACTCTTCTAACCACTTGAAGATAAAGCCCTTTCTGACACTTTTTGTTTACATGAAAACATATTTTTTTTTTTTGCAAGAAAATTACGTTGAACCCCGAAACACTATATATATATTGTTAAAGCAAAGGCCCTACAGATTAAAATGGGGGGTGTTGCATTTTTTTTTCCACACAGTATTTGCGCAGCGATTTTTCAAATGCATTTTTTGTGGAAAAAATACACTTTTTTTTATTTTAATGACATGCTTTAAAATTGCACACAAACACGCAGTGGCGACAGACTACATACATTTTTAAAAGCCTTTAAAAGCCTTTACAGGTTACCACATTAGATTCACGGAGGAAGTCTACTGCTAAAATGACTGCTCTTGATCTGACCTTCGCGGTGATACCTCACATGCATGGTTGCATGGTGCAATTGCTGTTTACATATGACGCCAGACCAACGCTTGTGTTCGCCTTTGCGCAAGAGAAGGGGGGGGGCAGGGGTGCTTTTTTTTTTTTTTTTTTTTTTCCGTTTTTCTTTTTATTTAGCTTTTTTATTTTATTTTTAAACTGTTCCTTCCATTTTTTTTTCTTAGTTATCATTTTTATTGTTATCGCAGGGAATGTAAATATCCCCTATGATAGCAATAGGCAGTGACAGGTACTCTTTTTTTGAAAAAAATAGATTGATTGGTGGGTATGCCCACCATTAGAATACCTCCCTTCATCCACCCACTTCTAATGATGGGCATACATGCACCATTTATATATGGCGAAGCATGGGGGCATCCTCCTGCAAAAAAGTTATGCCACGTACACATGGTCGGACTTTTCCACGGGCAAGCCTCCGTCGGAATTTCGACCATATGTACGTGGCATTAGGAGCAAAATCGCTCCTCCGCCCCTGCTGCCCCCATGCTTCGGCATATATGCTCTTTTTTTTAACTGTGGTGGTGAAATCACCTCCTACAGCGTTGGAGTCGCGGCTTTATGTATCGTGGGAGCAAACGCTGTTGCTGTCAAGATAAATAAATCCGTGCTGCAACTGAATGGCGCACCTGAAAACAAAAAAAATGGTTAACAATAAAACACAGTAAACAAAATTACATACCTGAAAAGCAAGCATGATAAAACATAATAAAACATTGCAGAATAGAATAGAGTAAAAAAGAGCAACAATAGAGAGAGAATAGAGAGAGAGAACAATAAAACGACAACTATTTTTGGTTTTTTTATTTTATATTTTTTGGGGGTTTTTTTTGTACTTTTTTTTTATTTTTATTTTTTACACTTTTTTTTTAAACTATAACTATAATTTTAACTGTAACGGTCGGGTCTCAAAATGCGATGGCATTCTTGAGACCCTGTAACTATAATTTTAACTAACGGTCGGGTCTCAAAATGCGATGGCATTCTTTAGACCCTGTGAAAGTGTATCCTAGCCTGTGAAATGCTGTACCCTACGCTAATACCTCACTAGTGAGTGGTAGCGTTCAAAACATTCACCAATGCAGAGACCAGGATTGTCAGGACAGCGTGTCCGCGCTTGCTACAGACACGACATCTTTTTTGGGGGGGCTCGTTGGGTAGGGGTACTCGGGAGGACATGAGGAAAATGCCTCTCGTACAGCCGGCTAACTGCATTTGGTTGGGAATGGTGAGGTGCAGAACCGTCTGGAAACAGAAGGTCTGTGAGAACCTCTTCCTGGAATTCAAGGAAGGGTAACCTCCCGCCTGAATTGGAACAAATAAATAGACACTTTTTTGTACCAGCGTCTAGCCTTACTGACAACTAGGTACGGCGCCAACAACTGGTCGTTGAGGTCCACCCCTCCTATATTAAGGTTATACTCGTGGACACAGAGGGGTTTCGTCACAACACCAGCCGCCGTACGAATTTAGACTGTCGTGTCTGCATGAAGGGAGGTAAGAACGAAAACCTTCTTATCCCTCCACTTCACAGCGAGCAAATTATTACACTTAAAGCAGGCTCTCTCCCCCAGCCTAAGAGGGGAATCTACAAGCCGCTGGGGAAAGCCCCGGCGATTAGGTCGCACGGTGCCACATGCTCCAATCTGCTGATCAAACAAATGACTAAACAGTGGCACGCTCGTGTAATAATTGTCCACGTACAAGTGGTACCCCTTTCCGAATAAGGGTGACACCAAGTTCCACACTATCTTGCCAGCGCTCCCTATGTAATCTAGACAGTTCTCCGGCTCTACGTAACTATCTTTTCCCTCATAAACCAAAAAGCTCCACGTATAGCCTGTTGCCCTGTCACGGAGCTTGTAGAGCTTGACCCCGTATCTGGCACGCTTGCTGGGAAGGTACTGTTTGAAAGACAAGCGGACAGAAAACGTAATCAGGGACTCATCAACGCAGACAACTTGATTGGGAGTAAACAAGGCTGCAAAACGTTGGTTGAAGTGGTTTATGAGGGGCCGAATTTTGTAGAGCCGCTCAAATTCAGGGTCTCCACGAGGACGACAGAGTTCATTGTCACTGAAGTGCATGAACCGCAAGATCTGTTCGTATCGTGCCCTGGACATGGAGCAAGAGAACACGGGCATATGGTGGACTGCGAGGGTGGACCAATAAGTCCTCAGAGTCGGGAATTTATGCATGCCCATTTTGAGGGAAAGGCCCAGAAAGGACTTAAATTCGGAAACCGTAATTGGTTTCCAATCTCTGGCAAGGGAAGGCAACTGGGGATTAGCGGCGATGTATTCACCAGCGTATATATTACTTTGGTCCACAATAGATCTATAGAGATCTTCCGTGAAAAACGGCGATAAAAAATCGGATGGCTTAAAATCAGCTGTTTCCACCTGAATACCGGGTTGGCCAGTGAATGGGGGAAGTACGGGTTCTGCAGAAGTGGTGGGCACCCAATCAGGATTGGCGAATTCTGCAGGAAGGACCACTATGTGATCGACGGGCCTGCCTTTGTCTTCTTCTTGGTGGCAGCGGGACACTACTTGTGCTTGCCACCTCGCCAGCTTGAACTGCACTTATGGGACTCGCCACGTCACCACGTGATACTGCAGTGCTGGTTTGACCATGTCCAGGGTGTACTAGGCCGCTGGTGCTTGCCAGTTCACCTGAAGGAATAGCGGCGCTAGTACTTCTCTGCTCCATACGAGAGACCTGCGGTTCCTGCACCTAAACAACAGCAGAAGATCGGGATCGGGTACGCCTGACCTTAGCAGGGACCTCACCTCTGTCGCCAGAGCTATCTGTCATGGAGCCGCTGTCGTCTACTGGATCGTATTCTGAGCTTGATTGTGACAGATGAGTGACCTCCTCTTCACTATCTGACATACTCAGAAACAAGTAGGCCTGTTCACTAGTGTACTTGCGATTTGCCATTTTGGGCTCTAAATTTAGTAGTACACTAGTGAGATTCACAGGTAAAAAAGCTCCTAGGCTGCTGGCGACTGAATCAAAACGCTACCAAAAAAACTGTTAGTGATCGCAGGGATCAGGCCTGACTCTGCGAACGCTGCAGTTATGTGTGCTTAGTGTTTTGTAAGTGACAGTGATCGATCGATACTGCACTTGGGTGGGCTGGGCTGGGCGGAGGGGGAAAACGCAGGTGCTAGCAGGTATCTGGGCTGATCCCGCTAACAATGCGTATTTTGGAACCCTAAACTGCTGGGACGCTAGTATAGATCTGATCAGATCAGATATTGATCTGTTCAGATACTATACCACTAAGGGAGGTGTATGCTTTGCGCGTGGGTGTTTGCGGTACTGGCACTAACCTGGGGCGACGCAGACCTTATTTGACCCTAAAACCTAATTGATATCACCCGCCGGGCGATCAGGGGGTTAAACCGTTATTGGGTAATAAATGGCGGGTGCCCTGACAGTATAAAAAACAAACTAACTAACCAGCGTCACCCATAACAGTTATACGGTGATCACTGGTGAAAGGGTTAACTAGGGGCAATCAAGGGGGTTAAAACCTTTATTAGGTAATATATGGGGGTACCTGACGCTATATAAAAACCTGACGGAGAACCTAAATAACTAAATAACTAAATAACTAACTGGCTAACCAGCGTCACCAGTGACACTTATACGGTGATCACTGGTGAAAGAGTTAACTCTAGGGGCAATCAAGGGGTTAAAACCTTTATTTAGGTCCTAATATGGGGGTACCTGACCTATAAACCTATTTATAAACCTATATAAACCTGGCGGTTAACCTAAAAAAAAAAATGGCTACCTAGCGGCACCAGTGACACTAATGCAGCGATCAGAAAAACGATCGCTTAGTGACACTGGCAAAAGGCGGTGAAAGGGTTACCTAGGGGCAATCAAGGGGTTAAACCTTTATTAGGGGGGGGGTAGGGGGCTACCTTAGACCTAAAGGGGCCTAAAACTAACTGTCCTGACAGTTATTGCAGTCACAACTGACACTAAATGCAGTGATCAGTAAAATGATCACTGCAATCAGTGACACTGTGACTGGGGTGGCAGGGGGTGATCTGGGGGGTGACAGGGGGGTGGAATATGTGCCTATGTGTGCCTGGTGTCAGTGTAGTGTTGGTGCACTAACCTGATGTCTTCACAGCTCGGCGTCCCTGTCAGAAAGACCGGCACGAGAAGCGTGACATCACTTCCCCTTGCCTGTGTTTACAATTACACAGGAAGGGGAAGCATCTGATTCGCCAGGAGCGATCGCGAGGGGGTGGCCAGAAACCACTGGCCATCCTCTCGTGCCGGATCGCTTCTGAAGCGATCCCGACCGTCCCCGCCGGCGGAGGGGGTTCCGATCGGACACCCCAACCGCCTGAAGAATGGCACGTACAGGTACGTGGTTTTGCCTGTACGTGCCATTCTGTTGACGTATATGTACATGGGGCAGTCGGGAAGTGGTTAAGGAATAAAATAATAAAGATGTATTCATATCTCATACATCTAACATAAAAAACAATGAGGATATATGAGTCAAATATATATCCAATCAAGATAAAATAAAATTATATTGGAAACAAAATAATGAGAAATTGAGAAAAGTGTACATAGAATAGAGAAGAGGGGTGCCAGAGAATGAGCTCCATTCGGTTAACAACTTTGTTATGTGGTGGAGACTTTATGTAAAGTTACACAATTAGCAGAGATATATCAAAATTATTGATAGATCTCGGAAATCAGCAAAGCCATTTCTCCCTGCGAATTAGAGAAGTGGTGCTGTTTTTATTTTTGGTGAGAAGCACAGGGAGAGGAAGGCGTAGGAGATGAGTGTGGAGAGTTTGAGGATGGGCAATATGCACCAGAGTGGTGCAGAGGATATGATAACAGGCAGGAATTGAGAGAGAATTTTGTAAGGTATGATGGCAGGCAGTATGTGCAGGAGAGGAGAGTGAAGGGTATGATGGTGAGCATCTTGTGCAGGATAGGCTGAAGCTGTTTTTTTTTTTTTATATACAATGCAGGATTTAAATATTTCTCTATATACTGAAATGGGCAATTTACTGGTGGCTTGAGGGGTGTGTATTCTGGGGCAGCATATAGAGAAATGATTCATGGTTTTTGTTGGGGTAGTCTGTCTACTGGAGTCCACATTTAAAAATGATACTTAACTTTAATACTACGCAGGGCAGGATGATGCAGAAAAATGCATACTGGTCCATAGATATGGTGGCGGCATTCGTTTTCATTTTTTAGACCTTTTCTTATTTTTATCTGGTGATTCTGCCAGCAACACACTTCCTGTCCTAGGTTGAACATGCTCACTCTCTGTAATGTATATGTAAAGGAGCAGGGTGGTCACCATAAGACAGGAAGTTTCACACATTCCCTCTCCATCTCCATAGTTTCTAGACACTATAACTTTCACACAAACCAATCAATATACACCTATTTATTTATTTTTTATTTTTTACCAAAGACGTGTGGCAGAATACATTTTGGCCAAAATGTATGAAGATTTTTTTTTATTGAATATGTTTTAAAGTAAAAAATATTTTTTTTTTTTTTTTTTTCCCAATTGTTTTCTTTTATATCTTCTTTTGTCATTTATATTTCAAAAAGTAAAAAACCCAGTGGTGATTAAATACTACCAAAAGAAAGCGCTATTTGTGTGAAAAAAATTGCACCTTTTTTGGGGTACAGCATTGCATGACTGTGCAATTACCAGTTAAAGTAGCGCAGTGCTAACTTGGTCATGAAGGGGGGTAAAACTTAAGTGCTTAATGTTGGATTTGCCTACCTTTTGTAGAATTGATCTGCTGCAATATTGACAGTAGTTGGTGGGCTTTATGATGGTGTGGGATGAAACCAAGAAAAAAAGCATTGTGACAGCCAGGGACACAGGAAAAAGAGGGGCACAAATACAGTTGGGTGATGGCTGGGAGATGAGCAGAAGCTGGAAAAAAAAGCAACAGGGGAAACAGCTGGTATGAGCTTAAAGTTAGAGAGAAGAGATTTATGACCGCAGGGAGAGAATTGTTCTGACTAATGTCTAAAGATTAGGGAGAGTAGTATTCTGTGCGATGGGGCAGCAGGAGCTGTTGAAGAATTTTTTTTTTTGTGTCAGAGAAGGATGGAAATGGCAAGAACAGGTGCATTGTAAATGTTGGGGCTCGCAGCCAGGACAAGTACATTCTTAAGCCCCATACACACGCGCGGATTATCCGAGGACCAGGTCCGTCAGACCATGTCCGTCATACTTTGTCTGATGTTGGTTTTGCGTACACAGGGTCGGACAAAGTTGTCGGAAAATCCGATCATTCTGAACGTGGTGACGTTTGTTGCCTACGACGGGACTACGTAGAGGCTAGTAGCCAATAGCTTTGGTCTTGTAATGTGATCTGAGCATGCGTAGCACTTTGTCCGGTCGGAATTCGCTACACACGATCGTATTTGGTGTGATCGGACTTTGTTGTCAAAAAAATCTATCCAGCAGGAGATAGGACTTTGTCCGTCAGACAATCTGATGGAAACTGTCCGATGGTGCCTACACACGGTCTGATTTTCCGACAACATTGTCCGATAGGACAGAATCCATCGGAAAATCCTACCGTGTGTATGGGGCTTTACAGCGAGGCGGGTTGTGGTGGAGAGACACACAATCACTTAATGGTCAGCACAGCCATGGATCATGCTGACCAATGAGAAGTGCATCTGAGGCGGTTTCTTCTGGTAAAGTGTACCAGAAGAAAAACTTTTTTCCATTGCGGCCATGTATTATGGTGTATGGCCCACTACACCAGCATCATGGCCACTATGTGTAGCCAGACTCCACAGCACTGTAAAAGTGATAAGGCAGCTGTAAAGCCGCCAAGGTCAGGTTTACAGAAAAGCTGATTACCCGCCTCAAATATTGGTACCAGGATTCAGCAGCAGCTATGATCCTGATATAACCGCTTGTTGCCCAGGACATTTATATTGGTATGCTCGACAGCAAGTGGTTAATTACCTTTTTCCAAGTCTCTGACACATGCAAGCATTTTGTGTGCTGCCTATGCATGTCATCACAAATTTGCCAACTTTTGACTTGGAGCTAGTGGACATATTCAGTAGAGATTCATTTATATTTGAAGTGTAACATCGCTCAGTCGATGCACTAGGCATCATTGCACTACGTGCAACCCCCCCCCCCCAAAAAAAAAAATTGGACCTAGGTAAGAATTATGTCCCCTGGGATATGCATGTCGTATACCATACAGCAGACAGAGGAGGCATTTCATCAGAAAAGGGTAGCCAGCTCCTAATGATGTCAGCACAAAGATGGCAGAATGGGACCCAGAGTTTGGAATAGCTTGGCAGATCACAGCAGGGCAATATTAGATTCGCTAGGCGTTTTGAGTATGGGAATTGTACATAGCACCAGAGGAAAAGGTAAAAGGAAAATAAAAAAAAAACTTGGCGAAGGGGGGGGTTAATCTTTTAAGCAGTAGTAAACCACCAGTGAAATAAAAGATTAAGTGGGAGCCCTTGCAGGGTTAAATTATAATTTACTAATATGCGCCACATACTAGCACATTATGACAGACTTACCTATAAAGCGGATCCCTCCCATGCTGCGCTGTCAGGGATCCCTGGTGCTGCCATCTTCACCAGGTCTTCCTTCAGGGTTTGCATGCTTCAGCTGTATGAATGTCTGAAGCCGCAGTGAAGTCACTCCTGCGCATGCGCACGGGAGCCTTAGGCTTCGGCACAAAGCATTGAAGGTATGGCATGAGTAGTATAGTGAGAGTATGCTGTCCCTTCAGAACGCATGCGCCAGTGACATCACCTGCAGCATCGCTTGTGAATTTCTCCTAAACAGTGCAAGTTTAGGCGGTATTCACTGTACCTACAGGTAAGCCTTATTATAAGCTTACCTGTAGGTACAAGTTTAAAAGTGGATTTTACCTCCACTTTAAGACGAGAAATTTCAAACAGCCAATCAGAATTTATTATGCTGAAGTAAAACCAGTACAAAAATAAGCTTGATTGGATTTTATAGTTTACTCCACAAAGTGGTTGATAACCCTCACTGATACTCAGTGAAGTGAACAGCCTCAGATGATACACCGAGATGAAACAAATCCTCTTACACAGGTTTTACTTGTTTATCTGCAGTCTTCTCTTGTCTATAACCCTTCATATGGGCAGAAAAGTGTTAAAATCTTTTTTCATCTGTCAGTAGGAATGGGCTCGGGCGTGTTTGGAATCCCACCTGCCCGATCCCACCAGGAAGCCAACACTGCACACTGCTAATCACAGGGAGTGAGAAATGTCCCGGTCCGCAGCTGCACAGATCAGGAAATGTCTCACTGCTTGTGATTAGTCGTGTGCAGTGTCCGCTTCCTGGGGGGGGGGGGATCGGGAAGGTGGGTTGAGGCTAAGATCCCCAACATCCCTAAGCCCATCTCTAGTCAAAAGTACAGAGAAGGGGGCCTGGAGGTTACAGGTACAGTGTTTTGAGAGCTGATTAGAGGAAAAGGCACACACACCCCTCCACACAGTAGAAGAACTGTGTTCTAAATAGACAAGCTGTCTGCTGAGCTCTCCTTCCTTTCTGACACAAATTTATCTCCTGTGTCAGGAAAATTTCTCAGAAGTGACTCAAGTAATGAAGCACCAGAGAGAAATTACACTTAGAGCTTTGGAGAGAGATAAGTAAACACTACAAATATATGTGCTTTGCTCAGATTCTATGACTGAGGTTTACAACAACTTTAACTTATAACTAAAGATAAAACTTTTCTTCTAGATTTCGAGAGAGTGGTCAGAGGTCAGAACCACTGTCGGGTTTATATTGGTGTCTTAGTTTTCCCGAAACAAAGATTCATTCTAATTGTCTTGAAAGCAGGACCGTAGATATTTTTTTTTTCTGGGGGAGGTACAGTTAAATTATGTAACAGCAGAGTGGCGCCATGAGGCTTTGCAATGCAGAGCAGCAAAAATTATCACCATTCAACTAAATAGAACGCAATGCACGCAGTTGTGGTGCGGTAGTGTACTCAGTACAGCGAGCTCCTCCTAAGCTCCCTAGTTTTTTTTCGTTCAGGGGTTGGGTTCATGGGTTGAACTAAAAAAAACTTACCGTGTAAACCAGGCTTTAGATCTCATTCATATGTTCTAAATGGCCATGAAATGGCAAATATACCATGAATACCTACAGCCAGGATCCCAGATGTTACAATTTTTGTCAGCTGCTCAGCCTGTTTACCTAAGTGATGGGCTGAAAAGAGCCACTGCTGTTAACATGTATCTGCACATCCAGTGGTCCTCATGTTTAAGCTCCGGGGGACAAAGCAAAACACATTGGGGTGTGGCCTGGCGGGAACCCGGGCTAAGGTAGTCTCTCCCATCACTACTACATTACCATAGGACTCCATGGATGTGCGGCACCAGGGATTTTTTTTCTCTCTTCCCTTCAGTGACTACATGAGCTGGGATGAGCTCCATCCCTTGCTGACACTCCTGCAGCACATTACTCCCCACATCGATTGAGCCTGAGCAACACACTAACAAACTGTGGGTCACAGTGGTTACTTGCTGTTAGGAACAAATTTCTGACCCTGGATGCAGAGAGATTTTATCCAAGGGCAAAAATGTTTCCCTACCAGCAGGTAACCACTGGATGTGCAGATACATGTATACAACAGCAGACAGCCTTGGCTCTTTTCAGTCCATCACTCAGGTGTACAGGCTGAGCAGAGATTGGAACATCTGAGATCCCGGGTGCAGGTATTTGCAGTATACTTGCTGCACCATGGTCATGTAGGATGTATGAATGAGACCCAAGACTGGATTTTAGCTAACCCTACTGTGCAAGTTGAGCTTGGGCAAGGGGCAACATATTGTGGTAGGCAGTAAATTCCGTGATTTATTTAAACCTTAAAAAATTGTGTGCTACAAAATTTTATGAAATGTTTTAAGAGATGAAAAAAATAAATATTGTGCACTGCCTACTACAGATTGGTGCCCTTTGCACCTGGTCAATATGGTTTGCTTTTATTCAGATTTAAGCTGTAGTAAACCCAGCTTTTGAACGTACCTACAAGTAAGCCTATAATAAGGCTTACCTGTAGGTACAGTGAATATATCCTAAACATATGGTGTTTAGGCAATATTCACATGGAAAGCAGCCGGTGATGTCACCGGTGCATGCGCTCTGAAAGGACGGCATACCGCTTGGTTGTACTTCTCCTGGGGACGAGTGCAGATCGTTCTGCACTTTTGTGACCCATTTTTAGCTGACAGCCAGCTATAGCCCACTGTCAGATGATATCGCTCAGCAGGACCAGGCTGTGGAAGGATTCTAACTTTAAAGTTAGGACTCACCCAGATGCCTGGACCAGAGCTTGCTCAGCCTCTCGGTGAGCCAAAGAGACCCTGAGCCAGCCGCTCCTGCCCCCTCCACAGCCTGGAATTCCAGTGAGCTTGGGGAAGGGGGGCAGAGCCAGGGACTGACAGTCACCACTCTTTGCTTACTGAAGGCTGAAAACTGAGTGATCAGCAGTCTTTAATCGCTCTGTTGTTGATCTTAGAAGCAGCTGGGGACAGATGCAACTTCGGATCGATGCTCCATCCACCTAGGTATGTATAATTAAAAAAAAAAAAAAAAAATCTCTTTTAGAGAAGAAGGAAAACAATCCCACTCCCCCTCCTAAGAACCCTCCCTCCCCAAGCAAAGATTTCCACTGTAAAATATCTCCCTCCTCCAAAAATTGAACCCCCCTGTTTCTAAACTGACCCCCCCCCCCCCACAAAGCAAAAATATATCCCTCAGTCAACACCCTCTCCCCCAGCAAAGATTCCTAATTATGAAGATTCATCCAATCAAACTCCCTCCCGGAAGCAAATCCCTGCCATTAACCTCCCCCTGTAAACTTCTCTACAAGAAAATCCCCCTTTCTCCAAAAGCAAACTTTCCTTAACCCCCCACTAAAAAAAACTTCCCCCAGGCTGGAGTTCTCACTTCCTCCTTCCCAAAACAGAAAAGTTATGCCTCCCCACTTACCAGACCTCAGATTTAGCACGGCACATAAGTAGGAAAACATCTGTCATATGATACCTCAAGGAGGAGTCTAGGAGTTCCCTGAACTGTGCACTGTCATCCAGCAACGGAAACCTTGCAGTAATTTCATGCTTTTCAGGGGGACCCCCTTATTAAAGAGGATGGCCACCTGCACAAAAATATTAAAAGTCAGCAGCTACAAATACTGCTGCTGCTGACTTTTAATAAATAGACACTTACCTGTTCCAGCGATGTCTGCAGAAGATGACGAGCAATCGCTCGTCTCTCGGCTGCCCCCGCCGCCATCCTCTGTCAGGGAATCAGGAAGTGAAGCGTTGCGGCTTCACTGCCCGGTTCCCTACTGCGCATGCGCGAGTCACGCTGCACGTCTTTACTGGTCCCCGTTGTGTCCTGGGAACTGTGTGTTTCCCAGGACACAACGGGGGGCGGGCATCGGCGGCTAGCTAGTCCCAGAAGTGAGTACAGGTATCTGCAACCCCCTGAAAGGTGCCAATTGTGGCACTGGAGGGGAGGAGGAATCCGATAAGCGGAAGTTCCACTTTAGGGTGGAGCTCCGCTTTAAACCGTGGGGATGGGGCACAATAGAAGGGGGCTGGCTGCTGGACTCCAAAACTCTGCTTCTACTGTGCTGATGCTGAGGCTAAACAGCAGGGACACTGGGCATTTTGCCAGGATGCTCTGGGGGGGTTGAACACCCCTGACCCCCCCCTTACCTACGCCCCTGCTTGAACGCGATAGTAAATTTAAAATTTTGAGTTGCCACCAGAACAGGAATAGAGGGTAAAGGGACACTCAGAGGAGGTAATACTCAGAATGTGAAGATGTCCTCTTGCTTCCCATTAAGTCTACAGGACAGGAAGTGAAGGATGGTCTTCCTTTCCTCTACCCTACTCTATCTGAAATGAAAAAAAAGTTTGGGCTTAAAATAAACCCAAAGAATTAGCACCTCTCAAAATAGTTTCTTATCCACTTGTGCCTGCTTACATCCTGATCATGTCATGGTGGGATTTTTACCCTCACTTCCTAGCAGGACAGGAAGTGATGTTTTTGTATATTTTCACTGTTGGAGAGATTTTCAGTTTCTTTATTTATAATGAGTATAACAGCATGTCATAAGCCTGAATTGTGATTTTTACTGCCACCTACTAGAAGACTGGACAAAAAAAGTCAGAAAAGGCAAGGCCAGCCCCTCTTTTTGTCATCCTGCTCAGTAAATACCTGTAAAAGCCTTCTTTGTGCTGACATCCAAATACAGTGAGGCTGCTGATGTGTGGCAGCAACTTGAATGTGGTCTCAGCAGACTCAAAGCTGTCATTCCGTTGACACAGTCTGGTATTCCCCTTTTTCACCTGCTCCAACAGCTGCATAAAAGTTTATTTTGGAAAGTGAAGGGAGTGACTGGGCCAGGCCAAGAGGGTAAGAGACATTTCCAGAACAAAGAACTATGGCACTCAAGAAGAGAGAGGCTGTGCTAGTTAATTGACTAGTAGTCATCTAACAAGTCAAAAAGCACATTGCAAGTGAATAAAAAAAAATTCTCGAAAGGAGATACACGGCAAATAAGCATTTGAAATACTTGATTTTCTGTGTTTTTACCTGTAGTTTCTTAGCTTCAGCCCCGGAAGATTTTACCGCCTTCCTGACCAGAGCAATTTTTCAGCACTGTGTCGCTTTAACTGACAATTGCGCAGTCGTGCAACGTTGCACCCAAACAAAATTGACATCCTTTTTTTCCCCCACAAATAGAGCTTTCTTTTGGTGGTATTTGATCATCTCTGCGGTTTTTATTTTTTGCGATATAAACAAAAAAAGAGCGACAATTTTGAAAAAATATATATATTTTGTACTTTTTGCAATAATAAATATCCCCAAAAATATACTTTTTATAATTAAAAAATAAACAAATGTTTTCCTCAGTTTAGGCCGATATGTATTCTTCTACATATTTTTGGTAAAAAAAAATCGCAATAAGCGTATATTGATTGGTTTGTGCAAAAGTTATAGCGTCTACAAAATAGGGTATAGTTTTTATGGCATTTTTATTATAATTTTTTTTTAGTAGTAATGGCGGTGATCTACCATTTTTATTGTGAATATCGTGATTTTTTATCGTGACTGCGACATGGCGTTCACATCGGACACTTTTGACACTATTTTGGGACCATTGTCATTTATACAGCGATTAGTGCTATAAAAATGCACTGAGTACTGTATAAATGACACTGGCAGGGAATAGGTTAACCACTAGGGGGGCGATGAGGGGGTTAAGTGTGTCCTAGGGAGTGATTCTAACTGTGTGGGGGTGGGCTTCAACTCGCACGACAGCGATCACTGCTCCTGATGACTGATAAGGAGCAGTGATTTCTGTCGTGTTAGAAGGCAGAATGGGGAAATTCCTTGTTTGAAATTGCACTTCCACATTTCTGTGGCTCCATGACACGATCACCGGGAGACTGGCGGACATCGAGTCCACCGGTCCTGCGGGCACGGTCACGCTGTACGCGGCAGGCGTGTGCACCTGCTAGCCCCGCCAATTAATGGGGACATACAGGTATGCCCATTTGCCCACCGGCGTGCAGCAGTCGGCAAGTGGTTAAAGTAGAAGTTAAGTAAAATACTGTCTAAACTTAAACCTGCTCATTCTAAGCCCTAAACTAACTACGATGTAAAGAAAAGATGTGTACACTTCCTTGGCGCTTTGGTCCAATCACGTGATCGACCCCCAGCCCCGGCTGCAGGGTAGAGGAGGAACAGTCGACGATAACTGCCCCATAGTAAGCCTTTGGGTGATGTCACTGCATAGACACAGCAGCCATTGCCAACGATCTCATCTCTCCTCTTCACTGAAGCCGACTGCTGGGGAGATCATGTGACCGAACCAGATTGCCCAGGGAATAGGCAAGTGTACACAGCTTTCCTTTACAGGGTAGTTGGTATAGGGCTTAGAATGGAGTTGGGAGCAGGTTTAAGTTTTAGATAGGATTTTGAATGTTTTTTTACTTTAACCCCTTTGCGTTGTTTCCTCGCGGCCCTTTAAGGGATCTCAAATGCTGGAAGGCGTGGCGGGATTTATGATCATGTGACTGTTGTGATGTCACGGCAATCACATGATCAGAAATCTCCCGATCCCAAGGAACGATCGGGAGCTTTCCATTAGTCACTGTGCCAGGAGTGCACAGGGCATGCACTCTCAGCACAGCTGTGTCTGCAGATTGGTATGCAAATATGCAGCCTCTCTGTGCCAACCGCCGAGAGGCCGTATATTTGCATACCATCGACACCTGGGGGTTAAGTAGATGACAGGATATTTTTAAGGGGGTTGGATTTCTTCAAATTTTTTAGGATTTTTCCCAGTCAGCAATCAAGTGCAGGTAATCCAAATATTGGTAATCTCACTAAGTTAGGCCTGTGTCAGTCATGTCACTACAGAGGTGTGCCTAGTTGTGATGAGCCACTGGGTTATATTTCATGTGTCAGTGGTCCCTGTCTGGGGATTTACTGCAGTTTACTGGTCTAACCCTATCTCTGTTGTGTGCAGCGCAGACTGTTTCTGAATTCCCTATTGGTTGTTCCACGAGATCACTTATGAAGTGCCTTGGTGTTGCTGGACCAGCATTTCTAATTTTTAAGATCCCACTGCCATCTTTCTGGCAGATTCTCCCTTCCTGGGCTGGAGTTGGTAATTCTCACTGGAAGTACATGCTCTCCCTCCTCATTTTTTGGCTTACACCTCACCAGGTACACAGTGCACCTTTTTGGGGTTCTAATTTCCGCTTGCAGCAATGATTGTTCAGCAGTCTGGCTACCCAACCACACACTCCAGCTATGGACCTGGTCTTCTAATCACTCCCAAATTTGAGTACCCATAGAAAGATGTGTGTAGCGCATGCAAGTGTCTTGTAACAAGGATTTTACACCATGGGGGCTATTTACGAAAGGCAAATCCACTTTGCACTGCAAGTGCATTTGAAAGTGCAGTCACTCTAAATCTAAGGGGTAGATCTGAAATGAGTGGAAGCTCTGCTGATTTTATCATCCAATCATGTGCAAGCTAAAATGCTGTTTTTTATTTTCCTTGCATGTACCCCTCGTATCTACAGCAACTTTACTTCCAAGTGCACTTGCAGTGCAAAGTGGATTTTTCTTTAGTAAATAACCCCCCATGTCTCTTTTTGTTTATCTTTTTTTTTTATATTTGCTAGTTTTTCCCCTTATCAATGTATGGCACAAATTTGAAAGGCAGTTCATTATGTGGATGCTAGCAAACATGTTGTGCAGTCATCCTCCTACTGAATATTCTGTCTGCAGGTTTAACCACTTGCCGACCGGCGCACGACGATATACGTCGACAGAATGGCACGTACAGGCAGGAGGGCGTATATATACGTCCCTCCTTTAGCCTGTCCGTGCCATCGGGAGCGCGCCGGGAGCGGCGCGCTCCCGCGCCGGTCGGGACCCCCGTGAGTCCGGCCGCGGTCCCCGCGGACTCGATCGCCGCGGGGACTCCCGCGATCGTCTCACGGAGCGGCTAAACGGGGAGATGCCGAGATAAACAGCATCTCCCCGTTCTGCCTAGCAACTAGTGACGCCGATCTCTGCTCCCTGTGATTGGAGCAGAGATCAGCATTCACTAGCTGACAGCCACGCCCCCCCACAGTAAAAAAAACACCCCTAGGCCTACTTAACCCCTACACTGCCACCTTGTGGTTAACTCTTAAACTGCCAGTGTCATTTATACAGAAATCATTTAAATGCATTAATTGCTGTAAAAATGACAATGGTCCCAAAAATGTGTCAAAAATGTCCGATGTGTCCGCCATAATGTCGCAGTCACAAAAAAAATCGCAGATCTCCGCCATTAATAATAAAAAAAAAATTATTAATAAAAATGCTATAAAACTATCCCCTATCTTGTAAACGCTATAACTTCTGCGCAAACCGATCAATAATCGCTTATTGCGATTTTTTTTACAAAAATATGTAGAAGAATACGTATCGGCCTAAACTGAGGAAAAAAAATGTTTTTTTATATATTTTTGGGGGATATTTATTATAGCAAAAAATAAAAAATAATGCATTTTTTTCAAAATTGTCGCTCTATTTTTGTTTATAGCGCAAAAAATAAAAACCGCAGGGGCGATCAAATACCACCAAAAGAAAGCTCTATTTGTGGGAAAAAAAGGACGTCAATTTTGTTTGGGAGCCACATCGCACGACCGCGCAATTGTCAGTTAAAGCGACGCAGTGCCGAATCGCAAAAAGGGGCCTGGTCCTTTGGCTGCAAATTGGTCCGGTCTGAAAGTGGTTAAGTGGCTTCCTTCTGTGAATGCTCGTTTGAAAGCAGCCTAACAGTATCTACAAAAATCTAATTATTTTTGTTTGCAAGACCTAGAAATTCTAACTGTTTTATTGCTGTATATGTCTTCCTGGGCCAGTGACCACCACATTCCCCTACTTGCGCCTGGATGTTCAGCTTGTAAAATGCAATATTGTCCATTCTTTTTCAGTTTGAGAGAGTGGAGGGCGGTTGCAACTATGTATGTTTGCTTTATTTATTTATTTTTATTTTTTTCCAGATGGAGGTCAAAGTAAAGGGGACTCAAAACCTCTGCGTAAAAACCCATGACGTGACTGAATAAAAAGGACATTGAATTTAGGTTTTATTTTTCTGAATGGCTATCAGAAAATACTTTTCTGGCAGAATGAGCTGCCATTTGCTATGTTTACATTACTCTGATCCCAAGCACTGTGGAAAGCAGAATGAATACTTGATTGAAGCAAGAAAATGTGGCATTAATTTGGTGCTACAAAATAACAAAGGATTTGTTTTAGAGCAACTGATGATGAAGAGGATGATTCTTTCTGTGACATGAAATCACTGGGCTAGATGACTTTTTATATTTATTTTTTTTGCCTACACCACAAAGAACACAAACATGAAATGGATACGTTTGCATTCCCTTCTATTTTACTGAGAATTTCAGAACAAGGCTGTTGACCAATTATTAACCAATAAAATGCAGAAATTCACTCTCCCCTAATCCTGGCTGTAGATTATCTATTGAAATAAGTAATAACTAACGTTAATGGAAATTTCACATTATACATTGTTTTTACATTTGGGTTCTTTTATATAAATTACATAAGATTGCTTTTTTAACTCTAGAACACTGTGTATTTTAAGTCTCTCACCATTGTTGGCATGCGATCCTTAAGAGAAAGTAGCTTAATATGAGGAAAATAAAAGACCGAATAATTTGATGTGTATTTAAGTGGGTATCTAGGCTGCATTAAGACAAATTTGTATTTTTTATATGCTGGCTACTAACGTGGAACATTTCTGGATAAAGTACAGTATGCAATAGAAAAGTATTACATTATTTAATTACCTTGTTCTATATCTCTGCCAATACTTCAGTACTTGAAGATATTTTCCATTTGTTACAATAAATGTTCCTGCAGTATTGTTCTCGCTACCCTATCTCCTTTATGGAAAAAGTTGAACTTTATAAAAAAAAAAAAAAAAACCTTGAAAGCAACATTTCAATGCAAAGAACTAATGATTATGTTTAATTAAAGTGCAGTGTTTAGCTGTTACAACATTGCATGTTGCCTGTTTTGCTGTAACGTATTAATGAATTCTACAAAGTCTGTTTTTGTTTTGTTGACTTTAAATGCTTCCCAACATTAGACACTTGTACACTGTTAGATTACACAGCAGTAAAAAAAGCATTACTTTTAGAATTTATTAATCCTAACTAAACCTCATATTTATATTTGTGGAGAGAGTAAGGTTTTTTATTTTTAGAGTAAAATTGTATGTTCTCTCGCTCCCTCTGGGCAAAAATGTTATGTATTGCAAAGTTGGAGGCAGTAGGGGAGAAAATTAAGAATTTGCCAAGTACAGGTGTTGAATCCTTCTGTTTCCCTCTGTCGCCCCCATCCCAATATCCACTATCTTCCTTGTATTGTCAGCCTGGAGAAGAACTGCTTCTGAGCACAGCTTAGCAAATGTAACCAGAGAGCAATAAGACTGATGATCAGGAGCAGTTGTTTGGACCAGCTATGGATCATAGCCTGAGCCCTTTATTTGCATATGCTGAGGCTTTGTTTAGAAGCAGTTTCTCTTAACACAGGCTCAGTTACATGAGGTTGTGTGTAGGCAAATTAGTCCAGATCACAGCCTCAGCAAGTGTAAACAAAGGGAGCTGATTCTATAACCAAGAGCTTACTGATCACAGTTTTGGTGCTTTTTATTTACTTTTTTTTTTTTTTTTTCAATTCTTAAAATTGTACTGCATTTTTAGGATATCAAGTGTTTACTTATACTGAGCCTGCGTTCAAGACCATCTCTCCTGTAGTGACTTGGAAGGGGTAGCCTCTAACTGCAATAAATAAGTAAAATTTCTGCCTAGTGGGGACAATAGGATGCAGAAATTAAACACTTTATTATTCACGGAGACCATGTCAAAAGAAAGACTAAGTAGTAGGGGTTATACTGCTACTTACAGGTGAATTGGATACTGGCAACAAACTGCTGGTAGCCAGTGTTTTTTTTTTTTTTATAGTTTCTAGAAGAGTTTCTTACAAGTGTTTCTGGCAGCAACTGTGTTTACTTTTTTTCTTTAAGCAAGTTTCTGTATTCACTGCCAAGCTATTAAAGCTCCTTTTGCAAATTTCTGGATTGGCAGATCCTTGGTGCTGCTATAACAGGGCCAGCCTATAATGTTACCCTAGGGCACTGGGTTCTGTTTGTAGTGATCTCAAGGCACCTAGTGACAGCTGTTTTACAGATCCAGGGCCTTGATAAAAGCCTGTCCCTAAACACTCATTTGGAGTATGCCCACCAGGTAAAAACTGGAATGTGACTGTTAGCTGCAGGATGCTGTTTGCAATTTTGGAATGCTGCTGTGGTAAGTGCAGTGCAGGAGTTTGCTCACTATTTTTTTTTCTTTTACTATGGAGCCTGGCATGTGTGCTCTGCGTTTATCCTTTCATAGTTTAATGCTTACAGCACTTGTGCTATGACACTTCTTTACTGTGTGCTTGTTAGTACCTGGCAAAATCTACTATGGGGCTGAAGCTCAAAGGTCAATGTATGTGTTGCAAGATTGGGGCTGTGGCACTTATTAAAAATGCTTTATGTATGCCATGTTAGTTTGCCAATGACACATTGTGGTGTATGTACATGCTTTTTTTTCTCTACCTCTCCTGCCTGAGTACAATCTCCACTGGCTCCCTGTGAAAATGAAAGGGTCAGTGCTCTCACTACCTGCGGTAACTTGGTCACAGAAGGTTACCTAAGCCCTCTTCTGCAAGGGCACAAGACCTGTAAGCCTTTCAAAATCTTGATCCACTAACAGCTTCAAGGCAGTTTGCAATGCTCTTCCAGCTGCTTCTCCACACACAGCTGAGGATCAAGAAGTGTCTAATCAATCCCTAATATATGATCGGGTGCCTGAAGAGTTAGTCTACTGAAATGACTCCTAGGCTTAAGGATATCATTTTGTTATTTTGAATATGGTGTGTACATGTTTAGAACCGGAGCAACCTGTGTTTGACATCTATAGTTATTAGTCTGGGCTCCCTTAAAAGTCCCCAACCTGTCATCGCCCCAGTATATTTGCTACTACAACCATTTTTTTTTTTATGGTGTCTTGCTCTTTTTACAAGTGACTTTCCCTTCTCAAATGTATTGCTGAGCAATGCCCCGATAAGGGGACTGTTTAAGAAAGTGTCCCATCCCATGGTTGACCTGGTCAAAGGTTAACAAAACCCTTATCATACTTGTTGAGGATGTTCCAGTGTTTAAAGACCTGGTTGACAATCCTTTCCAAGTGCCTCTTGTTCTTGGTAGGCTCCGCTTTGCATTTTGCCATTGCTGTCATGGCTGTTTTGCCATACCTGAAAGGTCTAAATCAAGAATATGGCTACGCCTTTTTATTTTTTTTTTACAGAATTTTAACTGATCCTTCAGTTTTACAATAGTTAGAACTCATGCATGTTACCCTACACTACTGTGTTGATGAACTTGTGGATATGGTATACTCTTATCCAAAATTATTCCCCGCTCTATACATAAGGATTCTTTGACTTAAAGCAGGTGTTCCAGGTACCAGGTGTTCTGGTAGATCATTAATGGTATAATAGCATGCAGTGCCAAGCTACAGTTTCTAAAGCTAAACTCTCTTGCAGGCCTTGCTGTTGTAGCCATGTTCTGTGAGACCTTAGCTGTCTGGTCCAGGGACATGTCTTGGAGTCCTGTTTCTTTCATAATGGGCCCTTCTGTCTACAACAGGGATCTCAAACTGGTGGCCCTCGAGCTGTTGCAAAACTACAATTCCCATGAGGCATTGCAAGGCTGACAGGTACAAGCATTACTCCCATAGGCAGAGGCATAATGGGACTTGTAGTTCTGCAACCGCTAGAGGGCCGCCAGTTTGAGACCCCTGGTCTACAACAACTGAAGCTTTTGTCTATAACCATAGGTGTGCGCAGCCCATTGCATTAGGGTGTGCACCCCAAAGCTCAAACACACATGCGTATGTGTATGTATGTATATGGCGTATACGGGCATTGCATGGTGTCAGTAGAGCATTGAACATTGTCAATTGAGCAGAGATTGATGTCAGTAGTTTATTTTTATTATTTGGTTTTTTAATAATTTTTTACAATATTTTTTTTCCTGGGGGTCAGCAAGGAAGATTCACGGTCTACCCGTCACCTGCCCTTGATTGACTGGTAGATCGTGATTGACAGGTTATCCTGCCCCAGATTAGGGTGTGCCCAGGCACGCCCAGTGTGCACGTCTATGACCCTAATATTTTAGGTTGACAGCCTAGAAGGTAATATTCATCTATCTCCAGAATGGTTCTACCTTCGGTGCATATGTGGAGGACGTTCTGACTCAAATGATGTTGGTCTGTGGATCTTCAATGCAAGAAAACACCTCTTCCCTATGATCTTTGATGATGAATGCCCTGACAAATCCATAACTTGGGAAAAGTACAATTTTGCCCAAAAAAAAAAAGTTTGAAAACGGCTTCTTGGAAATTCACCACTTCTGAACCTAACAAGAGTCTAGCCTTTGTAGTGGAAGCTGTGGTGACTCTGTAGGAACAGTTCAACCTGACTTCTGGCTTTACGCCTCTGAAACTCCTTCCTTGCCTACACCGCAGCATCGAGACAGAGGGCATTCCAATGATTTGCATTGCACTGAATGGGTTCAGGAGAATGTGGCACTTGGATCTCGTCAGGCTTCTGGCAGACTCTCCATGGGCTTTCCTAAACAACCATTTGAACCTATTGGTCGTTTCATTGTTATCTTACTTGCCTTCCTCCTCAGCAGCACCTGATTTCTCTGAGGCGAGTCTGAGTTGGGGCCTTAATCTGTAAAGAAGCCTTTCTTGTGCTTCACAAGCACATGGTTATTTTGATGCTCTGGGCCTTTTTTTTACCTTAACCAGATGCATTGTTGTACCATATCTCTGTCCTGATCTAAGGTATCTTAAAGAGACTTCCCTCCATCGACCGGATGTGGTACAAGTCTGTCTCTGAGTTATAGTCCTCTGTTGTCATTTCTGAAGATTACCATAAGGGAGACGGTGTTTTTTTTTTGTTTTTATCACTATTGTCAAGTGTATTCCACAGCTCATCTTTCCTTATGTCTTAAAGGACAAGGTTCCCCTTTTCACTGTCCAAGCAATCACTACCAGGTTGCTCTATACTGCTTGAGATTTTCAGCAGCAGGCATCTATTTCTCTGATTTGCAAGGCTACCATCTGGTCTTCTGTTAATGCTTCTTTATTTAGTAGGTAGACTTTCAGGCCTCAGCTTATGCCAGCTTCAGTCATAAATAGGGCTGCAACTAACGATTATTTTCATAATCGGTTAGTTGCCCGATTTATTGTTTTGAATAAGCGATTAATCGGTTAATAACCTTAAAAAAAAGTGTGGTGTATAATTTTGTTAATATGTAAAGTTTTTAAAAAAAAGGCAATTTATTCTTGTCTATATGCAGTGGTAAATATAAATAACCAACTATGAGGTTAGGGAGCAAACTATTTAAACCACTCTGAGAATAACAGACAGAAGAGATATACTTTTTTTTTGTCCAATTAGTTGTTGGGCAGATTAAAAAACACAAATTGCTGCAAACACGCAGTACATGCTTTTGTGCAGCTTCTCCATTGAAGTATATTGAACCAAAAAAGCACAGTTTTTCTTTAAAAAAAAAAAGTCTGACTCTTTCCAAACAGCAGGGGCTGAAAAAAGCATAGATGTGAACGTGTCCCATAGGAAACCATGTAAATAAACTGTAGTGCTTTTCTGCAAAAAGCACCAAAAAACACATAAGTGTGAACCAGGCCGGAGACGTTTAGTAACATAATGGGGGTTAAAAAAAAAACTAAAATTAGCCCTTTATAGTACAACAAAAAAGCAGATAATCACTACTGTAAGGGGTACATTTTTTTTTTTACTGTAGAACTGTGAAAGTGATTTACAGTAGCAAGTATTTGCTCTTTTTATACTATAAAGGGCTCATTTTAGTTTTTTTTTTTTTAAACCCCATTATGTTACTGGCCGATTAATCGATAATGAAAATAGTAATCGATTAATTTCATAATCGATTAGTTGACGATTTAATCGATTAGTTGTTTCAGCCCTAGTCAAAAAGTTCATCAGACAGCTCTGTTAGCTGTTGAGTCCCTTCTGTTAACCGGTTGGTTCTCTTGAGCTTGCTAGCCATATTTTGCTGTGACTGCTATTGAGTGTCCCTATGTACCTTAATAGGTCTTCTCTGTCCTGTATAAATAGAAAAATAGGATTTTTGTCTTACTGTAAAAATCCCTTTGTTGGAGTACTTTACTGGGGGAAAGCACCCCCCTCCTTTTTTTTTTTTTTTTTAATATATTTTTATATATATATATATATATATATATATTTTTTTTTTTTATGATTCACTCATGGGTTATCATGGGCTGTTCTTATGGCATTTGTTTGAAAGTGTTTAACCTCCTAAAACAGCAGCATAATGTGCTACTAAAGTTGTCACTAAATGATATATTGCTCACACATGCCATGGTTATATGTGGAGATGCACCCCAAAATACATTTTGCTGCTTCTCCCGAGTATGGGGATACCACATGTGTGGGACTTTTTGGGAGCCTAGCCGCGCACGGGGCCCCGAAACCCAATCAACGCCTTCAGGGTTTCTAAGGGTGCAAATTTTTGATTTCACTCCTCACTACCTATCACAGTTTTGAAGGCCATAAAATGCCAAAATAGCACAAAACCCCCCCAAATGACCCCATTTTGGAAAGTAGACACCCCAAGCTATTTGCTGAGAGGCATGTTGAGTACATGGAATATTTTATATTTTGCCACAAGTTGAGGGAATATTACAAACTTTTTTTTTTTTTGCCCAAAGTTGTCACTAAATGATATATTGCCCACACATGCCATGGGCATATGTGGAATTACACCCCAAAATACATTCTGCTGCTTCTCCTGAGTACGAGGATACCACATGTGTGGGACTTTTTGGGAGCCTATCCGCATACGGGACCCCGAAAACCAAGCACCGCCTTCAGGATTTCTAAGGGCATAAATTTTTGATTTCACTCCTCACTACCTATCACTACCTATCACAGTTTTGAAGGCCATAAAATGCCAAGATGGCACAAAACCCCCCCAAATGACCCCATTTTGGAAAGTAGACACCCCAAGCTATTTGCTGAGAGGCATGTTGAGCCCATTGAATATTTTTTTTTTTAGTCCCAAGTGATTGAATAAAGACAAAAAAAAAAAAAATGTATTCAAAAAGTTGTCACTAAATGATATATTGCTCACACATGCCATGGTTATATGTGGAATTGCACCCCAAAATACATTTTGCCACTTCTCCTGAGTACGGGGATACCACATGTGTGGGACTTTTTGGGAGCCTAGCCGCGTACGGGGCCCCGAAACCCAAGCACCACCTTCAGCATTTCTAAGGGTGTAAATTTTTGATTTCACTCCTCACTACCTATCACAGTTTCGAAGGCCATAAAATGCCAAAATTGCACAAAACCCCCCCAAATGACCCCATTTTGGAAAGTAGACACCCCAAGCTATTTGCTGAGAGGCATGTTGAGTACATGGAATATTTTATATTTTGCCACAAGTTGCGGGAATATTACAAACTTTTTTTTTTTTGCCCAAAGTTGTCACTAAATGATATATTGCCCACACATGCCATGGGCATATGTGGAATTACACCCCAAAATACATTCTGCTGCTTCTCCTGAGTACGGGGATACCACATGTGTGGGACTTTTTGGGAGCCTATCCGCATACGGGACCCCGAAAACCAAGCACCGCTTTCAGGATTTCTAAGGGCATAAATTTTTGATTTCACTCCTCACTACCTATCACAGTTTTGAAGACCATAAAATGCCAAGATGGCACAAAACCCCCCCAAATGACCCCATTTTGGAAAGTAGACACCCCAAGCTATTTGCTGAGAGGCATGTTGAGCCCGTTGAATATTTTTTTTTTTTAGTCCCAAGTGATTGAATAAAGACAAAAATAAAAAAAATTTATTCAAAAAGTTGTCACTAAATGATATATTGCTCACACATGCCATGGTTATATGTGGAATTGCACCCCAAAATACATTTTGCTGCTTCTCCTGAGTATGGGGATACCACATGTGTGGGACTTTTTGGGAGCCTAGCCGCGTACGGGGCCCCGAAACCCAAGCACCGCCTTCAGGATTTCTAAGGGTGCAAATTTTTGATTTCACTCCTCACTACCTATCACAGTTTCGAAGGCCATAAAATGCCAAAATAGCACAAAACCCCCCCAAATGACCCCATTTTGGAAAGTAGACACCCCAAGCTATTTGTTGAGAGGCTTGGTGAGTATTTTACAGCTCTCATGTGTTTTTGAAAATGAAGAAAGTAAAGAAAGAAAAAAAAAATTTTTTTTTTCTTTTTTCAATTTTCAAAACATTGTGACAAAAAGCGAGATCTGCAAAATACTCACCATACCTCTCAGCAAATAGCTTGGGGTGTCTACTTTTCAAAATGTGGTCATTTGGGGGTGGTTTGTGCCATCTGGGCATTCCATGGCCTCCGAAACTGTGATTGGCAGTGAGGAGTGAAATAAAAAAATTACACCCTTAGAAAGCCTGAAAGCGGTGCTTGGATTTTGGGGTCCCGTACGCGGCTAGGCTCCCAAAAAGTCCCACACATGTGGTATCCCCGTACTCAGGAGAAGCAACAGAATGTATTTTGGGGTGTATCTCCACATATGCCCATGGCATGTTTGAGCAATATATCATTTAGTGACAAGTTTTTGTAAAAAAAAATATTATTTTTTTTTTTTTCATTATTCAATCTCTTGGGACCAAAAAAAAAAATATTTAATGGGCTCAACATTGCTCTCAGCAAATAGCTTGGGGTGTCTACTTTCCAAAATGGGGTCATTTGGGGGGGGTTTGAACTGTCCTGGCATTTTATGCACAACATTTAGAAGCCTATGTCACACGTCATCCACTCTTCTAACCACTTGAAGATAAAGCCCTTTCTGACACTTTTTGTTTACATGAAAACATATTTTTTTTTTGCAAGAAAATTACGTTGAACCCCCAAACACTATATATATTGTTAAAGCAAAGGCCCTACAGATTAAAATGGTGGGTGTTGCATTTTTTTTTTTCCACACAGTATTTGCGCAGCGATTTTTCAAACGCATTTTTTGTGGAAAAAATACACTTTTTTTTATTTTAATGCACTTAAACACACTATATTGCTCAAATTTTTGATGAAATAAAAAATATGATCTTAGGCCGAGTACATGGATACCAAACACGACATGCTTTAAAATTGCGCACAAACACGCAGTGGCGACAAACTACATACATTTTTAAAAGCCTTTAAAAGCCTTTACAGGTTACCACATTAGATTCACGGAGGAGGTCTACTGCTAAAATTACTGCCCTCGATCTGACCTTCGCGGTGATACCTCACATGCATGGTGCAATTGCTGTTTACATATGACGCCAGACCAACGCTTGTGTTCGCCTTTGCGCAAAAGAAGGGGGGGCAGGGGTGCTTTTTTTTTTTTTTTTTTTAGTTTTTTTTCTTTTTATTTAGCTTTTTTATTTTATTTTTAAACTGTTCCTTCCATTTTTTTTTCTTAGTTGTCATTTTTATTGTTATCGCAGGGAATGTAAATATCCCCTATGATAGCAATAGGCAGTGACAGGTACTCTTTTTTTGAAAAAATTGGGGTCTATTAGACCCTAGATCTTTCCTCTGCCCTCAAAGCATCTGACCACACCAAGATCGGTGTGATAAAATGCTTTCCCAATTTCCCAATGGCGCGGTGGGTATGCCCACCATTAGAATACCTCCCTTCATCCACCCACTTCTAATGATGGGCATACATGCACCATTTATATATGCCGAAGCATGGGGGCATCCTCCCGCAAAAAAAGTTATGCCACGTACACATGGTCGGACTTTTTTCGACCGTATGTACGTGGCATTAGGAGCAAAATCGCTCCTCCGCCCTCTGCTGCCCCCATGCTTCGGCATATATGCTCTTTTTTTTAACTGTGGTGGTGAAATCACCTCCTACAGCATTGGAGTCGCGGCTTTATGTATCGTGGGAGCAAACGCTGTTGCTGTCAAGATAAATAAATCCACGCTGCAACTGAATGGCGTACCTGCTAAGCAAATAATGGTTAACATTAAAACAAAGTAACATTACAGTATAACAGTAAGACCTTACCATACCATACCTGCAAAGCAAATACCAAAAAAAAAACATAGTAAAAAATAAAACATTTTGTTAACGCAACCGGTGCCTAAAATATATATATGCCGAAGCATGGGGGCATCCTCCCGCAAAAAAGTTATGCCACGTACACATGGTCGGACTTTTTTCGACCGTATGTACGTGGCATTAGGAGCAAAATCGCTCCTCCGCCCTCTGCTGCCCCCATGCTTCGGCATATATGCTCTTTTTTTTAACTGTGGTGGTGAAATCACCTCCTACAGCGTTGGAGTCGCGGCTTTATGTATCGTGGGAGCAAACGCTGTTGCTGTCAAGATAAATAAATCCACGCTGCAACTGAATGGCGTACCTGCTAAGCAAATAATGGTTAACATTAAAACAAAGTAACATTAGAGTATAACAGTAAGACCTTACCATACCATACCTGCAAAGCAAATACCAAAAAAAAAACATAGTAAAAAATAAAACATTTTGTTAACGCAACCGGTGCCTAAAATATATATATGCCGAAGCATGGGGGCATCCTCCCGCAAAAAAGTTATGCCACGTACACATGGTCGGACTTTTTTCGACCGTATGTACGTGGCATTAGGAGCAAAATCGCTCCTCCGCCCTCTGCTGCCCCCATGCTTCGGCATATATGCTCTTTTTTTTAACTGTGGTGGTGAAATCACCTCCTACAGTGTTGGAGTCGCGGCTTTATGTATCGTGGGAGCAAACGCTGTTGCTGTCAAGATAAATAAATCCGCGCTGCAACTGAATGGCGCACCTGAAAACAAAAAAATGGTTAACAATAAAACATACCTGAAAAGCAAGCATGATAAAACATTGCAGAATAGAATAGAGTAAAAAAGAGCAACAATAGAGAGAGAACAATAAAACGACAACTATTTTTGGTTTTTTATTTTATATTTTTTTGGGGTTTTTTTTTTTTTTTTGTACTTTTTATTTTTATTTTTATTTTTTACACTTTTTTTTTAAACTATAACTATAATTTTAACTGTAACGGTCGGGTCTCAAAATGCGATGGCATTCTTGAGACCCTGTAACTATAATTTTAACTGCAACGGTCGGGTCTCAAAATGCGATGGCATTCTTGAGACCCTGTGAAAGTGTATCCTAGCCTGTGAAATGCTGTACCCTACGCTAAAACCTCACTAGTTCGTGGTAGCGTTCAAAGCATTCACCAACGCAGAGACCAGGATTGTCAGGACAGCGTGGACAATAACGGGTGTCACGCCTAAATCCGCGCTTGCTACAGACACGACATCTTCTTTGGGGGGCTCGTTGGGTAGGGGTACTCTGGAGGACATGAGGATAATGCCTCTCATGCAGCCGGCTTACTGCATTTGGTAGGGGATGGTGAGGTGTGGAATCGCCTGGATACAGGAGTTCCATGACAACCGCTCCCTGGAATTCAAGGAAGGGTAACGTCCCGCCTGAAGCTCCGTATAGCACATGAGCATTCAGCAAAGCCAATTGGAATAAATAAATAGACACTTTTTTGTACCAGCGTCTAGCCTTACGGACAACTAGGTACGGCGCCAACAACTGGTCGTTGAGGTCCACCCCCCCCCATATTAAGGTTGTATTCGTGGACACAGAGGGGTTTCGTCACAACACCAGCCGCCGTACGAATTTGGACTGTCGTGTCTGCATGAAGGGAGGGAAGAACGAAAACATTCCTATTATCCCTCCACTTCACAGCGAGCAAATTATTACACTTGAAGCAGGCTCTCTCCCCCAGCCTAAGAGGGGAATCTACAAGCCGCTGGGGAAAGCCCCGGCGATTAGGTCGCACGGTGCCACATGCTCCAATCTGATGATCAAACAAGTGACTAAACAGTGGCACGCTCGTGTAATAATTGTCCACGTACAAGTGGTACCCCTTTCCGAATAAGGGTGACACCAAGTTCCACACTATCTTGCCAGCGCTCCCTATGTAATCTGGACAGTTCTCCGGCTCTACGTGACTATCTTTTCCCTCATAAACCGAAAAGCTCCACGTATAGCCTGTTGCCCTGTCACAGAGCTTGTAGAGCTTGACCCCGTATCTGGCACGCTTGCTGGGAAGGAACTGTTTGAAAGACAAGCGGCCAGAAAACTTAATCAGGGACTCGTCAACGCAGACAACTTGATTGGGATTAAACAAGGCTGCAAAACGTTGGTTGAAGTGGTTTATGAGGGGCCGAATTTTGTAGAGCCGATCAAATTCAGGGTCTCCACGAGGACGACAAAGTTCATTGTCACTGAAGTGCATGAACCGCAAAATCATCTCGTATCGTGCCCTGGACATGGAGGCAGAGAACACGGGCATATGGTGGTGCGGTGAGGTGGACCAATAAGACCTCAGAGTCGGGAATTTGTGTATGCCCATGTTGAGGGAAAGGCCCAGAAAGGTCTTAAATTCGGAAACCGTAATTGGTTTCCAATCTCTGGCAAGGGAAGGCACTTGGGGATTAGCGGCGATGTGTTGACCAGCGTATATATTACTTTGGTCCACAATAGATCTATAGAGATCTTCCGTGAAAAACAGCGAATAAAAATCGGATGGCTTAAAATCAGCTGTTTCCACCTGAATACCGGGTTGGCCAGTGAATGGGGGAAGTACGGGTTCTGCAGAAGTGGTGGGCACCCAATCAGGATTGGCGAATTCTGCAGGAAGGACACTATGTGATCGACGGACCTGCCTTTGTCTTCTTCTTGGTGGCAGCGGGACACTACTTGTGCTTGCCACCTCGCCAGCTTGAACTGCACTTATGGGACTCGCCACGTCACCAAGTGTTACTGCAGTGCTGGTTTGACTACGTCCAGGGTGTACTAGGCCGCTGGTGCTTGCCAGTTCACCAGAAGGAATAGCGGCGCTAGTACTTCTCTGCTCCATACGAGAGACCTGCGGTTCCTGCACCTCAACAACATCAGAAGATCGGGATCGGGTACGCCTGACCTTAGCAGGGACCACACCTTCGTCGCCAGAGCTATCTGTCATGGAGCCGCTGTCGTCTACTGGATCGTATTCTGAGCCTGATTGTGACAGATGAGTGACCTCCTCTTCACTATCTGACATACTCAGAAACAAGTAGGCCTGTTCACTAGTGTACTTGCGATTTGCCATTTTGGGCTCTAAATTTAGTAGTACACTAGTGAGATTCACAGGAAAAAAAGCTCCTAGGCTGCTGGCAACTGAATCAAAACGCTACCAAAAAAACTGTTAGCGATCGCAGGGATCAGGCCTGACTCTGCGAACGCTGCAGTTATGTGTGCTTAGTGTTTTGGAAGTGACAGTGATCGATCGATACTGCACTTGGGTGGGCTGGGCTGGGCTGGGGGGAGGGGGAAAACGCAGGTGCTAGCAGGTATCTGGGCTGATCCCGCTAACAATGCGTTTTTTGGAACCCTAAACTGCTGGGACGCTAGTATAGATCTGATCAGATCAGATATTGATCTGTTCAGATACTATACCACTAAGGGAGGTGTATGCTTTGCGCGTGGGTGTTTGCGGTACTGGCACTAACCTGGGGCGACGCAGACCTTATTTGACCCTAAAACCTAATTGATATCACCCGCCGGGCGATCAGGGGGTTAAACCGATAGTTGGGTAATAAATGGCGGGTGCCCTGACAGTATAAAAAAAAACAAGCTAACTAACCAGTGTCACCCGTAACAGTTATACGGTGATCACTGGTGAAAGGGTTAACTAGGGGCAATCAGGGGGTTAAAACCTTTATTAGGTAATATATGGGGGTACCTGACACTATATAAAAACCTGACGGGGAACCTAAATAACTAAATAACTAACTGGCTAACCAGCGTCACCAGTGACACTTATACTGTGATCACTGGTGAAAGAGTTAACTCTAGGGGCAATCAAGGGGTTAAAACCTTTATTTAGGTTGTAATATGGGGGTGACCTATAAACCTATTTATAATCCTATATAAACCTGGCGGTTACCTAAAAAAAAAAACTGGCTACCTAGCGGCACCAGTGACACTAATAGAGCGATCAAAAAAAACGATCGCTTAGTGACACTGGCAAAAGGGGGTGAAAGGGTTACCTAGGGGGCAATCAAGGGGTTAAACCTTTATTGGGGGGGGGGGTAGGGGGCTACCTTGGACCTAAAGGGGCCTAAAACTAACTGCCCTGACAGTTATTGCAGTCACACTGACACTAAATGCAGTGATCAGTAAAATAAATGATCACTGCAATCAGTGACACTGTGACTGGGGGGGCAGGGGGTGACAGGGGGGTGAAATATGTGCCTATGTGTGCCTGGTGTCAGTGTAGTGTTGGTGCACTAACCTGATGTCTTCTCCGCTCGGCGTCCCGGTCAGAAAGACCGACACGAGGAGCGTGACATCACTTCCCCTTGCCTGTGTTTACAATTACACAGGAAGGGGAAGGAAGCGGACGAATCTCATTGGCCAGAGCGATCGGGAGGGGGTGGCCAGAAACGACTGGCCGTTACCTCGTCCCGCATCGCTTCTGAAGCCATCCCGACCGTCCCCGCCGGCGGAGGGGGGTCCGATCGGACCCCCCAACCGCCTGAAGAATGGCACGTACAGGTACGTGATTCTGCCTGTACGTGCCATTCTGCCGACGTATATATACATGGGGCGGTCGGGAAGTGGTTAAAATATCACTGAAGCACTGCATATGTTCTGTGCACCACAGCGGTGTTGCAATGACAGGAGATGTTGAGGGAAAAAAATGCATCTTGTCTGCATTTTTATGCACTGGAGCCCACCTTAGCACTGCGTTGTGGTGTGAACATGGCACATAGAAAACAATTGGTTTTGTGACCTGGCTTTGAGTCTGTGTTGCTCTGTGCAAATAACGCAGCTCAACTGATGTGGTGTGAATTAGCCCTTAATGTTTTATTCTTCAGGATCGGTATAATTTTCTGTATACTTGGTTATTTGGTTTGGACACTGCAGTAACTTTACCTGCAGACAGGAAGCAAAAATAAAGAAGTTGGAGTCTGAGAGTTTATGGCTTCATTGGCAGAAACCATAAATGGTTTCAACACTGCAATTCTCTTGTAGTCTTTGGAGTCCAAATGTATACAAATAGGCAGCTCCTGAGTACGTTTATTTACATTTTCGAAGGAGTTTCTTCCAGACCAGGATAAGCCAGGGATCCCACTAGATATATGTATTCTGGGATCACATGTAACCGGGCTTAGCTAAACTTATGCAGGGGCTGCCTGCTTTGCGTTTAATATAATTTGTGATCCCCAGTGATTGAGTACCTTTATTGCAGCTTTAAATCAGTGTCTCCATTCTTAATAGCCTTAAGTGACTACTGACAGGTGTATTCAACAGATACTTTCCTTGTTCTTTCTACTTGTTTACAGTTACAATGAAGGCCACAGAAAAGCTGATTGTAAACAGGGCAAAGGTTTTTATCGGGCAGGGCCAGGGCCTGTGAAGGCTGTTGTCAAAGTAAGAAAATAAAAAGCTGTGCATACCAAAATAAACCAAAATAAATCAATATAGTGAATTGGCTTGTGACCAAGTGAATCAAATCTAATATATGAAAAACATTGCATGCCCATTTAGCATAATGTAAAGAGCATAAATCAACACCCAGTGATAAAAAACATATGTGACATATATTGAACATAGATATAATTATGTGAAAAATCAATCAAATTAGTTCATATGTGGACCAATCAGGCCAACAGGAATTGTCCCAATGTGAAGAGTTTATAATAATTACAAAAAAAGGTTCTGATGCTCGTGCTCCCACATGGATTTCAGACTGCACACTTCCTGCGTCAAAAAACTTCAAATCATTACGTGAATTGCACCACCATCAAAGGTAAAAGATGGCCGCTTACCGCAGATATATGACCCCCCGTTACAGAGGGCCAAACAGGCATGTGGTTAGGTTAACACTATATCGACCTCCGCAGGGAAGATGCCCTCAGACCTCCAAGTAAATCTGGCAATAAGCTTAATAGACCTTCAACTCTCCCTCCAGGGGATTAACCCATGATGCACGGCATGAAAGAATTGAAATGCTCCAAATAGTGCGTTATCTCCAAACAAAATTTATTTAAAAATAACATAAGCACTTACATAAAAGTTAAAAGATGATCAGCCAAGAAAAAAACTTCTGGTGTACCGGCCTAATACACACTAAACCAATTCTGGCATAAGACACTGTAGTAGTTGGAAACGAGGTGGTAACAGTGCGCCACTCACCCGATGCATTTCGTGATACCTCACGTCATCCGGGGACACGAGCGGCGCACTGTCTCACCTATTTTATGTCCGTAGTCACCAATCCAGCGTTGCTTCGAGTGCGCATGCGCCAACGAGCGTACATTCCCCGTGCGCATGCGCGATCGGACGCACATGCGTCATGGCGCCACGCTGTCAATACACTCAACCGTGATGACGCATCTGCGCTGCGACGCCACAGCGTCAACAACACAGGCAACATCAACATATTTTACCGTCGTCATAACAACGAATCCTGTGCCCGTGTATCCTTCAATGAGAGCGCGCCCTGCTCAACCGGAATGGGATAGAACTAAACTGAAATAAAAATAGAGTATTAAAAATATTTGTTAAAATAATTTTTAAGAAAAAACTTACATTCTCTCTTGTTGGAGAGTAGCATTGTTAGATACTAAATGGAAGGCACCCAACAAAGCCATGCACATAAACATGTGCGGAACTAGATCCCTCAAATCTATCTAAAAGACAGTAAGTGTTCAATCTACCAGTCTATACAGACCAAAAATTCAACGGGTCTATAATTCTTGAATCTTAGTTACTCAATTTACAAAAAACAAAATGGCCAATGTAGCATATTACCCTATGGGGTATATCGGATTCCACCACGCCCAATAACTGGCATGGTCGGCCAATCACAACCTCTAAATAAATGTATTCATAATATTGTACCTCTTCAACTTGGATGTGCAAAAACACTATCAAGAAAAGGATATTTTGGGGTAAAACCACAAAAAAGAGGGGGGGGGAGGGGGTTTAAAGAGGTTCCCCTAGTAATAACAGATTTTATCCCCTATCAGACTTTACAGCTCCGAGGGGACAGAGTCAAATCAATGACCGCCAGTATGACAATACTCAGGGCCATAGAGACTTCGGGACAACACAACGATCAAGATTTACGGGGGGAGACCCATTAATAACCAGGGTTTTCACCTAGACAACAGGGGAATAAAACGCCCCGTAGAACGAAGAGAGGAAGCGGAGGGGGGAGTAGAGCCCAACACACTAAAAAGAAAAAGATTTTAGGTATGGCATTTTCAATTTGCGTCGACAGGAACTTTCAGATCCAGAAAAAAAGGCTTTTGGACAAGGGTCTGAAATTTGCTCCCCCTAGGAGTATGAGCAAGTTTCAGACCTTTATGGACATACACAAGTACGTCCGTAAACTTAATATCAAGCGGTATATATTTGGTAATCCCATTATATCAGGGGGAGGGTCCACCTCAGAATTTCGACACTCCAATCTTGCTAATGCCTCTCTCTTTAACCATCCTGGTGCTCTATCTTCCAATATTAGAGTATTCAGAGATGTCCAAGATCTGGAGATGGGTTTAAATTCCTTGTGTGAGAACAAATCACTGGTTATTCGACCAGCAGATAAGGGGGGTGGCATTGCAGTATTGGACCGTTGCGATTATTTTAAGGAGATGCATCGGATAGTGGATGATACTGACATACACAAGTACGTCCGTAAACTTAATATCAAGCGGTATATATTTGGTAATCCCATTATATCAGGGGGAGGGTCCACCTCAGAATTTCGACACTCCAATCTTGCTAATGCCTCTCTCTTTAACCATCCTGGTGCTCTATCTTCCAATATTAGAGTATTCAGAGATGTCCAAGATCTGGAGATGGGTTTAAATTCCTTGTGTGAGAACAAATCACTGGTTATTCGACCAGCAGATAAGGGGGGTGGCATTGCAGTATTGGACCGTTGCGATTATTTTAAGGAGATGCATCGGATAGTGGACGATACTGCAACCTACTCTGTGAGACCCAGTTATGAAATACAAGAAAACATTGGAGAGGATAGTTGAACGTGGATTATCATCAGGGATTTTGACAAAAAAAAAGTTTATTTCTAGTCCCTTGTGCTTCCCGCACACCAGTAATCTATTATCTGCCAAAGCTACATAAGGATCAGATTTGCCCCCCGGACGTCCCATAGTCAGTGGGATTGAGTCTGTGACGTCCCGGGCGGGCAAATATATAGATTTCTTCCTGCAACCCCTGGTACGTGAGGTACCGTCGTATATTAAAGACTCTAAGCAGGTGATTAACATGCTGGAGAATCTATTACCCAAGAAAAATCTGTGGCTTGTTACAGCGGATGTAACTTCGCTATATACGATCATCCCTCATGACCTTGGACTCGAGGCTGTCCAAATATTCCTGTTGAGAAGGTCTGGCCTAGTCCCTGCCCAGATTAGGTTCATAATGGAACTACTGGAGTATGCGGCAAGCCACAATTATTTTTGGTTTGACCACCAATTTTACCATCAGGATAGGGGTGTGGCCATGGGGGCTAAATATGCCCCTAGTCTGGCCAATCTCTTTATGGCCAAATGGGAGGAGAACGTCATAGATTCCCCATGAAGACCTGAGATTGACCTTTGGGGACGATATATCGATGACGTCCACTTCCTATGGGATGGTGGTGAACCGCACTTAAGGATGTTCATGGCCTCTTTAAACAACAATGATAGAGGTATTAAATTTACCTATGAGGCTAGTCAGGAGACCATCAATTTCCTAGACTTAAATATCAAAATATCCGAGAATAAGTTTGTCATTTCAACTTTTTTTAAGATAACGGATCGGAACTCATACATACCTCTGGACAGCTGTCACTACGATCCATGGTTGAGAGGTGTACCTCAGGGGCAGTTCACTCGCTTGCGACGAAACTGCACTGAGATAGGACAGCAGCCTGTATGTTGAATGTTTCTATCAGAGAGGTTCCTGGAAAAGGGGTATGATGGTGATCTCCTTGAGAGAGCAATTAAAACAGCGAGAGACAAGGAGAGAACATCTTTATTAGCCACTCGAGACCCAGTTGTGGAAGGGGGATCCCAGTTTAACCTCCCTTTTATAACCACTTTTTCTGTACAGCATCGGGAGGTTAAAAACCTCATCCAGAAGCATTGGCATCTGCTAACCAGCGACCAGGTGTTGGGTGTAACGTTACCAGACAAGCCAAGAGTAGTTTTTAAAGGGGCTTCGGCCTTGAGCACGAGGATAGCACCCACTGTTCAAGATCCCCCCATAGCGAATAGAAAGTTTTTCCAAAACCTTAAGGGGTATTACAGGTGTAAAAATTGCCAAGTATGTAGGTTAAACAAATGTAAAGACAAAAAAATCTGTCAATTCGTATCCACAAGTACATCTAGGACATTTGAGGTTGAACCTTTTATTACTTGTGCAACAGAGGGGGTAGTTTACCTCCTACAGTGCCCGTGCGGGCTCCAATATATTGGGAGGACCAAGCGGGCACGAGTTCGCTTAAACGAACATATAGGAAACATAAGGAGAGGGTTTGACTAGCATCCAGTCTCTAGACATTATGACCAGATGCATAATAGGGACCCCTCCTACATCCTCTTTGTATTAATTGATAAATATATACCACACTGTAGAGGGGGTTCACTGGTCAGGGAGATTTCCAAGCAGGAAATGTCTTGGATTTATCGGATGAAAACCTATTCCCCGCACGGTCTCAATGTAGACACGGATGTAAACGCATTTATCAATAATGCTTAACGTGTGTTGCTGTTTCTATTTCTGTCCTTTTGAGTATATGACCCCTATTATGTTTTGGATCGTTGGATACATGACTAAATGTTTCAAATTTTTGTTATAAGATCACATCTTTGCTATAAGAATAATTTTTGTTAGTGAATCTAACTATTACTAACTCATGTATTTTGTATATTTCAAAACTCTTTTGGTATTTTCACTACTTGTGTGTATGCTGGGGTGGAATAATATACCAGTTTCTGTCATTCTCCGAATTGATCATCCAGCTTATTGCTTCGGGCGTGTAAAACAATGGAGCTACATGAACCATAGCCCGTCTTAGGCACAAATGTGGTCTGGACAGTTGATTAGGATTCACCTGTGCACATATATAGGGTTTTTTCCATATAATACTTATTAGTCTTGATACTTTTTCTTGGTCTGATCTAATTTCAATTCCCGATCTCATAGTGGTTGGACTAGTGTTCAGACAAGTTTTTGTATTCAAAATATATTTATGGTCTAAAGTATTCATGACCAATTTATATGTAACTGGGGTATTTTTTGTGCTTACCGCATCTATTTGGGCTTGGTCTGACTCTTGACAAGTTAGATCAATGACCCTGAGGAAATATATACCTTCAGTGTGTTTTGACCATTTGCCATGCACTATTATAGTGCTATGAATAAGGCCTCCACGAAATAATAAGGTTGAAAGGAGTCCCCCTCTTTAAACCCCCCCCTTTTTGTGGTTTTACCCCAAAATATCCTTTTCTTGATAGTGTTTTTGAACGTCCAAGTTGAAGAGGTACAATATTATGAATAAATTTATTTAGGGGTTTGTGATTGGCCGACCATGCCCGTTATTGGGCGTGGTGGGAGAATCCGATATACCCCATAGGGTAATATGCTACATTGCCCATTTTGGTTTTTGTAAATTGAGTAACTAAGATTCAAGAATTATAGACCCGTTAAATTTTTGGTCTGTATAGACTGGTATAGTAGTGGTTTATGTGCATGGCTTTGTTGGGTGCCTTCCATTGAGTATCTAACAATGCTACTCTCCAACAAGAGAGAATGTAAGTTTTTTTCTTAAAAATTATTTTAATAAATATTTTTAATACTCTATTTTTATTTCAGTTTAGTTTTATCCCTTTCCGGTTGAGCAGGGCGCGCTCTCATTGAAGGATACACGGGCACAGGATTCGTTGTTATGACGACGGTAGAATATGTTGATGTTGCCTGTGTTGACGCTGTGGCGTCGCAGCGCAGGTGCGTCATCGCGGTTGAGTGTATTGACGGCGTGGCGCCATGTTGCCGCAACGCTTGTGCGTCCGATCGCGCATGCGCACGGGTAATGTACGCTCGTTGGCGCATGCACACTCGAAGCAACGCTGGATTGGTGACTACGGACATAAAAGAGGTGAGACAGTGCGCCGCTCGTGTCCCCGGATGACGTGAGGTATCACGAAATGCATCGGGCGAGCGGCGCACTGTTACCACCTCGTTTCCAACTACTACAGTGTCTTATGCCAGAATTGGTTTAGTGTGTATCCGGCCGGTGCACCAGACGTTTTTTCTTGGCTGATCATCTTTTAACTTTTATGTAAGTGCTTATGTTATTTTTAAATAAATTTTGTTTGGCGATAACGCACTATTTGGAGCATTCCAATTATTCTTTCATGCCGTGCATCGTGGGTTAATTCCCTGGAGGGAGAGTTGAAGGTCTATTAAGCCTATTGCCAGATTTACTTGGAGGTCTGAGGGCATCTTCCCTGCGGAGGTCGATATAGTGTTAACCTAACCACATGCCTGTTTGACCCTCCGTAACGGGGGGTCATATATCTGCGGTAAGCGGCCATCTTTTACCTTTGCTGGTGGTGCAATTCACGTAATGATTTGAAGTTTTTTGACGCAGGAAGTGTGCAGTCTGAAATCCATGTGGAAGCACGAGCATCAGAACCTTTTTTGCAATTATTATAAACTCTTCACATTGGGACAATTCCTGTTGGCCTGATTGGTCCGCATATGAACTCATTTGATTGATTGATTGTTTTTTCACATAATTATATCTATGTTCAATATATGTCACATATGTTTTTTTATCACTTGGTGTTGATTTATGCTCTTTACATTATGCTGAATGGGCATGCAATGTTTTTCATATTATTGGATTTGATTCACTTGGTCACAAGCCAATTCACTATATTGATTTATTTTGGTATGCGCAGCTTTTTCTTTTCTCAATTTGTTTTCACTGTTTGTGTACGGTATAGTTGCTGCAGCCTTTTACGGTTTTAAAATAACCGGTTTAGGATTTTATGGTTTACCCGTATTGATTTGACCTATAGCACAGTTTCTTGCCCTTTTTTTTTTCTAAAGTAGCTTTTGCATACCCCATGCGTATACTACGGAACAAACTAGTTTTCCTTTTTAAGAAGTCATGTACACTGCAGCTTCTAAACTTGAGTTCAGGAGGTTTTGGTGATTTTTTGCCAAAGCTCTTAACACAACTCCATTAAAGCCTATGTGTCCAAGTACACATAGGCTTTTACAAGAGTTTAGAAGCAAATGCAGTTGGGGGAGGTTCAACCTCCCTCTCCTGAACGTGGAAGAATCGCGTTAAGGATAGGAATGTTTTGACAGCTGGCCGCAAAATGTTTTTGCCGTGTTTTGTGTTTGTCTTTGACCGGCGGCCAAACTAGTCTGTGTGTACATGAGCCCTACGGAAGCCTGTTGGTGAAATATGTAGGCTCCCATTTTTGAGAATGGTCTGAAAATGTTGCCTGCCTATCATTCTGACCCTCTGATTTTATTACTTTAAATTACTAACCCAAAGCAATGGTATTGTCAATCAAATCAGAAATTTGGGTCTGCATACTTGTAAGTCACCGATGTAGAAAAAATGTACTAAAGCCAGATAATCTGCACAAGCTAGGTAACTAGTTTTAGAAGATGATTTGTTTGGAAACAGACTTCCTCTACCTGTGCTTTGACTAAATGCTGTAAAATATATTTGGAAATTAGGAACCATACGGTGTCGGGGCATAATTTTTACTTTTACTCCTATGTAACTACGGACTCCCTAAAATTAAAGTCATAGGCTTGCTTCCCCCACATCACACAGTATTATTTTCTATGGGTAGGTGACCTTTCAACAGCCCTGTGCCCCAACACAGAATGTTTATATTTAAAGAGGAACTAAACTCGCTCAATCAACATTAAAGAATGGTGCAGGAACTCAAACGCGACCCCCCCACCCCCCCCCCCCTCTCACATACACACTCCAAACTACATCAAATAGTGGGTGTGGTCAAATGTCACTAACCATGAGAGGCTCTTAAAGGGCCATTAAATACCAGAAGTGCATTGCATGCAGAGTTCAGAGGTGCGCTACACACCGTGGGCAATTTTCAGCCTTCTTCCACAGCTGCTTACCTCTTCATTCCCCATCTACATCTCACTATCACCCCTCTTCAGATCTGACCTCTGCATGCAACCCCTCCTCCACTGCCCCCTATTCTCCCCCCATCCCCTCCTCAAAAGCTCCACCGTCTTCCACATGCCTTACTTTTGTTGTATTAAGCTAAAGCACCCAGCCGGCTCTAGTACCTCCCCGCACACTGTAGATGGCTCCACCTCTTTCACTTGCAGGGAGATCATCCAGTGGAGGTATCCGCTTTCACACAGCATTCCCGTCACCTGCATCTTGCTTGTGCCCATCCTGCCCTCAGTGGGAGCTGCTCTGGAGATCAGATCTGTAGGAGCCTTTGGGAGTCAGACTTCTGTGTTTACAAGTGATAGTGGTGAGCAGAGGGCTTGTGTCAGAGGTGGTGGAACTGAGTTCCACCAAGTTCCATCTGAAAAAAGCCTAGGTACCCCATCATTTCATATTCCTGGTATGTGTCGGTTTTATTATGTATTTGTATAAAAAAAAAGTATCCAGTTCTCCTTAAATTGCTTCCTTTGTGTGAAATACCTGGTGTTCCTACCACCAGTCCCTCTGCGTTCCTATTAAAAACTGACCACATTAGGCATGAGAGCACAGCCTGGTTAGTTTTCTGGCTGTGCTTGGAATTTGGCCTGCTCTCCTCCAATGATTAGATTTGTGCTGGCACAGCCCCTTCCCACCCTCACAGCCAATCATTGGGAAGACTAGTGTGTTAGGGTTTCTCCTCACCTAGCTTTCTGAGCTTCTTATGCAGCTGAGAACAGAGGGCTATAGATCACTTATAAAAATAAATTAAGTGTGGGGGGGGTGTTATTTATAAATATATATTTTTTTATGTACGCTACTGTGCAAACATTTTAGTGTAAAAATGCTTTAAAAAAAGAATGCTTTCAGAAATAGAAGTGTTAATAATTTATCAATTAACAAAATGTGAACGTAAATGCACAGAAGAGAAATCCAGATCAAATCAATATTTGGTGTGACCCTACTTTACTTAAAACCACATCAACTTTTCTCGAGGTGGGGTGTGGTTCTGAGATGGTCGGGTGAAGACATGTTTTGAGAGAGCTCCGGGACCTCCGTACCTGTTCAGGTTAAATGACTGCAAACTAACAGCAAAGAACAGCAAAGAACCCGGCATGACTACAAGCAATAGATACCATACCAGATCCGCAAAAGAAAAAGTACATCCACGCATTATCCAGGGAGATATCCAGCAGTATTTTTCATTACCTCCACGAATCCCCCCAGGCAACATACCAGAGACACCATACAGCCTGAATTGCGGTATTACTAACAGACCGGACCTTACGCCAGCTTGAGGCTTACCAATCGGACGGGGTGGTGTGATGCAGGATTCGGATGTCCCGAACCGAGGGGCTGGCGGTGGTCTCGGTGGATCTGGCTCCACAACTACCTCTGGCTTACCTGTTGGAGAGGGTCATGAGATGCGGGATCCAGGCGTCCAGAGCCCAGGTCGCGGTGCGGGCGGTGTATCTGGTTGTATGCTGGTTCCGGGCTTGTCTGACGGAGGAGATCACGAGACGCAAGACTTGGCGCAGCCGCGGCATGATCTCATGGAAGCAGCGGACCGCGGGCGGCTTGAAGGGGGGGGAGGGCTGGCAGGAGGAATCCAAGGTATCAGAATGTTGCTGGGTGCGCTCCCTACACGCCGGGATATCGAAGCCCTAATTGGCCGACTGGAGGAGACACATCGGCAGGATATCCAGGCGGTAAGGTCAGAAGCTACTGCCTTGACAGAGAGGGTAAAGACAAGCGAGGAATTAGTGACTTCTTTGGAACAGCGGGTTGGAGTTTTAAAAAGGAACAGACCACCCAGGCGGCTATGGTAGCAGATTTGCAGCTCTATACAGAGCAGCTTGAAGATAGAAGCCACAGGAACAATCTCCGGGTTCAGGGTCTCCTGAACCAAGTGGGACTGAAGACCTTAAGGTAACTCTAATGACTCTTTTCCAGCTGATTTTGAAATCCCCTGAGAAGATAATAGAACTGGATAGGGCCCATAGGGGAGTGGGCCCTAAATCTAAAGATCCAGCGAGACCCAGGGATGTTATTTGCCGTTTTTATCGGTATGCAGAGAAAGAGCTTAAACTTAAAGCGGCATGGGAAGCAGGGGATATGGACTTCAATGGGGCTAATATTAAGATCCTACCAGACCTATCCCAAGCCACTCTACAATACAGAGCTTGCCTGCGCCCTCTACTAGACCTAGCTAGAAAGCAGGGGTGTACATATAGATGGGGGTTCCCATTAACTGTGAGGTTCCGCAGGGGATCACTTGCATATACTATTTGTACTCTAGAGGACCTCCCGGGACTATTTACTTTTCTGGAGGTGGCCCCTATCCAGATAACCAACTGGCTTTCATATATTCCACATACCAGGGAACGTTTGGGTGTACTAAACAGACAAGGAATACGTAGGGACTTTCGTATAAACCAAAAAACCTAAAGAAGACAATTTCAAGATCCCCCTGGAGACTAAGACTGGGTTCAATAAATAATTTTGACTAGCAATACTTTATAGAGAGAGGGTGGGGGATAAAGGGAGACACTGATACCTATCTTAAAGGGTACTATTATATCAAAGTACTTTGGAAATTGGCAAAAACCTGACGTTGAAAAAGAAATTCGATATGCGTTAAGGATTTCTCCTTTTTTTTTTTTTTGGGGGTAGTTGGAATAGGAGAGTTACGGTTAATAATAATGAAGGGGAACCTATTGAATTTCTGTAAAGGTTAATATGTAAAGTTGAACATAGGTTAATAATAAGTTACTAGTCCCCCATACAGGAGGGAGATGACATGGCCAAGCTTTCTCCTTTTCTCTTTTTCCTCTTAGGAAGGAGAAGAGAAAAGGTTTTATACTTAGTTATTTCTTTTTTTTTTTCCCCTCTCGGCTACCTCCCTTCTTGGTTTTTCTGCTCCAAAAATGAATTCTCCCCCCCCCCCCCCCCTTTTTTTTTTTTTTTTGTAGAGATTGGATGTTTTAGCACTGGTTTGATGATTAATTTTGAACACTTAAGAGGTAATCTGTATTTTTTTAAAAAAATTTCCTCCCTCCTTCAGGGGTGGGTGTTTTCTTTTTCGGTTGCACATGTTTTTTTTTTTTTTCAGCACGTCTATTACACGTGGAGTGCACTATTTATCCACTGATATTTTTTTCAGTATTTATTTACTCATTAAATTGCTGTTTTTTTTTATTTTTTTGTTGTAGTTTCTACAACTCTTACCTGATATACCGTGTACTGAGCACTAATCTTAAGGGAATAACACAAAATCTTTTTTTTTTTTTTAACTTTATAGAAACACGTTAATAACACTGACAGTTATTAACAATATAATGGGGACTAATCCCCTCCTTTTTTGGGGGGTAAATGCATATAAATCACAATTATTATTAACTTTTTCCACCCAGAACACTAAATTCACTTATTTAGATATATATACGTATATATATATATATATATATATATATATATATATATATATATATATATATATATATATATATATATATATATATAATATATATTTATTTGTATGTATGTAGTATTTTATTCATGTATTGGAGTGTTCTCCCTAACAGGGAAACCAAATTGGTAGTAGAGGAATGGAGAAGGGAACTTATAGAGATCTAGGGACCCAGAGAGGAACCTGAAAAGTTCCTCTTTTTTTTTTTTTCTTCTCCTTTTTTTTCCTTTTTACCCCCCCCCTTTTTTTTTTTTTTCCTTAAGAATAAACTATGTTATAGACACTACGTGGTTCCCCCCATGGTAAGGGGGTTATTATAGAGCTATGGAAGAAAGATATTTTTTGGAGTCAGTACCTCAATAGGTAAAAGAATAGGTGACAGGGCTATAATATGGTTTGTCTAATTAGAAATTGGTTAATGATGGGCCATATAAAGAGGCCCAGCCCGTATGTTGTACTATTTTATGTATTGATTTTTTTTTTTTTTTTTCTGAAATTTAAACCTGAGGCCTGCAAAATGCTTGGGAATGTTATGTATGCTGAAAAGGGAAGCAAATTGGTATGGTTGGCAATACTGGTCCTTCCCCCCCCCCTTCATGTTCCTTTCCCCCTTATGGAGAGGAGGAGGGGGTGGATCCTGGGGAGGAGGAGAGGGGGAAAGGAGAATATATTTATATTAGATTCTCATGGCTCTTTGTTTAAAATATATCTTCTTATATACTTTTTTTTTTTTTCTTGGGTAAATAAGTATTGGACAACAATATTGTTAGGCATGACCTAAAAGGATGGTTCCCTTTCCATTCCCTCCCCCCTTACCCTTCTTTTCCTTTTTCTCTCCACACACCTAGTTCTACTTGTATTTTCTAATTTTCCTTTCTTTTTCTTTTCTTCCCTTTCTCTCTCCCCCTCCTCTCTCAATGTTAAAACAGTAAATACTGGAGGGGAGCGGATGGTCCCGGAGCTTTAAATCCGGCCATCTCTGACCACGACCCCACATAGGACGACGCTCAGATACCGGGTTTAAACGGTGAGCGTCTATCTTTTTTTTAGCAAGATATAGCTAAAAGTTTTTTGTTAGGTGGGGCTTTTCCCCACAAAAGTTTTTTTTTTTTTTCGTCCTCCTTTTTTTTTGTTTTTTTTTTTTTTTGTTTTGTTTTTTTATATTTATTTATATATATTTTTTTTTTCTTTTTCTTTCTTTTCCTTTCCCACTCCCTCCCCCCCCCCCCCCCTTTTTTTTTATTTTTTTTAGAGCCATTTCATGGGGGCCCTCGAGGTGCTCTCGCTAAATGCAAGAGGTTTAAATACACCAGAAAAGAGGCGATTACCCTTACATGATCTACAACGTTACAGGTCGGATGTGGCATTTATACAGGAGACACATTTTAGAGATGATAAAGTACCTATTTAAAAGAATCGCTCATTTCCGAATGTCTACCATGCTACAAATCAAAAGGCAAAGTCGAGAGGGGTATCTATCCTTATATCAGGAAAGATACCATGGGTGTATACAGAATCGGTTAGCGACCCTGTTTGTGAAGGGTAAAGTGGGAGATACTGTAATTACATTGGCAACATTGTACGCCCCCAATGACCACCAAGAAGCCTTTCTAAGCAGAACACTTAAACGGTTGAATGATTTTACAGAGAGCCACTTGATCTCCGGGGGAGACTTAAACGTCCCATTAAACCCAGCTGAAGATACCTCCTCTGGACTTTCATCTATTTCCTGCAGTGCACGTAATCGTATTATACAAAATTTACATAAAAATCAATTGATCGATATATGGCGTATATTCCTTTCGACAGAAAAAGACTATACCTATTACTCCCCCCAATACAAATCCTACTCTCGAATAGATTATTTTTTGATTCCACATGCCCAACTTCATTCAATACGAGAAGTCACGATAGGTTCTATTACTTGGTCAGACCATGCACATATTTTTATGAGATACGAACTTCAAGACCCTTTACATAAAGGACCAATTCAGTGGAGACTGAATGAGAGCCTTTTACAGGACAATGAAGTCCTAGAAAATGTAACCAAGGAATTGAACTAATATTTTGCTATTAATGACACTTCAGACTGCGATCCTGGAATTATATGGGAAGCACATAAAGCGGTCATTAGAGGGGTATTAATTAAGAATGGGGCCAGGATTAAACTGAAGCGGACAGAGCAGCTAAAAACATTACTGGAAGAACTGGCCCTCTTGGAAATTCGCCATAAACGGACCCTAGCCAAATCTATAGAGAAAGATCTTCAGGTGAAACGGATGCAAATTGCAGATCTTCTATATTACAAGGCTAAGGCTGCATTACAAATTTGTAGGAAGTTTTCGTATGAGTCAGGGGATAAATGTGGGAGATACCTAGCCAGAACTCTGCGAGAACAGAAAACAATAAATTATATACCACATATTGTATCACTGAATAGGTCTAAGGCTATAAAACCACATGATATTGTTAGGGAGTTCCACAAATTTTATAAGTCTTTATACAATCTTCAGACTAAACCCCCTACCCAAGCTCAAATTGACTCATATCTTTCACGGTCATTAATGCCTCAATTATCAGACACAGATAGAGAAGACCTTGAAAAGCCTATAACAGTAGAAGAACTTCAGGGAGCCGTAAGAGCCACTAAACTGGGTAAAGCACCTGCACCTACAGCTCAATATTATAGGATTTTGTTTCAATCTTTGGCTCAATATATGACTAAATTTTTTAACGCTTTAGGACCAGCTGCAACATTTACAAAGGAGACAATGTTAGCCCACGTTTCGATGATACCGAAAGAGGGAAAGGATCCGTCGTCCTGCGGAAGTTATCGCCCGATTTCCTTACTTAATTCAGATTTAAAACTTTTTTTCCACAATTTTGGCAAATGGGATCCAACAGTATATCCCAAACTTGATACATCTAGATCAAGTAGGATTTGTTCCCAAACGGGAAGCAAGAGACAATACTACGAAGATACTTAATTTATTGCATACAGTGAATAAAACTCAGACACAATGCGTATTTATAAATACAGATGCAGAGAAGGCCTTCAACAGGGTGAACTGGAGGTTTATGTTGGCAGTCTTACGTTATGGAGGCTTCGGAGATAAAATGTTGAATTGGATAACTTCTATTTATTCTTGTCCAGCGGCCCGGGTAAGAGCCAACGGAGTACTATCAGAGACCTTCCAGATCTCAAATGGGACACGCCAGGGATGTCCCCTGTCGCCACTCCTTTTCGCCCTGTCGTTGGAACCATTTCTCTGCATAGTTCGCTTAAATCAAGATATCACAGGAGTGCACGTAGGAAAAGCTCAATTTAAGATCTCGGCTTATGCAGATGATATGATGTTCTCCCTTACGAACCCCCTGATTTTGATCCCAAATCTAATGAAGGAGTTTGAGAAATATAGCCTACTTTCCAATCTTCGTATAAATTTTAATAAATCAGAAGCAATGGGGCTTAATTGCCCTCAGATATCAATTGAACAACTTAAACAAAATTTTAAGTTTAAATGGACAGATAAAGCACTTACATATCTGGGTACGCTAATTCCATCTAATATAAACAATCTTTGAGCTAAATTTTCCCCCATTGCTTCAGAAAGTGAAGACCCTATTGGGTAATTGGAAATCAGGCCTGCACTCAAGGTTATGGCGCGTTAATATCATCAAGTGCCAGAAGCTAATTTTCGACTTTATATGGGCATACAAGCAACCTAGGCTGCAGCGTAGGCAATTAATACTCCCTAAGAGAGATGGAGGACTAGCAGTGCCGGACATACGTAAATATTACCAAGCCATACATCTCAGTAGGGTGATTGACTGGAATAGGCATATAGATCTCAAACTTTGGGTGCAGATTGAATATGCTCAGTTGTCTGTTCCACTAGGAAGAGCACCTTGGTGTGCTGCACACCTCCCTAGAGAACTTATTAAACGCCCCTTAATAGGTAATACTGTGAAAATCCTGTGCAAATCTGCTTCCAATAATGAGTATAACACCCGAGACCTCTCCTCTTTATCCAATATTAGGAAATCCCCTTTTCCCATCGGGAAATGAGGATTGGGCTTTTAAGCATTTACGGAATACGAGTCATATACAAGTGTCTAGCTACATAAGGGATGGGACGTGGTGGACTATCCCGGAGTTGATGGAAAGAGAGGGAGCGTTTAGACTAAAATTCTGGAATGCTCTCCAGATAAATCACTTTCTGGGTACCCTCCCTTTATTTGAGAAATACTGTTCAGAGACAGGACTAATGTCACATACCTTATCAGTGAACTATGACTTAATAATTGCAGCAAGGGAAACTGACACTCTGAAATGTGTCTGTGAGTGGGAACGAGAACTGGGAAAAACCTTTAGCACAATACAATTACAACATATTCTTAGGTTCACACATGAATCATCTATATGTGTGAAAACACAAGAGACCAATTTTAAAATTTTTACTCGGTGGTACAGAACGCCAGAGAGACTGAAGACATTTTTCCCTGACTCTTCAGATGTAGGTTGGAGATGCCAGAAAGATAAAGGTTCTATGCTACATATTTTTTGGAAATGCCCTAAACTAAAGAATTTTTGGACAGAGGTCAGACGCATTCTTCAAATTTTCACAGATTTCACAATACCAGATGATCCGGCTTTATATCTCCTTCATGCTTCTCATATACCAGAGAAGACTTATAAAGAATCTATTATCTGTCATCTTTTAGATGCCGCTAAGGCTTGTATTCCACTAATGTGGAAGTCGGAGTTACCCCCGACGATACAGATGTGGTTGCATAAAGTGAGGGAGATTGGCAAGCTGGAGGATCTGGTTCTTTCTGCACGACATCGGAGAGAGAAATATTCCAAGACCTGGGCACCCTGGAATACTTTTATGGCCTCAGAGGAGGGATATACCCTCCTTAATGGGGAAAGTTAAGACACTTTTTCCTGTCTTTGGACCTTTTGTGGGTGGTGGACGCACTGGGAGGGTGTCACCATGGACTGGCTCTACCCCCTTTCCTTCCCCCCCCCTTTTTTTTTTTTTGTTTTGTTTTGTTTTGTTTTGTTTTTTGTTTTGTTTTTGAGTTAATAGATAATGGTACAAAATTGAGTGAGACAAGTTCGAGACTATAGGGAAAAAGTAGATAGGAGACTGGGTTGACTAGTTGCATCTCAGAAGATAATTTAATTTAATATATGAATGATATAAATAGTTTTTGTTAATTAAGTGTGAACTTAATGTTTAAGTTATCTTTTGTGTTTCTTACGTGTGTTCTCGAATGTGTTTTCTGCTCTAATAAATAAAATAATTGATAAAACAACATCAACTCTTCTAGGTACACTTGCACACTCGGCAGATAGGTTGTTCCAAGCATCTTGGAGAACTAACCACAGATCTTCTGTGGATGTGGGCTGCCTCAATTCTTTGTCTCTGTGTAATCCCAGACAGACTCAATGTTGATCAGGGCTCTGTAGGGGCCAAACCATCACTTTCAGGACTCCTTGTTGTTCTTTACACTGAAGATGGTTCTTGATGACATTGGCTGTATGTTTGGGGTTGTCCTGCTCCAGAATAAATTTGGGGCCAATCGCGTGCCTCCATGACGGTATGGCATGACCGATAATTATCTGCCTGTATTTTTCAACATTGGGGACTCTATTGATCCTGACTAAATCGCCAACTCCATTTGCAGAAATGCAGCCCCAAACTTGCAAGAAAACCTTCACCATGCTTCACTGTTGCCTGCAGACACTGATTATTGTACCATTCTCCAGCCCTTCAGTGAACAAACTGCTTTTTGCTACATCCAAATATTTTACATTTTGACTCCTCAGTTCAGAGCACCTACTGCGATTTTTCTGCACCCCAGTTCCTGTGTTTTTGTGCCTAGTTGAGTCGCTTAGTCTTGTTTCCACATAGGAGGTATGCCTTTTTGGCCACAATTCTTTCATTAAAACCACTTATGACCAGACTTCTCTAGACAGTAGATGGGTGTAACTGGGTCCCACTGGTTTCTGCCAGTTTTGTGCTGACACTGCTGGACATCTTCCAATGTCGAAAGCAAGTAGGCATTATGTGTCTTTCATCTGCTGCATTAAGTTTCTATGGCCAATCACTCCATCTATGGTACTTTAAAGAGGAGCTCCAGTCTCCTGTGTAAAAATGTAAAGTCTGCAACTATAAAAACTGTAGCTGCTGACTTTTAATAAACAGCCACTCACCTGTCCCATGATGTAGCGATGAGCTCACCCCAGCCATTTTCACCTACTGTCTGTCCCCAGTGCTGGCATCTCAACTGCAGATGGGGGCGGGGGAGAAGAACTGCTGCTTCCGATCACCCAGGCAGTGGGAGCGGGTACCTGTCAGAATCCGGTACCCAGTCCCCCTCCCCAAAAGTGCTATTTCGCAAATGGGAGGGAGAGGTGGCCTTAGAGGAATTTGCCCTTTTGAGTGGAGCGCCACTTTAACATTGCCTGTTTCTTTGTGCGGTTTCAAAAGAGCTGAAACAGCACATCTTAACCAATTCGCGCCCGCGCTATAGCCGAAAGACGGCTACAGCGCGGACACTTACTGCTGGGAGGGCGTCCCTGGACGTCGACCTGTTTACTTCCCCTCTCCGTGCCGCCGCAGGCGCACTTTGGGGAAGTTCTGTGTTGGCCGTGTACCTTGGACACAGCCAATCACAGATCGTGCTAAATGGCCAATCACATCGGCCATTTAGCACTCGATCGGCGTGTCCAATGAGAGTTGATCTCATATGTAAACATGAGATCATCTCTCATCGCCGGCTCTCCCTCCTCACACAGTGACAGCGTGTGAGGAGGGAGAGCTTCCGTGCTGCAGCGTCAGTGAAAAGTAACACACACACAGTGAAACACACACACGCTCATCTGTCCCCGGTGCCACGTGTCATCAGTGTCGTGTCATCAGTGCCATCTGTCAGTGCCACGTATCAGTGTCACGTCTCATCAGTGCCACATATTAGTTCCATCTGTCATCAGTGCCATGTGTCATTGTCCTGGTGCTCCAGGGCCTTCAAAAGTGTAATAGGTAGTCAACAAGTTAAATGTGTAATTTATGCTCCTAGAACACGTGATGGCGCTCCCTGCATGTTGGGCCTCTCTAAGTGGCTAGGCTGTAAAAAAGTCCCACACATGTGGTATCGTAGTACTCAGGAGGATTAGCAGAATGTATTTTGGGACATTGTTTGTGGTATACACATTTCATGTGAGAGAAATAACCTATTACAATGATAATTTTGTGGGGAAAAAAAAAAAATCTTAATTTTGCAAAGAATTGTGTGATCAATTTTTTATGATTGTAGACTCTCTAACTTTCACAAAGACCAAACAATATCCACTAATTTGGGTTATTTTTACCAAAGATATGTAGCAGTATAAATTGTGGCCAAAATTCATGAAAAAAATAAATAATAATTTGCAAAATTTTAGCACAGAATCAAAGAAAATTTTTTTTTTTTTTTAAATTTCGGTCTTTTTTCATTTGTAGCGCAAAAAATAAAAAACCCAGAGGTGATCAAATGCCACCAAATGAAAGCTCTATTTGTATGAAAAAAGGGACAAAAAATTTATTTGGGTACAGTGTTGCATGACTGAGTAATTGTCATTCAAAGTGTGAGAGCACTGAAAGCTGAAAATTGGTCTGGGAAGGAGAGGGGTTTAAGTGCCCAGTAGGCAAGTGGTTAAAACCCCAGTCTGTGTTGAAATCTTTGCCTTGGAGAGACCTAGCTGATTCAGTATAAACGACCTTGTCTCTCGTTGCTGTGCTCAGTCTTGCCATGGTGTGTGACCTGTGACATAAAACTGCCTTCCACAACCTCACCTTAATAGCAGAGTCTGGCTGTTCCTCATCCAGTTGTAAGCCTCCTACACAGCTGTTTCTGTTTGACTGTGTTTCATCCTATATGCAGTATGAAATTGATGATCATTAACACCTGATTGGTTAATCATACGCCTGACAATAATCATGCAAAATCCCTTACTTTGTGCAAGTGCAAGAATTGATGCTGGTTTGAAGCCAAAGGGTAGTCAGTCCGCTCACTTTGCATTTTGTAAATTGATAGAAATAAACAATTAAAATATATATTTTTGAAAGTGTTCTTACTTTACAGCATTTCTTCACACCTGCCTAAAACTTTTGAACAGTACTGTACAAACAAGTGATGTGCCTTTCTTTTTTTAACCACCTGAGATCCGTGCTATAGCCGAATAACGGCTACAGCGCTGATCTAAGATGCCGGGAGGACGTCTACTGACGTCGTCCCCATTCCTGGCTCCCCGCGTGCTCTCGTGAGCGCGCAGCGGGGAAAATCTGTTTTGGCCGTGTCCCCTGGACACAGCCAATCACAGATCGCTGTAAACGGCCAACCACAGCGGCCATTTACAGCGCGATCGCCGCCTCCAATGAGAGATGATCTCAAATGTAAACATATGAGATCATCTCTCATTGCCGGCTTTCTCCCTCCTCACACCGAGACAGCGTGTGAGGAGAGAGAGCGTTCTCAGTGTCAATGAGTGTCAGTGAATTTTTATCTATAAAAATTGTGCCCAACAAGTGCCCAATCAGTGCCCACAGTCACTATTAGCACACACAGCTAGTGCCATCTGTGTGCATCTTTGCCCACTTGTGCCATCTGTGCCCGCCTGCCCATCTGTGCCTGTCTGTGCAGTGTGAAATCAGTGCACATCTGTGCCACATCAGTGCTCATCTGTGCCACTTTATCTGTGCCACCTCATCAGTGCCCATCTGTACCAATCTGTGCTGCCTCAGTGCACATCTGTGCAATTGATCGGTGCCGCCTCAACAGTGCCCATCGGTGCTGCCTCAACAGTGCCCATCTGTGCAATCAGTGCCCATCTGTGCCACCTCAACAGTGCCCATCTGTGCCACCTCAACAGTGCCCATCTGTGCCACCTCAACAGTGCCCATCTGTGCCACCTCAACAGTGCACATCTGTGCAATCAGTACACATCTGTGCAATCAATCAGTGCACATCTGTGCCGACTCATCAGTGCCCATCTGTGCCACCGCATCAGTGCCCACCTGTGCCACCTCAGTGCATATCTGTGCCGCCTCAGTGCGTATCTGTGCCCACCTGTTCCGCCTCATCAGTTTACATCTGTGCTGCTTCATCAGTGCACACCACCAACCAATATGTCTAAAAGATGTTTTTCCGCCAAGGAGGCATACCAAATTCTTTCCACGCCCGACGACAGCAACAGGGAGCTTTCTATGTCAAATTCCATTTCAAATTCGGATTCCGAATCTGACATGAATTATGAGCCAGTCCTCAGTAGTGAAACACTGAGTGACTCATAGCTAGGCCGAAAAAAAGACACAAGTCCATCCAGTTCAACCATAAAAAAAAAAGAAATAATAAATAAAAAATAAAATATATTGTACAATCCAATAAACCCCATTCTATACCCACAGTTGATCCAGAGGAAGGCAAAAAAAAAAAAAAAAGAGCATGCTCCAATCTGCTACAGCAGGGGAAAAAAATCCCTTCCTGATCCCCTTAGAGGCAATCGTATTTTCCCTGGATCAACTTTACCTATAAATGTCAGTACCCAGTTATTTTATGTACATTTAGGAAAGTATCCAGGCCTTTCTTAAAGCAATCTACTGAGTTAGCCAGAACCACCTCTGGAGGGAGTCTATTTCATATTTTCATAGCTCTTACTGTGAAGAAACCTTTCTGTATTTGGAGATGAAATCTCTTTTCCTCTAGACGTAAGGAGTGCCCCCTTGTCCTCTGTGTTGACCGTAAAGTGAATAACAACACCAAGTTCACTATATGGACCCCTTATATATTTGTACATGTTGATCATATCCCCCCTTATTCTCCTCTTCTCAAGAGTGAATAAATTCAGTTCCTCTAATCTTTCCTCATAGCTGAGCTCCTCCATGCCTCTTATCAGTTTGGTTGCCCTTCTCTGCACTTTCTCCAGTTCCCCGATATCCTTTTTGAGAACTGGTGCCCAAAACTGAACTGCATATTCCAGATGAGGTCTTACTAATGATTTGAACAGGGGCAAAATTATATCTCTCTCTCTGGAGTCCATACCTCTCTTAATACAAGAAAGAACTTTGCTTGCTTTGGAAACCGCAGCTTGACATTGCATGTTATTATTGAGCTTATGATCTACCAAAACCCCCAGATCCTTCTCCACTACGGATTCCCCCAGTTGTACTCCCCCTAGCATGTATGATGCATGCATATTCTTAGCCCCCAAGTGCATAACTTTACATTTATCAACATTAAACCTCATCTGCCACATAGTCGCCCAATTAGACAGAGCATTGATGTCAGCTTGTAAATTGGAGACCTCCTGTAAGGACGTTATTCCACTGCATAGCTTGGTGTCATCTGCAAAGACAGAAATGTTACTTTTGATCCCAGACCCAATATCATTTATAAAGATATTAAAAAGTAAGGGTCCCAGCACTGAACCTTGGGGTACACCACTGATAACCTTAGACCATTCAGAGTAAGAATCATTAACCATGACTCTCTGAATTCTGTCTTTTAGCCAGTTTTCTATCCATTTACAAACCGATATTTCCAAGCCTGTAGACCTTACCTTACACATAAGCCGTGTGTGGGGAACTGTATCGAACGCTTTTGCAAAATCCAAGTATACCACGTCCACAGCCACGCCTCTGTCCAAGGTTTTACTTACCTCCTTCATAAAAAGAAATCAGGTTTGTCTGACAACTTCTGTCTTTCATGAACCCATGCTGTCTGTTGCTTAAAATGTTTGTTTTTTTTCCAGCAAGAACTCGTCTATGTGGTCTTTTATTAATCTCTCCAGTATCTTCCCAACTATAGAAGTTAAACTAACAGGTCTATAGTTACATGGTAAAGACTTTGTTCCCTTTTTAAATATAGGCACCACGTTCGCCCTGCGCCAATCCAGTGTTACTATTCCCATCATTAATGAGTCCCTAAAAATTAAATACAATGGCTTTAAAATTGCAGAGCTCAATTCTTTTAAAATCCGTGGGTGGATGCCATCAGGTCCAGGTGCTTTATCCACCTTTATTCTGTCTAAATATTTCTGGACCATATCACTTTTGAGCCATTGTGGATCATTCGGGGCTGTGTAAATACCACCCCCATTATGGACATGAGCTCCCCCATGCTCCTTTGTATACACAGAGCTGAAGAAAGTATTTAATAAATTAGCCTTCTCTTTGTCCCCTGTCACCCACTCTAGATTCTTTTGTAAAGGGCCTACATGCTCAGACCTGACCTTTTTACTATTAATATATTTGAAGAATTTTTTTGTTGTTGTCCTACTATCTTTTGCAATCTCAGAGGAGGAAGTTGTTCGGCCCGCCAAACGAAGGCGTTCTAGTGAGGCAGTGGCATCCACCGGCACTGCAGTGCCATCTACCAGTACCGCAGTGCAAGAAAGTCCAAGTACCAGTGGGGTGTCACCTCAGCCCCAAAGGGTTAGGACCCAATCCAGCCTTCCCTATGCCCTTCAAAACCCCTTGTGGCTTCCTCTTAATTCAAGAGAAGCCAACGTTCCCCCTTTCACTGCCCAGCCAGGAGTCCAGGTGGACGCAGAGAATTTTACCCCAATACATTTTTTTAATGTAATTTTTACGGAGGACATGTTAAGGTCAATTGTGGCCCAGTGCAACCTTTATGCCCAGCAATTTATTTTGCAAAACCCAACCTCGTAGTATGCCCGTCCCTATGAATGGAGAGACCCAACGGTGGAGGAGTTCAAGGTTTTTTTAGGCCTCACATTCAATATGGGACTCGACAAAAAAAATCAAGTGCGTACCTATTGGTCAACCCACCCCCTCCACCACATGCCGCTCTACTCCGTTGTAATGCCCAGAACCAGGTATCTGATAATCATGAGGTTCCTACATTTCAGTGACAATACCCAGTGCCCTCCCCAAAATGACCCAAATTATGACAGGCTTTACAAAATTCGGCCAATACTTAATTATTTTTCAGAAACATTCCCCCAATTGTTTACCCCGGCCCAACACATATGTGTGGATGAGTCCTTTATTAAATTTAGCGGCAGGCTTAAAATTAAGCAATATATCCCCAGCAAAAGGGCCCGCTATGGGGTGAAGTTGTACAAATTGTGTGACAGAGTACACATATTAATTTATAGTGTACGAAGGGAAGGACACCCAGCTGCAGCCCCCTAATTGCCCGGACTACTTAGGATCCAGCGGGAAAGTTGTTTGGGACCTTGCATACCCCCTACTGGATAAAGGCTACCACATGCATGTAGACAACTTCTACACATCCCTGCCCCTGTTCCACAACCTCCACCGGATGAAGACACCAGCATGTGGCACTGTAAAAAAGAATCGAAAGGGCTTTCCTCAAAGTCTTGTGAACAAGAAGTTGAGAAAAGGAGAAGCGTCAAGTTTGCGAAATAAGGAGATTCTGGCAGTGAAGTGGAGGGACAGAAGGGATGTATATATGTTGTCTTCTATCCACAATGACACGTTCGTGGAAATCCCCAGAAGGAGTGGCCCCATAAACAAACCCAAATGCATCTACGACTATAATTTGTTCATGGGGGGAGTCGACTATAATGACCAAATGATGGAATCATACCTTGCCATAAGACGGACACTCTATTGGTACAAAAAAGTTTTGATTTTATCTTTTTCAATTGGCCGTATACAATTCATTTGTAATTTACCGCAACTCCATCCAAAACCCCAAACGCTTCTATGCCTACCAGGAGGAAGTTTACACTGCCCTTATATTCCCGAACGGCCCACCAGAAAATATCTGATCAGATGTTCTTAGTCGACTCTCCGAGCGCCACTTTCCTGATAAAATCCCTTCCAAACCAACAGGACAAAGACGTCAAAAAAGATGTAAGGTGTGTATCAGAGCAGGAGTCAGAAGAGACACATCTTACTATTGTGCACAATGTCCTTCCGAACCAGGCCTCTGCATAGGTGACTGTTTTCGCCCTTACCATACTTCAGTAAATTATTAGTGAAGTATGGTAAACTTAATGTCAAAATTTGGTTCAAATGAACAGATTTGGGACTTTTAGGGCGCAAAAACACAGAAAAATATATTAGATATGAAAAATAATTTATTGAAAATCACAACATAACTTAATATTGCACTTTTGACATCATATGTCTTATGAAAACATTTAAAAACAATACATCACTGAACAGGGATGAAGTTTTCATTTATTGCTCTTTTTCTCAACATGTTTCACCCAAACTTGGGCTTCCTCAGGAGAGTTAGATAATGTCATATAATATTTACTGAAATAGAGAAATACAATCAGACATTGAACACACAGAATTTAACACTGCCTAGGTAAAATAGTATAGAAATGAACATCACATAAGGGGAAGTGGGTGGAGCTTGTAAGCTCATATGCTAACCTGGGTGTTCCGGGAGAGAATTCCGCAGTCCACATAAATGCTGAATGTATGGGGTAGAAATGAGTGCATCATAGAGAGGGAAATAATATCCAAAACTATATCAGTTTTGTAATCCATCTATGGGGTAAATTAGTAAAGATGCTTGAATTATTATTGAATGAAATGAATGAATGGTATTGAAGAAAATAAGTAAATATATATTATCCCACAAAATGGGGAACCCACCTGAAAGTATTTGCTTGATGTGCTATTTTAAAGTAATAACAGCACATAATGCTCCTGACTGCCAAAGAGGGAGTCCAAGTTTGAATCTATAAAGTATTTTAAAGGGAGATTCTGTTAAACCATTAGGGAAATATCATACAAACATAATTGCCATCAATAAACCAAGAACAGATCACCATGCCCTATACATGTATAGGGCCTCTAGTGTCCATATGAGGCAGTCAAACCCCATTTCAAAACATTTTGCCTCACATGTATATAAGGCTGCAAAAAATTGCTCCTTAAAGGGACCATGACAATTTATGGCCGGTAGTTGTACAATAATACATTGAGGCAGTGGAGCTTGCCATAAACCCTCAACCTCAACACCAAAGGTCTTCATACACCACACAAACCCAATACGTGATGAACATTTGAAAAATCATTTATTAATACTCAAAAAGTATGAAAATTAATACACATAATAATTTGTAATTTTAAATGAGAAGAAAAAATCTCAAAAGAACAATTGACAATGGCGACCTAACCCTATAAAAAGGGTTTGAAGCTCAGAGATTCATTCAGGCCAGGATGGACAGTGGCTCTAAGGTTATGAATCCATTTTGATTCTCTTTGAAATAGAGTTTTGTCAATGTCACCTCCGCGATCAAAGTCTGGTACAAATTCTAACGCAAAAAATTTCATTTGTGAAACATCGAATGAATGGTAGAGTCCCATATGTCGGCTAATGGGAGTCTCCATCTTCTTCTTTTTAATAAGGGATACATGATCTCTGATTCTGTGAAAGAAAGGTCGTTTGGTTTTCCCTACATAAAAAGCCTGACAAGTACATGTCATGAGGTAGACAACCCCAATCGTCTTGCATGTTGCATAAAAATTTGGCTTAAAGGTTTGACCAGAGGGCAGCATGATTTCAGTGGAATTGATCGGTAAATCACAGAATTCACATTTTCCACAGGGGGGAAGTACCTTTTCGATGTGTCTTAGTTCTTAAAGTAAGATGACTATGAACTAGTCGATCTTTTAAAGAAGTGGATTTGCGGTAGGTGATTTGTGGGTAAGCGCCAACATATTTTGAAAGGACATCATCTGTAGAAAGAAGATGCCAGTATTTCTCAAAGATGTGGCGTACTTTTTTATGTTCACCAACAAAAGTAGTGATTAGGCGGACTTTGGATTCAGATTTTCGTGGCTTCGCTTGGTGGATTAATTGATGTCTATCCCTCTGTTTTGCTCTATTGTACGAACGTTTAAGGCAATTTTTACTATAGCCTCGTTCCAAGAGGCGGGCCTGTAGGGCTTTGGCTTCCAATTCAAAATCAGCCTCCTTGCTACAATTCCTTTTCAATCTTAAGTACTGACTAAATGGTATACTCTGGACGAGGGACTCGGGATGAGAACTATCAGCGTGAAGAATGGTATTGCCTGCAGAAGGCTTTCTGTATAGAGAAGAGCCAATAGTTTTATCCTCATTGATATAAATCTTGATATCAAGAAAATTCACAGTGACCTGATCACAGGCCATCGTGAATTTAAGATTGTAAGAATTAATTTCAAGGCATAATAAAAATTGCGATAGCTCATCTCGAGTTCCAGTCCAGACAATAAAGATATCATCAATAAATCTTTTCCAAATTAAAATATTTTCAAAGAAACGATTGAATTGAACAGCCGAAAATATCTCCCGCTCCCACCCCCCCCCCCCAGATACAGGTTAGCGTACGATGGGGCACATTTAGTCCCCATCGCCACCCCCTGTACCTGGAGGTAGTGGGAGCGGTCGAATATAAAAATATTATTGCTCAAAATGAAGAGCAATAATTCCAAAACGAAATTATTGTATGGCCTGGCTGATGGCCCCCGTTCAGAGAGGAAGCCGTCCATAACTCGAGCCCCCAATTTGTGGGGGATCGAGTTGTAAAGGGCCTCCACATCTATGGCCACCAACCAGGCCTCTTCAGGTAAACATAACCCATCCAGAGACCTCAGCAAATCAGCTGTGTCCTGGATGTATGAGCTCAACGACTTGACATGCGGTCTCAGATAATCATCTATAAGCTTACTAGCTGATTCAGTCAGGCATCCATTTCCCGATATAATTGGACGCCCTGGGGGAAAAGAGGCATTCTTATGTATTTTAGGCAATGCATACATGGTAGGCAATCTAGGATTTTCAACAAGTAAGAATTCACATGTTTTCTTATCTATGAGATCATTCAAAAAAGCCTCAGTGATAAGGCGTTTATATTTGGTTTGAATATATGAAACCTGAGATACAGGGATGGGACGATACCATTGACGGTTGGATAGCAGATCCAAAACCATTGTTTTGTAATTTTTTAGATCCATTAGAACAATGTTGCCTCCTTTGTCGGAAGGCTTTATGATCAATTGATCATTCATTTGTAATGATTTAATTGCTTGACGTTGTTTCGAACTTATATTGGATCTGCTATTCCAAGGTCGCCATTTTGTGTTTTGAATCTCTTTACACACCTGTTGGGTAAACGCCCAGATATTTGGATTACCCTGAAGGACTGGAAAACACCTAGATTTAGGTTTGTACATAGAAGGCCGAGGGAACACAGTCCCTATGCCAGAATCAAGGGAGGGTAAAGGGCAAGCCGTTGGATCCTCAAATGGAAGATCCAAGGGGTTGCTCTCCTCCCATAGTTCCATTAAATCATTTAATGCTTTGACTTCATTTATAGTTTTATTTTTCCAAATCTCAGCTGAGAATTGGTCAATCTCCGGTATTGTCTGTTGTTTATCATAGATTGCCTTAAACATAAGCCTACGAGCAAAGAGGTTAACATCTTTAATAATCTCAAATGAATCCACCTCTTGTTCCGGACAGAAGGTCAGACCAAGGCTTAAAACCTGTGTCTGCTCATCTGATAAGGGGCACGAGGATAGATTAATTATTTGGAAACTGTCTTGTTTGGTATCTTGGGATTTAATCCCTGAATACTTGGTGGTTTCTTTGAATCCATGGTCATTTGAGAGGTAAAAATTGGTGCGTTTTTTGGTTCCCCTAGCACGGGAACCTGCAAGTGGTCCCCCGATAGGGAGACTGAGGTTGACTGAATATGTTTGGGAAGAACAGCATGATTCACATTAGTTTGTGATAAGTTACCTACTTCTGTTAGAGGTTGGGAGTCATTCACGATTGTCCCTTTCTGAGATCGTAAACCAGAACGGACGTTGTCTCTCTGGTTTCTTTTGCCAGAGGGTTTTTGTGATGAAAAACTGTATTTACGTTTATCAATGCCTGTGGTGGAGCCCTGAAAAGAACCTGCTTGCTGGGAGGAAACAGAGGAAAAGTTAGATTCATCAGAGTCAGATGGTTCTTGATTAGAGTTAGTGTTCCTTTGGAACGATGTCTTTTTCCTTCGTCCCCCTCCCTCTAGAGGCCATTTATAGGCAGTACTTGTCTCATAAGAGAGTCTATCTCTATAGTACTTTTTGTCCTTGGTTTTCAATATCTCAGCCACAAATACCTCTAGATGTTTTTCCAAGGCTAACTCAGACTCCTTGAAAGAAGCATCCGCAAAAAGGGTTTCATTATCTAAATACAGTTTTTCAATGTCAATATCAATATTGGTAATCTCTCTGGAATAATGTTGACATAAAGACTCCATCTTAGCAAAAGAGCAGGTTTGTAAATTACATTCCCATTCAGTTTTAAAGTCAGTCTCTACCTTAAAAAGATTCGGAAATATTTGGACACGAAGACCCCAAGGGACAATTTTGTCCTCAATATATTTAGAAAAATATTTTCTGTTCCAAAAGATACATGCCTTTTTCTCTAGTAGTTTTTTCAAACTCCAAAAGAAACGATCTGACGTTATTCCACCAAACGAAGCACCTTGTGCCAGGTGTATTTTGTCCATCAAGCCATCAAATCCAGAGCCCCTATAGGTCGCCATTGTCAATTACATAAACACAGAAGCAATTAAATAAAAACACACATGAATAGAATAATTAGACTCAAAAAATAATTATTGAAAAATATAGGTTTCAGAAATCAACTCATTGAGATGATTGGTGTTTACCACCATGTGATATATCACAAAGGAGAATTTTTTATAAGATGAGCTGAGTTGCTGAAAGCTAAAATATAGCGCCTCATCCCTTATATAAAGTCAAAATTTGGTTCAAATGAACAGATTTGGGACTTTTAGGGCGCAAAAACACAGAAAAATATATTAGATATGAAAAATAATTTATTGAAAATCACAACATAACTTAATATTGCACTTTTGACATCATATGTCTTATGAAAACATTTAAAAACAATACATCACTGAACAGGGATGAAGTTTTCATTTATTGCTCTTTTTCTCAACATGTTTCACCCAAACTTGGGCTTCCTCAGGAGAGTTAGATAATGTCATATAATATTTACTGAAATAGAGAAATACAATCAGACATTGAACACACAGAATTTAACACTGCCTAGGTAAAATAGTATAGAAATGAACATCACGTAAGGGGAAGTGGGTGGAGCTTGTAAGCTCATATGCTAACCTGGGTGTTCCGGGAAAGAATTCCGCAGTCCACATAAATGCTGAATGCATGGGGTAGAAATGAGTGCATCATAGAGAGGGAAATAATATCCAAAACTATATCAGTTTTGTAATCCATCTATGGGGTAAATTAGTAAAGATGCTTGAATTATTATGGTATTGAAGAAAATAAGTAAATATATATTATCCCACAAAATGGGGAACCCACCTGAAATTATTTGCTTGATGTGCTATTTTAAAGTAATAACAGCACATAATGCTCCTGACTGCCAAAGAGGGAGTCCAAGTTTGAATCTATAAAGTATTTTAAAGGGAGATTCTGTTAAACCATTAGGGAAATATCATACAAACATAATTGCCATCAATAAACCAAGAACAGATCACCATGCCCTATACATGTATTTACCTATGTTGAGGGTCTACATCCACTCAGGGTGCCAGCCTGGATAGAAGACTATCTGAAGATAAGGAGGTCAGAGTGAGGTACTTAAACCCCTTAAAATAGAATAAGACAGGCATTTTAGTGATCAATTCCCAGTAAAAATGAGTGGCAAATAGTCTGCTGAGATCTCTTACCTTTACCAAGCATCATTTTGGGAGTGAACCTCCACTGAGCTGCACAAATAAACAGCTCAAACAATTCCCCTTAAATAACCCTCTCCACCGCCGTTTTGGCGCCAAACGGTCAGGTGAGGACAGATAGTGTCACAGCAGGTGCGCCAGGCGCACAGGAAGTGACTGCTGTGGATACCGGAAGTGCTTCTCTCAACAGGAAGCCAGACAGACTGACCTTAATGCTGATAGCAAACAGGAATCACAGGATGTAAAGCCACATCTGATGAACTGTCAGCAAAAGGGAGTTAAAGGGAAATGGACTGACAATAAATGTCAATACAAAACAGCAGAAGGATATAAAAGATCTATATCCCTAAGCTGAATGTGAACAGTATTTTGGATTGATTTGGGTCACAGAACAAATCCATATAAACTACCCCTGTTACCTTGGAACATAAATATGTAACCAAGAAAAGGCTGCAGTTAGCGCAAGCGTTTAAACCCGAAGTGACTAAAGCGGCGCCAATTGGAAGTCAAAATAGACTTATGAGGTCTAGAGGCTCCCAATTACGCCTCTAGTGTCCATATGAGGCAGTCAAACCCCATTTCAAAACATTTTGCCTCACATGTATATAAGGCTGCAAAACATTGCTCCTTAAAGGGACCATGACAATTTATGGCCGGTAGTTGTACAATAATACATTGAGGCAGTGGAGCTTGCCATAAACCCTCAACCTCAACACCAAAGGTCTTTATACACCACACAAACCCAATACGTGATGAACATTTGAAAAATCATTTATTAATACTCAAAAAGTATGGTAAACGTAATCCTCAGTTCCTGCCTTCACACACCTTCACACCCCTTATGCCACTGCCTGCTCTGTAAATTACCCTCGCTTTTTATTTGACCACGCTTCTGCCTGCCGATTCTGTGCATACCGCTGCCTGATGTGGAACTGACCCTGGACTGTTATTCGACCATGCTTCTGCCTGCCGATTCTGTACATACCTCTGCCTGATCTGGAATTGACCTTGGACTGTTTGACCATGATATTTGCCTGCTTCTTGGACTGATCTTGTACCCTGCTACTGGACTAGTGGGATTCAACACAGGGGTCTCCAGAATAGTTTTTCTGGATGAAGAAAACGATTTTCTTTGTTTTCTCATTCCTAGAATAGGGTCTGGAGACTCGGAGGCTTCAAAGAGATTTGGGTGGGAAAAGCCTCTACCCCTGTCCCCATTCTGTCCTGAATGAGGCCCTACTTCTGCCTGCTGCCTGTAAGACTTACTGCCGTCATGCCTCTGTTGCACTGACCACACCACATGGACCTGCCTACTACCAGGACCAATATTTTTGGCACTGCTGACAATATCTCTGCACTGACCCTGGACTGTATATGGACAGTATCCCTGCCTGATGCCTTAAAAATTGTGTTCGCTGTTGCTGACCAAGTCCCTGCCTGCTGCCTGGACCAGTGCTATCCTCCTGTGGACAACTGCGCTACTACAACCACAGGTAATCTTTTGTTTACCTTTCTCAGCATAATGTATTTTGGGGTGTAATTCTTGGTATGTGCATGCTATGTGTCCCTTGAACACCTGACGGTGTTCCTTGCATGTTGGGCCTCTGTATGTGGCCAGGCTGTGTAAAGGGCTCACACATGTGGTATCGCCATACTCAGGAGGAGTAGCAGAATGCATTTTGGGGTGTTATTTTTGCTATGTAAATGCTATGTGTTAGAAATATCTTATAAACCGACAACTTTGTATAAAAAAAATGCGTTTTCATTTTTTTTCCCACATTTTCCAAAAACTTCTGGAAAAAAATGAACCATTCAAAAGACTCATTATGCCTCATATATTATACGTTGGGGTGTTACCTTTCCAAAATGGGGTCATTTTGTGGGCGTTACCATGGTCCTGGTGCTCTAGGGCCTTCAAAAGTGTAATAGGTAGTCAACAAGTTAGATGGGTAATTTATGCTCCTTGAACACCTGATGGTTCTTCCTGCATGTTGGCCCTCTGTGTGTGGCCAGGTAGTGAAAAAGTCTCACACATGTGGCAGAAAAGGAGTGGCAGAATGTATTTTCGGGTGTGATTTGTGGTATGCACATTCCATGTGAGAGAAATAAGCTATTACAATGACAATTTTGTGAAAAAAAAATAAAAATCTTAATTTTGCAAAGAATTGTGGGAAAAAATGACAACTTCAAATAACTCACCATGCCCCTTACTAAACACCCTGGAATGTCTACTTTCCAAAAAGGGGTCATTTGGGGGACATTTGTACTTTCCTGGCTTGTTAGGGTCTCAAGAAATGAGATAAGCCTCAGTACATCAGATGTGATCATTTTTTTATGATTTGCACCATAGCTTGTAGACTCTCTAACTTTCACACAGACCACATAATATCCACTAGTTTGGGTTATTTTTACCAAAGATATGTAGCAGTATAAATTGTGGCCAAAATTTATGAAGAAAAATTGCTAATTTGCAAAATTTTATCACAGAAACAAAGAAAAATTCATTTTTTTTTTCAAAATTTTCGGTCTTTTTTAATTTATAGCGCAAAAAATAAAAAACCCAGAGGTGATCAAATACCACCAAAAGAAAGTTCTGTTTGTGGGAAAAAAAGGAAAAAAAAATCATTTGAGTACAGTGTTGCATGACTGATTAATTGTCATTCAAAGTGTGAGAGCACTGAAAGCTGAAAATTGGACTGGTCACGAGGGGGGTTTAAGTGCCCAGTAATCAGGTGGTTAAACTGAATGGGTTGTTTTACAAGGCGAGTGTTCACATATACTGTACTTTGATTTTAATACTTGTACTACTACTACTAGCCTTACTATATATATTATTCCAAATATGCTTGTGTTTTTTCGTTTTACTTTTCACTTGCTTCCTGATTTGTGGCCTATGCCAAAATGTCATCCATCCCTGGATTCTTCATTGTCATTGGTTTTTTTTTTTCTTTCATCTGGAGAAGCGAAGATGGGCTTTCTCTACCTAAACACACGCTCCTGCCTGCATGCCTGATCTTATGGCAAATGGATTCCAAGAAGTAAATGGTACATGAATCATCTGTCCTTACTAAAGATGACCTTGACTAGAAATGCAAGGGGGGTGTTTTTCAAATTGATTTCTTAACAAAATATAGCATGAAAACATGAATGGGTGAGTTTGCCGTGGATATTAAAATGAATTAGCATTTTCAGTCTTTCTGTTGAGATACAGTTTAGTTCCCCTTTTTAAGGACACACCTCACGAGGATTCAGCTGTACTGCATTGACATGCAGTGATGGTATATTTTATGACCTGACCCCTTATTGTGCCTGTGAGGAATTAAGTATAGCCAAGATTTGAATTAATAAATTTAACATATACTATATGTGCTTATTGTTACTACTAGTAATATTGTACTGAAATCTCAAACATGCTCAGTATTCCTCTACACTGAATATACACTGATAATTGGATTGGACACCAGTGTGGTACCAGAATGAAATTGTATGCATGTATATATTTTTGCCCGCACAGCACTGAGATATTTTACATGCCACTCCAAGTGAGAGTAATTTCCACAGGCTACAATCGAATCTCAGGTGTTGGATCTGTGCCTAGCCTGAAACATGTCAGAATAGAGCCTGTTCCCGCTGGCAATTTTAATAAAGGAAGAATATTATTTTGCTTTTCAGCATGCAGTGTTCCTTTTGCTGGTACAATTAAAGTGGTTATAAACTCTTAATTATACCCAGTGCAGTGACTAGCCTCAGGTGATACAGAGAATAAAAATATCCACCCTCAAAAGTTGAACCTGTTTATCTGCAGCCATGTCTTCTCTACATCAGTTCAAAGTGCTGAATTTACACAGCTTATGTGAACTTTCAGAAAGAAGGAGACAGGGATCTGATGTTACACACTGCACAGCTCAGAGAGTAGAGCTGATTGGAGGGAAGGGTCATACCCTCCTCCTCACAGCATACAGGAAACACATGCACAGTTGAAGCTGTCATTCAAAGGCCATGGGCTCCCCTCCCTCTTTCTCTTGGCGTCAGGACAACCAGAAAATCAGAAGTAACTCATGCTCTCAAGTATATACTATAGAAAGGAATGCTTTGATCATATTTCTTGTCAGAGGTTTACAACCACTTTAATGTAAGCATTTTAACAATTTATAACAAACATGTTGACAAATGATTTTAACCACTTTCAGACTGGACCATTTTGCTGGCTTAAGACCAGACCACTTTTTGTCATTCGGCACTGCGTTGCTTTAACTGACAATTGCGCAGTCGTGCGACGTGGCTCCCAAACAAAATTTACGTATTTTTTTCCCCCACAAATAGAGCTTTCTTTTGGTGGTATTTCATCACCCCTGCGGTTTTAATTTTTTTCGCTATAACCAAAAAAAGAGCGACAATTTTGAACGCATTATTTTTTACTTTTTGCTATAATATCCCCCAAAAATATATTTTTTTCCTCAGTTTAGGCCGATACGTATTCTTCTAAATTTTTTTGGTAAAAAAAATTGCAATAAGCGATTGGGTTTCGTAAAAGTTATTGCGTTTACAAAATAGGGGATAGTTTTATGGCATTTTTATTAAAAAAATTTTTTTTACTAGTAATGGCGGCGATCAGCGATTTTTTTTATTTTGACTGCGACTTTATGGCAGACACATTGGACATTTTTGACCCAGTTATTGGTGGTGCTGTTGGTGGTGGTGCTGTAACGCAGTGCGTTCTGCAGCTGAAACTCCACTATCGCCTGCTGCTGCTGCTGCTCGCACAGTCTGGCCAGTATGTGCAAGGTGGAGGTCCACCTACACTGCAGCGCTGACAGGCGAGCAGCAGCAGGGTGAGAATGCTGAAAGTGCGCACAGATGGCCCGCGCTTTCTGCAGCAGCTCTGGCATATCGGGGTAATTTTTAAGGACCCTCTGGACCACCAAGTTCAGCACATGCGCCAGGCAAGGGATGTGCATCAAACCGGCTAGGCCCAGAGCTGCTACAAGATTTCACCCATTATCGCACACCACCAGGCCGGGCTTGAGGCTCACTGCCACCAACCACTCATTGGTCTGTTGTTCCATGTCCCTCCACAACTCCTGCGCGGTGTGGGGTTTTTCCCCCAAACAGGAAAGTTTTAAAACTGCCTGCTGTCGTTTACCTCTGGCTGTGCTGAAGTTGGTGGTGAAGGTGTTATGCTGACCGGATGAGGAAGCGGAGTAGGAGGACTTAGCAACAGGAGGCAAACTGAAGCGCCCTGCAATCCTCGGTGGTGGAAGGTCATGCGCCATGCTGCTATCCACCTCAGGCCCAGCCGCCACTGCATTTACCCAGTGTGCTGTTAGGGAGGTATAACGTCCCTGACCATGCTTACTGGTCCACGTATCCGTAGTTAGGTGGACCTTGCCACAGATGGCGTTGCGCAGTGCACACCTGATTTTGTCCCCCACTTGGTTGTGCAGGGAAGGGATGGCTCACCTGGAAAAGTAGTGGTGACTGGGCACGACGTACTGTGGGACAGCCAATGCCATCAGGCTTTTAAAACTCTGTGTCTCCACCAGACGGAATGACCGCATTTCAAAGGCGAGGAATTTTGAAATGCTGGCATTCAGGGCCAGGGATCACGGGTGGGTAGGGCAGTACTTCCTCTTCCGCGTTTGGGAGATAGAGAGCTGAACGCTTCCATGGGACATTGTGGAGATGGCTGGTGACCCAGGTGGTAGTGTTGCTGGCAGATCCTCTGTTTGCGGGTTGGCAGGTGCCACTCTCACTACAGAGGTGGATGAAGAGGCCGAGACTGCAGCAGAAGAGGAAGCAGGAGGAGCCAGAGACCTTTCTTGGTTTTTGAGGTGTCTACTCCACTGCAGCCAGTGCTTTGCACTTAGATGCCTGGTCATGCAGGTTGTGCTCAGGTTCAGAACGTTTATGCCTCGCTTCAGGCTCTGATTGCACAGCGTGCAAACCACTCGGGAACTCCTTGGACCTGGCTTTGGTGTGCTCGGTCCCTTGCTACGTTGGGCAGTAGCAGGCGTAATGTCTAGGGGACGGACGCTCCGCTTTTGCACCCTGCTCCCTCTTTTGCTGTGCTGGTGGCTCTGTGCGACCACCGCCTCTTCCTCCGAACTACACAGGTCACCTGCATGACGTTGATTCCATGTGGGGTCGAGGACCTCATCGTCCACCACATCATCTTCCACCCAGTCTTCACCCCTGCCCTCCTTGTCGGTCTGCACAATTGCGAAAGCAGCAGTTGGCACCTGTGTTTCGTCATCATCCGAGACGTGCTGCGATGGTCCTCCCATGTACTCATCATGAAACATAAGTGGTTGGGCATCGATGCACACAATCTCTTCCACTTCTGGGGCAGGGCTAGGTGGATGGCCCTGCGGAACCCTGCTAACAGTCATAAAAAAGCAGAAGAGACCGCTGCATGATTTGGGGCTCAGACTGCTTGGCTGATTTGCAAGGGGGTGAGGTGAAAGACTGATGGACATCGGCTGCAGGTGCCAACTCTGATCTTTCAGCAGGAGACTGGGTGGGAGACAATGTGAAGGAACTGGAGGCATTGTCAGCAACCCAATCTACTATCGCCTGTACTTGTCCTGGCCTCAACATTTGTAGAGCCGCATTAGGCCCAACCAAATACCGCTGCAGGCTCTGTTGCCTACTCGCACCTGAGGAAGGTGTTTCACTTGTGCTGGCACAGATCGACCACATCCTCTCCCTGCAACAGGAGCTCCACCAGCAGCACCACGTCCCTTCTTTGGATTTGGGCCCTAAATGGGTGTTTTTAGAATAGCAGAATAGAGCAACAGTATCGAAAGGGTGTATCTCACACAGATATGCAGAAAACACTGCAAAATATTTTTTTTTTGCCCTAAATGTTTTTTTTAGAATAGCAGACTAGAAGAACAGTATTTAAAGGGTGTATCTCACAGTAACATATGCAGTGCTAGTGCACTGAGCTTGCATAAAATGTCCGCCGACGCTAACCTAACGGATAAAAGTTATATTTTCTCTGGCACTGGGCTCAGGGCAGGGTAAAAAGATTCTGTACTGCACCCACATAACAAAATCAAGGTAGATCGCTGAGTAATTTGATTTCTGAATCAGGACTCCTATCTAATTCTCTCCCTCAAAGCAGCAGCAGCAACCTTTCCCTACACTATCTAAAGCAGAGTGACGTGCTGTGCTATGTGCCTCTAGCTTATATAGAGGCTGGGTCACATGCTGCACTGGCCAATCGCAGCCATGCCATTAGTATGCATGGCTGTGATGACTTCTAAGGGCACAGGAGTTAAACGAATGTTGATTGGCTGCCCTGCAGCTTTTTAAAAAGCACCATTACATTGCCGAACACCAAATCAAACCCAAACATACAGTAAATTGTTCGGGTCCGGGTACCAAAAAACCCAGAAGTCCGGTACGAACTCTCAGTTACACTTCGGATTCGCTCAACCCTAGTTATGACACCAGCCATTGGATGGTTTGAAAGTTTGGTTGAGAGCACAACCAATGGGAGTGTTACATTTCCATAATTTGCCAAAAATTTAACTGTTTTATGGATGGGTTTACTTCTGCTTTAAGTTTTGCCTTTAGTTATACTTTAACTTGTTTGACTTTTGTTGTTATTGAAGACGTTTTTGGTAGTTTATATACAAGTATTGTATTTTATACAGGTATCTAAATAATTTTGGGAAAAAAGATATAAATGCATTCAATTAATTGGTTTTATGTGTTCTTAATTAGTGATGTGTATTAGGTATAGACACACGCTGAACATAGTGGAGATTTAAGCTATACACACATAGCACTTGATCAATAACAATGAAATTAATTACAAAATAATATTTAGAGCAATATATATGATATATTCTTTTATTGTATGTGATTAATTACATTGTTTTTGATCATGTGCTAATTAAATTGCAGATATTTTCCCGATGAAGCGCCTCAGTCTGTGAAACTAGTTGCTATTCTGTCCGTGATCAACTATCCCACTGTGATCTTTCCCGTCAGGGGAGTATTATCTTGGTGATACACATGGACTGTCACCTATTTTTTAATGTACTATCAACATTTCTGTCATGTATCAATAAACTTTTTTTACCATTTTAAACGATTGTTCATATATCTTAATTTATCTTTGTTGTATTGTACCAAGGTAGACCTTTTGCCCCCTAGCTTTCTTGGTGAGACCTGGCTGGGGACCAGGCTCCTAACCCCTTTATTTCTAAAAAAATTTGGATGGTACAACCCTTATTTGATCTTATTCATTAATATTGTTTGCAGAGGCCATCCATAATTTTCAATTATGTGCACCCTAGCAGAGGGGTGTGCATGTTACCTTCAGACAAGAAATTGGCTAGATGCCAAAAAAACAGGACACTAATCTGCTAGCTTTTTATAGTTGTATTGAAGGCTTACCTGTTTCCTGTGCCTTTTGGTTGGCCAGTCACTGATAGGCAGCCTTACTGGCCAATAGGAATATATGGAACGGGATAGATCCACTTTCAAAGCTACCTGGTGAAGCTGTCTCCAGTGACTAAATACTAAGACAAATGAAGAGTAGGCCTCCCAAGCAGAGAAAAAGCATCAATTACAATTATGACAGGTTCCAATTATTACACGTGCTATCCAAAGCTAAAATAAGGTTTGGATAGAGACACTTTAACATATCTTACATCTTTTTCCTGTAAATTTCTACAAAAACAAGCTTAAAGTAAACCTTTGCCCAGACTCTGCAAACTAAAGTATTCACATATTGTAAACAAGCATCCCACCCCCTTATATCGGATGTCAGGAGCACCCCCCCTCCCCCCACCATCAGCAGTCAGGCCACATGAAAATGGCCTTGTGTTCTTAGCTGTTAGAAACCAGCTTAAAGACTTTTGAGTCTTGGCTCAGAATGTTTATCTCAAAGATTGCAACCAATTCTGACACTTCACATACATGTTAAAATCAGCATTTTTTGCTAGAAAATTACATATCCCCCACACCATTAAACCACTAGCCTGAACTGTTGATACAAGGCAGGATGGATCCATGCTTTCAAGTTGTTGTTTACTCCAAATTCTGACCCTGCCATCTGAATGTCGCAGCTGAAAACGAGACTCATCAGACCAGACAATGTTTTTCCAGTCTTCTATTGTCCAATTTCGGTGAGCCTGTGTGAATTGTAGCCTCCGTTTCCTGTTCTTAGCTGACAGGAGTGGCACCTTCTGGTGTAGTCTTCTGCTGCTGTAGCCCATTTGCTTTAAAGTTCTATGTGTTGTGCGTTCAGAGATGGTTTTCTGCATACATTGGTTGTAATGAGTGGTTATTTGAATTACTCTTTCCTTTCTATCATCTGGAACTAGTCTGCCCATTCTCCTCTGACATAAACAAAGAATTTTTGTTCACACAACTGTAACACACTGGATAGTTTCTCTTTTTCGGACCATTCTCTGTAAACCCTAGAGATGAACGATGCCATGTTCAAAATCGCTTAAATGCCCTTTCTTCCCCATTCTGATGCTCAGTTTGAACTCAAGCAAGTTGTCTTCACCACGTCTAGATGCCTAAATGCATTGAGTTGCCATGTGTTTAGCTGATTAGCAATGTTACACAGCAATTGAACAGGTGTACCTAATAAAATGGCCAATGAGTGTGTATGTATGTATATGTGTGTGTATGTATGTATATATGTGTGTGTATATATATCTATATATGTATATATATATATACATATATATAATAATAATATAATATAATAATATAATAATAATATAATAATAATATATATACATATATAATAATATATATAATAATATATATATACATATATATAATAATAATATAATATAATAATATAATAATAATATAATATAATATAATATAATATAATATAATAATAATATATGTATATATATATACACAAGATCATACTCAGTACGTGAAACAGCAGTTAAACTACACACAAGGTGGTATATGACACCCACCAGAATTCACGCCATATATCCTGCAGTATCACCACTATGCTTCAGAGGTTGTAACGAACTAGGCACACTAACACATATTTTCTGGAGTTGTAACCATCTTAACTCTATCTGGCAGAAAGTTTCCTGCAAAATATCCTCTATCGCAGGTCGTTCGATCACCCCAACGTTACAAATGTGTTTATGTTTCTCTTCCATTCCCAATATCCCCGCACCCTGTGAAAAACTAATTTTTACCCTCTTTGTTGCCGTACACTGGGTTATAGCTTTCAATTGGCGCTCCCCAGCTCTCCCTTGGTCACAAGTCCTTGCCAGAATGGAAGCAATTAAACTTTCAGAACGTATCCACCACACTTTGTATGATACTTTACATATTTTTAATAGCAAATGGATACACTGGAATGCAACAATCTGTGATTAGAAAAATGCCAGATACCCACAGAGAAAGATAATGTATATTGAATGTTCTTTCTTCTTTTTTTTTTTTTCTTTATTTTTATTTTATTTTTTTTTGCAACATCCCCTTTTCTTTATGTCCCTATTCCCCATCATATAGCGAAATACCATATCTTGTTCATGTTTCTGAACTTTGTCTGACACAGTTACTGTTTTCCTTTTTATGTTTTTTCAATAAAACTTTTGTAAACATATATATATATATATATATATATATATATATATATACACATACAGTCCCTGACAAAAGTCTTGTCGCTTCTCTATTTTGTAGAAACTCCTGCTATTAACCTGACTTTTAATTAATCAATTGGTGTTAGAAATAGCTCATATGAAAAGCTAAAGCCCTCCCATATGATGTTTAATGCACTGAAATAAATTAGTTTCACTGAAAAAAGATTTATCATTTAATCAAGACAGACAGGTAAAATTTTGGCAAGACAAAAGTTTTGTCGCCTATACAGAAATTGGACAACTTTACTGAAAATCCAAAAATATGTCAGCAAATTAAGTAGTGGTGCTGGGAGATCCAAATTTAATATCTTTTATGACTTCCATGAGCTTGAAGGACAGCATCCATGCAGTTTGGCAAGGATTCATACAATTTATTGATGAAGTCATCAGGAATAGCAAAGAAAACAGTCTTGCATGCCTCCCAGAGTTCATCAATATTCTTTGGTTTTGTCTTCCATGCTTCATCTTTCATCCTACACCACATATGCTCAATGATGTTCATGTCTGACTGGGCTGGCCAATCCTGGAGCATCTTGATGTTGAGCATCTTGATGTGGAGATGGAAGTATGCGATGGAGCACCATCCTGCTGCAAAATTTGGCCTTTTTTATGGTTGGGAATATAAGAGGTAGCTAAGATTTCTTGGTATTTTAGACTATTGATGTTGCCTTCCACCCTGCAGATCCCTCGCACACCCCCTTACTGGATGTAACCCCAGACCATGATTTTGCCTCCACCAAACTTCACTGTTTTATGGGTAAATCTCGGCTCCATGCGGGTTCCAGTAGGTCTACAATATTTGCGACGACTGTGGTGTAATTCAACAGAAGATTCATCTGAAAAATCCACCTTCTGCCACTTTTCCAGAGTCCATCCTTTTAGCAGGCTGTGGCCCTTGGCAAATGCCACACGGTTTTTCAATTGTCTTTTGTTTAGTGCTGGCTTATGGGCACTGATTCGACCATGGAGGCCATTTCGAGACAGAATTCGACAAACTGTTCTGCTTGACACAGGGACTTCAGGTGATCAGGTCTCGTGGAGCTCTGCTGCAGTGGAAAATGGGCCGGCCTTGGATTTTCGAGCCAACAAACGGTGCTCTCGAGCAGTTGTCTTGCGGGGTCGGCCTGACCTGGCCTTGTCCAAAACGTCTCCAGTCTCTTCAAATCTTTTTTTTATCCTCTGAACTTGACACTGAGACACATTGAAGGTGTCTGCCACATCAGCAGTGGATCTGGTCTTCAGTCTCTTGATAATCAACACTTTAGTCTCCGGGTGAATCTTAGGCATGTTTGCAGAGGTCTAGTTGCAGTTGAGAAGGTCTAGTGTTCTTTTATACACACCTGAGACCTAATTGATCCATTATTAGTCACAGGTGAAGCTCATATAACAAGGCGACAACACTTATGTCTTGGCAAAAATTGACTCAATGGGCTTCACCAAGCTGTGAATATTAAGCTGGCCATACACTATACGAAAAATCGGCTGAAATTTCGATCATGCACACACTTTTTGTTTTTCGGCAAGTTAATGGGCACAAATCGTTAATCGTTGCTGACGTTTTTGTGTAAAAAAATCGAACCGCAAGTTTGGAAAACTTCTGCTTCGGTTAATGCGTTATTAGTCCGTCAAAAAAAACTAATGTTTGCTACTGCACGTGTGAAAAACATTTTAACCCGGAAGGTTAATATTCGTGGCAAAGAACGTTCACGTCAAAATGTCATGACAAATCATCCACACCAACAACTATATAACCTGCAACCTGGTCAATTGTAATATACCTATCTTGTAAAAAATAATAAAACAAACCAAATATGCAATATATAAACTTTATTGCAAATGTCATTTTTTTATTAAAAGTAAAGAAATATTGTTACAAACTTTTTTTTGTGCAACTTTTTTTGGTTTAAATAGCATACAACAATGTTATTGTCACATTTTACTACTGAACATTATACATGCATCAACCAATGATTTTTAATTACCGGTATCTCTCATGCTTTTCCAAAATGTTATTTTTTGACCAATATTATCAGTAGTCTTGTGATTTTGGCCTGCATAAAAAACCTGGTTTGAGTTTCTGTTTGAAGTTTGTGATGGCAGTCACCCCTACTATAAGTGCATGTCCACATATGTGATATTTGTGTGCATGAACACACTACCATATGTGCACATACATTTTACTTGTGTCTGAACAGAACTATAGTAGAGGTGGCTGGCTTCACAAACTTGAAAGCCAGCTTTGCTCCAACCAGGTCTGGTCTGAAGTTTAAATGTGATGAAGTGCCCACATTACAAATGGAGTAGAAGGAAAGGGGAAGAGTTTTCTACGAACCCCCCTTTCATCATGGGATTATGGCAGGAGGCAGTTTCAAGGCTCCCCCCTCCTGTGTGAATGAGTCACACAGGTGCCTTGTTAGGTAAAGTGCACTGAGGTGAGATCACATGGCCTATAGGGGTTAGGCCATGTGACTCATGTCAGAGGTATATAGGCAGTTATCCCATGTGTATTTAAACAATAAAGTGCTTGTTCTCAACAGTAGAACTAGCTGAAGTTTTGGTGAAAATTTGGGCAAACAATGACCACATGAACTGAACTAGACAAACATGAAGGAACACCAAAACATGTACAAGTCCATCCAGTTCAACCATTAAAAAAAAAGAAATAATAAATAAAAATAAAATATATCGTACAATCCAATAAACCCCATATTATGATCCAGAGGAAGGCAAAAAAAAAACCCAAAAGAGCATGCTCCAATCTGCTACAGCAGGGGAAAAAAATCCCCTCCTGATCCCCCGAGAGGCAATCAGATTTTCCCTGGATCAACTTTACCTATAAATGTCAGTACCCAGTTATATTATGTAAATTTAGGAAAGTATCCAGGCCTTTCTTAAAGCAATCTACTGAGTTAGCCAGAACCACCTCTGCAGGGAGTCTATTCCACATTTTCACAGCTCTTACTGTGAAGAAACCTTTCCGTATTTGGAGATGAAATCTCTTTTCCTCTAGACGTAAAGCGTACCCCCTTGTCCTCTGTGTTGACCGTAAAGTGAATAACTCAACACCAAGTTCACTATATGGACCCCTTATATATTTGTACATGTTGATCATATCCCCCCTTATTCTCCTCTTCTCAAGGGTGAATAAATTCAGTTCCTCTAATCTTTCCTCACGACACGTGTTAAATTTTACATAGTGTGTCAACTACAACCAGAAAACTTTTTTGGACAGAGGTCAAGTGATCTTTGAGTTTCTCTAAGGTCCCTTTCATACTGGGGCGTTTTTCAGGCGGTACAGCGCTAAAAATAGCGCCTGTATACCGCCTGAAAAAATCCGGCCCCATTCACTCCAGTGTGAAAGCTGGCGGGCTTTCACACTGGAGCGGTGCGCTAGCAGGACGGTAAAAAAAGTCCTGCTAGCAGCTTCTTTGGAGCGGTATAGGAGCGGTGTATTCACCGCTCCTATACCGATCCTTCCCATTGATTTGAATGGGACACCGCGGTAATACCGCCGCAAAGCGCCGCTGTGGCGGCGCTCTGCGGGGGGTCTTTAACCCTTTTTCGGCCACTCGCGGGGGTAAAACCGCACCGCGAGCGGCCGAATACCGCGGCTAAAACTACGGTAAAGCAGCGCTAAATATAGCGCTGCTTTACCGTCACCGCGGCTCCCGTCCCAGTGTGAAAGGGGCCTAACTCTGATGAGCACTTCAAAATATCAGATACAGGGGGTCCCCTACTTACAAACATCCGACTTACAAACGACTCCTACTTACAAACGGAGGGAGACAACAGGAAGTGAGAGGAAATCCACCCCTAGGAAGGGAAATTCACTCATGTAAGAGTTAATATGGGAAAAAGGTGTCTCCACTGATGCTTTATCACCAGTCCATGTTTCCCTAACAACCCAAAATTTTCGAAATCCAATTGTCATTGGGACAGAGGGTGAGGTGAAATCTTCTGAACAGCGGCACAGACAGCAAAACAAATGTTACAGGGGTGATAACCCTTCTCTATGTTATCTAAAAAACTTAAAAATTGATTTTTTGGCTGGAGCTACACTTAAAAAATTGACCTGTTCCGACTTACAAACAGATTCAACTTAAGAACAAACCTACAGTCCCTATCTTGTTTGTAACCCGGGGGCCCCCTGTACCAATCTTTGGGCAGTGAGGGAATTTAATCCCTGTACCTGAGACAGATCATGTGCTGTTGAAGATAAGAAAAAAAAAATTTAAATCAGTAAAATGATTGTGAAATGGAGTTGATGCTAAAGTGTATGTGTAGTGGATTACCTGTGCTGCTTGTGATGGTCTTAGAGGAATGCTGGGCCTGGTCTGCTTCAACATCTGTTATAGTTTGGGATGGTTCTGCATCATCATCATCTGGTCCTATAGCAGTAGCTGGGTCAACTGGTCTTCCTCCCTATGCTTCAAGTCAGACCATCTCTTGCGCAGCTGGTCCTTTGTTCGCTGCACACCATACTTCTTCTCCAGCACATGGACAACCTTCTCCATGATGGTGTCTTTTCTTGTATTAGGCCTGGGGTAGTTTTTGTGCCTCCCATCATAATCATTCTTTTCAAGAATCTTCACCATAGATTTCATCTCATCCAGGGACATAGGTGTTGCCTTTTTTTTAAAACTTTCCAGGTTAAATGGTTCTGGAACAGCATGGGCGTTTTCTTCAAACATAGCTCTGTTGGTAAAGATGGCGCCGAATGAAGAGGGGCGGAGCTTCTACGAATGAAGAGGGGCTGAGCTTAACTCCCATAAAGCACCCTAAAGCACCATGCTTCACTCTTTCCCGCCACACAGACCGTTGTGACATACAAACACAGACCGTACCCTCGCAGATTCGTAACAACTGAAGGTAAGCAAACCATTATAATATTTATAGGGCAGGGGTGACTATTTCAATTTCATTGTGGGTCAAATCAGCTTAATGATTGCCCTCCAAAGGGCCGGTTGTATTTGTAAGATTACATGCCCAGCGCATCCCATCCCCTTACATTGTATGTCAAGAGTCACACCACCTTTAGAAGTTGAGTCCCCCACTCTCCCTTACATCACATACATGTCAGTGCACCACCCCTTCCCAGGGCTGGTGCAAGTTTTTTTTACACCCTAGGCGAAACCTCATTTTGTCTGCCCCTTCGGCTACACCCCCGTTGCCCTGCCCATGTATACCCCACCTTTTTATATATTGCTAACATTTTGGGGGGTGGAGTCAGTCACTGAGCTTGGGAGTGGTGGGGGGCATTGTTACGGCGCCCCTGACTGATGTGTGCTCTAGGCCAGCGCCTACCTTGTCTATAGGTCGCATCGGCCCTGCCCCTTCCTTATGCTGCTGCTGGGAAGAAGCTGGATGCATTGCTGGAAATCAGAAAGTAGGGGTCTGGAGGAGGACCAGAGGAGGGCTTGAGCTCTCGAGCAGCTGCAGGAGAGGTGTGAGGGCCACATGAAATGCCCTGGAGCAGTGCTGGGACAAGGCCATTTGGTCCCAGGGCAAAGATAGCAAACTGCGCCCCCCCCCTTTTTATTAAAGATTCAATGTCGTTTCAAAACAAGACTATACCGTATTTATCGGCGTATAACACACACTTTTCCCCCTTAAAATCGGGGGAAAGTCGTGGGTGCGTGTTATACGCTGATCCCCCCCAAAAAAGTGACCAAAAAATCGAGCAGCGCCGGAAAAGACAGAAGCACCGCCGAAAAAGACCGAGCCGAACTTTCGGCTCCGGTCCCAGTCCCGCCTCCCTGCGCTCGCTCCCAAAACAGCAGGGAGGCGGAACAGCGAGCGGAGCCGAACGGTCGGCTCGGTCTTTTTCGGCTGCGCTTCGGTTTCTTTCTGCGGCGCTCACGCGGTCTGTCTCGGCGGCGGGAAATTTAAACGTGGGCAAGGCTGCAAATGACGCTTAAATGTATTTTTTTATTCCCTAAACTTCCCTCCTAAAAATGTTTGGAATTAAAATGCCCTCCTAAACTTGGGGTGCGCGTTATACGCCGAGAAATACGGTACTTAAAACAATACAAATTCAATGAGTTTTTATGCAATAGTAACAGGGTTAACCCACACAGTATTGCCCCCATTCCCCTGCTTCACATCCTTCACAGTTCCAAATATTTTACTCCCTTCACTCTCCCAACTTTGATAGAGCAGAGAGCAGGAGGCGGGAGCCGCAGGACAATCCTAAACTGAAGGCGGGGCATGGGAGCTGCTGGGTTGCCTTTTCACTGGTGACACAATTGGGTAAAATCAGGTTGGAACTCAATTTAGCACTCACGGTCAAAGCAGAAAAGCAAATTGGATGGAGTGGAAATAAATTTTATACCCACTGGGATAAGATGGGGACAATGCTGGCTGCTAAGCTAACGCTTAGGTGAACTGGTTTTAGGCTTATAGGACCGCCTCCTAGCAGCCAATCACCTCCCGATTAATGTGACAGCCAGCTACTGCCCTCCACGCATTGTTGGTCCCATCCCCAGTGCAGAATTGTCCCGCCTCCCGCAATCTGCTCCTCTCTACTCCGCTAATGATAACGGAGGAGGCTGGGAACAAAAGAGGTGAGTAAATGGCGTGATCGCAGCGGGCCAGAAAGAGAGCAGCAGCTCAGCCTGGATGCGGGTCGCCATTTAGTGATGGCCAACATAGGATTAGGATAATGATACTCTTTTTTTTATTTTTAGGCGTGCTAACAACCCACCCCCTCTGACTCCGCCCAGAGCACCCTTCCCTCCTGCCCACCCCTTGTACCGGCTCTGGCCTGGAGGGCACGATTCGGCACGCGGCCCTTGTGTTTGACACCTGTGTGGTAGGGTATTAATTGTTAGGTGTAGTTTGGCAACTGAACATTGATGCATTTTTTATTATTACAGGTGCAACGGTGGACAAATTTACCTCACCACAATTCCTCGAAATGTACCGAGATCTTCCATGCCTATGGAAAGTACGCTCCAAAGAGTATTCAGACCGTCCAAAACGTACAGAAGCATATACAAAATTAGCGGAACTATGCACGGTTGTGTATGACAAAGCAGATGTATCCTATGTCAAACAAAAAATTGCTAATCTGCGTACTATTTTCAAAAAATAATTAAATAAATTGCTGATTCCAAAAAATCTGGTGCAGGTGCAGATCAAGTATACGTGCCACGCCTGTGGTATTTTGAGAGTCTTCATTTTCTAACTGACCAGGAGGAAGCACGACCTTCTGTGTCAAGTTTATACAGTATCACTGTAAATCCTTCAGGCGATGAAGAAGGAACATTTGATGAAATGCCAAGCAGTCAGGTAAGTCAGCATATTATTTATTCAAATACACTTTTATATGTACAGATCAAAAATTAAATAATTAAGAGATTAACCAAGAAAATGCTAAACACATCAAAAGCACATGTACCTTTGTACTTTTGATAATTTTCTAACATAGACAATAAATTTACAACTGTGTTTAATACATAAATAAGATATAAATGCAGCCACGCAAATATACATATATCATTTACAGATTATTTTGCCAATCTACTGCTCCACGACCAAGAAAATATTCCATATAATCCTGGCGATTCTGACGAGCGAGTTGACTGGAGAGACGTGGTGGGGCATGGCCTACGCCACTCACCAGGCATGACATCCCCAGACAGAGTATCCTCACGGTCCACCAGGGATTGTGGCATGTAGGTGGAGCTAGTACGCCTTAAGAAATTATGTAACACACAGCAACAATGAACTATACTGTCAATTTTGTGGGGGGCTACATTTATTGCTGTATGGAAGATACGAAAGCGGTTGGCCATAATACCAAAAGCATTTTCCAAAACTCGTCTAGCACGAGATAACCTGTAATTAAATATTTTTTGATCAGGTGTAAGGTTTTTAAGGGCGAATGGTTTCAACAGATGCTCAGATAATGCAAATGCATCATCTGCAACAAATATGAAATTTAGCCCTTCCACTGTGTTGGGATGGTAGATTTAGTAGTCCATTTTTTAAACGGTGAAAAAAAAAAGATTTTCTCAATTATTCCCCCATCGGAATTTCTTCCATTTTTGCCCACAAAGATAAACTCATACTTTGCATTCACGATTGCCATTAGTACGATGCTATATAAAGTAGCCTTTATAATTACAGTGCCTTGCGAAAGTATTCGGCCCCCTTGAACTTTTCAACCTTTTGCCACATTTCAGGCTTCAAACATAAAAATATAAAATTTAAATTTTTTGTGAGGAATCACCAACAAGTGGGACACAATTGTGAAGTGGAACGAAATCTATTGGATTGTTGAAAAATGGGGCGTGCAAAATTATTCAGCCCCCTTGCGTTAATACTTTGTAGAGCCACCTTTTGCTGCGATTACAGCTGCTTGGGGTATGTCTCTTTTCAGCTCTTTCCACAGATTCTCGATTGGATTCAGGTCTGGACTTTGACTATTCTAACACCTGGATACGTTTATTTGTGAACCATTCCTTTGTAGATTTTGCTGTATGTTTGGGATCATTGTCTTGTTGGAAGATAAGTCTCCGTCCCACTTTTGCAGACTCCAACAGGTTTTCATCCAGAATGGTCCTGTATTTGGCTGCATCCATCTTCCCCTCAATTTTAACCATCTTCCCTGTCCCTGCTGAAGAAAAGCAGGCCCAAACCATGATGCTGCCACCACCATGTTTGACAGTGGGGATGGTGTGTTGAGGGTGATGAGCTGTGTTGCTTTTACGCCAAACATATCGTTTTGCATTGTGGCCAAAAAGTTTGATTTTGGTTTCATCGGACCAGAGCACCTTCTTCCACATGTTTGGTGTGTCTCCCAGGTGGCTTGTGGCAAACTTTAGACGAGACTTTTTATGGATATCTTTGAGAAATGGCTTTCTTCTTGCCACTCTTCCATAAAGGCCAGATTTGTGCAGTGTACGACTGATTGTTGTCCTATGGACAGACTCTCCCACCTCAGCTGTAGTTCTCTGCAGTTCATCCAGAGTGATCATGGGCCTCTTGGCTGCATCTCTGATCAGTCTTCTCCTTGTCTGAGCAGGGACAGCCAGGTCTTGGTAGATTTGCAGTGGTCTGATACTCCTTCCATTTCAAAATGATCGCTTGCACAGTGCTCCTTGGGATGTTTAAAGCTTGGGAAATCTTTTTGTATCCAAATCTGGCTTTAAACTTCTCCACAACAGTATTACGGACCTGCCTGGTGTGTTCCTTGGTCTTCATGATGCTCTCTGCGCTTTCAACAGAACCCTGAGACTATCACAGAGCAGGTGCATTTATACAGAGACTTGATTACACACAGGTGGATTCTATTTATCACCATTAGTCATTTAGGACAACATTGGATCATTCAGAGATCCTCGCTGAACTTCTGGAGTGAGTTTGCTGCACTGAAAGTAAAGGGGCCGAATAATTTTGCACGCACCACTTTTCAGTTTTTTATTTGCTAAAAAAGTTTAAAATATCCAATAGATTTCGTTCCACTTTACAATTGTGTCCCACTTGTTGGTGATTCTTCACAAAAAATTAAAATTTTATATCTTTATGTTTGAAGCCTGAAATGTGGCAAAAGGTTGAAAAGTTCAAGGGGGCCGAATACTTTTGCAAGGCACTGTATAATAGAAGGAGCCAGATTTTGGTGGTGGCGTTATGCGAACATGTTTGCCGTCTATGGCACCACCACAGTTGAGGAAATTCCAATAGTCATTAAATTGTTTTGCTGTTGCTTTCCATTCCTCCACAGATGCCGGTAGCTGTGCAAAGGTAAAAAGATATTGTTAAAAACAATATAAGGCTTAATTTGAAAGACAATTTTTTTTGTTTGCTTTATTATACAGGATCTATTTGTCAGTGAAACCCAAACTGGCACATCACCACCAGTAAGCAGGACCAAAAAGAGAAAAAAAAGGCAAGATTCTACAGGCAACTTTCTACTCCAAGCATCTGCAGCATTAAGTCAGAAGAGGGATGAATGTGATGATCTGGGTTCATTTGCTGCCAAGAAAATGCGCAGGATGTCAGAAGACCAAAAACAAATACTGGAACCATTACTTATTCAGCTTCTTAATAAAGGGTTAAGGGGGAGTATTCGTCTTGCATTCTTGTTATGATGGCTTGGCAGGTCTCAGGTATGATGCTGCCAAGCGACTCGGCAGAGATTCCAGTGGTAAATTTGAGGTCTTCAAAACTTCGTCCAGTTGCGACAAAACGAAGTGTTGCTACCAGTCTCTGCTCCGCTGTGATGCTAGGTCTTAAGACTGTGTCCTTTTTTGTTATGAGGGGTGACACTTTACTCAGTAGTAGCTGAAAAGACTCGTCAGGCATCCTCAGATAGTTCCGATAATCATCGGGATTGTTTTCCTTCAGCTCTTGAACCAATCTCATATTAGAGAAGTTATCACGGTTCTTCAGCCACTCTTTACTCCATAACCTTCGCCTTTTACTTTTGGGCTCCTCTGCTTGCTGTATAGCCATCACTCCAAGCATTACTATGGCAATGCTCCTCTCATTCACATCCACATTGAAGGTTGTGCAGTAGATCTCTACTATGCACAGGGTTCGTTATGTAGATCTCTACTACGCACAGGGTTCGTTATGACGAACGTATGTTGATCCTCTGGGCGTATATGTGAAACAGGAAGCCACAGAGCAGAGGTCAAACACTTTTTTGAACACTTCCTTTTTCTATGCTAAAACCGCACGAAAAAACGATACATTGATGTTCATAAACGATTTATTAATCGTTACCTGATGGCGTGATCGTTTGCTCACACGATTGTATGTTCGTTTTTCAAAAGCGCACTCGACTAGTTTCGACTAGTTTTTCGACTAGTGTATGGCCAGCATTAGAATACTTTTTGTCAGTTTCGTTTTGCACTGAAACATTATTACAAAAGCTGTTGGGTTTAAAATGACCAATTTCTTGTAACAAAATCTTGATTAGAAATATATTTTAGTGGCACTTCAGGTCAATTTGTACACAAGCGACAAGACTTTTGTCAGGGACTGTGTATATATGTGTATATATATATATATATATACACACACACACACTGATCAGCCATAACTTTATGACCACCCACCTAATTGAGTATGGCCCTCTTTTGCTAAAACGGCCCTGAACCATTGAGGCATGGACACCAAAGTAACATCCATACGAATAGCGGGACCCAAGGTTTCCCAGCAGGACATTGCCCAAAGCATCACACTCCCTCTGACAACTTGCCTTCTTATACCGCATCCTGTTGCCATTTCTTCCCCAGGTTAGTGATGCACACGCACCCGGCCAGCCACATGATGTAAAAGAAGATGTAATTTATCAGACCCGTTTACCTTCTTCCATTGCTCCATAGTCCAGTTTTGATGTTCATATGACCATTGTAGAAGCTTTTGGCTGTGGACTTCACAGTCCCATACACAACAAGCTGTGATGCCCATTTTCTTTTTCTGCTTCCACCACATCAACTTCATGGACAACTTGCTCACTTGCTGCCTAATATATCCCACCAATTTCAGATGCTATTGCAACGACATATTCCCTTTACCCTTCACTTTTTTTTTTTTTTTTTTTAAGCCGCGGTCCTAGAGAATAAAATGGTTTACATTTTTAACCTCACGCTGTTTTTGCAAACAAATCTTTGGGAATGTATACTTGAATTTTTTTTCAACACAAACACAATATAATACCCAATTTTTGGTAAAATATAAGATTGTTACGCAGAGTAAATAGATGCCTAACCTGTCACAATTTAAAATTGTTTACGGATGTGAATCACCAATCACGGTATCTTAAAAATCTCATAGGCAATTCTTTAAAAGCCTATACATGTTACCAGTTTAGAATTACACAGGACAGGTGCTAGAATTCTTGCTCATGCTCCGTTTACCATGATACCTCACATGTTACCTAAGCGTGCAGGACTTATGTATGCGTAACTAAGGAGCACCCCTTCCGCTGCCTGTAGAAGTTATCAAGTGACTTTATAGACCCATCATTGCTGGCTGAATATTTTGATACCAGGATGATGCCTGTAGCTGCAGGTATCATCCCAGTATAAGCACTTAAACCCCAGGACATCATATGATGTCCACCCAGGGGGAACGTCCTTAAGAATGTGTAAATACATTTATGTCCAAAGTCTGGGTACAGGTGCACTTTTTGAAGTAAATTGGCTACGCAGCACAATGGTAGGTTTCTTTTCTCCCCCCCCCCCCCCCCCTTTTCTTCTGATTTTAATGTGTAAAGGTTTGCAATTTGTTGTACAGTAATTCATAGTATTTTACTACTATTGCGGCGTACACACGATCAGACTTTCCGGCGGGATTGTCCGCCGGACCTAGTCCAGCGGACAACCCACCGGACTTACCAGCGGAGGTCCGCCGGACTTTCCGAACGTGTGGACTTACCCACACACGCCCCGGACTTTTCCGGCGGACAATCCGCCGGAGTTTTGGCCAAAGTCCGCGGGACTTTTGAAATGAACGGAAAAGTCCGTTCATTTAGAACGTGACTCCAGGTAGACGGGACAAGCGAAGGTGAATGCCGCCGCCTCGATCGGCGACATTGACACCTCGCTAGCCCCGTCACCTGGTATGGATTTAAAGGGGATTCCCTACGCCGAAAAAACAGACCCTTATTCGAGCACGCAGCATGGCCGGTCAGGAAAGGGGGTGGGGACGAGCGAGCGCCTGCGGCCCCCCCCCCCACCCCAGAGCACCTTGTCCCCATGTTGATGAGGACAAGGGCCTCTTCACGACAACCCTGGCCGTTGGTTGTCGGGGTCTGCGGGCGGGGGGCTTATCGGAATCCGGGAGCCCCCTTTAATAAGGGGCCCCCAGATGCCGGCCCCCCACCCTATGTGAATGAGTATGGGGTACGATGTACCCCTACCCATTCACCTAAGGAAAAATGTGTAAATAAAAAAACAACACAATTTTTTAAAATACTTTATTGCACAGCTCTGGGGGTCTTCTTCCGTCTTGGGGGGTCTTCTCGCCGGACTCCTCCGCTATCTTCTGTTCTTTTACTAGCTCTTTCACTAGCGGAGGAGCCAGGCTTTCTTCTTCGTCATCGCCGCCATCTGGGGGGTCTTGTTCCGACTTCGGGGGTCTTCGGGGGTCTCTAATGTTCTTCTTGCCGGGCCTCTGCTTTCTTCTTCCAGCTCTTTTACGAGCGGTGGCCCGGGCTTCTGTTGCCGTTGCTTTTGCAGCCGCCGTCTTCTGCTTCTTGTTCTTCTTTCTCTTACGTTCACCGACTGACACAGCTCCTCTCTTAGACCATTGGGTTGTTATGCCACCTTCAGGAGAAGACTAGGCATTACATGTTAACATGTGATAATAAAACTAGAACTTTCTAGTTCCGCGGTCTAGGGCGGTCCCTTAGGTAACAACCCCACAGCATGCTACTGCAGCCTCAGTTTTATTTTGCCTAGTGAAGGAGAAAGACCTAGGAACCCTGATGGGCCCATCGTTCTGTCTGTTTCTGCAGAAGCTTGTTTTTTGTGCAAGATGATAGATCCTGTGATCTGCTATCAACAGCCGGCTGGGTGACAGGCTGGATACCCTTATCCTTGTAGTCTCCCCAGTCCGGCCATCGAGCATGTGCAGGTCACAGCTATGGCTCGGCAGGCCACGACGAAACCTCAGCTCCAGAGGTGGTCGGTGAGCTTTTATGCTCCGGGGCATACATATGACCGGGCTACTGATGTCTGCGTCACAGTATGCCGGGCCAGCAGCTACCCTGTACTGATCAGTGAGTAGTTCTGCAATGGAATGTCTCCCAGCTATTCAGGACTGGTAAGTACAGCTCTCCCTGCCTCGGTGGGGCTGAGCAGCTGGGCATTCCCTGGGAGGTCGATTCGGGGGTCCCTCACCTCCCTCACTTCTCTCCCTGTCCTTATCCTTCCTCTCCCCCCCCCTTCCCTGTGGGGGATGCTGCATGTGATGCTGAGCGGTGTGTGGGCCATAGACGGGGGCTCTCACCTGGGGTGGGGACTGCGCTGGGTAGCTGTGCCCTGGTTGTCTGTAGGTCTCTCCCCTGGGTGTCTGGAGGCTGTGTCTGCTGATCGCTGTAGTGCTGTTTACCGGCATTTCTCTGCCTGTTGTTTCACTGTCCTAAATTGCATACAGTGTTCGGCAGCCATTTTTGGTGTGACCAGGGAGCAGCATACTCTGTCTCCATTTTACTGTAGTCCGGTGGCCATTTTCCCTGTGATTGTGTCCTTTCTACTGGACGCTCGGCGGCCATTTTATTGAAGCCTGAACACGTTTTTGGTCAGTGTCAGTGCCATTTAGAGCAGCTCTGCACAGCGCGGTGTGGTCTCCTATGCATCTGGGAGCTGACACAGGATACAGGCACTATTAGCTGGACGGCGCAGAACCAGTCAGGGTGGTGAGTCCTGCGGGAAAGAGCCCCTCAGCCATCAGCAGTTAGGAGGGTGGGACCATCACTGTCCTAAGTCCCCAACAGGTGGCAGACAGGGTAGGGTCAGCTTGGCTTCAGAAACTGGTGTTTCTTCCCCCGAAATCCAGGAAATTGCAACCGGTTCACCTGCAGACAGTGCAGTGCCTCTGGACGCCTTGTCGGCGGTCCTCAATTCGTTCGTTGCCAAGATGGAGGCGGTGCGTGGGCGCAAAGGTGGTAAATGGCCCCTGCCCCCCTGTCCTCCGGGGAGAGCTGTGACGCAGACTTTGGCCCTGCTGAGGCTGGTGACCCCTGTCCTGTCATTTCAGATGACGCTGACCAGGACCGATCGGACAGTGAGGATGAGTCCCTGTCCGGGTCCGTGCGCGACAAAGCGCTTGTTGGAGCACTATCACAGCTGTGCATGATACCCTGAAGATTCAGGAGCCAGCAGATCCCTCTGCTGATGTAGCGGTCCCTTTTGGGTCCCATAAGCCAGCCCATTCACCTAGTGTGTTCCCGTATCTGACTTATTTTGATGAGTTAATTTACAAGGAATGGGGGCGACCGCAGCGGACCTTTTCGGTCCCCAAATACATGGCGGTGTGTTACCCCTTTGAGGAGAGCCTTCTCAAAAAATGGTTGGCTCCTCCGGTTGTGGACCCCCCAGTTTCCGGGTTAAACAAAGTAACCACAATCCCGGTAGAGGGGACTCCTGCCTTTTAAGGATCCCACGGACAGGAAGGCAGAGGCAGTGGCTCGTTCCTTGTTTATGGCTGTGGGGTCAGCAATGCCAGTACTGGCATCCGCACTTGTGTCTCAGACACTCACTGAGTGGGCAAAACTTTTGCACCGCGAATTGGGAGAGCAACAGGCTTCTCCTGTCTGCGTGGAACTAGCAGACCAATTAGTGCAAGGCCTTAAGTACATTTGTGACGCAGCCCTGGATACTCTCCCTCTGTTATCCAGGGGTTTAGTGTCAGCAGTGGTGCTGAGGTGCCTGATTTGGCTAAAATGCTGGTCTGCTGACCAGGCATCTATAAAAGCCCTGACGGATCTTCCCTTCCTTGGCGACCAGCTCTTTGGAGCCTCATTAGATGACATTATTGGAAATGCCACAGGTGGTAAGAGTACACTACTCCCACAGGCCAGGAAGGCTAAGGAGCCACGCCGTAGGCAAGGGCCCTCATTTTCCGCTCACAACCGGCTTTTTCGTCCGCCCGGGCTTCGGCTAAGCATCCCCAGCCCGACAGGACGACCTCTGAAGGACAAAAGCGTCCCTGGAACCGCAAGCCTAACAAGCCTGCGAGCAAAAGCGCTACCGCGTGAAGGTTTGCCCCTGCCTGCAACGCGGGTGGGAGGTCGCCTTCGGGAGTTGCAGCCCGGTGGGTCTCTCGGCTGTCTGACCAATGGGTCTACGATCTGATTTCCTCAGGCTACAAGATAGAGTTCCTCTCTTGGCCGCAAAACAGATTCTTCCCTCCAGCAATACCCGTACTCCCGGCTCGCCGGGAGGCCCTATTGGGGGCGGCAAGGGACCTGCTGAGTCGCGGGGTGATAGTACCTGTCCTAGAATCAGAACGTTTCCAGGGGTTTCTACTCAAACCTGTTTGTAGTCCCCAAAAAGGAAGGGATAGGTCCAATCTTGGACCTAAAAGCCCTCAATTACTTTTTAAAAGTACAGAGGTTCAGAATGGAATCAGTTCGCTCAGTAGTCGCTGCACTCCATCAAGGGGACCCCCTGGTGTCTTTGGACATCCAGGATGCGTATCTGCACATACCTTCGGCATCAGAGGTTTCTGCGGTTTGCAGTTGGGGAAACACACTACCAGTTTGGCTTTCCCCTTTGGTTTGGCATCAGCCACCCGAGTCTTTACCAAGGTATTGGCTCCTGTTTTGGCGTTGCTGCGACAATGTGGGATCGCGATCGTGGGTTACCTAGACGATCTCCTGAGAGCATCTTCCGCCTCAGAGTTAGAGGAGGATGTGGCGATCACCATGCAGATCCTGCAGGAATTTGGGTGGCTGTTAAACCTAAAAAAGTCGGTGATTGTACCGATTCAGCGTTTGGAGTACCTAGGCTTACTGCTGGACTCCATGGAAGCGAGAGTATTTCTCCCTTCAGACAAGCTGCAGACTCTGAGACGCGGTAAAACTGCTGATGAACCACATATGGTCGTCGCTACGCTTCTGCATGCGAGTCCTGGGACTCATGGTGGCCTCCTTCGAGGCAGTACCGTATGCCCAGTTTCACACCAGAGTCTTGCAGAAGGAGATCTTGACAAAGTGGGACAAATCTCCGTTGTCTCTGGATTGGCAGATTCAGGTGAGCCAGTTAGTCAGGGATTCCCTGCTCTGGTGGCGAAGGTCCCCGACACTTCGGTCCGGGAAGTCGTTCCTACCTCTGAAATGGGCGGTGATCACAACGGACGTCAGCCTAACCGGCTGGGGTGGAGTAATGGGAGTTCAGTCGACCCAGGGCCTCTGCGGTGGAGGAATCCAAGTTGCCGATCAATCTGCTGGAGCTGAGAGCGATCAGGCTATGCCTCTTCACATGGTTGATAAGACTTCAAGAGAGTCCGATTAGGATCCAGTCAGACAACACCAAGGAGGAACAAGAAGCTCAGCCGCCGCACGGGAGGTCGCTCACATCCTTCAGTGGGCAGAGCGACATGTACCGGCCCTGTCGGCCATTTACATCCCGGGAGTGGCGAACTGGCAGGCAGACTATCTAAGTCGCCAGATGCTCGACCCAGGAGAATGGGAGTTGCATCCGGAGGTGTTCAGGCTACTGTGCCTGTGATGCGGCACACCAGACGTGGATCCTTTGGCCTCCTGTCTCAATCGAAAGGTGCCGAGATTCGTGTCCAGGACAAGAGATCCTTGGGCAGATGCGTCAGACGGTAAGTCCGTGGGATCAGTACCAGCTGATCTATGCCTTTCCTTCGCTGAAACTGTTACCACGTCTGCTCCGCAGAGTGGAGGCCAGGGGGATTCCAGTAATACTGATTGCCCCAGATTGGCCCCAGCATCCCTGGTACGCAGACCTAGTGCGCCTGGTGGCGGACGCCCCATGGCGACTGCCGTTACGAGAGGACCTTTTTGTCTCAAGGTCCAAACCTCCATCCTGCTTTACCATCGCTGGTTTTAACGGCATGGCTTTTGAGAGCCAGGTGTTGAGGAACCGGGGTCTTTCAGACTCGGTGAATCCAACTATGTTGAGAGCATGGAAATCATCTTCTCGGAAGATATATCATCGTACCTGGAAGGCCTACATCTCCATGTGTCAGGAGAAAGGTTGGCGTCCGTGCGCCTTTTCTATATCCAGGATCATGTTGTTTCTACAGCAAGGAGTAGACCAGAAACTGGCTTTAAGCACCATTTAAGGGACACATATCAGCTTTGGCTTTTGACCCTGGTGTTATCGGCACTTCAACAACCGTCATTTGAAGAGATCCGGGAGATCCCTCTGTTGACTCTTTCCCAGAAAGTGGCCTTTTTAGTGGCCATTACTCTGGCTAGGAGGGTTTTGGAGCTGGCGGCCTTGTCTTGCAAGTCACCCTATCTGGTTATCCACAAGCATAAGGTGGTGTTGCGTCCGCAACCTGCTTTTCTGCCGAAGGTGGTTTTGGCGTTCCACATCAATGAAGACATTGTGTTACCATCTTTGTGTCCTAAAATGACACATCCTAAAGAGGTGGCCCTCCATTCCCTGGACGTGGTTTGGGCTCTGATGGTGTATTTGTCTGCTACTAGTCCCTTTCGGAAGTCAGACTCCTTGTTTGTTTTGGTGGCTGGTCCGAAAAAAGGCATGGCGGTCTCGTCGGCCACCATTTCCAGGTGAATCAGACAGATTGTAGTACAGGCCTACGCCTTGAAGGGGCAGGTGCCCCCCTTTCCGGTCACGGCCCACTCCACAGCCTGCCGACATCAAGCGCCTGTCGCTTAAGTGTGGTCGTCTGTTCACACCTTTACAAAATTCTACAAGGCAGCAAAGTTTTGCAGGCGGCCGTATAATTGCAATTACACTTAAATTTTTTCCATTTTTTTTGGTAAAAACACAGTACCTTAAGTAAATGCACTGTTGCATTTGTTACAGCAGTTCTGAGGCGGTTTGAAGGTAGTGACTCCCAGTTGAGGAGCATTCTGTTTGTTTTTTTGTTTTTTGTGGGTAACAAAGTGTTTTGGTTCCCACACGCTGTTGTTTTTTGTGGGTAAAGTCATACTAGTTCCCACATGCCATGGTGGGTGAAGTTTTTATGGTGTTTTCCCACCCCTCGTTTTGGCACTGCTTGGGGACGTCCCAATGGTCTAAGAGAGGAGCTGTGTCAGTCGGTGAACGTAAGAGAAAATAGGATTTTTTTGTACTCACCGTAAAATCCTTTTCTCTGTAGTTCACCGACTGACACAGCACCCGCCCCTCCTATTTTTGTTTACGTTATACTGCTTGTTGACGTACTGAGGCTGCAGTAGCATGCTGTGGGGTTGTTACCTAAGGGACCGCCCCTTGGGCGGAACTAGAAAGTTCTAGTTTTATTATCACATGTTAACATGTAATGCCTAGTCTTCTCCTGAAGGTGGCATAACAACCCAATGGTCTAAGAGAGGAGCTGTGTCAGTGAACTACAGAGAAAAGGATTTTACGGTGAGTACAAAAAATCCTATTTTCTTCATCCGATGTTGACACGACGCTCTCTCTGGCCATAATGGCAGAGACACGCTGTGCTATGACTTATATAGGGACAAGGGGCGGGGCCACCGACTCATGTCACATGGTGACCCCGCCTCCCTATGATGTCACAGTCCCAGGATCCTCCGGGACTGTGACATCATAAGGGGGCGGGGTCACCATGTGACATGAGCCGTGGCCCCGCCCCTTGTCCCTATATAAGTCAAGGCACAACGCGTCTGAGCCATTAGAAGAAGAGACAGCGCCGAGTCAACATCGGAAGAAGAAAGAAGCAGAAGGCGACGGCAACAGCAGCCCGGGCCACCACTCGTAAAAGAGCTGGAAGAAGAAAGCGGAGGCCCGGCAAGAAGAACAGAAGAGACCCCCGAAGTCGGAACAAGACCCCCAGATGGCGACGACAAAGAAGAAAGCCAGGCTCCTCCGCTAGTGAAAGAGCTAGTAAAAGAGCAGAAGATAGCGGAGGAGTCCGGCGAGAAGACCTCCGGAGCTGTGCAATAAAGTATTTAAAAAAATTGTAGTTTTTTTATTTACACTTTTTTCCTTAGGTGAATGGGTAGGGGTAAAAAGTACCCCATACTCATTCACATAGGGCGGGGGCCGGGATCTAGGGGCCCCCTTATTAAAGGGGGCTCCCGGATTCCGATAAGCATGGGGACATGGGGACAAGGTGCTTTGGGGTGGGGGGGCCGCAGGGCCCCCCTTCCCCAGGGCACCCCCCATGTGGAGGGCACGCAGCCTGGTAAGGCGCAGGAGGGGGGGGGGGGGGGCGCTCGCTCGTCCCCACCCCCTTTCCTGACCGGCCGTGCTGCATGCTCGGATAAGGGTCTGATATGGATTTGGGGGGGAAACCCCACGCCGTTTTTTCGGCGTAGTGATTCCCCTTTAAATCCATACCAGGTGACGGGGCTAGCGAGGTGTCAATGTCGTTGATCAAGGCAGCGGCATTGGATTCCTTCACTATCCCCATCTACCTGGAGTCACTTTCTAAATGAACTGACTTTTTTCCGTGTGTGAGGAAAGTCCGTTCATTTCAAAAGTCCCACAGACTAGCACACAGACGGCGGGATTGTCTGCCGGACTGCCAAGTCCGGCAGACAATTTTAAGTCAAAACTTAAAACTAGGTCCGCCGGACTTTTGGGAGGAAAAAGTCCGCCGGAGCCCCACACACGGTTGGAATGTCCGGCGGACTCTAGTCCAGCGGACAATCCCGCCGGAAAGTCCGATCGTGTGTACGCGGCCTATGAGTATTTGAACCTAAATTTGTCTGCCTTTTTTTTTGTCTTATGGTATCCACATTATTGTGCTAAAGACCACAAATTATACAACATATTCAGTTGGTTTTATTAGTGCAATGTTAATTTGCAGTAATAAGTTCACAGATGTGGTGTCAGTAAAAGGTTAATCTTTAGCATTCAAAGTACCATAACCTTCAAATAACTGTATGCAGATACCCAATGTACAAGCTGCAAATACTACAATAGCTATATTTTTCCCATAATTATGATTATTTGGTTGTATTGGATTATTATCTAGTTTACATTTGTGCTTCTAACTTCCTATTTCTGATTATAATTCTGTTCACGAATGTGCTTGAAATGCAATGTGCCCATATTCACAAGTTACAAACTGTTTTCTAAATGTCATATCCTTTCAATGCAAAGGATTCAAATCGTTTTTTTCTTTTAACAGAACAGTTAGTTAAGAGTATGCTGCTCACAGGTAGATTTAATGTCAGGTACTCACCAGGGCCGAAGTGCTGAGAGCGGCTTCCCTTGCAGCTGGGTGCGCAGTACCCCTGAGGGTGGAACAGCGGGTACAGAGCACGAAGGGGCACGGGTTGCCAGCAGGTGTATGCAGAAGTACTTCTGGTGGAAAGGTACCCGTGCAGGATGGTCTGGACTTGATAGGAGAGAACGCCCGGCTGGGGTTCAAACACCAGGAAGAGAGAATCAGAGTCCGAGAGCAAGCCCGGTCATACACAGGAAGTCAGTCAGTGGATCCAAACGTCAGGCACAGGGAAGAGGCAGAGGCAAAGTCCAGGAGGCAGGCCGAGGGTTAAACACAGGAGCAGCAGTAAAGAGAAATCCGAGAGGCAAGCCAGAGATCAATCGCAGGAGAGGTCCAAGAGTAGTCAGGTACAATCCGGGTCACAACGGGTAGGCTAATGCCGCGTACACACGAAGGGACTTTTCCCGCCGGACCTAGTCTGGCGGACAATCCGCCAGACTTTCCAGCTGGCTTCGGCGGACTAAAAAGCGAACGGACTTGACCACACACGATCACGCTAAAAGTCTGGCGGTTCACGCGATGACGTACAGCACGTACGACGGGACTAGAAAAAGAAAAATACTAGAAAAATACTTGCTACTGAGCATGCGTCCTTTTTGGTCCGCCGGACCATACTACAGACGGCCGTATTGTCCGCCGGACTGCCAAGTCCAGCGGATAATTTTAAAACAAAACTTTAGTCTGCTGGATTTTTTGAAAAAAAGTCCGTCGGAGGCCCACACAGGAGGGGATTATCCGGTGGACTTAGTCCAGCGGACAATCCCGCGGGATAATCTCTTCGTGTGTACGCGGCATTAGGAGACCAGGCACAGGAACACAGGAGCTGAGAAGACAAACCAGAAAAGACACAGAGCATAGTGATGCCTTTTATAGGCCTGTCAGGCAGTCAGGTGGTGCGCATAGGCGTGCGCATGCACACATGTCGTACTATATCACGCAATGCGTGTGTCAAGCCGTATTACTGTGTGTGCGGACCCGCTGATTCGCGTACTCATATGCTCATACCCGCCGCATTGCGCACCCGTGAGCGCCGTTGCGCTGTTCTTCCCCGCAGGCGCACGGGGAAGCACAGACGTTGAAGTCTGGTGATTCTCTGACAGTGCCCCCCCAAGGGGCAGCCTCCGGATGCTCAACCTGGCTGGTAGCCCGGGGTGTCTCTGGTGAAAATCCCGTATTAAGCGGGGAGCATGAATGTTACTGGAGGGTTCCCCTAGAACTGTCTTCAGGGGGATACCCTTTCCACTTTACCAGGTATTGAGTCTGTCTTCACCTTCTTCGACAGTCCGTAATGGCTTCCACCTCAAATTCTTCTTCACCTTCGAGTTCGACTGGTGGAGGTGGTGCCACTTGCCTTCCGGCGAAGGAATCACTGGTTTCAATAAGGATGCATGGAACACCGGGTGAATTTTGTACAAGCTAGGTACTGCTAGTTCGAAGGCCACTCGGTTTACCACCCTTTTGATCTCGAAGGGGCCGATAAACTTGGAACCGACCTTCCGTGATGGGTATGGCAATCTTAGGTTGACAGAGGATAACCAAACTTTTATCCCCGATCTAGAAGTTCGGGCAATTCCTTCTTCCTCTATTGTAATACACCTCATAATTCCTTTGAGCCTCTTTCATAGCCTCTTGGATTAGTAGGAAGTTGTCCTGAATTGACTTTACCCGTTCTTGAACTGCAGGAGTGGAGACTTCAGGGACGGAATCCGGCAGGAAAGAAGGATGGTAGCCGTAGTTCGCCCAAAAGGGTGTTTGGTTGGTAGCGGAATGTGCAGAATTATTGTAGGCGAATTCTGCGCAGGGCATGAGAGAGAGGCAGGAGCAGAAACAACAGAGGTATTGCTCTAACGTTTGATTTGTTCTCTCTGCCCGTTACTTTGCAGATGGTATGCGGAAGATAGAGAGGTCTTGAGCTCCAGAGCCTTGCAGAGGTCCTTCCAGAATTTGGAGGTGAACTGAATTCCTCTCACACGATATTGGAAGGGACACCATGAAAATACTTGCCGTGGTTGCAGCAGAAGGGGTGCCACACATAGGAAGGAAGTGTGCCATCTTCGAGAGGCGATCCACTACTACTAAGATCGTGATAAACTTGTCTGAAGATGGCAAGTCCACAATAAAGTCCATAGAGATCTCTCTCCAGGGACATTCGGGAACTGGTAAGGATCTCGGGAGTCCCCAGGCTTTGGTGTTAGCCCCCTTGTTTCGTTGGCAGATAATACCGGACTGGACATAGTTCCTGCAATCCCTCCTCCAACCCGGCCACCAGAAGGAACGGTTGATCAGGTTGTCAGTCTTCTGGATCCCAAAATGTCCTGCCATTTTATGATCATGAAAAGTCTGCAAGATCTGGAGTCTTACTGAAGGAGGGATGAAAAAATTGCTGTGTGCCCATAGTAAACCGTGTTTCTTTTCCAAGAAGGATGCTGTAATTTCGAGGATTTGATTGGTGGCTTGTTTAATGGCTGTTTCTAGGTCAGGTTGGATTATTTGGAGGAAGTTGTGTGAGGACAAAATAGTTGCAGGTTCAGATGGTTCTTCGGCTTCTGGAAACATTCGGAAGAGTGCGTCTGCTTTTCCATTTTTGGACCCGGGTGGTAAGTGATATGGAATTTGAACCTGGAGAAAAAGAGGGCCCAGCGTGCTTGTCGAGGTCTAAGACGTTTAGCAGCTCTGAGGTACTCCAGGTTCCTGTGGTCTGTGAAGATCAAGATGGGTTGAGACGCACCCTCCAGCAAATACCTCCACTCCTCCAGGGCAAATTTTATAGGGAGAAGTTCTTGGTCACCGGCATCATAGTTCTTCTCCGGGGGGGCTGAGTTTTCGAGAGGCGAATGCAACTGGGTGAAGGAGAGCCTTCGGGCCACTTCTTTGAGAAAGGATCGCCCCTGCTACAGATTCGGAAGCGTCCACCTCCAATACATAGGAGAGATTTGGGTCGCGATGCCGAAGGATAGGAGCTGATGTAAAAAGTTTTTTTTAATTCATCAAAGGCTTCTTGGGCTTGCTGAGACCATTGGAATTTAACTTGCTGGCGAGTTAGTTGAGTAATGGGGGAAATAATCGTGGAGAATCCTTGAATAAACCTGCGATAAAAATTGGCCAAGCCAACAAACGGATCTCTTGTCTGAGGGTGCCGGCCATTCTTGGATAGCTTTGACCTTTTGTGGGTCCATTGAGATTCCCCCTGTGGTGATGATGAACCCGAGGAACTGGATGGCGTCTCTTTCAAACTTACATTTTTCTACTTTTTCGGTAAGGGGCCCATGTTCTCAGAGGATGAGGAGGATCTTCCTGACGTGTGTTTCTAGTGAGTTGGAGAAAATCAAAATATCGTCAAGATATACAATTAGGAAGTTGTCTAGATACTCACTAAAAATGTTGTTGACGAGGTGCTGGAACTTGGCCGGGGCATTGCAGAGCCCAAAAGGCATTTCTAGATACTCAAAGTGTCCGAATCAAGACCTTAAAGCTGTTTTCCACTCAACTCCATTGCGGATTCGGACTAAATTATATGCTCCCCGCAGATCTAGTTTAGTGAATACCTTGGCAGTTCTTAGGCTTTGAAAAAGTTCAGGGATGAGGGGAATCGGGTACCTGTTCTTAATAGTAATTTTATTAAAGTGGGGTGTCCCCTAAAAAAAAAAAAAAAATTTTAAGTCAGCAGCTACAAGTACTGCAGCTGCTGACTTTTAAGTTGCATGGGAGCTTAGTTGACCAGTATTTAAGCAAAAGGACTGATGGAGAAAACACTAATCTGAAGTGTGTCGGCAAAGTTGTTTCTGCAGCAGCATAAGGCCATAGGTAAAAGATTTAACTGATCCTGGACTGAGGCATCCATTAGGATGGAACTAGGATCCAGGCAATGTGACTGGAAGACTGCCATAAAAACAACAGTAGGTTGCATAGCTGGAACAAAAGGAAAAAATGATGCAGCGATTATAAACAAATGTACATACAAAAAAATGTGCGTGAAAAAAAAATGTCCACCGCGTGAAAACTAATAAAATAAATGAAGACTATTGGTCTAGTGATTATAAACACTGTCCGTGAATAGGCATAACCCAGTATACATCAATGCAGGTCAACAAGTAAAGAAATCTTGTGAAGAAATCTTTTGAAGTGACTGCCACCAATTGGTTGAAGGCTTACCAGAAAGGTTGGACCTGAAGGCTTGAGTGTCAAAACACCATGATTGATGAAAAACCACGACAATCCTGACATCGATATTCATAACTTGGTACAGCAGGGGGTATCAATATGTGTTCAAACGGACATCAAGTGAAATACAGCCAATGGGAGGACACTCAGGGAGGTGAAAGTCAGCTCACAAAGAATAAAAAAGTTTCCACATAGTGTGATAAGTAGTTTAATTGAAAAAGATAAAAATTGAACACTCACATATCAATTGAAAATAAATCGCATAAGATGGCACAATGGTAATAGCGGCACTTCAACCGACGCGTTTTGTCTGAGTAGACTTCATCTGGGGTATAAGTTGCTGCCATCTGTGTGCTTTATATAAGGAGTGTGGCTCCAAATTGAAATTGCACCCACCGGAAGCTCCGGTTGGACGGACGTCACTTCTGGTCCGAAGTGACAATCACAAAAGCCCACCAGTAATGAGAAAAAAGTGACCAAATAGAAAGCATAAATTGAATTATTGCTGTGGCTAAAAGGTGGGCTGTATGACAATCCCCAATAACAGTACTGTAAGTGACCATAGTCGTGTTAATTAACACGAATGTCCCAACGTCACTTCCAGTTAAATCGGAAGTTGGCGCGCATCAAGCTTCGCTTTGGATAACCACAGACATCACTTCCGGGAAAAAATGAAAGTTGTAACGATTCAAGCCTCGGTCTCAATAGAAATCAAAAGACCATCAGACGACACGACGGGACATGAACGCATCACGCCCGTCAGCCAATACGATGGCCCAGGAGATTCAAAACTGAAAATAGATGCATTTCAAAGGATGAGGCATTACCATAGTGAAATTCGTAAAGGCATGACATAACATAATAACAGCATAAACATCATCCAATACTAAAGCCACAAGGACATATAAAAGCAGAGAAAAAATACCGTGATGTCACCATTCAGGCCAATTCAAAACAGAAGCCACATCCTAAAACAAATAGATAGTGCACATCTAATTAACATTATAAGGAGAACAATAAATCCTCCATACAAAATAAAATTCTAAAATAAATCCATGGTAAAAAGTTAATAAACCATATACCAATGTGGACATATATTGAATTGAATTAGTAAAATTTCCAAAAACTATTGAAAAGTTACACACATTAATAAATAAAGGCATTTATGACCCACTCCACATTTATACCTAACGGGGAGTGGGACTGTAGCTGATAAATCCAGAAAGTCTCCAATCTGGAGACACCCCTAGTGGGGGCACCCCATCTCCATGGGGAAATATATCCATCAATGATCACAAATTTAGTTCCGCTGGGATCACAGTTGTGGAATTCACTGTAGTGGCGTGGAACTGTGTGCTTGATGCTCCCACTCTTTATTTTGGTGATGTGTTCGCCTACCCTAACGGAAAAAGCACGTATGGTACGACCCAAGTACTGTTTACCGCATGGGCAGGTCAACAAGTACATGACATTGGTAGTGGCGCATGTACAAAATTGTTTGATAGGAAAAGTGCATTTAGTAACCGTAAAAACTCTGCTTTTATATTATGCCTATCATCACTATTAAATGTCTTTGTGGCTTTATTATTGGCTGATGTTTATTTTGTTAATATGTTCCATCATGCCTTTAGGAATTTCACTATGGTTAATGCCCTATCCTTTGAAATTTATCTATTTTCAGTTTTGAATCTCCTGGGCCATCGTATTGCCTTATGGACGTGATGCGTTCATGTCCCGTCGTGTCGTCTGATAGTCTTTTGCTTTCTATTGAGACCAATGCTTGAATCACCAAAACTTCAGGTATTTCCCAAAAGTGATGTCTGTGGTTATCAAAAGCGAGGCTTAATGCGCGTCGACTTCCGATTTAACCGGAAGTGACGTTGGGACGTTTGTGTTAATTAACACGACTATGGTCCTTTACAGCCATCTTATGCAATTTATTTTTGATTGACATGTGAGTATTCAATTGTTATCCTTTTAATTAAACTACTTGAAACGTTATCACACTATGCGGAACCTTTTTTATTCTTTGTGTTTTATCGAGTGAGCTGACTTTCACCTCTCTGAGTGTCCTCCCATTGGCTGTATTTCACTTGATGTCTGTTTGAACACATATTGATGCCCCATGATGTACCAAGTTATGAATATTATGTCATCAGGATTGTTGGTGGTTTTTCATCAATCATGGTGTTTTGACACTCAAGCCTTTTTGAGTTGAGAGGTATATGCCCCTTCAGATCCAACCTTTCTGGTAAGCCTTCAACCAATTGGTGGCAGTCTCTTCACAAGATTTCTTCACTTGTTGACCTGCATTAATGTTTACCGGTTTACATCTATTCACAGACAGTGTTTATAATCACTAGACCGATTGGTCTTCATTTATTTATTTTATTAGTTTTCACGCAGTGGCATTTTCACAAATGCCATTTATATGTAAGTACATTTGTTTATAAGCGCTGCATAATTTTTTCCTTTTGTTAATGTGATGCTTGTCTTCAGCTATGCTTGCTGCTTAATTCTTTTTACACAGCGCAGTTTATCTTGTAACACTGCATAGCTGGACACCCTAAGGAAAAAAAGGAAGTTTGATGTACCTGTGCATTCTGTATATTGGAGTACAGTAAAGGACACAGGAAAGGATTCATAGACCATGGGACATTTCTAAAAGCAATGATTGAAGGGTGGATAACAGTTTGTTAGGTAGTAACAGGCCCACAGGAAACGGAGTCAACTGGCCCAAAAAGCTGTCAAAAGCAGAAGCTCCTTGCAACCATAGCAAACAATAGAGTGTAAGGTCAGTGGTCAAGTGCGCCCCTCTTTGTTCCTTTGCTCGAGCTGGACCTTAGCAGACAACACCAAGAGATTCCCTTGATTAATCGGGTAAATCAAATACCATAACACATGGATGGTCATGAAATACCATGTATTGAAAATATCTCAGCAGTTATATAGGGTTTACACAGGCATACAGTACATGTACACGTCACATATACGTAATATATATTTGCATACTTTGTCTGGAAATATGAGACATTAATCATTGGGGTTTTTTATAAACTATTTTTATATATATATATATATATATATATATATATTAAAAGATATTATATTAACCTTTAAAAAGATGATCTGACATGGTTGGAAATAACCGTAGCCCACGCCGTGTCTGCACAATGTTCCTGAATCTGTCTTAACCGCAAGTAACTTCCTGTTATGCAAGCCTAGTTCCACAGTTTCTGTTAATTAAGCATTTTAGCAGTGTGCATTCTATAAGTTCAATATAAAATGTAAAGCAGTTAAAGCATCACTCCAACCCATGTATGTATACATGAGCCCCATTCCTTAACAACCCCTCCATTGATCAAAGAGAGAACGACATTCCCGTCGTTCTCAGTTTGATCACTTTTGTACCACCTCTGTTCCGTGTAGAACATGGTCATTACAGATGTGTCCTTTCCTCTTCTTGACCGTTTGGAAGACATTCTACCTATTCTTTCATTTCATTATTTATATTGTGGTAGGCGTTTTAAGTCCTTCTTAGTTAGGGGGTGGAAGGGTAACCCTTTTGATCTCGTGTTTTGCACTACCTGATTTATCCCTTGCTCAGCTAATTTGGCCTTTTTGAACTTACTTACTAGATATTGACTGGGTCTATGGTTCGGGCTCATACACCATGTCTTGTTTTCCCCTTCGTGGGTGGCGATCAGTATGATCGCTGTAATGGATCAATTACCACCTTTTCTCTGAATGTGGTACCCTGTTACTGACTGTGCCTGTGCTTATAGACATTTGCCCTATCACCTGTGTACAACATGGTAGCATGTAGCCTGTGTCTATAAATGTTGCTCTCTTCTGCACATGAGTACTCTCGTTACCTGTGTGGTTTCTCAAAGCAGTCTGGAAACCGCAGTTTGAGGTCATGCAGCAGCTAAAGGTGATCCAATATAATACCTTACATGTTATGAGAAAAAAACAATAATAATCTGGGGGGTACATTTCTGCTTGGTAGGTCTCTTGGGCGGAGAGGGGGGAGAGGGGGGGAGTTGTTCAGGGACTAGTTGAAAGTCATCAGGTCCGAGGCTTCTAATGCCTCTATGTCCTCTGGGTGTGCAGGGTGTGAAGGGGGGTGGGAGTGAGGTGGTTGGCTTTCTCTGAGGGGTCTGAGTCCATTCTTTCGATGGGTGAATCGGGACTTCCTTTTGGCCGGGTCCTTCTTTTATCCTTGAGGCGTATACCCATTGTGGTCCTTGTTCGGTGAGGATCGCTGTCCTGGAGGCTTTCAACACTTCAAATGGGCCTTGGTAGATGGGTCCCGGTTGTTTCCTTGCAGCAAGTTGTTTTACCAGAACTTTATCTCCAGGGTGTTGGTTCTGTGGAAAGAGGAGGAAAAGTGACAGCAACCTTGTCATAGGTTTCAGTTAAGCTACTTACCAAGTGTTTCACGTACTCTCCCTGTAAAGAATATAAATTAGATTCTTCCCCTTCCGGTGGTAGGAAATGGAGCCCTGGGTGGCTTTTTTTTTTTTTTATTTGAATTTAATATTCCTGTTCATTCTCTCTACTACTCCTGCACTCTGGGGGTGATAGGGAATATGTAACTTCCACTGTATTCCTAAAACCCTAGTAAGCTCCTTGGTGAGTTTGGCTGTGAAGGCTGGACCCCGATCTTAGTAGATGGCGGTGGGCAACCCGAATCTACAGATCCAATGCGGCCAATGCGGCCGCCTGTTTTGCTGCGATGTCTGCTAAATTGTTTCCCCTAGCTGTGTGAGTTTTGCCATGAGCATGTCCCCGGACTTTTATGACATTCATTTTAGCCGGTAAGTGAATAGAGTAAAGCTGTCACATAATGTATACATTGATCTTTTGGCCTTTAAAAAGCTGACATGCTCTTATTAGAGCATAGAGATCTGCTCTATTTGTAGCAGATAGAGGTTTTGCTTCTATGATTCTATCAGGAAGTGTAACCACAGCGTGCTGTGACAGTCAGAAGTTCCTGTGTACAGTCATGTACGGTTTGTTCAATGACTGGGAGTTTCAATAGAGCGTGTAACAGTCTCATCGCTGGTGTGGCGTCCGCACAAGTTTTTACTGTCAAATTGTGAGTATTCATCAGAATAATTTCATATCCACTTGATCTTTGGACAGTCATATGTTGGGCAGACATATTTTGCAACAGATGCAGGACACTGTGTGATGTATACAGAGTGGTGGGTGAGCCTAGAGTAATTTTAGAGGCTTATTTTACTGTCATTGCACAGGCTGCCAATGCCTGCAAACATACCTTGAACTGGCACTGGAAATTATTATTTTTTTTTTTTTTGGAAATATAGGCAATGGGGCGGTAGTGAGTGCCATGCATTTGCGCAAGGATTGCAGCAAATGCAGGACCTCTGACCACACAGTAGAGTGCAAATGGTTTGTCATAGTTTGGTAACCCTAATGCAGGGGCATTGGCCAACGCTTGCAAAAGGGATTTAAAAGTCATTGTCATTTCACTGGTATATGTGACAGTCTTTGGTGCCTGGAGGCTGGTAGCCGGGCGTAGGATTGAGTCATAGTAGGAACATTCAGGGATTCATTGTCTGCAGTACACTATTGATCCGTGGAAGGACAAGAGGGCTGCTTTGTCCTTTGGGGGGCCTAGGCAAGTGAGGGTCTTGACTCTCTTTGGGGATACCATTCTGGTCCCGCCTGAGATAATACATCCTAGGTATTCCACCTTTCTCTGACACCACTGGATCTTTTTGCGAGACGCCAAGTGGCCCTTAAGAGCTAAGTGGGTCATCAGGCTCTTGGAGTCTACCGCACACTGCGCCCCATCCACACTGCACAACAGCAGGTCATCCACATACTGCAGTAGGACTGAACCTTTTGGTGGGACCCAATCATCTAGAGTGGCTTTCAGAACCATAGAGAAGGCAGCTGGACTCTCTACATATCCCTGTGGAAGACGGGTCCATGTTAGTTGACCCTTAGGTTGACCCCCCCCCCTATCCCATGAAAAAACAAATATGGGTTGAAAATCCTCGTGCACATCTATGCTAAAGAAAGCGTTTGACAGGTCCAGTACCGTATACATGGAGGATGATGCAGGAATATTTACAAATATTCCCGTGATATCAGATACAAGAGAGGGTAGTGGTTGTATGCATTTGTTGACACTTCTTAGATCCTGGACCATCCTCCATTCCCCGTTGGTCTTTTTTACGGGATTGATGGAAGTATTCCAGGGGCTAATGGTGGGTTTCAAAATACCCTTTCTAATGTATTCTTCAATTAGTGGTTGTATTCCCTGAATTTTCTGTAGTGGCAAGGGATATTGTTTTTGAAAGGAAGGAGAGGCGTCTATTTTGAAAGTGGGGACATAAGGAGTACACTTAATGTGTCCCACATCTGTTTTTGATTTTGCCCAAATAGGATGTCCCTCCAGGTGGACGGGTATGGACATGAAGTAAAATAAAAAGTCACGTCTTTTTGGCATTGTAAGGTTACAATGGGGGGATTTGGCCGTCATACCCCCATCCCTGTCAAATTTGATGTGTAGTCCCAGTTTTGACATTAAGTCTCGTCCCATTAGACATAATGGACAGTCTACTAGTACGGCAAACTGAAATGTGGTGAGTAATTTGACATCCAAGTCAGAGACCTCCAGTGGAGGTGTCATTTTGTTGATAAGGTCTGTCCCGTTAATTCCCATAGAGCATAGAGCATCCCTCGGTGCAGTCATCAGTTACAAAACGGGGGTCATTTAAACAAGAATTTAAACAACATTTAAACAACAAAAGATGCATCACCAAGGTGGGAACATGCTCTGGGCAACCCTATTGTTAATTGTGGAAAGGGTTATTTCGTGACATGTAATTATCATTTGTGTGTCCTGGCCAATTCATTTGAATGTTTGCCCTTGTTTTCCTCTGATGACCTGGAGGAGGACCAGGAGTTTCAGGTGTTCTGTATTGGGGAGACCCGTTTTTGTCTTTGTGTGAAACGGCTGTTCCCTCTATATCCCCTATTAGGACCTCCCCTCCATTGCATTCCTCGTCTTGGGCGATAGCCCCTTCGCTGAGGACAATCTGATTTCCAGTGGTTGGGGTCTCCCTGCAACCCTGTTCATTTTGTGTGTAAGTGTTGTCATACCGATGTGCGTAGCTAGATACGATACAGGGATGGATGGGCACATGGTTGTCTGTTCAACTGCTGATACTGCTGGTACTAAATCTGCACTAGTTTGTGTGAATATACTTACCTTTGTGTTGTACCTAGTGACTGCTCATACTCCTGTATTGCTTGTCTATTTATTTCTTGTTGTTCTAGCCAATAATCACCCTTGTCCTCAACAATGGCCATTAGGGCGCCTATAGTTAATTCGTCTGAGGGGTATAATTTCTTTTTTGTTTAGGGTCTGGATGTTTTGGGGTCATCACAGGAGCTGTGAGAGTCCCATCAATTTTGGCCATGACATAGGGAGGTGGCTCGGGATAAGGGACAGTGTGGGAGATGTTGGAGGAGCACTAGGTGGTGGTCTGGAAATAGGATTTTTATAAATAGTCTGGGGGAATTTCTTTTTATATTCCTTCAAAGCTTTTGACCAAATCTTGTAACAATTCAACATATATTCTTTATCATAGGGAAATGATGGGTAATTGTACTGTCTGTGTTGACCACATAATTTAGTAACCTCTTCCCAGTCCTCTTGACTACAAGGACCATGTATAGTCAATCTAGATATTTGCAAAGTGTGTGCACGGGACAGAATATTAATCCAAAAGGGATCAGTACAATTTTTCCCATAATTTCCCAACACGAAATCAATTGGGGTCGGCTGTTCTGACTCACCAACAGCATCCAGCTTCTCCAATTGATTCCCCATAATTATTTATAAACAGAACATACAATCAAAGATTTTGAGCATACAACAAATAAGTCACCAATTCAATAATACTTCTAACACCTTTAACACTTGGAAGACAAAGTTATTGTGGATATTAAATCGCAAAGTCCACACCCGGGGTGGACCTCTCTGAATAGAGGCCCTTTTCCGACTTTGTGATAATATCCACCAGAAACAGAAGAAACAAGATATGTATGCTGACCACGATACACAAACAATAAACCAGTTTTACAATCTGGACAGCGTCCTGTCCTTAATTCTCTAAAATACCCTTGGCCATTCATTTAAAAATTTAAATCTCTTGGTTGTCTTGTCCAATGTGATAATCGGAAATTATTTCCAATTATCTCTTTTTCCCAGTCCTGGCCAACCTAGCGGGGACTATCATTACCTTACAATACAATCATCAATCATCAACTTATCAACTTTTGTCGAGCTACTTGCCTATAATTCTCAACTTTAAGGTTCGAATTTTGAATCCTATCAAAGCAAGGTTTTCACAGAATAAAATAATTGTGTGATAGCAAACCTTACCTTGACCGGAAGTCAAAATCCCACCGATGCCACCATTTTGTAAGGTCAGTGGTCAAGTGCTCCCCTCTTTGTTCCTTTGCTCTAGCTGGACCTTAGCAGACACCACCAAGAGATTCCCTTGATTAATCGGGTAAATCAAATACCATAACACATGGATGGTCATGAAATACCATGTATTGAAAATATCTCAGCAGTTATATAGGGTTTACACAGGCATACAGTACATGTACACGTCACATATACGTAATATATATTTGCATACTTTGTCTGGAAATATGAGACATTAATCATTGGGGTTTTTTATAAACTATTTTTATATATATATATATATTAAAAGATATTATATTAACCTTTAAAAAGATGATCTGACATGGTTGGAAATAACCGTAGCCCACGCCGTGTCTGCACAATGTTCCTGAATCTGTCTTAACCGCGAGTAACTTCCTGTTATGCAAGCCTAGTTCCACAGTTTCTGTTAATTAAGCATTTTAGCAGTGTGCATTCTATAAGTTCAATATAAAATGTAAAGCAGTTAAAGCATCACTCCAACCCATGTATGTATACATGAGCCCCATTCCTTAACATAGAGGACACTGAACAACCACCATGATGTTGGTAAATGAACATCAATGGTGAAAAAAGAGAGAGAAAGAAAGAGAAAAAGAGAGAGAGAGATCATCTAGAATATGCAGTTCGGTTTTGGGCATCAGTTCACAAAAAGGATATTGGGGAACTGGTGAAAGTGCAGAGAAGCGCAACCAAACTGGTAAGAGGCATGGAGGAGCTCAGCTATAAGGAAAGATTAGCTAAACTGAATTTATTCTCTCTTGAGAAGAGGAGATTAAGGGGGGATATGATTAACTTGTATAAATAGATCAGTCGTCCATTTAGTGAACTAGGTGTAGAGTTAGTCACTTTAGGGTCATCACAGAGGACAAGGGGGCATTCTTTATGTCTAGAGGTAAAGGGATTTAACCATCAAATATGGAAAGGCCACCTCACAGTAAGAGTTGCAAAAATGTGGAATAGACTGCCACACAAGCTGCTTCTGGCAAGCTCAGTAGTTTGTTTTAACCACTTAAACTCCCTTCCTAACCAGACCAATTTTCAGCTTTCGGTGCTCTCACATTTTGAATGACAATTACTCAGTCATGCAACACTGTACCCATATGAACTTTTTTTCCACACAAATAGAACTTTCTTTTGGTGGTATTTAATCACTGCTGGGTTTTTTTTTTTTTGGGGCTATAAATGAAAAAAAGACCAGAAATGATGTAAAAAAAATGCATTTTTCTTAGTTTCTGTTATAAAATTTGTGTATATTATTTGGTCTTTGTGAAAGTTATAGAGTCTACAATCTATGGTGCTAATCATTAAAAATTGATGCCACCTGATGCACTGATGGCCTATCGTTTCTTGAGACACTAACAAGCCAGGAAAGTACAAAAAAACAAAAACAAATGACCTTCCAAAGTATTTAGTAAGAGGCATGGTAAGTTTTTTGAAGTTGTCATCTTTTCCTACAATTTTTGGCAAAATTACGATTTTTTTTCACAAAATTGTCATATTAACGGGTAATTTCTCACACACAGCATATGCATACCACAAATTACACCCCAAAACACATTCTACTATTCCTCCTGAGTATGGCGATACCACATGTGTGAGACTTTTTCACAGTCTGGCCACATACAGAGGCCCAACATGCAGGGAGCACCGTCAGGCGTTCTAGGGACATAAATTACACATATACAGTTGTGCTCAAAAGTTTACATACCCGGGCAGAATTTATGATTTCTTGGCCATTTTTCAGAGAATATGAATGATAACACAAACTTTTATTTCACTTATGGTTAGTGTTTGGTTGAAGCCATTTATTATCAATCAACTGTGTTTATTCTTTTTAAATCATAATGGCAACAGAAACTACCCAAATGATCCTGATCAAAAGTTTACAAACCCCAGTTCTTAATACCGTGTATTGCCCCCTTTAACATCAATGACAGCTTGAAGTCTTTTTTAGTATTTGTGGATGAGGCTCTTTATCTTCTTAGATGGTAAAGCTGCCCATTTCATGGGGCTGTCATTTGAGATCTCCCCAAAGTGGCTCAATGATATTGAGGTCAGGAGACAGAGATGGCCACTCCAGAACCTTCATTTTAATCTGCTGTAGCCAATGACCGGTCGACTTGGCCCTGAGTTTTGGATCATTGTCATGTTGGAATGTCCAAGTACATCCCATGCGCAGCTTCCTGGCTGATGAATGCAAATGTTCCTCCGGTATTTTTTGATAACATACTGCATTCTACCTGCCATCAATTTTGACCAAATTTCCTGTGCTTTTGTAGCTCACACAGCCCCAAAACATCAGCGATCCACTTCTGTGTTTCACACATGGTGTACCTTTCATGATAGGCCATGTTGACTCTCCAAATGTAGTGTTTATTGTTGTGTCCAAAAAGCTCAATTTTGGTCTCATCACTCCAAAGGACTTTGTGCCAGAAGGTTTGAGGCTTGTTTTTATGCTGTTTGACATATTGTAAGCAGGATACTTTGTGGCATTTGGGTAGTAATGACTTTCTTCTGGCGACTCAACCATACAGCCCATCTTTCTTCAAGTGCCTCTGTATTGTGCATCTTAAAACAGCCACAGCACATGTCCTGTATTTCACCTAAAGTTATTTGTGGGTTTTTCTTTGCATCCTGAACAATTTTCCTGGCAGTTGTGGCTGAAATTTTAGTTGGTCTACCTGACCGTGGTTTGGTATCAACAGAACCCCTCATTTTCCACTTCTTGATTAGAGTTTGAACACTGCTGATTGGCGTTCTCAATTCCTTGGATATCCTTTTTATGTCCCTTTCCTGTTTTATACAGTTCAATTACCTTTTCCCGCAGATCCTTTGACAATAATTTTGCTTTCCCAATGGCTCAGAATGCAGAAACATCAGTGCAGCACTGGATGAAAGATGCAAGGGTCTGTCAGGAATCCAGAAACTCATTGACCTTTTATATATACACACACACACTAATTACAAGCAAACAGATCACTGGTGGGGATGGTTACCTTTAATAGCCATTCAAACCCCTTTGTGTCAACTTGTGTGCATGTTATCAGGGTAATTTGGGTAGTTTCTGTTGCCATTATGATTTATAAAGTGTAAACACAGTCGATTGATAATAAATGGCTTCAGCCAAACACTAACCACGAGTGAAGGAAATATTTTTGTGTTATCATTCATATTCTCTGAAAAAATGTAAACTTATGAGCACAACTATAATTTCTTGACTACCTCTTGCACTTTTGAAGACCCTGGAGCACCAGGGCAATGGAAATGCTGAAAAAAAAATTACCCCATTTTAGAAAGCAAACACCCCAACTTATATTCAATGAGGCATAATGAATCTTTTGAACATGTCATTTATTTCCACATGTTTTTGAAAAATGTGAAAAGAAAATGTAAACGCCATTTATACAAGCAAAAAATACACCCCAAAATACATTCTACTATTCCTCCTTAATATAACGATACCACATGTGTGAGACTTTTACACAGCCTGGCCACATAGAGACCCAAATTGCAGGGAGAACCATCAGGTGTTCTAGGGACATACATTTCAAATCTAATTTGACTACCCATTACACTTTTGTGAGGCACTGTAGTGGCACAGATGAGAACTGATGTGGCATGGCTGAGCCGTGGATGGGGATGACTGAGCCGTGGATGGGGATGGCTGAGTATGGATGGATGGCTGAGCATGGATGAATGGGCACAGAGCAGCATTGTGGGCATTACAGATCCAGCCCACAGTGCTGCTGCAACCAATCTCTCCCCCTCTCCTCTCACACTGTACAGTTCACAGGAACACAAATATAAAACATCCATCCCATAAAACATTTCTCCTAAGGCAGACAGACACAACAGTACAATGGGACACAGCCACACCCCAAACGATCCCAGCAAACAGTCCACAACAACATACAATATATACAATATTCCAGTGTGGCTGTACAGCGCGTCCGACTAGCTCAGATCAGACTGGGGTATTCGGTCACCCTAGGCCCCTAATGTACATGGAGTGATTTACACATAGGAGGGGCTGGGGGGAGCTGGACATAGTTTCCAGAGCTCTCCAAGGTAAGCTGGGTTCCACAAGCCCCCCCCCCCCCACCCAAAGGGACTTCGTCACAGATATCATTCATGGTCTTTTAATCTCCTTGGCTGATATACAAGTATGTTTTCACCCTCAAAGGACATGTGAGTTTAATCATCTAAAATACGGGTGTCAGAGGAGTACTTACCGAGGCCGAGATGCCGAGAGTGGTTCACCCTTGCGACTGAGCGCAGTCCACCCCCTGGAGGTGAGACGGGGTGAATGGCACAGAGAGGCACAGGCTACCCAACCAGAGGATGAAGACTTGTGGAGAAGCCAGGTGCAGGGTCAGGAAGACACTAGGAAGTCCAGATCACATGTACAGGTACAAGGCTGAAGATAAAGCAAGTCCGGGTCACAAGCAGAGTTCTCAGGGCAGGAGATACAGGCAAATCCGGGTCACAGGCAGAGGTTTCAAGGGCCAGAGACAAGCAAGCAGGTAAGTCCAGTATTCAGTCCACAGGGCCAGGCAAATGCAGGTCAACAACAGGTAATCAGGTAACAGGAAGCAAGGACAAAGCTTTGTCAGGAAGCTGAAGACAAGCCAGCGCTGGACTGATCACAAGCACTTCCTTAAATGGGCGGTGTGAGTGGTCACGTGACACTGCCACGCACTGGGACGCTCAGGCGTGCGCCAGTGCGCATGTGCGTGCGCTGGAGCGCCGAGGCGCGAATGCGCCTACGCCGGAGTGCCGTTCCACCGCGATTGCGCACAGGTGCTCGGTGCACAGCGCTAAGCTGTGAGTTTTCCTGACAACGGGTTTGCTACTCCATATACAACTGATTCTTTTATTGACATGCATTTGTATGCTTTTATTTTAGAAGAAACTCCTGTTTCTTCTAAAACATGTGTTCCACCTGCTACTGACCACAAATCACTCCTATTGACCGCCAAGCCCTCCCAAAAGAAACTGTAGGAACACTTAAAAGTCCCAAAGTCTAATGCTTGAGCAGGAGGACAGCTGCCCGTGATGATTCCTGCAGAAAACAGAGGGAAAACACAATCATCACACTAACTAACTATCTGTATGTAGCGGCCATAACCCTCAGAGGGGCGGCCCTGACTTTTGGGCTTACTGGTTACCTCTGCTGGGCTTGTCTGTAAATGTCCAGGGGTTCCCACCCAGGGTTAGTACCCAACAACTTTGGATGCTTACACAATAAAAGTCCTTTTGAAGGTTTTTATTTCTGCAGTGGTAACATCCAACATAACAGTCTCAGATAGGAATAGAAGGCAAGGGTGAAGAAACTCAGGCACCTTGAACTGCTGACATCCACTGAATGTCTCTAATCAAACCCATAGAGTAGCCACTCGCAGCTGGGCACTTCAATGCTGGACAGACCTCTAGCCAGAGGTATGGCAGCCAGCAATGTGATTCGGAAACTTGCAAAAAAGTCTCTGCCACAGAATAAACTTGAAACCGAAGGTGAATAGGAACCTTTCCCCGGCGGTACCATGGAAGTGTGGATTCTTTAGTGTCCATACAACTCAGCTTCCAGGCTCTTACTGAGATGCCAGCTTAATGGCCCTCCTATGAAGAGTCCTCCCTGGTCACTTGTATGAGCTGTGGTGCCCCTCCAAGACTGAGAGCACACCAGGATGCCTTGAATCCTCCTTCAGTTACTGGGCCTCGGGCTAATCGGCTCCGAGACTCTGGAACAGACGGATCCTTGCCCCAGACCATGCGGGTCTATGGGCTAGTCAAACTGACCATGTTTGCGGGACGGCTAGTGCTCCCAGGCCTGGGACCCCTCGCAGGGCTACCCCGGTCCAGAACCAGGAAAAAGGACTGTGGCCGAACCCTGAACACGTCACTTCAGCACCTTAAGTACCCTTCCCCAGACTACACAGCGAGGCCAGACGCACCCACTGATTGGCTCCGGGGAAGACCGATACCCAAAACGTCCAACCAGGCCTGGTTCTAGGCCTGTCATGGGTACCTCAGTGCACCCATGACCAGGCAGAACCCTAGTACAGCCCAGCCAAACTGATGCCAAAGTTGACCTGTACAATTAACCCTCAGAACCCCATTACTGTTCTGAGGGAAAAAAAAAAATTTCCACATATAGCGCACACTCGTTAAAGTGTGACCGCTACATGTACATTCTGCTAGCAGAAAAAAATTTACTTTTTACACAAAAGTCTCTGAAGGAGGAGCCCCTCCATAATAGCAAGGCAAAAAAACACTAGGCCTCACCCAGGAATCTTCTTCAGGAGAGCAACACTGGAAGTAGATGAGGGTGTTGGGCCAGCCTAGCCCGTGAGGAATGAGCAACTTCTGCTGTGGTAGGATGCTTCCAGGCCAGCCACCTGAGCCCCGGCCTGAGGCTGCGCACCCCTCCAGACTAGGGAGTTCACCTCAAGGGCCACCAACAGTCTCCCTCAGCACTGCATCTCCATCTTTCACCTGACTCCTCTGTCAGCATGACTCATGTCTTTAAGGGTTCACTTAGTCCCCTGCCAGGCCCACTTCCTGGGGATTGGCTAAGGGCCCCTAAATATTCCGGACAACCCTCTTAGCCTCCGCCCTTTAGCTTCCAGAATATTTTCCAACATTCCAGACAGAACCGGGGAGGGGGGGCACCAGAGAGCTGCCTGTATGAGTCATGCTTAGCCCTGAGTTAGACTATAGTTTACCTGCTCTCACTCTAGTAGCACACTAGAGGGTGCTACATGTATTTACTATTTGTTCCTGCAGGAGCCTTGCACTTATGAGTAGATCACGGGTGCAATGTAGACATGTCCTCCGGATTTCAGGCCATTCCTCTGTATTGGCTTTCTGTTTGAAAGCCATAGAACAAGTCAGTGGACTATGAGAGTGCTCATCAGTGCCCCCGAAGCCCATTGAAACTAAAAGTCCATCTGCCGCGATGGATGACAGTACCAGTAGTTTATTAATTCAAAAAAATCTGTGAATGAATAATGTGGCTGTGTGGGTAGAGCCCTGCACAGCCATGCTATTTTGAAAAAGTGACAGAGAATGCAGGGGGAGGATCTCCTGCCTGCGGTCACATGAACGGGAGAAGAGGTGCCAGGAGCTGGAACATGTTAAATGGTCCACTCTAAATACAGGTGACATTAGCCCTAAAATAGGTAAGTTTTTTAATATGTAATATATATTTTAATGCCATTTCTAAACATTGTTATATCAACAGCTCACTGATTACACCAATCTTCTGTAAGCTGTGGATTTGAGAATTTTAGGAGTTCCCCGAGATCTCAAACTTTTTGCCAAAGGTTCCTCCAAGGTAAAAAGGTTTTAAAACCCTGGTTTAGTGAGGTAATGGAAAAAAATGATAACTCAGTTGTTTAAAATGCAGTAATGGATCTGTGAATAAGAGGGTATAGTATAATCTGATAAACTGCTCTGCTGGAAGGGGATCTCTCATTTGTGAGGTATCTAGCAAGTCTACATGACTCATAATTGGGCTTGCTAGGCACTCAAGTAAATGAGGGAGTGGAAAGGACCGTACAGAAGTTAAGGTAGTAACATGTCTTAGACAGAATGTGCAGTAAGGACAGGGATTGTAAAATGTTTGAAGTGTTCTTATTTGCACATGCAAAAAGAAAGAATAGCAACACCTTTTGTTCCATAAAGGCAAAATGGGGTTAGGGAGATCATTTTCTTTCTGCAGACTGCAAGTAGAGCTGCATAAAAATAAGGAATAAGACAGTATGCCTTTCGCTTGGTCTGCAGGTAAATACATTTAACGTATAAACTTTTTTTTTTTTTTAATCTTTATTGAAAAACCTTTTCTTACAGACATTTATATTTACAGTGTATTTAACATTCCTATACAAAAATATTCCTGTCCGCTGTTACCCCATTTCCCTTACCCTTCTAATCCCACCCTTACCACCCTCATCTTCTATTACCCTTTCCCTTTGTTTTTCTCCCTTCTTTCTGTTTGTCTTGATCTTAGGGGTATACAAGTGTCTATCAGGAGTTTTTTTTTTTTTTAAATATCTTTATTTATCAAAAAATTTTCCTTATTTTCCTTTACAACAGTTTGCATTGCTTACACACAGATATCATAGTGGATACATTTACTTTGTACATTAACATATTTAGTTGCCATAATTCGATATAAATATAGCCTTGTGTTTGTTGTATTAAATTTACAGTCTGTCCACATGTAACATTCATTCTTCAAGATCCATCCCAGTATACATCCATACCTCAACATCAACCGAAAAAAAAAAAAAAAAAAAAATTAAATTTTAATATAATTCCTCCCTCCTTTTCCCCCTTCTCCTTCACCCTTTTTTAGAATTGTTCTCTCCATCTAGGTTGTAGAATATTAAACTCAATCCAGGTCTGCCATGCAGTCCTAGGCTCTTTTTTAACCTCCTTCTCAGTTTCCAATCTTTTTTCCAGTGCACACATTTCGTTCATCTCCATCTCCCATTCCTTTATGTTCGGACTTTCCCTATTTTTCCATTTTCGAGCTATTATAGTGCGTGCAGCAGTAAGAAAATACTTCAAAGTACCTTTCCTGACCTTTTTTACCGATCCCAAATTCATTGACAATACCGACATCAAAATGTCGGGTTGAATTACTCTTCCTGTCATTACTGCATATATTTTGTATATTTGCTCCCAGAAACTATAAACCCCAGGGCAGTAATACCAGATATGTGACATTGTTCCAATATCTTTTTGACATCTCCAGCATTTGTCTTCATTTTCTGGATTTATTTTCTTCATGTCTGTTGGGCATCTATACCATCTAATTAGAAGTTTATAGTTCCTCTCCTGATGTTTACTAGATTTTGATAGTTTATGTATTATTTTAAATGCTTCGTTCCATTTACTTTTGGGGATATTTATTCCTAATTCTCCTTCCCATTTTTTTATCTGTATTATCTCCTGTCTGTTATTGTTTTTCATTAAATACTTATATATATTAGACAAATTGTGGGTTGGTTTTTGTTTCAGAATTTCCTCAAAGTCTGTCAGGGGTCTATTAAGTATCTCTTCTTTCGCTAAGTGGGTAATATATTTCTGTAATTGCCAGTATTGTATCCAATTATTATTATATTCTATATCTAAGGCTTCTGGCGATATTAACCTGTTGTATTCAGTTATCTCCCATACTCTAGTGTCCTGCTTTTTATTCCACTTTAAAAAGGTTCCTGGTTTCATTGCTGGTGGGAATCCCGGGTTATTAAATATAGGGGTCATTGGGCCTGAACATGAAAATCCCTGGCCCTGTCTTGCCAGGCTATCCCATACTTTCATCGTCAGAGCCACAAAAAATGGCATTTCACTATCTAAGGGGCGATGTTCTTTTTTAACCCATGGTAATGATTTCAATCTTATGGCCGTGATCTCTTCCTCCAATCCTACCCATTGCTTAGTATCCTCGTTTTGAAACCAGTCTATTATTCTTGTTATTAGGGCTGATTTTAGGTAAGTCGTAACATCTGGTAGTGCCAACCCTCCTTCTTCTTTCGTTCGAGTCAGTGTTGACCTATTTACTCTAGCGGGCTTTCCTGCCCAAATAAAACTTCCTATTGCTTTCCGTAATTGGTTTATTATATTTTTTGCAGGAAAAAGTGGGATGGCCTGAAATACATATAAAATTTTTGGTAGTATGTCCATTTTTATTATGTTTATTCTTCCTATCCATGAATAAATCCCTTTAGTATATTTTTGTAGTGTTTTTATTATTTTAGCAGTGATTGGGAGATAGTTAAGTTCGTATAACTTGTCCAGTTCCTTAGGAATATATATTCCAAGGTATTTAATTGCTATTGATTGCCAATTAAAAGGGAAATTAGTCTTAATTAATTCCACTTTATCTGAAGGAAGTGAAATGTCCATCATTTCAGACTTGTTATAATTTACCTTAAAGTAACTTACCCTTGCGAACCTCTCAAATTCTTGTATCAGGTTAGGGAGTGTAATTATGGGATTTGTTATATAGACTAATAAATCATCTGCATAAATAGAGATTTTATATTCATGTTGTTGTGTTTTTAGTCCCTGTATATTTGGGTTGTTTCGGATAGCTATTGCAAGATGTTCCATAACCAATACATACAGTAAGGGGGACAGGGGACATCCTTGTCTAGTTCCGTTTGTTATACTCATTGGCTCGGATATTTCTCCGGCCGTTCTTATTCTGGCTGTAGGTTTTTGATACAATACCATAATTTTTTCTAATAGAATTGGGCCTACGCACCATTGTTTTAATGTTTCTTCGAGGAAGCACCATCCCACCCTGTCAAATGCTTTCTCAGCGTCCACTGCCATTAGACAGGATGGGATGGCATGTCTCTGAGCGTATTCTATAAGTGTTACTGTCTTTAAGGTATTGTCTCTAGCCTCCCTACCTTTTACAAATCCTGTTTGATCTAAGTGAATGTATTTTGGGAGTATTGGAGTAAGTCTATTTGCTATGACCTTTGAATATATTCTAAGGTCCACATTTGTCAAGGAGATAGGATGGTAATTTCTGCAAATGGTGTGGTCTTTTTCTGGTTTGGGTATAAGGGAAATGAATGCTTGCATTCCTTGTGGAACAAAGGGTTGGCCTTTTGATACTCCATTAAATAACTGTTTCATAATTGGGATTAATTGTTCTTTGAATTGTTTATAGAACCGGGGGGTGAAGCCGTCCGGTCCTGGACTTTTCCCCACCACCAGTGAGTCTATCACTCCTTTAATTTCCTGTTCCGAGAATTCATCTTCTAATTGTTCTTTATCAGTGTCAGTTAAGGGTCTGTATTGGGGTTTCTTTTATATACGCCTGTATTTTTTGCCGAAGGGTCTTGAGGCTTCTTTCGGTCACCTCATTAGAGATATTATATCGTTTAGAATAGAAACTCCGAAAAGTTTCCACAATACCCTTTGGGTCATGAGTATAAGTACCCAGTTCGGTTTTAATCTTAATAATAGATGTGGGATTTGTACGTTGGCGCAGTATATTTGCTAGTAATTTACCAGGTTTATTACCTTGGTGATAGTGTAGGGATCGTATTGTGTCTCTGATTTGTAAGGTTTGTTCATCTAATAATATTCTAAGTTCCGTTTTCTTTATATTTAATTCCTTTAATATTTCCTGTATGGGATTTAGTTTGTGTTGCTTTTCTAGCTTTTTAATATCACTTGAAAGTTGGACTATCTGATTTCCTTTTATCTTTTTTAATCTTGTCCCATGTTTTATGAACAAACCACGTATGATACATTTTAAAGTTTCCCATTGATTGGGGAGAGACGTGGTGTCCTCTATATGATCTGCCAGGAAATTGGTTATTGCTGACCCGATTTCAGTTACACATATTTCGTCAAATAATAGGTTATCGTTCAGTCTCCAAGACCCTCTATTTTTTTTCCTTTTATCTATCGTTAACGTTATATAGATGGGTGTGTGATCTGACCATATTGCGCTTCCTATTTCAGGGGAAGAGATCTCGGCCATTCCTAGTTGGTTTATTAGGAAACAATCAAATCTGTGGTACGTTCCATGAACTTTTGAGAGTAAAGTATAGTCCCATTTTTTAGAGGGTGGTCCATTCTCCATATATCTATTAGTTGAAATCTATTCATCATTTCTTTAAACTTTTTTCTTATATTTTTCTTTTCTTTAATTGGGGGGGCTGTCGTATCTATCTCTCAATCGAGGACAAAATTGAAGTCCCCACCAATTACTATACTCCCTTCTGCCCTCTCCATCATTTCTGATATAAGTTGTGTCCCAAATTCCATCTGATCTTGATTAGGCAAATATATATTTATAAAAGTGTATTTCTTACCATAGATAGAGACCTTTAATAAGAGTCCTCTTCCATCTTTATTTTTATAACATTCTAGGACTTGATGTGGTATTGATTTATGTATTGCAATGGAGACTCCTCTTGATTTTGAATATGAAAAGGAGTCATGATACCATGTTGGATAGTGGCCTGTTTGTATATTGGGTATGTGATCTGAGCGAAAATGTGTTTCCTGAAACATGATAATACCCACATTTTGCCTATGAAGGGAGTATAAAATCTGAGATCTTTTAGAAGGTACATTTAGACCTCTGACATTATATGAACATATTTTAATCATAATGAAAATTCGGGGGAGGGAAGGAGATAAAAGGGGAAGGGGAGTGGGAGGAGAAAGAGAGGAAGAGAGAAAAAAAAAAAAAAAAAAGTTTAGGGTCAAAGGGTCCGCGTTATATTTGCAGATTCTTTGTACCTCAAGCATTCACATTCATACCATTCTTACGCCATACTTTTGTGTTATCTATCTATGACTAAATTAAGTCTACCCTTACGTATAAGGTCCCTAATTGGGGTGTATGAAGCTACCCCTCGCAAGACGGTGCCCTCCCCAGTCCCTCAGCTACACCCATAAGTTTTGTATTTGGTTCCTTTCCTAATAATGTGTTTTCAAAACAAGACGACCGAGAGTTTATACAGAGACTCATGGGTCCGTCTGTGGGATTATTGGGGGGGGGGGGGCGGGGGGGGGGGAGAGGGAAGGGATGGCAGGGGCAGAGATGGGGAAAAAAAAAAGAGAAAACAGAAGGAATATAAAAATTAGTGCCCGTGTTTCTAATGTGCTATATATTGTCCATTTAGGACAATTTAAAGAAAAAGTGAGGGAAAAAAAGGGGTTTAACTTTCTTGTCTTCCTATTACCCATTATTAACCCAGCAGTAGAAGGAAAAATCATCATGTATCTATAATATAATATACTTCACATTTATCCCCCTGTACATATGCAACAAACAATATCCATATATATATATATATATATATATATATATATATATATATATATACTTTAACCATGTGTAAACATGAGATGCTGGGTACATATTATATATACATATATTAAATTAAAAAAAAAAAAAAAAAAACACCACAGGGACTATAGAGATTGGTGCACGTGTTTCTAGTGTGCTATATATTGTCCATTTAGGACAGTTTGGAAAAAAATAAAAATGAGTGCACATATTTCTTAATATATTGCGTGTTGTCCATTTAGGACAGAGAGGGAGAGAGAAAAAAAAAAAAAAAGAAAAATTCGTGAAAGGGAAAAAAATAAAAAGCGAAATATAAAAATTAGTGCACGTGATTTTTGTGTTGTTAATATTGTCCATTTTGGACAGTGAAGGTGCTTCTGTTTATAATTCTTATTTCATTAGTAATATCTATCTAAACATAAATTTTCTTTGTGTTACTCAAATTTATCATGCGTGTAATCAAACAATATCCATTTTAGCTTTTAAAAAAATACAAATAAATTCACATTGTTGTATATGTGCCAATGTGTGTAATGGTGTGAAAATAAATAAATAAATAAAATAAAAACACCACAGGGACTATAGAGATTGGTGCACGTGTTTCTAGTGTGCTATATATTGTCCATTTAGGGCAGTTTGGAGAGAAAAAAAAAGGGGTGGTAAAAAAAAAAAAAAAGTTTTCCTTTTCTGTATAGTTTCATTTGATAAGGGTTTCATTTACCATTTCTATCCAATTCTCTACTGTCGGTGGATATCTTGATTGCCACCTCAATGCGATCAGCTTCCTCGCCTGAAACAGGCTCCTCAAAATAGCCACCGTAGTACTCATTTTTTCCCTTTGCTCCTGCCTATACCCCAGGATACATACTACTGCCTCATTTTCCAACCCAGTGGAAAATCTATCCTTCAGTACCTGGGTCACCCCCTCCCAATAACGAAATAATTTCGGACATCTCCACACCATGTGTAAGAGATCCCCAGATCCCTGGCATCTGGGGCATCTATCATCTGCTCTTTTGCCAAATTTAAACAATCGTTTTGGGGTGTAATAAGCTCTGTTTAATAGCATTAAATGTGAGATCTTCTGGGAGGGTGAGACTGACACTAATGGACTCATCTCTAAGATTCTTCTCCACTGCTCTTGTGATATCTCCCCTATATCTTGTTCCCATCTACTTTTTACTGAGTCAAGTTTCACGTTCCTTTTAGCCATTGTGTTTATTTGCCCGTATATTGCCGAGATTAAGCCCTTCGTAGTCCCCATCCGGGATAGGCATTGCAGAAGGGGGGTATCCTCCCACTGCATGAGTTGGCCACTAAACTGAGATCTCAAAGCATGCACTATTTGGAGGTATGTGTAGTATGTGCTCTGGGGTATTTTAAATTCCTTTTTCAGCTCATCAAATTTCTTAAGAGTATTTCCCACATAGAGTTGTCACAATCTCTTTATGCCCGCTTTTCCCATTCTCTATTTCTGCCTATCGAGAGGGTTTGCCGCAGGTTGTTGTTATTCCATATGGGCGTAAATTAATTTAATCTTTTATAATTCATTAGTTTTTTAGTCGCTTTCCATATCTTTATTATCATCCTAATTGTCGGGTATTTATAAAGAAAATAATCTGCTTCCAATGCCTCTACTGTTGAATCGTGCATAGTTTCTATCAGCAGGATTTTCCCATTCGGGGTACCTCCGTTCACCTCCCCACACCCCACCAGTTGCTGTAGTTGTGCCGCCCAGTAATAATGCTCCGGGTTAGAAAGTGCCACTCCCCCCTCCCCTCCTGGTAATTGCAATACACGTAATCGTATCCTGGCTTGTCCCCCCTTCCAAATCAATTCTCTAAACGAGCTTTCAATTTTGTTAAACCATTTTTTTGCAATCCACACTGGTGAGTTATGCAGTACGTACATCAATTGAGGTAGCCACAGCATTTTTATCAGGCTGCATCTACCTGCCACCGAAAGAGGCAATCGTTTCCAAATATCATTTTTTTCCCTAATTTTTAATTAAACAGAGGGACAAGATTTTTATTTATATATTGATTGGGATCTATTGTAATGGCTATCCCTTAATACTTCAAGTCATCTACCACTGGCAACTGAGGTATCCCTGTTACTCTTATTTAACCTGTTAAATCTATCGGCATTAACTCAGATTTAGTCCAATTGATCTCCAGCCCCGAGAAACTGCCAAATGTCTCCACCAGACTCATTGCCCTTGTCAATGATTGTCCTGTATCTTCCAAGAACAAAAGGATATCATCCGCGTATAACGCAATTTTTTCTTCACCTGAACTCCTCTGGAATCCTTTTATCTCGTTGCATTTTCTTATGGAGATAGCCAATGGCTCCATTGCCAAAGCAAAGAGCAGGGAAGACAACGGGCATCCTTGCCTTGTACCCCTTTCCAATAATATCCTATCTGAAAGTTTATTATTGATTTTTAATCTTGCTGTAGGCCCATCATAAAGCATTTTAATCCAGCCTGTCAGCGAAGGGCCAAATCCAAATCTCTCCAGCACGTTCCAAATATACTGCCATTCTATGGTGTCAAAAGCTTTTGTCACATCCAGTGACAGTATAGCTCTTGCTCCCCTATTTTTTTACTGGAGATTGTAAGTTTAGGAAGGTCCTTCTAATATTTGTGCTAGTAGATCTATTGGGTATAAACCCTGCCTGATCAGGGTGGACCAATCCTTGGATAAGTCCATTCAGCCTAGTTGCCAATACTTTTGCCAAGATTTTTGCATCTGCACACAGGAGGGAGATCGGCCTATATGCCACCACATCCATTGGGTCCTTCCCCTCCTTGTGTAGTACAATTATTGTTGCCTCTAACATTGAGGTGGGCAAGTGTCCCAAATCCCTCGCCCCCCCCAATGTTTTTAGCAATTCCAGAATCAAGATCTCTCCGTAGTATTTGTATGTCTCTATTGGCAGCCCATCAGGGCCCGGAGACTTTTGATTGGCCATTTTTGCTACTGCTTGTTGTAATTCCGTAAGGGTTATCAGATTTTCCAATAGATCTTTCTTCCTGTGAAATAACTGGAATCTCCAGATTACCCAGGAAATCATCCATTATTTCCTCCCTTCCTTTCTTTTGAGCTGTATATAATTTTTGATAATATTCCGTAAATATCTGTAAGATCTGATGGGGGTCTGAAGTCTCTTCCTGTCCTATAGTCCTAATTGCCGTGATCATGGATGATGGCGAGTTGGTCTTCACCAACTGCGCCAGCATCCTTCCCACAGTTTCTCCCTCCATAAAGGACGCTTGACGCTGTAACAACAGTTTTGTCTCCTCCCTCTGCATATTTACCAATCTATACTCTTGCTGTTTGGCTATCCAAGCTATTTTCCTCTCCGGGGACGGGTCTGTTATATAATTATTCTCCGCTGTCATTACTTACCCCCTGATATTTTCCTCTTGAACCCTCGCAGCTTTATTGTGTTTGGCTATTTGCTGAATGAGAACACCTCTTAAAAAAGCCTTTAATGTATCCCATACTATCCAAACATTTGCAGTTCCGGCATTTTTATCTATAAATTCCCTCAATTTGGAAAGGATGTCGCTTGAATCTTTAAATAACTCGAACCAGTGTGGATTTATTTTCCATTCCTTGTGTGTCTTCTGCTCCCTTAGTTTTAGTGCTATCACTAATGGCGAGTGATCTGATATCCCTCTCGGCCAGTACCTTATCCCCTCCGTAAGCTGTAGCATTCTATCATTTCCGAATGCCATATCTATTCTAGATAATGTTGAATGGGTTGCAGAATAACAGGAATAATGTTGTACTCCCGGATTCCGTTCCCTTCACAGGTCCACTATACCTACCTCTGCCAACAGGCAGCTTAACCTGCTACTCTCTAAAGTTCCTGTCACACCTCTTATAGAAAACCTGTCAATCCTGCCGTCCAGAACCTCATTAAAATCTCCTACTATTAATATTGGGATATCTTGTTTATCTATCAGGAATTCATTTAGTTTTAACATGACTTCCATTTTGAAAGGCGGAGGGATATATATATTTGCCACCACTATCGTTTTATTATTGATAGTACAGAAAAGAAAAACGTAACGGCCCTGCTCATCTATGCTGGCCTGTCTGCAGGAGAAATTCACACCTGACTTCACCAATACGCTCACCCCCCTGCCATAAGAACTATAGACTGAGTGGAACTGTGTCTGGTATTTCTTTTTCCCCCGGATTTGCTCAATTGTATCCTTGGTCAGGTGTGTCTCCTGCAGGCAGACCAGCTCCGCTCCGTACTTTTCCATCATACAGAATACCACCGCTCTCTTCCCCCCTGTACACAGACCTCTTACATTCCAAGATCCTATTCGTAATATTTTATCCTGCATCAGGAACTCTCTCTATTGTATATTTCTTCCAAGTGACTGGATTACTATCTAGTTTTCCTCGATTTTCCACCCCAGTGTGTATCATTAATTTGACTCGTGTTTCCCTCCTCTTCACTCTACGTGACAAAACAAAGCCAAAAAAGACGTTATCATAATTATTCTTACATTGTGTTATTTCTAACTTCCAATCATTATTTTTAGTGCCACCCCCCTTTTTTTTTCATTATCAAAAAATCTTTTGAGTATACTAGTGTACCCACCCCCTCCCTCCTCCTCCTTGCTACTCTCTCTGCCCCGGTTGATATCGCCTACAGCATGCACAGTCTCTCAGATTGTCACCAGTGTGACTCACAGGAATCCTTGAGCAGCAGCCTATACCTTTGCTTAATTAAAATTGTTACTTCCTCCTGGAAAACAGCATATTCAATGTATTTATAACAGATCCTCTTTACAGTAGATCACAGGAATACCTCCGAATGTCTCTGGGGGGACACCTATATTTCACCTGTGCTTTTTCTCCGAACCCTGTATAAGCATGTATTCTTTGAACAAGGTAATATATATTCGGGTTTTGTATTTATTGATATGTACTGTCTCTCTGTTCTAAGTACAGTTACTCACGCGTCCAGGGTTAAGCCTTGTATCTTAGTCCATACGGGAGTTAAATGATGCTGGGGAGGCTCCCTTTGGGTTACAAACCAACCCGCCGACCGGCCGTGCACTTGCTGCGCCCTATCAGCGCCTTTGGTCCTTTGGTCCTGCACGGGGTACCCCCGCTCTATCTGTGCGCGCTGAAGCCGGCTCCGGGGCTGGCTCCCCTCTCACTGTGTATCTCGCGGCCACATGCACCTGGCGTGTGACGTCACCCTCTGGGATTCCCGGCCCCGCTCGGCACCGCTCGGCTTGGTGTGTTGACACCAGGTAGTCCCACCCGCTGATCCTTGCGATAGGACTGTCCAGGCTATCATTCACAGGGTCCGCACTTCATTCAGGGGATCCGACCGGCTCACTCTCCATAAAGCTTTAATGCCGTGCCCAAGTTCCGTGCTACGATCCGGGGGAGAGATATCCTCTGATAGCGCTGCTAATACTGCATATCTGTTGGAGCTAACAGAGGCAGAGGACGGAAGATCACACAGCTGATCTCACACAACTCATCACACACTCATCTCGCACGTCCGGTCACGCCCCCCCCCCAAAAAGTATAAACTTTAGCATATCTTATATATCTTATCATGCCAGTTAAAATACTCTATAAACGCACACAGCTTTAATCATCCGGTTAAGCGAGCATCCTTATGGCGAGAAGCAGACTCCTTTCACTGTGACATTTTGTGTGTTCAGGAGACTCATTTTTGTAAGAGCACTGCCCCAAAATGCACCCACAGGAGTTTTCAACACTACTTTACCTCCAATATGCAAGCAAAAAAGAGAGGTGTCATGATAACAAGCAAGTACTCCGTTTCTTTTCAATTGCTCTCAGAAACGAAAGACCCAAATAAAAATGGTCCAGCAAGGATCTTTGCTAATATGCGGATGCTTTAACATTACACCTGATCCACAAGTGGACTCCACATTATCACCAAAGAAAAGGACTCCATCTCTCTCATCCTTTCTACGTTTGCATGACCTACAGTGCCTTGAAAAAGTATTCCTACCACTAGAAATTTTCCAAATTTTGTCATGTTACAACCAAAAACGTAAATGTATTTTATTGGGATTTTATGTGATAGACCAACACAAAGTGGAAAAGAAGAAAGGTAACAGCGCTCTCTGCAGGGACAACTCAATCCATATACCAGGTCCACTCACAGGTGCCAAGGCTCGATTTGTCCCAACACACTCCAATGCAACAGTAGTAAGAAGAGCCAGCAAAACTGTAATCCTTGAAGTGTCATTTATTGGTACCTCAGAGTGACAATAAAACAATAACGCTGACGCGTTTCGGCAATAGCCTTAGTCGTAGCTAGTTTGAAACAGATATGGCAAAATATATATATATATACTCACATACACATATGCAAACTCCATCTTTACATAATTGGCCTATCAGATTAGTGTCGCAGAAAATTAACATATTTAATTGATACCACCAATTATCCAAGTGGTTAGTGACTACACCTGTTTTTAGCCAGCATGAGAAGGGGGAGAGGAAGGAAAGGCAATATAAAAAGTTATTTTGTCGAGCCAAAAAGAAGTGTGTAGAAAAAATGGCAAGATCAAAAAAAAGAGGGATTCAATTTATGTCAGGATCAAAAAATAGGGATTCAATTTATGGCAGGATCAACAAAAAGGAGGGATTACATTAATGGTGGGATCAAAAAAAGGGGGGATTAGATTTATGGCAGGATCAAGAAAAAAAAAAAGATATATAAATAAAAAATGTTGTCAGGAGGAAAAAAAAGAAGGCAAAAAACAAGCACAGAAGGAACATACTGGGACAAAAAGGCAAATACTGAAGCAGGTGACAATAAAACTGAAAATGGGATAGGATGATGTCATTTGAGAAATAGGTCCACATCCCATCTATGGTTCATGACTATGGGGATGCGTGTCCCCAACAGAAAAATCCACTTGACTTCCTGTTCCAGTAGCCTTCTGTGCCTGTCTCCTCCACGTACCAACATTTAGATTTTTTGAACTGCAGAGAAAGAGAAGGAATCCATGTTACCATCATGTGTAAATTTGAAGTGTTTAGATACATTGGATAACCTTCTCTCATTACTATATGCTGCTCTGTTATAATGTTCACTAATCCTTGTGCGAAAGGACCTGGTGGTGCATCCTACATATTGTAATTTAAAAACATCACATTCTATCACGTAGACTACATATTGAGTTCTACAATTTATAAAATACAATACAACAATTGAGCTCTTATGCTACTTTGTTAGAAGACCTCACGGCTCACACAGATAAATTGGAAGCTGAAATCATGGACACCAAGAGACACAAATATCTGTGATTTTACAAGACTATGAGCAGGGGACAGTCTACACATACAAGAAAGCCGAGAGGCCACAATCCATTTTGAAAAACAGACAGAGACGCAGACGCAACACTCACAGACATGTGAGCTTCAGCTCCCTGAATCACTCTGATTCATTATTAGAACTGTCAGATGTGGCTGGTGTTGGCTCTCCACTCTCACCACGCGCCTTGGTGTCATCTGTTTTTTCTAAAGAGGATTCTAGCATAGTCTCATCAAAAAAATCCTCTATGACCCAGAAATTCCAGAGACAGAAAAGGAAAACAAGGAGGGGGACTTGTGGTTCCAAAGACAAACAGAACAAGTTACCCACAGAAAGCACGGGACAAGTAAAACAAGAACAGGTAGATAATGAGACAACTTGCAAAGTCATTAATGTTGTTAATTTATCAGACAGTCCACTTATGCCCTCTGAGGTTTCTCTGCTTTCCACTTGTACCAATTTCTCAAATTACATCATCCTATCCCATTTTCAGTTTTATTGTCACCTGTTTCAATATTTGCCTTTTTGTCCCAGTATGTTCCTTCTGTGCTTGTTTTCTGCCTTCTATTTTTTCCTCCTGCCAAAATGTTTTATTTATATATCTTTTTTTTTTTCTTGATCCTGCCATAAATCTACCCCCCCCTCCTTTTTTTGATCCTGCCATAAATGTAATCCCTTTTTTTGATCCTGCCATAAATGTAATTCCCCCCTTTTCTGATCCTGCCATAAATGTAATCCCTCTTTTTTTTTTTTTACATAAAGTTTTTATTGATTGAACAGAAAATCAAAAACAGAGTAACAATGAGAAAGTCTTGTGAAAGCATTAATATTACAATGGTAATGAAGTACATTTTACATTAGAACAATACTATTTGTATGTCAACAATATGTTGTCCATTAGAGGAGACATAATAGATTTATTCGTATGTTTTGTAAAACTTTAGATATTTATTTTTCAATGAGAAGGTTATATGAGATAAAAGTTATATTTTGTGTTTGGGGTAAGGGGGAAAAAGGGAGATAGTGGGGGAGGGAGAGGGGGTAAAAAGGCTGGTGTAATGAAGTATAGACCAGCGAGTCCTTTAACAAACTTTTGTATACTAGTTAGGTCTATTGTATATTGAGTGATTTATAGGCAGGGGTGCTTTTGAATTTTTTATTTTTTTTTCAATTTTTTTTTAAAAAAATTTGACACTTCAGCGAATTCTCTCGAGAGACTCAAATCAACTTTCCATTAATTTCTGTCCCTTCTCGCCTTCACATAATCGTAGCTTATATTATTTGCTTTTTTACATTCCTTTTATGTGTAATTCAGCTTAATTTAATAAAGTGCTTACAAACATTCATATACCAGGTATAAACCTCCATATCTCACCCCCCTCCCCACCTCTCTCGCTTAGCTATTACTACTTTACTTAAAATATTATTTCCATTCCTGGTCTTTTCCTGTTTCCCGTAAAGGTCTTAAACTCTTAATTGTTCTGCATAGCTCCATGTTTTTTAAAATTCTCTCCACTCTTTCCATTTGTCTATTATTACGGTTCTTTTATCCCCATTGCTATCACTTAAGCTTTCCATGTTGTATGTTTCTTCCATTGCATCTATCCACTTCCACATTGTTGGGCACTCCGCTTCCTGCCATTTCTTAGGAATCAGTCTTTTTGCCGCATTTAGGAGATGTGGGATTAGTGACTCTTGATATTTTTTTTGCCCCTCCTTCTATGCCATGGAACAGTACTCTCCACGGTTCCTCTGCAATTTCTGTTTTAGTGATTTCTTTTACATAATATAAAATCTTTTTCCAGTATACTTTAATTTTAGGACAGCTCCACCATAGGTGAGCCATTATTCCTACCTCTTTGCAGCCTCGCCAGCAGTCCCCTGATTTGCCCTGTTGGTATTTACGAATTTTGTCTGGTGTAGCATACCATCTAGTTATACATTTGTCATTCATTTCAGCGGTGTTACTGTCGGATCCCGACCTGTGTATTCATTTAAATATTTTTCCCATGGTAGTTTTGTCACACTGTGTTCCCAATTCCCTTTTCCATTTCTGAATAAATGGCGGAATCTCCAGCCCGTCCCCCTCCAACAAAAGTCTATATAGCCTAGATATAATACCTTTAGGGTTATCTGTCGTACAGAGCTGCTCCAACGGGGACAGCTCCTCCTCAGATCTTAATGGTTGGGGTAGACTTTTAACGAAGTGGGCTAGCTGGAAATACTGCCACTCGTCGATCCCCATAAATTCCCTATTGTGTTTTAAATCATGATATGATACTATTTTCCCTTCTTTTATAATATTTCTCACCTGTGCCCCTTTTTTTTTTTCAACCAATTCCTGCCATTGATCTTCCTTCCTGGTGCAAAATATTCATTCTTTTTTAGTGCTATTAACGGTGAGTTATAGTGCCCATTTAATTGTTTATAAACCCCGTCCCAAATCTTAAGTGCATTCCATGTTCGTTTGTGTTCGGATCGAGTGTCCTGTATTTTGGCGGGTTCCAAATGATCTTATTTAATTGTGCCTTGCTTAACGTGTCTTCTAAATTCCCCCATCTTTTTTCCTTTTTTTTATATTTTCTCTTACCCATTCGACTATTCTCGACAGCACTATCGCCTTAGAGTATTTTTGGATATCGGGGACTGCTAGCCCCCCTTGTTTTTTTTCCTGTTTCAATATTAAGAAGCACACTCTTGGTTTTTTATTTTTCCACACAAAGTTCATTAATAATGATTTAAGCTTTGTTAGGTATAAATTTGGTAATGCTATAGGCATCATCTGGAATTTATAAAGAATCTTTGGCAAAATAAACATCTTTAGAGTATTAATGCATTCTAACCAAGTGAGTGGTCTATTTACCAGTCTTTTACTTTCAGTTTTGATTTAATCTACAGTGGGATATAATTTAATTTATATATCTTCTTCAATGAGTTCACCAGTTTTATACCTAGATATTTTAGTTCCTTTCGCCAAGGGAATTTACTTTCTTTTTGAAGCTTAAGTTTTTCGGATTTACGTATGTTGATATTTAAAACCTCAGATTTTGCTTGGTTAATTTTAAAATTTGACAGTTCGCCGTAATGTTTTATCACCTTTATTAATTTGGGCATTGTGTTACTCGGTTTACTTATATAAAACAGTACGTCATCCGCGAATGCTGCCAATTTATGTTCTTCATTTCCTACTTTAAATCCTGTTATCTCTGTGTCATTTCGGATCGTGGAGAATAATGGCTCTAAGGATAACACGAATAATAGGGGTGATAATGGGCACCCTTGTCTAGTCCCATTTTTCATCTCAAAAGGAGGGGACGATGTACCGTTTATCTTTATAGTTGCCGTAGGATGGTGATATAATGTTTTAATCCGCTGGACCATTTTTGGTCCGACCCCCATTGCTTCCAATGTCTGGAACATGAATCTCCAGTCTACCCTGTCGAAGGCTTTCTGGGTATCCGTCGACAGGAGTAGACTCAAGCTCCCCATTTCCTTCATCCGCGACAGCAGAAGAAAAGTTCTCACCCCATTATCCCTTCCCTCCCTTCCTGGGATAAAGCCCACCTGGTCCAGATGTACCAGTGAGCTCATCAGGGCCTTCATCCTACATGCCAATATTTTGACATATAATTTTGTGTCAGCATTAAGCAATGATATTGGCCTATAACTAGAACACAACGTCCCATCTTTCCCCTCCTTCTGGGTTACAGTTATTGAAGCAGGCAAGGACTCCTTGCTCATCTCGTAATCTGCCCCTAATCCATTCATGTATCTGCATAACTTTGGGATTAAGATTTCTTTATACTTTTTGTAGTAAAATGTTGTAAACCCATCTGGTCCCGGGCTTTTCCCCGGGGCTGAATCCATTAGGGCCTTATCTATTTCCTCTTCAGTTATGGATCTTTCTAAAATTTCCTTTTCTTTTTTTTTTTTTTTGCTCTTGGGTTGGTATAGAGCAATTTCACCCAATTGATGAAATTTAATCCAAACCCAAACTTACTCAGAACTCTGAAAAGATAGGCCCATTCAAGGCTATCGAATGCTTTAGCGGCATCCAACGCCATAATGGCCCTAGAACCGCTATTATCCGCTGGTATCTGTATATTTAGATACGTTCTTCTGATGTTAATACTAGTTGACCTCGCTGGGATAAAGCCTGACTGGTCAGGATGAACGAGTTTGTGGATACATCTATTAAGGCGAGCTGTCAGCACCTTTGCCATAATTTTTACATCCGTACGTAATAATGATATCGGGCGATACGAGGAGGGATCCATAGGATCTTTTCCCTCTTTTGGAATAACAACAATTGTAGCTTCCGACATCGAAGCAGGGAGAGCTCCACTGAGCATCGCCTGGTCCAATGTCCTAAGCAGTTCTGGTAATAAAATCCCACCATACTTTTTGTATATTTCAATTGGTAACCCATCAGGGCCTGGTGACTTTAGGTTTGGCATCCCGGCTACAGCATGAGCTAACTCCTCAAGAGTAATTGGGGCCTCCATAGTCCGTTGGTCTGCCTCTGGCAAAAGTGGGATATCTAGGTTGTCAAGGAACGCTGCCATTTTCCCGTCATCGACCTCCTGCTGGGATTTATATAAAGAAGTATAGTATTGACAAAATGTTTTTTTTTTTTATGTCCATAGGATCAGACGAAATCTCTCCCTGGCAGGTCCTGACCGCCAGGACTGAAGAGGGGGACGAGTTCGTCTTGACCAGTAAGGACAACATCCGGCCCACCCTTTCACCTTGTCCAAAGTTTGATTGTCTCTGGAATACACGCTTGTCCTCAACCTCCATCATGCTAATCCTCTTAGTCTTGCTGTTTTTCAAGCCACCTTTCCCGAGTTTCTGGGGTTGGATTGTTAATGTAATGTTGTTCAGCCAATATTAGTGTCTTCTTTGCTTCCCCCTCCCGTTCTCTCGTCTTTTTCTTAATTCTCGCTATCTGTTGGATAAGAAGCCCCCTAAGGTAGGATTTGAGGGAGTCCCAGACCATGCCCGCCGACGCCGTATCTACGTTTATAGTCATAAACTCTTTTAATGCTGCTATTAATTCGTCTGGGTTTTCAATTATCTCCAGCCATGCTGGGTCTATTTTCCATTCTCTAAAATGGTTTTTTTTGCCGACATTGAGTACCAGCGTCAAGGAGGAGTGGTCTGATACCCCCCTTGGGCCATATTCTATATTACCTATCAGGGGTAAGGCCTCAGGATTAACTAGAACCATATTGATTCTGGATAAGGTGAGGAACGAACTTGAGAAGCAAGAATATTGCCTTGCTAGCGGGTGGCGTAACCGCCATGCATCGCTTAATCCTGCCTCTTGCAAAAATCGAGCTAGTCTCCCCTCCTCACCAGGAGTTGGCCAGTTTACTACTGGAAATCTATCTATATGTCTATCCAAAACTTCGTTATAATCCCCCATTGCTATAATTGGAATCCCGCTCATGTCAATTGTAAATGCTATAAGTTCGTATAAAACCTCAAGTTTGAATGGGGGTGGGACATAAATGTTTGCTAAGACATACAGTTTATTTTCTATTGAGCAGTGCAGAAAAATATAACGAACTAAAGAGTCTAATTGACTTTTATGGCAGGAAAACGATAGTCCCCTACCTATCATAACGCTCACCCCTCTTGAATATGATGTATGTTTTGAGTGAAATTGTGCCTGGAATTTCCGGCTTCGAAGCAATGGAGCCGTCTCGTCTGTCAGGTGTGTCTCCTGGAGACATAATATTCCAGGTTCTTTACCGTCCAGGAGAGACAGCACCAGTATAATATAAATAAATATAAGTAATAAAACACAGTCTTAATCAATACATACACGTAACAATCATACACCAAGTGCTATGAATGTGTAAAATAGTGAATAAAAAATTGTGAATAAAGATTCATTAAATTAGTCTCCTATTAGTAAATCACTACAAAAAAAGTGCCTCATAAAGTGAATAATTAGTCCCAGTAACATTGGGCTAAAAATGAGTAAGTGAGAGATAAAAATTGGACCAAAATGCTAACGTCCAAAAAGTGACTGGTGTTGTTTGGTGCAAAACCGTTCTTCAGGGTGAATACAAAACACTGTATATAATATCCAGACATAAATAGTGCAGTGGTTCAAGCTTGGGCTGTGGTGGGTGTGTGGGGATAGGATCCTTAAACGTGCTCTCTAGACTCTCACCTTAAAGCACGCATTCAAAAGCGTGAGTAGATATAGGAAGATATCTTGTCTTGTCTTTACTCCTCGGATCCAATAGTTCCACCAATTTCCACCACTAGGAGCTGTATGGTCTTCACTATGGTCTTGCTCTTGCTCTCCTATTCCCTGGATAACTCTAATCGGCCCACCGATCTGTAAATTAGTTTGGGCTCTCCAGCCCTGTAGGCTCGTCAGCAAGTGGGGGATGTGAATACAAAAAAGGGGGGGCCCAATAGTGAAGTACGTCTTCAACAAAGTATTTAATAAAAACGATAAAATTCTTACATAAAAACGAAAAGGTACTAGCAGCTGACAGCAGGTGGATGCTAGTCTCACAGTACTTCCGGTATCTGGTCCGGCCACTCCCTACGTTTCGTCACAAGCATGTGACTTCCTCAGGGGAACCTGATTGGCTGAGATGGACTTGTATTTATTTCATGAAACCGGAAGTAGATTAGCGGCCATTTTGTCATGGTCCACGTGTCAAACATAGACCGCGGCCATTTTATAGTGGTCCTCAGGCTAATTGTATTCATTAGATACATCTCCTATCCAACTGAAAGCATCTAAACATATAGATACATAGTTGCCTTCAAGCTGATCACAAATCCTTGAGGAGTGTCTACCCTACTTTTATATATGAGACTATCGGGGACCGTTGACAATAAGATGAAGAGGGGGAACCTGCCTATGACCTTGTAGCCCTTTTTAAGTAGCCCATGGTCTAAGGTATATCCGCGCCATTTTAAACGGAATAACCATGCACTTAAATGCTACTTAAAAATGGCTACAAGGTCATAGGCAGGTTCCCCCTCTTCATCTTATTGTCAACGGTCCCCGATAGTCTCATATGTGGTCAAATCAGCTACTATCCCCCGCAAGGAGACAAAACAGTAAAAAAAAAATATATAAAAATGAAAAATAATTTAAGCAGTACAGGCTAACCAAAAAAGGAAAGAAAGAGAAAAAAAAAAAAAGGGGAGAACCCCTAGCACTCAGCACAAAAGGGGGAGGGGAGAACTGAAACCCGCGTGCCACTCATCGTGCCACAGCTCACACCCCCCCATCCCGCGGGTAAATATTATCGTTTCTTAGAAGCAATAATAATCAGATGTTAATCAAGGGGAAAAAAAATTAAAAACCCCGACAAAAATACATTTTTTACATAAACAATACAGACAAACCAAAGAACGTGGAGAAAAAAAAAAGGGGAAAAAACCCCTAGCACTCGACACAAAAGGGGGAGGGGAGAACCAAAACCCGAGTGCCACTCATAGTGCCACAGTTCTCACCCCCACATCTCCCGTATACATATTATCGTCTCTTAGAAGCGTTAATAATCAGATGTTAACCAAAAAAAAAAGAAAAAGAAAAAAAAACAAGAAAGTATTCCTTTTATTCTTTATACCTCCTTTTTGTTCTCATCAAGCCATTGAGTTGCTTCAGTTGGAGAGTTAAAAAACAAAGTCCTGCCAAGGGCAGACACCCTCAGTCGAGCTGGATACAGCAAAGCATATTTTATCCTGTGATTCATCATAGTACGCTTAATTGGAGTAAATTCCGCTCTGCGCTTCTGAAGGTCAGGCGAGAAATCAGGGTAGAGAGAAATCCTGGCGCCCTGAAACCTAATATCTCCCAACTCCCTGGCCCTTCGCAACAAAGACACTTTATCATTATAATTAAGGATTTTGATTAGTATTGACCTAGGGCGGTCCCCGGAGTATTGAGTTCTTGAGATGGTACCGCCGAAAACTTCGCCAAACCACTCTTCCAAAAACGTAACTAGATTGGGGCCCTCGCTTCGTTCTGGGAGGCCAATCACTCTGATATTGTTTCTACGGTTCCTGTTCTCCATCTCGTCCAATTTTGCAGCTTGGGTATTTATTGTGTCTTTAAGCAGTTTGAGTTCGGTCTTGACCGGGGTCAATTCATCTTCGATAAGACTAACCCGTTCTTCTAGATCAGAAGTCCTTTGCACCGTTTTGGTTAAATCTTGTCTAATAGAGAATAATTCCTCCTTAATGCACCTCAATTGGTTGTCAAACTTAGAGATTGAGTCTTTACACTGGTTAATTGCATTCAATACTTCTCTTAATGTAGGTTCCTCCTCCACGGTGTCAGGATCAGGTATAGAGGCCGGTGTATTAGATAACACTGGGGTTGATGTAGTACTTGCAGCCGTATCAGAAGTAGCAGCTAACATTTTACCTCCCCCTGAGCCCTTACCACTGGGGTTTTTGGTAACCGAAGGGGTGAGTGGGTTAGAAGATACACCTCCTTGACTCTTTCTATCTGCTAGAGAATTTTTCTGGTCCTTGACCTGTAGAGCTGATTGATGAGAGGTTGTTTTGCTAGGGGAGGGTGGTGCGGAATGCGCATATTTCTCTAATTTATTAGCTGCGGCCGATGCCACCTGGTTATTCCTATCTTTTGTGGAGCGGGTAATTTGGAGCCCTTCCTGCGGTAGATGCTCTTTTGGTAGCCTTTTTCTAGACATGGCCACTTTACTAAGCAAGATGTAGTTGGGTTCTAACCCTTCCCTCCTCCCCCCTCTCTCCAAGAGCCTAGATCGAGCGCAAATGAATATATACACTCAGCTATATAGGCCTGGCGTCGCTCCAGTCAGCCAAAAAAAAAAAAAAAAGCTGAAAGAGCAAATGGTTAGACCATAACAAGAAGAAGGGGCTATTAGAAGCTTGTGTTTGAAGCGATTAACCCTTCCTTCACTCTAGTCCGCCAAGATTATACTATCGAAGTTGCAGAGTGCTAATGATGGTAGTATCGGTAGGAATGATGACAGTAATAGTAGTAAAATAGAAACACTGTTGACCAAAAAAATAAAAATAAATTTTGTGCTCAGACCAAATCTCCCGGAAGAGAGGAGGAGAGGAGGTATAATCGTCTGTTGCAGCTTAGCGGTAGATTGCAGAGATGTTATAATCTTAGTAATTAGTCTTTCCAAGTAGAATAGAGTTCCCAGAGTAAGTTAGAGCTAAAGCACCAATAACACCCTCTATAAATATCAAGAGGGCAAGGTTACGTTTCTCTGCGTCTCTCTGGGTCCGAGTTAATTTGCGCAAAATCAAAAAACGCAGCAAGAGACACAAAAAAAAGGGGGCTTTATAGCCCAAAATAGGACAAAAAAAATGGGGGGAATTATGCTATTCAATGCTGCCCTTAGCTCTTTTACATACCAGGTGGCTTATTCAATAATAAAGCTGATATAGATGGAAGTTGCAGGTTATTTAGTGCCTTTAAGAGCTTTAATAATGCCGCTCAACAATAATTCAGTTCAGTATTGGCGTTAATGTAGAAGGGGAATTGCTGGTATATTTGGTGCCATTGATAGTATAGTTGTGTCACTCAGTAAATCAATTGACCAAATAGAATTGCAGTGAGAGGAGAATTGCTGGTACATGTAGTGCCTTGGAGAATATATTTGTGCCTCTCAAAGTTCAACTGAGTTCAATAATGAGGTTGCTATAGGGGGGAAGTGCTGGAACATCTAGTGCATTTGGTGCCTTTAAAGATGTAATTACGGTACAAGCACACTTAGTAATAGATGGAAACTGTATACCATGGGGGTGGTTGTGTTATAGTGCACAGTCCCAGAGCTTTTAAGTCCCAGCTCTTTTAGTCCCAGCTCATTAAGATAATTGAAATAATCAATGTAGCTTATTGTAGCACAAATGTCCCGACACAATTAGCAAATGCAGTAAGTGCAACTAGGCAACTCACCCCCTGGGGTATCCCCACTCCACTTCTTAGACGACGGCTTGCTTTTCTGGGCTGCCTCACGGTTCACAACCCGAGCCTTTTCCTTGTTTAGGAGCACGGCGCGCTCAGCTCTGCGATCTCGCTCTATCCCGCTGTATCGCCTCTGCCCCGCTATAGTGTCGGGTGGTCAGGTGGTGCTTGAGGTCAGGTGACACGCTCCTACGATCGCGCAGTCCGACGGGCTTTCGTCTCACAGGCTTTTTGCTGTTATCAGAAGGTGCCAGGTAGGTCCACTGTGACAGACCTAGCCGGGACACAGGCTGTTGGAGGGGACTGAATGCAAGCCTATTGCCTTGCGATTATGGGCCCTGGCATTTGGGGGAACGGTGCTCTTTGGGCTGCATGCCTGGGGACCCCAGAGCTGGCGTTGCTTGGATTCGGGTCCATGCTGGCCCCCAGGACACAGACTCTGTATGTGTATTTGGCATATTAGCAAGAGATGCTAATGTCATGAACTCCAGTCAGCCTGTTTGTTGTGTAAATTAATATAGTCTGGCTTGTAGGAGTGTTTCACCTATTGTTGTATGTGCTAATTAACCCGGCAATTGAATGAAGGAGTCTACAGTTGATTAAGATAATTAGCTCATGCTAATTAGGTTAGGTGTGAGTCATCTGGCTGTATATATGTGTGACATGTCAAATAAAGTTAATTCCTGGTGTACCCTACACTGGTGTTGTCTGGAGACTGGGTGAGCTAAGGGGTCTTGGATTGTATGGTACCGGACGGAGGAAGCATTTACGGCGGACATCTTGAGTACGGGGTCCGTCACAATTGGCTGGCAGCGGTGGGATCGTGCTTCCTTGTCGTGAACACATCCAAACCATCACCTGGATCCAAGGCCCGGATAGCAGAGGTACAGATACGTCGTCATGGAAGAGGAATTCGGAAGGAGGTTGCGAGAGATGCAGATACAGCACAGAGGACCAGTATCGGTGCAGGTCCTGCTGGGATGGTATGATTCGGTCCGCCTACAACTCTGGAAAGAAGCGCTAGCCTGTGAGCAGCGACACCAGGGAAAAGTTCTCCCCTCCATCCATGTAAGGTACTGGTCGCAGTATGAAGTACGAATGCTGTTATTGGGGGAACAACCGAAGCAGGAGTGGACAGCTGGGTTAAGCAGGCTGATCCGGGCAGAAATGCGTTTGGACGAGAGCTACAGAGCCCTCCGGTGGTATGTAGCCCAAGTGTGCCCGTGGACAGCGGATGACAGGCCCACAGAAGGCTTTGATTATAATGGCCTGGGATTGTTGTACTGGAGGCTGTCCGAGGACCCCGACTTTGGGAGTGATCTGGAGTGGCGTTTGGAGGAAATAATGGAGCACAGAGAGCAAAGATTGAACGTCTCGGAAGTGCTCTGGGCACAGGAAGATTTGGAGTTCCTGGCCGCTCAGGAATGGGAGCTGGAGATTGCCTACATACAGCTGCTAGACACTGCTCAGCAGCAGGGTGGGGCTCCCTTTGCCTGGGACTATCAGGAAATACCAGCAGACAGCTCTGAAATCCTGGCTGAAGACTCAGCAATGTGGCATAGTAACAGAGTGCTTTGCCCACCTGCCCCCGCAGCTATGGACGTGGAGGTCTTATGGCGGATGCAGCAAGTGCTGACTGAACTTGACAAACCTGTTACTGCACAAGATGAGGTTGGATGGAGGAATATGCCTGTCCAGCAGCATGCAAGAGAATCGGCAGTGGAAAATCTGGAGATTGCCATCCCCAAAGCTGAAGTGCTGACAACAGGGCAGAGCTCTGCTAACCTCTGCCCAGCACCGATGTCATCTTCTAGGTTCCACGGACAGATGGTGAACCTCTATCCCCAGCCATCAGTTGTAGAGACTGGGGATTTAATAGACTTTTCTGCTGAGGAAAAACAACCTGATGAGCCTCCATCAGAAGAGCTGGTATTAGGGCCAAACTTCACTGAGCTCTGCCCAGCACCAACAGCAGTATCCGTGGAGTTACAAGGAACTTCCCCAGCTGAAGCGCTGGTCACCGGACAGAGGGTCCAAGACCTCTGCCCCACACCGGTGGCAGTTATGGAGGCTCAGGGTGAGAAGGTAGCAATCACTTCCCAGCAGCAGATACAGGGGGAGAAGGGAGAGGAGGTGTTTGTCGTCCCTCCCCAACAGTTGGCCAGGGTGGAGAAAGCGATCTTTCCTCCCCAGCAAAGATTTGTGCACCTGGGAGACAGTACCAGAGACATGTTGTCCCAGCAGCCAGACGAGGGAATGGAAAAGGAAGCCAGCCTCCTGCCCCAACAGTTAACCAGAGCGGAGGATGTGGAGTCCCCAGCAGAAGTGCTGGCAACAGGGCAGAGTGCTACCCACCTCTGTCCAGCACCAGCAACAACTGTGGAGTTCCAGGGAGCTGGGGTAGTTGGCCCCTCTCTCCAGCAACAAGCTGAGGTAGTAAAGCTGCTACTCCCAGCCGAATAACTGGCAACAGGGCAGAGCGCCGCTAGCCTCTGCCTAGCACCTACAATGTCTCCACAGCTTCAGGAAGCTGGGGCAATCGGTCACACTGTCCAGCAGCAGACGGCGCCCCAGAATGATGACACCAACCCAGCTAAAGTGCTGACAACTGGACAGAGGGTCCAAGACCTCTGCCCCACACCTGTGGCAGTTCTGGAGGCCCAGGGTGAGGAGGTGATGGTCACTCCTGAGCAGCAGATCAGGACCCAAGGAGAGAATGCAATCTGCACTTCACAACTGCAGCTGGAGCTGATATTGGTGGATGGGACTTCAGTCTCCACTTGTATATCCCAGGGATGCTGGGCTGTCGGCCCAGATCCCCAACAGCATGATGGAGTGAGCCCAGTCACCCTGTCTTCTCTCCAGCGGCTGAAAAGACTCCAGGGAGAAGGGCCAGTCCAGGCCTCTCCCCAGCGGCGGATATGTTCTATGAGAGAGGCAGAGGTTGGCTGGGTGAGTCGTGCTCTGTTTGGAACAATTTGTTTGGGGTACTGTGTGGGTACAGGCATTAGAGGCCTGGAACTATGGACTAACTTCGGAGTCAACCCGTCTGGGGTCTCCTCCTGTGTTAGTCTCCTGCCAAAAGGGGAGAAATGTGACAGACCTAGCCGGGACACAGGCTGTTGGAGGGGACTGAATGCAAGCCTATTGCCTTGCGATTATGGGCCCTGGCATTTGGGGGAATGGTGCTCTTTGGGCTGCATGCCTGGGGACCCCAGAGCTGGTGTTGCTTGGATTCGGGTCCATGCTGGCCCCCAGGACACAGACTCTGTATGTGTATTTGGCATATTGGCAAGAGATGCTAATGTCATGAACTCCAGTCAGCCTGTTTGTTGTGTAAATTAATATAGTCTGGCTTGTAGGAGTGTTTCACCTATTGTATGTGCTAATTAACCCGGCAATTGAATGAAGGAGCCCAATGTTGATTAAGATAATTAGCTCATGCTAATTAGGTTAGGTGTGAGTCATCTGGCTGTATATATGTGTGACATGTCAAATAAAGTTAATTCCTGATGTACCCTACACTGGTGTTGTCTGGTGACTGGGTGAGCTAAGGGGTCTTGGATTGTATGGTACCGGACGGAGGAAGCATTTACGGCGGACATCTTGAGTAGGGGGTCCGTCGCATCCACAATCCCACAGCCGTCAGGGAAGTGAAAAAATAAAGGATGGAGTGATCGGGTGTATTAGCGGTCGGCCGCCAGTGCCATCAATAGATCTCCTCTGCAAGCCACAGCTCCAGCCGCATATACACATCTAGGTGGCGGGTTTCAGTGAGGGAAACCAGAGAGAGCCCATTCACATCCTCACTCACTCCCTTTGTGCTCCATACTCCCGCACCTCTCGCATTCGGTCACGAATAAAATAAAAATCAATAACGAGTACTCCAAACTATTCCAGCTGGAAAGAGGGACGAGACAGGGATGTCCCCTGTCCCCCCTACTCTTTGCCCTTGCAATAGAGCCATTGGCTATCGCAACCAGAGCTAATTCTGACATACAGGGATTCAGGAGGGGAATTCACGAGGAGAAGATAGCACTGTTTGCAGATGACATCCTGTTTTATTTAGGAGATGTCCAAGCTTCTTTAAAAGCAGCAACAACAATGGTTGGCGAGTTTGGCAAAATCTCTGGTTTGGTCATCAATTGGGATAAATCGGCTCTTCTCCCGATAGATCCAATTTCTGGAGGCATGTTACTCTATAACGTAAATCTCAAGGTGGTGGCGAAACTGAAATATTTAGGAATTTGGATCTCTAGAGATGTAAATATGTATCTCAAAGACAATCTAGCCCCCCTATTGATAAAATGGAAGTACAAGTTGGAGGTGTGGGGCCGTCTGCCTCTCTCGGTGGCAGGGAGGTGTAACCTCCTTAAAATGATATGGCTGCCTCAGATCCTGTATCTCTTCCATAATGCTCCATTGTGGATAGGACAGAGTTGGTTCAAGATGATAGAATCACTTTTCAGAGATCTAATCTGGAAAAGAGGCCAGCCCAGGATAGCTTTGAAAACGCTACAGCTTCCGCTCTTATGCTCCGTACACACGGTCGGAAAATCCGACCACAAAATCCATCGGATTTTGTCCGACACTGGTGTTGCATACACACGGTCGGACAAAGTTGTCGGAAAATCCGATCATTCTGAACGTGGTGAGGTTTGTTGCCTACGACGGGACTACGTAGAGGCTAGTAGCCAATAGCTTTGGTCTTGTAATGTTATCTGAGCATGCGTGGCACTTTGTCCGTCGGAATTCGCTACACACAATCGGAAAAAGTCCGATAGGACTTTGTTGTCGGAAAATTTGAGAGCAGGCGATAAAACTTTGTCTGACGGAAAATCCGACGGAAAAAGTCCGATGGAGCCTACACACGGTCGGAATTTCCGACAACATTGTCCGATAGGACATTTTCCGTCTGAAAATCCGACCGTGTGTACGGGGGGGGGGTTGGCGGTCCCGCACCCTAAGTTGTATTTCTTGGCATCCCAGCTACAGCATCTAGCAGGGGGAGGAATATTTAAGGGGCCCAGTTGTCAGGGACTTACCAGGCGTTTCCAGGCTTTCCGTGCGCACACTGGTGCACGGCGGGCGCACGCGCGTGCACGTTAGCGCACGCGGCGGCGCGCGTGCATGTGCGCATGCGCGAGAGCGCAATTGGCGCCAAAGCGGGCTTTAAAAGCCCAGCAGTGACACTCAGCCAGTGCTGTGTTGTCTTAAGCTTCCTGCTTTGTCAGCCATCTGAAAACCTGATCTGAACGTTTGAACCTGTGATCTTCCGTTACCGACCCGGCTCTGTTTGGACTACTCTGCCTTCTCCTATCCGACCCGGCCTGCCTGACCTTGTCTGCATTTGCTTTTGGTTACCGACTCCTGCCTGCCTACCGACTCTGCCATTGCCTGCTCCTATCATCTGATTGATCTGCTGTTGCCAACCGGACTGTTTGACCTTGCCCTGCCGATTCCCGTTTGTCTGATCCGCCTGCTGCCTGGTTCTATTGTATCCTGCTTCACCACCTACAACTGCAGGCTTACACCCTGCCATCTGCATACGGGCACTACTGGAGGACCTCCCTGTTGATCCAACACCTTCCTCTACCAACCAGGCACTCCTACCCCACTGTGCTCACGTGACCACTGTCCCCATCTCCAGTGGCACGTGAACCAGCGCTGTATGAGAGGTCTCCTCCTACAAGTCAGGCTCTACGTCCAGGTACGTAACAGTACAACACAGCCATGACTGAGCCTGCAGGAGAGACCCCTCCCATGACAGATATCTGCTCACACCTGTCAGCCCTCACCCAAGCCGTAAAATCCTTACAAGACGGTTATACCAGATTGGAGGGTCAAGTCCAGAACATCATTAACCCTGTACACGTGGCTCCTGGTTCCGTTACCGCACCTGCTCAGGCTGCTTCCTCTCCTTCTGTCGTCATGCTTCCACCTGAACCAAGGGTCCCCATACCTGAGAGGTTTTCAGGGGACCGAACTAAATTCCGGGCCTTCCGCAGCGCTTGTCAACTTTATTTCGCCCTGCAACCCCGGACTTTCTCACTTGAAGCCACTAAAGTGGGGTTTGTGATCTCCCTGCTGTTAGGAGAACCACAGATCTGGGCACACCGTCTTCTCGAAGAGGACTCTATTTTGATTCAGTCACTAACGGCCTTCTTTGAAGCTATGTCCTAGCTTTATGAAGACCCTGAACGGGTAGCCACAGCAGAAGCCACCTTAACTACGCTCCAGCAGGGTCGCCGGGCGGCCGAGGATTACATCTCAGATTTTAGACGCTGGAGTGCAGACACTCAATGGAATGATGCAGCTCTACGGCATCAGTTCCGCATGGGCCTATCAGAAGGACTGAAAGATGAACTGGCCCGGGTAGGCATACCTGATACTCTTGAGGCTTTAATCACCCTAACAATCCAGATTGATCGCCGTCTTCGGGAACGTCGCACTGAACGATCCTTTCAACATAATCACCCTACTTGGGTGACTGCTAAAGCTCCAATTCCTGCTGCCCGCTACCTACCTCCACCCAACTTCCAGCCGACCCGCCCTGCACCTGACACCTCCGAGCCGATGCAGTTGGGACTGATTCGACCCACCTTAACCCCAGAAGAGCGCACGCGTCGCCACCAACTGAACCTCTGCCTGTACTGTGGAGCAACAGGACACTACGTGCGCAACTGCCCAGTCAAGATGCGTAAGTGCTCTTTCTCTGTTCCTTCCAGTCTTTCAGCACTTTCTGCTAACACAACCCACATTGCTCTTCCTCTCTCATTACAGCTCCAAGGAAGGACAATTCCAGTTAAAGCAATTATTGATTCCGGAGCATGCAGTTGCTTCATTGACTCTGCCTTCGCCAGCCAACACAACATTCCCTTACAGAATAAGACCCACCGACTTTCAGTCTTCTTGGCCGATGGCTCCCGCATCAGCTCCGGGCAGGTGACCCAAGAGACTTTTCCCTTACCTGCCATCACTTCCTCCCAGCATAAGGAGCTTCTGACCCTTGATGTTATCTCTTCCCCGTTGTTCCCAATCATTCTGGGCATTCCCTGGCTTCAGGCCCATAATCCCTCTATCAATTGGACTACCAGAGAGATCAGGTTCTTGTCCCCCTACTGCCAAGAACACTGTCAACATGAGTCTACTCAATCATCTGTCACCTTATTTTGCATGGACATTGATCAGAACCTACGCCAATCAGTACCCGAACCGTATCATGGGTTCCTCGATGTTTTCAGTAAAAAGGGAGCAGACTCTCTTCCACCCCACTGGGCATATGACTGCCCAATTGAACTTTTACCCGGGGCTGAAATTCCCTTTGGGCGCATTTTTCCCTTATCAGAAAAAGAACAGGAAGCATTAAAGGTTTACATCAACGAAAACCTGGAAAAGGGATTCATTCGCCCATCTACCTCTCCAGCTGGTGCTGGAATATTTTTCGTGACTAAAAAGGATCAGACTCTCCGCCCGTGTGTGGATTACCGGGAATTGAATAAAATCACGGCCAAGAACCGTTACCCGTTGCCCTTAATACCCGAATTATTCCAAAAACTAAGGTCTGCTACTATTTTTATGAAACTCGATCTAAGAGGGGCATACAATCTGGTCCGCATCCGGGCTGGGCATGAGTGGAAGACGGCGTTTCGAACACGGTTCGGGCATTATGAATATTTGGTCATGCCCTTTGGTCTATGTAACGCACCTGCCACTTTTCAACATCTCATTAACGATGTATTCAGAGACTTCTTAGATGTTTTTGTAATTGTTTATTTGGATGATATTTTGTTTTTTTCTGAATCCCTCAGCCAGCACCGGGAACACGTCCTTGACCGTCTTCGCTTACATGGATTGTACGCAAAAGCAGAAAAGTGTGAGTTCGAGCAACAAGAGATTCAGTTTTTGGGTTTGATAATCTCCGCAACCGGTATCAAGATGGATCCCCAAAAGGTGTCTGCTGTTTTAGACTGGCCTGCACCCGTAGATAAGAAAGGTATACAACGTTTCATTGGTTTCGCAAACTTTTACAGGAAATTTATCAAGGGATTCTCTGCCATCATCGCACCTATTACACGATTGACCCAACAACACATCAGGTTTCATTGGAGTACAGAGGCTCAAGAGGCATTTGAGAGACTTAAGAAACTCTTTACATCAGCTCCAATTCTCAGTCATCCTAACCCATCCTTGCCCTTTTTATTAGAAGTTGACGCATCCGAAGTAGCGGTGGGAGCGGTCATTTCTCAAAGACAGGGTAAGGAGGATTTGATACACCCTGTAGGATTTTTCTCTCGAAAGTTATCTCCAGCTGAGAGAAATTACGATGTGGGAGATCGGGAACTTCTTGCCATTAAGACCGCTTTGGAAGAGTGGAGGTATCTGTTAGAGGGCGCGGCCCACCCGGTATTAATATATACCGACCATAAGAATTTAGAATACCTGAGATCTGCCAAACGCTTGAGACCCCGACAGGCTCGCTGGGCCTTGTTTTTCACCCGCTTCTGTTTCCACATCACTTATCGGCCGGGATCAAAGAACGTCAAACCAGACGCACTGTCACGCATGCATGACAACCCAAAGGACTCACCTGCTCCTGACACAATTCTGCCCACAAACAGCTTCTTACTCTTACAAACAGATCTCTTATCCCTAATCAAAGAAGCTTCTACCCACTCTCCAAGGCCTTCAGGAACCACCTTGACATCACAAGATGGCTTGCTATGGAAGGGAAGTCAAATCTTTGTCCCTGAAAGTATCCGAGTTAAGGTACGGACACTGCTTCATGATCATCCCTTAGCAGGACATTTTGGGGTACGGAAAACTCTTGAACTTGTACAACGTACATTCTGGTGGCCCAACTTAAAAGAGTTTTGTGGGAGATACGTCAGTTCCTGCCCCGTCTGCATACGGAACAAGACTTCAAGGAACCGAGCCTGGGGCCTGCTTAAACCCTTACCTGTACCGGACAGACCTTGGAAAATGATTTCTATGGACTTTAAAGTCGAATTACCTCGCTCTGAGGGGTGCACAGCCATTTTCGTGGTTGTGGATCGCCTATCTAAAATGGCCCATTTCGTGCCCTTGAAGGGAACCCCATCTGCCGCGGAGACGGCCCGTGTGTTTATCAAGGAGATCATCAGACTACACGGAGTACCTGCAAACATAGTCTCCGACAGAGGGGTGCAATTCACCTCACGCTTCTGGAAAGCACTTTGTAAAATCTTGAAGATCGAGCTCGCTCTCTCCTCAGCCTATCACCCGCAAACTAATGGGCAGACAGAGAGAACCAACCAAACCCTCGAGCAATATATCAGATGTTTTACTTCTTTTTCACAGGACAATTGGGTTTCCCTGCTGCCTCTAGCGGAATTTGCATATAATAATACCAGTCATTCGGCCACTAACCAATCCCCCTTCTTTGCCAATTATGGTTTCCACTTAACCTTTTTACCAGATTTTGTTTCAGAATCCCCAGTTCCGGCAGTTCAGGAGACGGTGGAGTTCCTCAAACGCAACAACCAGGTACTACAAGAAGCTGTGTCCAAGGCCCAGGCAGATAGCAAGAGAAACTTTGACCAAGGAAGAAGGGGGGAGCTGGTTCTGCAACCTGGAGATCAGGTATGGCTGTCTACAGACAACATTAAGTTGATTTGTCCTAAGAAGCTTGCACCTAAATTTATGGGACCTTTTCCTGTTAAGAAAAAGATTAACGAAGTGGCCTATGAACTGTCTTTGCCTGACTCTCTTAAAGTTCACCCAGTATTTCACGTGTCTTTGTTAAAACCTGCTGTGCCTAATCCCTTCCCTGACAGAGGAACCGGCCTGCCTGAACCTGTTTTGGTGGATGGTAACCAGGAATATGAGGTGGAGGCAATCCTCAATTGTAGAAGAAGACACGGGCAAGTACAATTTTTGGTCAAATGGAAAGGGTACGGTCCAGAAAGCAATTCCTGTTAACCGGACAGTAATATACATGCTAAACGATTAGTTCGTACCTACCTGGCTTCCCACCATGAGAAGGCAAGTCGCCTGGGCATCCGGAGGCTGCCCCTTGTGGGGGGGCAATGTCAGGGACTTACCAGGCATTTCCAGGCTTTCCGTGCGCACACTGGTGCGCGGCGGGCGCGCGCGTGCACGTTAGCGCGCGCTGCGGCGCGCGCGTGCATGTGCGCATGCGCGAGAGCGCAATTGGCGCCAAAACGGGCTTTAAAAGCCCAGCAGTGACACTCAGCCAGTGCTGTGTTGTCTTAAGCTTCCTGCTTTGTCAGCCATCTGAAAACCGGATCTGAATGTTTGAACCTGTGATCTTCCGTTACCGACCCGGCTCTGTTTGGACTACTCTGCCTTCTCCTATCTGACCCGGCCTGCCTGACCTTGTCTGCATTTGCTTTTGGTTACCGACTCCTGCCTGCCTACCGACTCTGCCATTGCCTGCTCCTATCATCTGATTGATCTGCTGTTGCCAACCGGACTGTTTGACCTTGCCCTGCCGATTCCCGTTTGTCTGATCCGCCTGCTGCCTGGTTCTATTGTATCCTGCTTCACCACCTACAACTGCAGACTTACACCCTGCCATCTGCATACGGGCACTACTGGAGGACCTCCCTGTTGATCCAACACCTTCCTCTACCAACCAGGCACTCCTACCCCACTGTGCTCACGTGACCACTGTCCCCATCTCCAGTGGCACGTGAACCAGCGCTGTATGAGAGGTCTCCTCCTACAAGTCAGGCTCTACGTCCAGGTACGTAACACCAGTATTAGTCTGATGATGATGAGATGCCCACATAACGGACTCATTGAAGCCCTGGAGGCTAATTCATTTCTAATACGGTGCCCAACGACAGATTTAATAGCTAAACTCTGGCAAACAGCCAAGGCCATGTTGGGATACCGGGGTATTTCAGAATTTGCCCCTTTATGGCATAACAACAGCCTGGTGGAGCTATCTAAAGTTGTCAAGTCCAGAGAATGGGCTAACCAGGGCCTTATTTACATAAGTCAACTTTTTGTGGGCAAAAACTTAAAATCATTTGCTGATTTGAAGCAGGAATTCTCCCTCTCCAATAGTTCGTTTTTCAAATATCTACAGGTCCGACATGCAGTCCAGACACAATTTGGATCCCAAATACCACAATGGACCCAAACTACTATTTTAACACAAATGATGGAATTGGTATCAACCAAAGGTTTGATCTCCCGGCTGTATGCCGGACTTGGAGATAAAACGAAAGATCGCAGCGGCCCAACCAAGATCAGGGAAAGATGGGAGAGTGATGTGGGTCCGCTGTTGCCAGTGGAATGGGACTTGATCCTTGGACAAGCTATACGAGTTTCAATTGCCCCTCGCACAAAGTATCACAGCTCTTTTTTTTTTCTATAGAGTATACCATACCCCTAAGAAAATGCTAAGACTGGGATGGCGGGATAATGACCAATGTCCTAGATGTGGGGCATCTGGGGATTTTCTCCATATGCTCTGGAGATGCCCGAAGTTGTTTAGATACTGGACGAATATTGTTGATGTAATCAACAAAATTCTAAATATAAAACTGGAACCAACAGCTAAGACTTGCCTTTTGGGCTTGACAGAGGGGGCTAATGTCCCGAAAAATATGACTGATCTACTTTCAAGATCCCTATTCCAAGCTAGAAAATTGATTGCCCAATGTTGGCAGTCGCAACTACCCCCTATAGTAGAAAACTGGTTAATGAGTATCAATAAAACAATGGGAAACGAGAAAGTATTTTTTATTAAGCAGGGTAATTATAGGAAATTTATGAGTATCTGGGGACCCGGGATGACGAGGCCTGCAGCTCAAGAGAGAGATTGCGCGCTCTTGGTTTAATTCTTTTTTCCCTTCTTCTTCTTTTCTCCTTCTCTTTTTCCCTTTTTTTTTTTTTTCTTCTCTTTTCCTTTTCACTTTTTTTTTCATACGTCCTTTGCTTCTTCCACTGGTATCCTCCTTTGGGAGGCACAAAGTGGCGATACAGTATAGAAACTTGGGGGAAGGGGGGGGATAGGGGGAGGGGAAGGGGGGGGGGGGTATTAGCCTATATGAAGTTATGGTATTCTTATAAGAATGAGTATGGATTCAATATTGTAATATGTATGTAACTTGCCAATGAGTCCTTTATTTTTTATACATATGTAATTTTGTGGAGAATTTTAAGCTCCTACTGTATGTAATTGAGATTTATTTATAAATAAAGGAAAAAAAAAAAGATTAAAAAAAATTTCCTTTTCTATATCCGTAATCTTTGGTAGTCTGGCATTAATTAAGTCATTTATTTTCCTTCTTTTTTCCTCAGCCTGCCCCTCCTTCTGATCTACTGAATAAAGCTTCTCATAATAGTTTTTAAATATTTTTGCTATTTCATTTTTTTGTATGGGCCATTTCCCCTTTACTCAATGTTCCCTATATAGTTGATAGATTTTTTCTTTTGGAGCATTCTTGCTAAATATTTAGTAGGTTTATTCCCTCCATAATATATTTCCCTGGCTATTCGATTGAATGTTTTTTTGGTCTCCTTTTCCATTAGAGCTTTTAATTCATCCCTTTTACTTATTAGTTTTTGATAAAGCGTTTTATCTGGACTCTGATGTTTTTTATGCTGTTGTTCTATTCTGAAAATGTCTTCCATTAGTATTTTCATTTTTTCAGATCTCTCTTTTTTTTTTTTTAACTTGATCCAACCGCTATCAAGATCCCCCTAATGTAGGCTTTATGGGCATCCCAAAGGGTTTGCCCTGTAGTTTCCTCTGTGTCGTTTACCGAGAAATATTGTTCTAATTCTTTATATCCTTCTGCTTCTCTAATTAATTCTTCGTATAAACGCCACGAAAAGGGTTCTCTTTGATTCCCAGGTATTGACAGTTTCATCCTTACGGGGGCATGATCTGATAATGTAATTATTTCTATACTGGTTTCTATTACTCTTTCAAGTGCTCTATGGTCAGCTAGGATATAATCTATCCTAGAATACATCCCGTGTACAGGGGAGAAGAATGTAAAATCTTTTACCTTCGGGTGTTGGGTTTTACACACGTCCACCATTTGGCATGTGTATAATCTTTGTTTTACCCTTTTTAATTGTGTATTACTCGTCCCTTGTAAACTGGACTTTTAAATTCTAACCAGTTGTACCAAATCGATGTGAATTAAGGTTATTATTTCCTGTGATATGCTGATGAGTTCTTCTATTTTTCCATGTTGTTTATTCTACGGAACAATTCTTTTTTTGTTGGAGTAACATTCGACCGCCAGTGGCAGGGGATGCAGTGCCTTGCAGCATTTATCATGAACATTGCTAATGATTTTAAATACTGATTTCTAGGGATTGAATTGTGATGCAGTAAGTATTGTGCTGGGTCAAATCTAAAATTTTCTGAGGTGATTGATATTGAAGTTTCATGTACCATTTTCCAGAAGGTCTGGATCAGCGGGCAGGACCACCATATGTGTATCATCGAGCCTTCCTCATGTTTGCCTCTCCAGCATTTATTGGATATTTGAGGTGAAAATGTATGAAGCAAGGAGGGAGTTCTGTACCATCTTGTTATAATTTTGAAACCACACTCTTGGGTGGCTACATACAAAGAGCCTTTGTGGGCATGCATATAGATTGTCTCCCAGTCTGTTTGTGTTAAGTTTATGTCAAGATCCTGTTCCCATGCTTGGCATGACGCATTGGAGAAGTCTGTTTTACCCTCAAATAGTGAATTGTACAATGGAAATGATATGTCTTTGTGTTTTTTTTTTTTTAATTTAAAGATATGACACAGATACAAACATAAAGATGACTTTGCATTACATTTAGACTGTAACAAATGCGTCAAATATACCGTATTTATCGGCGTATAACACGTCATTTGCAGCCTTGCATTGCAGCCTTGTCCGTCATTTGCAGCCTTGTCAGTCATTTGCAGCCTTCCATTGCAGCCTTGTCGGTCATTTGCAGCCTTGTCAGTCATTTGAGGGAATACAATGCAGCCTTGTCAGTCATTTGCAGCCTTGTCAGTGTCTTTTCGTTTAAAAATGGTGCCGCCGGGATACTGAGCGAATGTCCTGTGTATCTCGGCGGCGCTCGGTAGTTCTCGGCCGTTCTTGGCGGAAATTCTGATGGAAAATGTCCGATCGGACCATGTTGTCGGAAAATCCACTAGTGTGTGGGCTCTATCGGACTTTTTCCGTCTGAATTTCCGACGGAAAAAAATGTAAGATCCTGCTCTCAAATTTTCCGACAACAAAATCCGCTCTGACTTTTTCTGATCGTGTGTAGAGAATTCTGACGGACAAAGTGCCACGCATGCTTAGTTTAAATTAAAAGACCAAAGCTATTGGCTACTAGCCTCTATGTAGTTCCGTCGTACGCAATGAACGTCACCACGTTCAGAATGATCGGATTTTCCGACAACTTTGTCCGACCGTGTGTATGCAACACCAGTGTCGGACAAAATCCGTCGGAATTTCCGACCGCGTGTGCGGGGCTTATATAGGATAAACAAACATCTGTGTCCATCACTTTTTGTGTCTTTATTTATTAACCAGTTAACAACCGGCCCATAGCCGAAAAAACGGCTACAGGGCGGTTGCTTAACTCTAAAGCCCCATACACACGGTCGGATTTTCCGATGGATTCTGTCCTATCGGACAATGTTGTCGGAAATTCCGTGTGTAGGCACCATCGGACAGTTTACCTCGGATTGTCCGACGGACAAAGTTCTATCTCCTGCTGGATAGATTTTCCGACAACAAAGTCCGATCACACCAATTCCGATCGTGTGTAGCGTAGTCCGACGGACAAAGTGCTACGCATGCTCAGAAGAAATTCTGTGACGGAAGCGCTCGGTCAGGTAAAACTACCGTTCCTAATCGACACAGCACATTCGTCACGCGGCAATGTTAAAATGTCTTTAATGCAGCGCATTCTCTTTTTCTTTACAATGCAAGAAGAATGACGTGTTTTAGCTGCTCCTATTCACCCTCACTTCTCACAAACTTATTTCTTTATTCTTTTTCAGGATTTCTTGACTAGATGTTTATTTTTCCTCAGATCGTAAAAGAATGTTTGTTATATTTTTTGGATGATTTGTCATTTTTTTATTTTGTTTGGAATACATATTTTCAGGATAATTTATTTAGATTTTTGAGGGGGGGTTGTGTGTCTCAACTTAGCAAAACAACATTATTAACATTTGTATTTGTTGCTTAAATTTAGTAGGAGTTTGTTTGTTGTTGGTGCCCCTTGTTAATTGGACTTTATGATTTGTGAAATGTACCTGCCTACTCACAAATAAACTGTCATTGTAGAAAAGTAAAACACATTTTTTTCAACTCAAAAATACCTTTATTTAGGTCTCCGCAACAAACCAAAGAGGAACGCAGCGATGGAGAAACTTGGGGAAATTAGCAAAGCATTGGACACCCACGGCAAACATCATTTTTGAAGCTTCTAAAATTGGTGGCCTGACGAGGCAATCAGAGGAGTGAGGGTCGGAGTGGTTGAGGAAAAGATTTCCCTCTACGCCGACGACTCCCTTCTCTACCTGGCGGATTCAGAGGGGTCCTTGCAGGCAGCTCTGACTGCCTTTGACAAATTTGGTAGATTTTCGGGCATTCGAATCAACTGGGGCAAATCAGTCCTCTTTCCCCTGAATCGGCCAATCCCTCTGGTAGACACGAACACGCCCTTGCACTGGGTGGAGGAATTTACCTACCTGGGGGTGAGGGTGGGGAGAGACCTGTCAGGGTATCTAGACAGGAACATTTATCCACTACTGAACCAGCTGGAGCAGAAATGCCATGCCTGGAAGAGCCTCCCTCTGTCCCCGGTGGGTAGAGGGAACTTAATAAAAATGATATACCTTCCAAAGTTCCTTTATTACTTCAGACAGACCCCAGTCCCTATCCCCAAATCATTCTTTCGCAAACTCGACGGTCTTTTAATCTCATTCGTTTGGGCTGGGAAACCTCCAAGGGTGGCAAAGACTACCCTCTACCTCCCACTGGCTGGCGGTGGTCTGGCATTCCCCAATTTTTTGATATACTACTGGGCAGCAGTTCTAGTTACAGTGAGGTGGTGGTTCTCGCAACCACGCCAAAATCCATCAGTTAACCTTGAAGCAGCACTCCTCGGTTCCTACGCAGCGTTATCCAACCTCCCATATAGAGGGGCAAAGGCCGCTCCCACAGTGACGGGTCCGATGAAAACCACACTCCAGGTTTGGAGGGCGTCTAGGGCTGCCCTCCTAAAGCCAGACTGTGTCTCACCCCACACCCCGCTTTGGGCTAACCCGGCACTACCTCACCTGGCAACAGTCCCGGACCCGGCAGGCTGGGCCACACGAGGTATTACCACTTTGAAACAAGTCATGCCACAAGGAGTTATAACCCCCTTTAGAGAACTCCAGCTAGCGCATAATCTACCTAGAAGCTTCCAATTTAGATACTACCAGCTCCAACATGCCCTTAGAGCTCAGTTCCCCACCCGAACTAGGCTAGAGCCAGACTCGATTGAGAGACTCTTAATCTCGGGAAGACTAGACAAACCCCTCTCATCCTTGTACTTGTACCTCACGGTGGCTCATGGCGTGAAAAGCGACCGGGTCATGGTTAAGTGGCAGAATGACATCCCGACCCTTGGACAGGAGGAATGGGAAGAATGCCTGACATCATTTATTCCATCCATGATAGCAGCTAGAGACAGATTCATACAGTTAAAATTCATACATAGGGCCTACTATACACCAAAAAGACTGGCAGGGATCTACCATACTCTGAGCCCTAACTGCACTAGATGTGGCCAGGAGGAGGGGACCTTCTTCCACATGGTTTGGTCCTGTCCGAGACTACAAACTTTCTGGAACTCAGTGATTGACACCCTGGAATTAGTTAGCGGAGTGCGGATCGCACCGGACCCCCTAACCATCCTCCTTAGCCATCTGGAGGATGTGGAGGGGGATCGCTACCTGAAGCTGTGCCTCACCTTCCTGCTATTTTATGCCAGAAGGGAAATACTCCTTAAATGGAAACTGAAAGAACCCCCAACCCGATCATCCTGGCAGAAGTCAGTGAATAATGTCCTACCATTATATCGCATCACATACGAGAGTAGGAACTGCCCGCAGAAGTTTGACAAGATCTGGTCGAGCTGGATCAACGCGTGTGGATAGGCCCCTGAGGAAGGGGAGGATCCCATGCGGTGGTCCATATCTTATTGAACCCGCACGACGGTCAGGAGCACCGACCAACTCCTATTAGAATTGCCCCAAGGTTATCTTGGCCCGGGCGGTCCGGAGGTGGAACTTGTACCCCCCCCCCCCCACATCCCTCTCACACCTTCCTGGTAAAGAATGAAGGGTTGAGAAAAAACCCACGAGGGAACATAAAACCCAGCAATTCCATGAGTAAAAGACTCCTGTGGAGACGCCCCCCCACCTAGGTAATAACTACACCTTATAACAACATAGGCTGGAAATGTAGCCCAGCGACACCTTAATAATATGATGATAGTGCTATGTTTCCTCCCTGTATCAGCGAATTGAAAGTCATATTGTCCTGCATGTACGCATATCATACTGTATGAAGCAGTTTTTGTTGTTGTTTGTATTGTTTGTATTGTGTTTGTCCCAAAAAAACTTTAATAAAAACGTTCTGTTAAAAAAAAAATTGGTGGCCTGAGGAGTACGTATCTTAAGGGGAGTGCTATCTGGTCCTGAAGTCCAAAACATCCGGAACTGCAGCAGATGCCATCTAGGTCCCCAGGCTCTGGTACTACGAGAGGCTCCATCTTCTCTCAGACCAGACTGAATCCAGGTCGTCACTCTCTTGTCTAACTTCCACGCTTCCTTGCACGCTGTGGCTGTGGTGCTGGTGGGGTGGCAGAAGGAGGAGGAGGAGGCGGAGCAAGGTCACTATCGCAAACATGTGTGAGTGGGGTCATCCCCCCAGCCATACCCTTATTTAGGACCTTGAGGATGACATCCTCACACATGTTGCGTTGCCCCACCTCCATAGCCATCATTTTCGTGGCAACCATGGAGCCAAAGGCCTCCTCGTAGGTGGGTGTGGCATGTAGGGAGGCTGAAGCCTCTCTGATCAGCCGGAGCGCTGACTCTCCCGCCTCACCCCCCCTTCTCGCCCTTTTGTAGGGAAGGCGGAGGGGAGGGACTTGGGAGACAGTCAGGCTCCTAGGCCTACCCCCCTCTTGGCTGCCACTACCCACCTCTTGGCTGCCACTAACCCCTTCCTCCTCCTGACTGCCACATTCCACAGCCACCTCCTGGCTGAGGTCTTCCTGTGTATGAAAAAGGGACATAGTTTGAGTTATTTGTTCATCAAACACACACAATTTTCATCTAGTGACTGTTGCTAAATGTTTACAAATCGAAAACCATACAATTCTCAGCCCTGCAGTTTAGATTCTGGCCCCAAATGTCTCCAACACTACTGTCTGTTGATATGTCAAACACGTTAGGAACTAAGCAATTGGGGATCCTGAATTAACTGAACATCATTTAGTTTTCACAAAATTGGTTCCAAAACTACTATACCTGGCTCAAGCTGGGCTCCTCCACATCTTCCAGACTGGAAGGCCCAGGTTGCTCCTCGGAAGCCTCATCAGGGGTGGCCTGCGCTGAAGGAAGCGTGGAAGGAGGAGTCGAGAGTGACTCCGTGACATCAGCCTGGTCTTTGAGAAAATGGAGCCTGTCATAGTACCAGAGCTTGGGGACATAGACCTGATCTGCTGCAGCTCCAGATGCTTGGGACCTCAGGACCTTCTTGCGCTCCCTGAAATACGCACTCCTCAGGCTGCCAATTTTGAGTCTTAACTTACGAACGGTTGCCGTGGGCATCCTTGGCTTTACAAATTCCACAAGTTTCAGCATGGCTGCGTACCTCTTTGGTTTGTTGCCGTAATCGGGGTGTTTAGCCTGCCATAATAGGGTCATTTCCCTGTACTTATCAAGGAAGAGGGGGAGAAAACTCACATCGTTGAATCCCTGCATAATCTCTGCAAGACACAACACCACACAAAACACTATAAATAATGTCAGGCTAAACTCTCCTAATCTTCTCCATAAATAAGCCTCAAGGTCTAATCAGTCTAGGCTAGTTATGTACCAAGTTCAAATTGTACCTTCGTTCTATCGATCGTCTCGTGCGTGAGCTTTCTCTCCCCTCGTCTCACAGATCGTGGCTACGACACAGGCGTGTGACGTTTTATATACAGTGCGCATGCGTCAAACTCCGCCCGCCCCTGACGATCTTTCTCATCTATTCCCCACCCCTTCTCTTTACGGCGCAGTGGGGAGAGCACATGGTGGGGACACAGCAGGTGCGCCCCAAATATTACACCAACGAGGAGGAGGACGAGGAAAGGCCGGAGGCAGAAACGTCCCGATCCCGGCGGTTGAAATTTAAGGCCTCCAATATGTCTTTTGGAGAAATGTGGGAGATGGTGGACATATTAAAGAGGAGCGACTATGATGGGAAGTATGGGCCTTACCTCAACCCCAATGTCCGAAAGGCCAAGATTAGGGATGGGCCCGGTGCTCGATTCGAACCCACGTTCGAATCGAGCACCGGGCGTTCGCTCGCTCGGCGAGCCCAGAACTATTTGGGCCGTTCGCATCACATTCGTGTGATGCGAGCGGCCCCGCAATGCATTGCGGCCGGCGCAGTGCATTGCTGGCTGATTGGCCAAGCATGCACTGTGACCCCGCATGCTTGGCCAATCACAGCGCCGGAAACTCGGAGAGCAATAATTGGCTACAGGCAGGACGCCTGTAGCCAATTAAAGCTCAGGGGCTTTAGTACACGCCCCACCATTTAAAAGGCCGCCACGCCGTCGGCCCCGGTCACATGAGTTCCGGCTTTAGGAGAGATCAGTCTGCTGATTCTGTCTTTGCTTGATTGCTACTGAAAGATTTGCTCTTCTTTGCTAAACCATTGACTATTTCTTTGCTAAACCATTGCTACCTAAGTCATTGATCGTTCATTGCTGCTGATTGCACAGTTAGTGTGTTATTAGCTGCTGCTGGGGATTAGTCTGGTGCGTGCTTACTGTTAGTACAGTATTGCAGTAGTACCAACCGCAGTGCTGTTAGCACAGCATTGCACCCCAACAGCACCCATAGGACTTCTAGTGTGTTAGTGGCAGCAAACAGAGCTCCTATATTTTCTTCCCAGAAGCACCCATAGGACTTCTAGTGTGGTAGTGGCATCACACAGAGCTCCTATATTTTCTTCCCAGAGGCACCCATAGGACTTCTAGTGTGTTAATGGCATCACACAGAGCTCCTATATTTTCTTCCCAGAAGCACCCATAGGACTTCTAGTGTGGTAGTGGCATCACACAGAGCTCCTATATTTTCTTCCCAGAAGCACCCATAGGACTTCTAGTGTGTTAGTGGCATCACACAGAGCTCCTATATTTTCTTCCCAGAAGCACCCATAGGACTTCTAGTGTGGTAGTGGCATCACACAGAGCTCCTATATTTTCTTCCCAGAGGCACCCATAGGACTTCTAGTGTGTTAGTGGCATCACACAGAGCTCCTATATTTTCTTCTCAGCAGCACCCATAGGACTTCTAGTGTGTTAGTGGCATCACACAGAGCTCCTATATTTTCTTCCCAGAAGCACCCATAGGACTTCTAGTGTGTTAGTGGCATCACACAGAGCTCCTATATTTTCTTCTCAGCAGCACACATAGGACTTCTAGTGTGTTAGTGGCATCACACAGAGCTCCTATATTTTCTTCCCAGAAGCACCCATAGGACTTCTAGTGTGTTAGTGGCATCACACAGAGCTCCTATATTTTCTTCCCAGAAGCACCCATAGGACTTCTAGTGTGTTAGTGGCATCACACAGAGCTCCTATATTTTCTTCCCAGAAGCACCCATAGGACTTCTAGTGTGTTAGTGGCATCACACAGAGCTCCTATATTTTCTTCCCAGAAGCACCCATAGGACTTCTAGTGTGTTAGTGGCATCACACAGAGCTCCTATATTTTCTTCTCAGCAGCACACATAGGACTTCTAGTGTGTTAGTGGCATCACACAGAGCTCCTATATTTTCTTCCCAGAAGCACCCATAGGACTTCTAGTGTGTTAGTGGCATCACACAGAGCTCCTATATTTTCTTCTCAGCAGCACACATAGGACTTCTAGTGTGTTAGTGGCATCACACAGAGCTCCTATATTTTCTTCCCAGAAGCACCCATAGGACTTCTAGTGTGTTAGTGGCATCACACAGAGCTCCTATATTTTCTTCCCAGAAGCACCCATAGGACTTCTAGTGTGTTAGTGGCATCACACAGAGCTCCTATATTTTCTTCCTAGAAGCACCCATAGGACTTCTATTGTTTTAGTGGCATCACACAGAGCTCCTATATTTCCTTCCCAGAAGCACCCATAGGACTTCTAGTGTGTTAGTGGCATCACACAGAGCTCCTATATTTTCTTCCCAGAAGCACCCATAGGACTTCTAGTGTGTTAGTGGCATCACACAGAGCTCCTATATTTTCTTCCCAGAAGCACCCATAGGACTTCTAGTGTGTTAGTGGCATCACACAGAGCTCCTATATTTTCTTCCCAGAAGCACCCATAGGACTTCTAGTGTGTTAGTGGCATCACACAGAGCTCCTATATTTTCTTCCCAGAAGCACCCATAGGACTTCTAGTGTGTTAGTGGCATCACACAGAGCTCCTATATTTTCTTCCCAGAAGCACCCATAGGACTTCTAGTGTGTTAGTGGCAGCACACAGAGCTCCTATATTTTCTTCTCAGCAGCACCCATTTTTTATACTATATACACTACCGACTACAATGGCTGGAAGACCGCCAAGGAGAGGCAGAGCGTGCCGAGACAAGAACACAGGGCAGGCAGGCTCTGTTTCTAGAGACAACAGTGCTGGCCGTGGACGTGGTCGTGCATCGTCATCAGCACGTGGCCATGGGACACGCTTGTCTTTGTTTTCGGCAGCTGGACATGTGGAGCCGCATCATGCCGAAGGCTTGGTAGAATGGATGACCAAGCCCTCCTCATCCTCCTCATCCTCTCTCACCCAGGCTCAGGGCACTGGCAGAGCAGCTGCCAACGCGTACTCAATGGCATCATCAGCCACCCCTTCCCTAGACCCACCATGTCCTCCTGAGGAGTCCCCCGAACTCTTTGAGCACAGTGTTGGGTACATGCTCCAGGAGGATGCCCAACGATTCGAAGGCTCGGATGATGATACCCAGCTTGAGGAAGGCAGTAGTGTGCGCGCAGAGAGAGGGGATGCTGAAGGACAGCAATCTGGCAGTACTGTTCCACCAGCTACAGCTTACTGCCAGGTTTGCTCTAGTGGTGAAGAGGGAGGGGATGATGAGGTCACTGACTCCACGTGGGTGCCTGAAGGGAGAGAGGAGGAGGAGGAGGAGAAGGGAGGAGGAGGAGGAGGAGGATGCGGCGTCACATGTCCAACGAGGCAGGATGCCCCCTGGAGGCCAGCTACAGGCCAGCACAGCAACTGTACCACACCGCAGAGCTCCGCCTGTGCAGGGCGCTGCCTCTGCACGTTATCACAAAAGTTCTTTGGTGTGGGCCTTTTTTGAGACGAGTGCATCAGATCGCACCACTGCTATTTGCAATATTTGTCTCAAGCGTATCTCGCGTGGCCAAAACATCAGCCGCTTGGGCACCACAAGCATGAGCAGACATATGTCGACCTGCCATGCAGCTCGTTGGCAAGCACACATAAAAGACCCACACCAAAGAACAAAGCGGACCTCTCCTTGCTCCTCATCAGCTGGGATCTCCATCCCCACTATATCTTCAGTCCTCTCTGAAAGCTGCTCTGAGAGGACTGAAGGTGTAGAATTAGGTGTGTCACAACCAAGTACTTGCAGTACACCGACGTCCGATTGTAGCAGGCAAATTTCCCTGCCCCAGCTGCTGGACCGTCGAAAGAAGTATACTCCCAGCCATCCACATGCCCAGCGGTTGAATGCTAGCTTGGCTAAATTGCTAGCACTTCAACTGCTGCCTTTTCAGTTGGTAGACTCGGCCCCCTTCCGTGAGTTTGTTCAATGTGCGGTTCCTCAGTGGCAGGTTCCCAAACGGCACTTTTTCTCACGGAAGGCGATTCCGTCTCTCTACCGGCATGTGGAAGGCAATGTCCATGCCTCGCTGGACAGAGCGGTCAGCGGTAAGGTGCATATTACCGCTGACTCATGGTCCAGCAAGCATGGACAGGGACGTTATCTTTCTTTCACGGCCCATTGGGTCACTCTATTGGCAGCTGGGAGGGATGCAGGACAAGGTGCAGTAGTGTTGGAGGTTGTTCCGCCACCACGCCTCCAAAATGCTACTACTGGTTGTGACACACCTCTCTCCTCCACCCCCTCCTCTTCTTCTTCCTCCAGTGCTCTGTCCTCGGAACCAGCGGTGCTCCGTAGGCGTACAAGGGGCTACTCGAGTACGCAGGCAAAAAGATGCCATGCCATGCTTGCGCTGGTGTGTTTGGGGGACAGGAGCCACACTGGGCCAGAGGTTCTGGCAGCTCTGCAGGGGCAGGCCGAGAGGTGGTTGACGCCACGCCAGCTTAAGCCAGGAATGGCACCAACCTCCTCTCCGCCCTGCGACAGGGGCAGCTCACCCATGTGCCCTGTATGGCTCACGTCCTCAACCTGGTGGTGCAGCGGTTCTTGGGCAGGTTCCCAGGCTTACAGGATGTCCTGAGGCAGGCCAGGAAAGTCTGTGTGCATTTCCGCCGATCTTATAATGCCAGTGCTCGGCTGACTGTGCTGCAAAAGGAGCTGAACCTGCCCAAGAACCGCCTAATATGTGACATGCCCACCAGGTGGAACTCAACGTTGGCCATGCTGCAGCGACTGCACACACAGCAGAGGGCCATCAATGAGTACCTTTGCGACTACGGCACCAGGACAGGGTCAGGGGAGCTTGGCTTTTTTTCCCCACGCCAGTGGAGCATGATCAGGGATGCATGCACTGTCCTCTCACCATTTGAGGAGGCCACGAGTATGGTGAGCAGTGACAGTGCATGCATCAGTGACACTGTACCTCTTGTCCACCTGTTGGAGCATACGCTGCGTGGGATAATGGACAGGGCACTTGAGGCAGAACAGAGGCAGGAAGAGGAGGACTTCCTTGCCTCTCAAGGCCCCCTTTATCCAGACAGTGTTCCTTCTGTCCCACCCATCACACAGGAAGAGGATGAGGAGGAGGAGGAGGAGGAGGAGGAGGATTGTGTGAGCATGGAGGTGGAGCCTGGCACTCAGCATCAGCAGCAGCAGTCTTTTAGGGATGATGTACAGTCCCAACAAACCAGTGGACTTGTACGTGGCTGGGAGGAGGTGGCTGGCGATCATGTCATCCTCAGTGACCCAGAAGACTCCGGACCGAATGCCTCAGCTAACCTACGCTGCATGGCCTCCCTGATCCTGCAAAGCCTGCGGAAGGATCCTCATGTTCTTCGGATCAAGGAGAGGGACCATTACTGGCTGGCCACTCTCCTTGATCCACGGTACAAGGGTAAGGTTGCGGACCTTATCTTGCCGTCGCAGAGGGAGCAGAGGATGAGACATCTCAGGGAGGCTTTGCAGAAAGGTCTGTGCAACGCGTTCCCAGAAACTGGGAGGTTACAAACTCCTGGTCCTGGACGACGAGTTGCTGAGGCTTCGGTCAGTAGCAGAAGGAGCGGTGGGGAAGGTGGACGTCTGACCGATGCGTTCAGACAATTTTTTTAGTCCGCAGCCCCAAGGTATGATCGGTTCCAGCAACCATCGCCAGCGTCTGATATACATGGTGCAGGAATACCTAGGGGCAAGGTCAGACTTGGACACCTTTCCCACCGAAAATCCTCTGGCTTACTGGGTCCTGAGGATGGATCACTGGCCAGAGCTTGCACGGTATGCAATTGAGCTACTGGCCTGTCCTGCATCCAGCGTTCTTTCCGAACGCACATTCAGTGCTGCTGGAGGATTTGTCACCGATCATAGGGTGCGCCTGTCCACCGACTCGGTTGATCGACTGACCTTCATAAAAATGAATCAGTCTTGGATCACCACCAGCTACCAGGCACCTGAAGCGGATATAACGGAATAATTTATAATGTCACATCCCTTCAAGACTGCCTATGCTGATGCTGAGTGACTGTCCTGTTATGTTCACTGACTATCCTCTTCCTCCTCCTCAATGATCCATGCCACCACACCAGTGCCTAAGGCACAATTTTTCAGCCCCTGTATAACAGGGGCGTGTAATTACAATTTTTTAAAAAGATGCTTCGCAACAGGTGGGACTGCTGTGCTCCAAGTACAGTATCTGTGAGGGGTTGCAGTGTTGTGGCACCAGCACCAGTGCCTAAGGCACAATTTTTCAGCCCCTGTATAACAGGGGCGTGTAATTACAATTTTTTAAAAAGATGCTTCGCAACAGGTGTGACTGCTGTGCTCCAAGTACAGCATCTGTGAGGGGTTGCAGTGTTGTGGCACCAGCACCAGTGCCTAAGGCACAATTTTTCAGTCCCTGTTGGGGCGTGTAATTACAATTTTTAGGCAATGCTTTGCAACAGGTCTCATTGCTGTGCTAAGAGTACAGTATCTGTGAGGGGTTGCAGTGTTGTGGCACCAGCACCAATGCCTAAGGCACAATTTTTCAGCCCCTGTTTAACAGGGGCGTGTAATTACAAATCTTGATCTAATAGTTCACAGCAGGGCCCATTCCTGCGCCCACCAAGAGTAACTATGAGGGCCTACAGTCTTGTGGCAACACCTTCCACCGCCACCACCAAAGGCCCAATTTTTCTGCCCTGTTCAACAGGTGCATGCAATTACAAATCTTGATCTAATAACTCACAGCAGGGCCCATTCCTGCACCCACCAAGAGTAACTGTGAGGGCTTACAGTCTTGTGGCAACACCGTCCACCACCACCACCACCAAAGGCCCCATTTTTCTGCCCGGTTCAACAGGTGCATGCAAGTACAAATCTTGATCTATTAACTCACAGCAGGGCCCATTCCTGTGCCCACCAGTCTTGTGGCTACACCAACATCTAATAGGGCAAATTTCTGCAGAGTATATACGGCAGGCCCCTACTTTCAAACATCCAACTTACAAACGACTCCTACTTGCAAACGGAAAGAGAAAACAGGAAGTGAGAGGAAATCTACCCCTAGGAAGGGAAATTCTATCCTGTTAGATTTAATTTGGGAAAAAGGTATCTCCTCTCTACTGATGCTTTATCACCAATCCTTGTTTCAATTAAAACCCCACTTTTCCAAAAACATTTGTCATTGGGACGGAAAGTGAGGTGACATGTTCTGAACAGATGTGCAAAGATAGCAAATGTTACAGGGGTGATAACCCCTCCCTATGTTCTCCAAAAAGCTTAAAAATTGATTTTTTTGGGATGGAGCTACACTTCATAATGTACCTGTTCAGATTCTACTTAAGAACAAACCTACAGTCCGTGTCTTGTTTGCACCACCTATATACTGCTGTTCAGAGTATATAAGGTTGTAGGTATAGGGTTTTATTTTGGGTGCGGGGTCCCCCTTAATATCCGTACAAGACCCAAAGGGGCTGGGGTGGGGGGGGGGGTGATGGGGTAGCCATGCCCCATTTTTCTCAAGGATTTTAAGCCATATGGCGGCCAGGACAAGACATGACATTAAAGCCGCAAGTGGTTTTAAATGGCTTCTTTTTTTCCTTTACAAATGTCATTTTGTGCAAGGACAGTTCTAAACACGGGAAACACATGCCACTTCACAGGCATACTTTAGACACCACCAGGTACCATATTTAAAGGAAAATGTCACCTTTTTTTTTTTCACTTTATGCATCATTAAAATGACTGCTCCCGAAAAAACGTTAGTTTTTAAAAGTTCTTTTTGCATTGATATATGTCCCCTGGGGCAGGACCCGGGTCCCCAAACCTGTTTTATGACATTAACATGCATATTGGCCGTTGTAATTAGCAATTTTGATTTCAAACGTTCGCGTCCATTATAACGAATAGGGTTCGAAAATTTGCGCGAACTTTCGGTCCGTTCGAAGGTTCTGGTGCGAACCGAACCCGGGGGTGTTCGGCTCATCCCTAGCCAAGATCATGTCTAAAGTTGTGAGGAGGCTGTACAATCATTTTGGGGTACAACGATCCAAGGAGCAACTGAAGAAACGCTGGTCAGACCTGAAACTGAGGGAGCCCGATCAGTTCAGAAAGATCAAGCGAGTTCTTCAAAAAAGTAAGTAGTTGTGTTTTGTGTTTGATTTCTTGCTTGCATACTGCTCCATGTGTTTGGATTTTTTCAATGTTGTACATTAGAAAATGGCCACTTTCATGTTCGTCTGTGCATTCGATCGTACTCAACCTCGATCTTTCTGCCAGTGTCATGTTCGTTTGTGTCCATTGGTTTGTACTCAACCTCGATCGTTCGGCCACTTATAATACGAGGTTTGGTGAAGTTTTTAGTGAAAGGAAGTTTGTTCTCAATAGAGATGTCATCAAGAATGTCAAGCTAATTTATTCAATGTAAAGGAGAGGTCACTCAGTAGCTGTTTACCCATCTGGACTCTAGAGCACTAGTGCTGGGACACCCAAACCCCCTTTTTATTATGCTTTTCCACACATGTGCTCCAGTGGATACTAGAGGGGTGTCTCCATCAGACAAACTTCTACCAAAAAGCTAGTAAGTTTAGCACCTTTACAAAGTGACTACATTCATGTTGTTGTCATTTGTAACTGGCCAACCAAAAATATTGTCCCTCACTTTCAAGCAATGTTTGACATTTCCTATTTCTGCCCTCAATAGAATGTGGTGCTAAATCTTCCTTTTGTACATTCTCATAGGGGAGCGAAAACTTGGGACGTCTGATTAAACCAGAAAACCCACACCTCCCAAAGAAGGGGAAAGACCAGAAGCGGAGGAGGAGGAAGGAGAGATCATAGAACTTGGAGAACTTGTCACCACAACAGGTGAGTGTGGGAGAACACAGCTACTGGTAAGCTAATCAATGTATGCCTGCCTCATTTCCAAGAGACATTTTTTTTATTTTTTGTTTTTTTTAGGTGACGTGGATGTTGTGGAAGAAGAATCGCACTTTACCACTGAAAGTGCACACGTACTCATCGGGGAGATAATGGTCTGCAATCGAGAACTAGATGAGATAAAGCAAAACATCAATGATGTTCAACAAAAATTGAAGAACATCATTGATGTTTTAGGGAAAATCTAAAAAAACGCACCAAGTAATTAACACACATTTGTGGCTGTTTGTGACAACATTTGCAACTTAAGAACTGTGTGAAATTTGGAACATGCACACATTGTGTCCACATGTGCTAGCTCCCATCATGGTGGATGAATGACAAAGTTTTTTGGGGGTGCAACCACTTTACTAACTACTAAAGTGGGTGTGGTGAAGGGGTTGCACCCCCAAAACACGTCCATTGATCCCCATGATGGGAAATGGCACTTTTGAACATTCTAGGCATGTGTTTTACCATCTAATGTCCATTTTCAGACCCAAATTGTGTGCATGTTCTAAATTTCCAGTTTCCAGGGGTGACACCCCATGTGATGAAGGCAAGATCAAACACACTTTGAACATATAGTCATGTCTGATCTTGTCTTCACTTTAGAAAGTTGAACTTTGCAAGTTCCTATGTTCTGTTTTGCTCCATGCCTGGTTTTAACAAATGCAGAATGTTAGTAAACAATGTTCGAAAGAACCAAGATCTTGTCAGTTTTGCCAAGAAGTTTGGAAACTCACTTGTGAATGTGTTGCATTTTTAATTTTCTAAATGTGTGGCTTCCTTATTTAAAAACACAAAAGCATTATGTATGTCAAAGGGAAAGGATTTGGGGGGCAATGGGTGTTATTTACTAAAGGCAATTCCAGTTTGCACTGCAAGTGTATTTTCCAGGGCACTTTTGCACTGCACTTGTAGAGCATAGTGGATTTGACTTATGTAAATGACACCCACAGTGCTTTGTACGAAAACACGTCAGTATTACCCAATACTCTGCGATACCCTGCAATACTCTGCCATACCCAATACTCTGCCATACCCAATACTCTGCCATACCCTGCAATACCCTGCAATACTCTGCCATACCCTGCAATACTCTGCCATCACATTCCATTACAGAGATCCATCAGGTTTAATTTTTTATGGGATTGATTGCATTAAGGACCATTGGAGGGGCGTAAATAAGACAACTTTAATATCCCAGAACGAAACAGCATGGATATACAGGTTGGGGTCCCTCGCTCCGAGGGGCCTCAATCTGGATATCGACCTCAACTGTTTCATAGCCAACCCATAACCTTTGGGCACTTGTATTTGGCCTATAGATACATATGTGTGTGGTTAGATTTATGCATATATATATATATGCCTATATGTAACTCTGTGTATGCCCTTATACACCTATCTCGTCTATAGGCCCTATCCTCTTTAACTTATACCTCAGATAGGTGTATGTAAAAACCCGTTTTTCATTTCTTGTTGCTTTTTGGGTACCTCGGATTCCTATATAACATCTTAAATATAATATATTATTACATGACAACCCGGTACCCCTATGTATATTCCTCTGGTACCTACGGTTCATGTATAACGCTTACAGTCTGTACATATAACCTATTCCCTTCCTTAAATGTCCTATGGGGGTAATAATGTAAAGCTATTCTTAATTACATCAGGGTCAGGATAGAACATCCTGGACACCTGTAACCCATGAGGCTCCTGTATTGTCCTTGATAGCTTTTGCATGTACACTATGAACTTCCTCCACTAGTGCCATCACGGGATAAGCATATGGAAGGACTACATCTGCCCACGTGGGTGTTCCGCCATGGGAGACTAGGCTGCATGTTGCAGGCTTCTTCAATATATTTTTAACTTTAACTTTTAAAGACTTGGGGCACAACATGCAGTTTTGTCTGCATACTAATCCATATGTTCCCTGCTCCTAGTAGGATGTTTGATAATACAACCCTTAGATATATATTGCTACTCAATACTATTGTCTCTTACACCTATACACAAATTATTTTTAGTGAATACACCCTATAAAACACCTATGATTACGACGTGTTGCTGTAGATGAATAGGCATATATATATATGTAGATGTCCCCTTCGGGTTCGCTGGTATATGTCTTTCACACATTCTCGGTTTACCAACATATGCCTGTCTCAAGTGTCTCCTTGGAAGACACATGTATACAAATAATCTTTTTCCTGTAACTTTGGCGTTTTATTATATATTTTTTTATAACTTATCTTCTTTTATATAATTTTTTATATAATTTCTTATATAATTTTTTATATAATGTCTTCATAAAATGTTCTATATAATGTTATTTTACATATCTGGGTTTGGCTGAACCAATCCTGTGCTGGTGATTCTTTTGGTACGGTCGGGACAGACCCCACCCCATGGTAGTGTTAATCCATGTGGGGGGGACGGACCTATGGTTTTGGCCGGACAATACTAGTTGGCACCAATAACACTGCTATTTAGGATGTATGTGCATTACGATGAGACCTGTATAACTTTTTATGTTTCATCTTCACTATTACCATTAAACTTACTCATGGCGGATATGTATTCATCACCATAGGAGAGCGGTTACCTAGATTGCCCACAAATGACCATATAACTAATTGGGGATATAGGTTATATTTAGCCTGCGCCAGCCCTTCCCATTTCACACTGGCCTATAACATACACGTTCGGGATTGGATGCCCCGGAATGAAAGGGGCTGGGTTTACCTGGTGCGCTCGCCTATACATAGGGAGAGAAGTGATTGCGTGCCACCGTCGCTGAAGACGTCTATGACGAAACGCGTACGACGGAGCCACGCAATCACACCTATACGTCACTTCCGGGAATACGGGCTGTAGGAGCGTAGTTGGAACGCAAACTGCTCGCCCACAGTGCCGGGTCTATTCTATTCCCTGAAATAACGTAAGCCTATACCCCATTTAAGCTGAGCTGCTTTATTTAAGCAGGGGGTCCCTTACTTTTTGGCAACATTTCTTGTTTTTAAAGTTTTATATATATTTTTTATTTTTTCCGCCTGCAAGAGTTTTTTCTGTGTACTTCTGTGAATTTTTTTAACATTATACAGAACTTGGTCATAATAAACAGAAGTTCTGTTATAAAAAGTAATGCACTATCAGAGTTTTTTCTTTCTGTCTGTGGAGGAGTAATAGGATCCGGAGCTGAGATCTGTCCGTGGTAAAGTGTGAACTTCGTGCCTGTAGCCCCTGCAGGGGTGCAGGGAGCTGGTGAGTGGCAAATCACTGGGGGGGAGCACCCAAGTCACCTGAATTGATCGTGAGCACAGAGAAGTCACCCGTTTGTTGTGCAACTATTAGCAGGGGTTTCGTTCAAACCTTACATCACATCTGCTGGACTTTTTCTGTTTGGACTGTTTTTTTTCTTTTTTCTTATTCTGGTTCACATTTACATACGCGACTGTGCCAGATACGTAGAACTATCATTATGCCTTATGCTATAGTCTGAAGACTAAATCACTTATCTGTGGATGCCATTTGATTACACATGTTTTTTTACTTACCATACATATTTTTTTCTTGATTTATACACATTTACCTATATATTTCTTAGGGGGTGTCAATATATATGCTCCTTTAAGCATGCACATGGATGCACGTATTCATGCACGCTTATAAATTAGCTCTATTTTTTTAGCACTAGATACCTCTCTGGGGGGTGGAGATCTGTTTAAAATGTATGGTGATTAATACCACTCTATGGTATATCAACATACCCTGAGGAGTCTTCTCATTAACCCGTGCATACCATTTGCTTTATGAGACTGGTACTAGTCTATACGGATGAGCTTATGTAAGGCACGTACATTTTCACTTTATATTACTCTATATCATTTCACAATATTATAATTTACACTTTTCATACTATTAATGGGACACACCTTTACTTGATATAGATATTATATTTATGTCCTGGGAGACATCGTCTGATACAATACTACTATTTTCACTTTATGTACTAGTACTTTTGATATGACAGACAGAGTGTAAAGCACCGGTGCATTTCCTAGCTGGGTATAGTAAACCTTCACAGTTATACTAAGGCATTTACTGGAAGGTTTAGGTGCATTGTTTGTGTATGTAAGGTGATATATATATATACACATACAGATTCTCTATTTGACTCGTGTCAAAGGTAGCGCCGGACCTCAGTACCAATTAACAATACTCTACCATACCCTGCGATATTCTGCAATACCCTGCAATACTCTGCCATACCCAATACCCTGCGATATTCTGCAACACTCTGCCATACCCTGCAATACTCTGCCATACCCTTCGATACTCGCTACGATCGAAGCCAGGATCATTTTTTTTTATTTCAGGCTTTCCAGCCTAGAGGTCAGATGTGGGGTCTTATTGACCCCATATCTCACTGTAAAGAGGACCTGTCATGTCATATTCCTATTACAAGGGATGTTTACATTCCTTGTAATAGGAATAAAAGTGATCAAAATTTTTTTTGGGGGGAAAAAAAGTGTCAAACTAAAATAAATAAAGTAAAATGAACAATAACATATTTTTTTTTTTTAAAAAGCGCCCCCGTCCCCGTGTGCTTGCATGCAGAAGTGAACGCATACGTAAGTCCCGCCCACATATGAAAACGGTGTTCAAACCACACATGTGAGGTATCGCTGCGAACGTTGGAGCGAGAGCAATAATTTTGGCCCTAGACCTCCTCTGTAACTCAAAACATGTAACCAGTAAAAAAAATTAAAAGCCTATGGGGATTTTTAAGTAGCGAAGTTTGGCGCCATTCCATGAGTGTGTGCAATTTTGAAGGGTGACATGTTGGGTATCTATTTACTCGGCGTAACTTCATCTTTCACATTATGCAAAAACATTGGGCTAAATTTACAGTTTTGTTTTTTGTAAAGCACAAAACATTTTTTTTCAAAAAAAAAACGCGTTCGAAAAATTGCTGCACAAGTACTGTGCTAGATAAAAAGTCGACCGTCATTGTATTCTCTAGGGTCTTTGCTAAAAAAACATGTATAATGTTTTGGGGTTCTATGTAATTTTCTAGCAAATAAATTATGATTTTTACATGTAGGAGAGAAATGTCAGAATTGTCCTGGGTGCTCCAGAACACCTGATGGTGCTCCCGGCATGTTGGGCCTCTGTATGTGGCCACGCTGTGTAAAAGTCTGACACGTGGTATCGCCGTACTCGGGAGTAATAGTAGAATGTGTTTTGGGGTGTAATTTGTGCTATGCATATGCTGTGTGTGAGAAATAACCTGCTAATATGACAATTTTGTGAAAAAAAAAAATCTTGATTTTGCAAAGAATTGTGGAAAAACTTCAAAAAACTTCAAACTTCAAAAAACTTCAAAAAACTCACCATGCCTCTTTCGAAATACCTTGGAATGTCTTCTTTCATAAAAAGGGGTCATTTGGGGGGGTTTTGTACTTTTCTGGCATGTTAGGGTCTCAAGAATTGAGATAGGCCGTCAGTACTTCATTTTTTTAAAGAATTTTCAGTCTTTTTTAGCGCAAAAAATAAAAAACCCAACGGTGATTAAATACAACCAAAAGAAAGCTCTATTTGTGTGAAAAAAAGGACAAAAATTTCATATGGGTACAGTGTTGTATGACTGAGTAATTGTCATTCAAAATGTGAGAGCACCGAAAGCTGAAAATTGGTCTGGTTATTAAGGGTGTTTAAGTGCCCAGTGGTCAAGTGGTTAAAAGAGAAAAATAGTAGGGAGGAAGAGAGAAATAGAGGTAGAGAGCGCGCACACGTACACACACACACACACACACACACACGTACACACACGTACACGTACACACACACACACGTACACACACACACACACACACGTACACACACACACACACACTCGTACACACACACACACACACACACACACACACACACACACACACACACACGTACACACGTCAGATCTTCCATCTGCTCAATGTCCTTCGCTCTTGCAAACCAATGGGCTAACGTTGGTGCAGACTGTTGCTTCCAAAGAGGTGGAATGCTGGCCCGGGCAGCATTAAGGAGATGCTTGAGGAGAGATTTGTGGTGGCTGGTGAAGTTTTAGGATGGGGGCGCAAGGCCCCTCCACAGTTTGGCCCATCCCACTTCTCATAAGTCACACCCCTTATAGAATCCACATCATATACCAGGCTGCACATCATATACCAGGCTGCACATTATACGCAGGGCTCTGCACATCATATACCAGGCTGCACATTATACACAGGGCTCTGCACATCATATACCAGGCTGCACATTATACACAGGGCTCTGCACATCATATACCAGGCTGCACATTATACGCAGGGCTCTGCACATCATATACCAGGCTGCACATTATACACAGGGCTCTGCACATCATATACCAGGCTGCACATTATACACAGGGCTCTGCACATCATATACCAGGCTGCACATTATACACAGGGCTTTGCAAATCATATACCAGGCTGCACATTATTCACCGGGCTCTGCACATCATATACCAGGCTGCACATTATACACCGAGCTCTGCACGTCATATACCAGGCTACACATTATACACCAGGCTCTGCACATCATATACCAGGCTGCACATTATACACCAGGCTCTGCACATCATACACCAGGCTGCACATTATACACAGGGCTCTGCACATAATATACCAGGCTGCACATTATACACAGGGCTCTGCACATCATATACCAGGCTGCACATTATACACAGGGCTCTGCACATCATATACCAGGCTGCACATTCTGTGTAGTAGTATGAGATCATACTACGATCATGGGCCACAGGTATGACATCATACTACAATCATGGGTCACAGGTATGACATCATACTACAATCATAGGTCACAGGTATGACATCATACTACAATCATAGGTCACAGGTATGACATCATACTACAATCATGGGTCACAGGCAGTGTTGTAACTAACGCCGCTAAAGTAAACGGCGTTACGTAACGCCGTTACTTTAGAGGGTAACGAGTAATCTAACTGATTACTCGTCCCCTCGCGGTAACGCCGTTCCCATTACTGGGGCGGCGTTACCGCAATTACCCGACGCGATCTGCGGAGCCGTCCGCGGCCTCGGCCTTAGGAAAGGCCGCGGCTTTGGCCTAGCTCCGGAGCGGCGGCCATCTTGGTGCACCCGATGGCTGCAGCTCCGGCCTAGCTCCGGAGCAGCAGCCATCTTGGTGCACCCGTCGGCCGTTTACAATGTGATTGCTCCGTCAAATGACGGAGCGATCACTTGTAAACAAACCGGCGTCAGGATGACGCCGGTCTCCCCTCTGTGTACAGATCTGTACAGTGGAGGGGAGAGATCGGATGGCAGCAGCCATCCCTCCCTACTCTGCAACACCCTGCCAATACTCTGCCATACCCTGCCAATACTCTGCCATACCCTGCCAATACTCTGCCATACCCTGCCAATACTCTGCCAATACTCTGCCATACCCTGCCAATACCCTGCCAATACCCTGCCCATACCCTGCCCATACTCTGCCATACCCTGCCAATACTCTGCCATACCCTGCCAATACTCTGCCATACCCTGCCAATACCCTGCCAATACCCTGCCAATACTCTGCCAATACTCTGCCAATACCCTGCCAATACTCTGCCAATACCCTGCCATACCCTCCCAATACTCTGCCAATACTCTGCCATACCCTGCCAATACTCTGCCATACCCTGCCAATACTCTGCCATACCCTGCCAATACTCTGCCAATACCCTTCCAATACTCTGCCAATACGCTGCCAATACTCTGCCATACCCTGCCATACTCTGCCATACCATGCCAATACTCTGCCATACCCTGCCAATACTCTGCCAATACCCTGCCAATACCCTGCCAATACTCTGCCATACCCTGCCAATGCTCTGCCAATACTCTGCCATACCCTGCCAATACTCTGCCAATACCCAGCCATACTCGGTGATACCCAGCTGTACCCAGCCATGCTCAGCCGTACCCAGCTATACTCAGCCAATATTACAGTTGGGGAGATGACGTGGATATTACAGTGGGGGCTTTATGGTGGTGGAATTTTCAAAGGTTTTTGCAAATTCAATTATTTGCTGATCCGAAAAATGAACCGATCCGTGACTCTGATCCGAGCAACGATCCAATCCGTGAGTTTGGGGGGGACAGATTTACAGAGGGGGAACATATATATATGTGTGTGGGGGGGGGGGCAGACGTGTAGTGGGGTACAGAGGGGGAACAGATATATGTGTGTGTGGGGGGGGGGGGGGCAGATGTGTAGTGGGGTACAGAGGGGAAACAGATATATGTGTTGGGGGGAACAGACGTGCAGGGGGGTACAGAGGGGAAATAGACGTGCAGGGGGGAACGCGCCCCTTGCTCACAGTAATACTAGACCCGCCCCTAAGAATATTAAAAAAAAAAGTCAGTTACTTTGCTGAGTAACTAATTACTTTTCCAATGCAGTAACTGAGTTACTAACTCAATTACTTTTTTGGGAGAAGTAATTTGTAACGTAACTAATTACTTTTTTAAAGTAAGATGACCAACACTGGTCACAGGTATGACATTATAATACAATCACGGGTCACAGGTAGGAATTCCCTGAGATCATACAAGATCTGCTGCCATCCAACTACCAAAAAAAAATGTATGAAGTTGATAAACAGGGTGTGGGGGGTTGTGCTGCCGTGCAACCACCGAAAAAAAATAATGAAGTCTATAAGCGGAGGGGTGGGAGTGCTGCCGTCCAGACTAAAAAAAAAAATACATGAAGTAGATAACCGGGGAGGGATTGCTGCCGTCCAAAGTAAGAAAAAAACGACATGAGATTGACAAGCAGGGGAGGGGGGTCGGGGGGGGGGGGGGGGGTACTGCCATCCAAACTAAGATAAAAAAAAACTAGCAGTGCATAAGCAGGCGGAGGGGGGCTGCTGCCATCCAAACTAAGAAAAAAACACTAGATAAAAAAAAATAGCAGTGCATAAGCGGGGGGGTGGTGCTGCCGTCCAAACTCATAAAAAAAAATACCTGCAGTTAGTTGATAAGCAGGGGGAGGGGGGGATGCTCCCGTCCAAACTCATAAAAAAAATACCTGCAGTTAGTTGATAAGCAGGGGGAGGGGGGGTGCTGCCGTCCAAACTCATAAAAAATTTTTTTTTTAAAACATGTATGCTAAAAATGCAAAAAAACTGCTCTGGCAGCAAAAGTTTTTTTTTTTTTAGCAATGTATGGCATACAATCATGTCAACCAACAAATGGACATTGAAATATAAAAGAGCATGCATGTAGAACGGAAAAGACACATCAATAACAGTTTCAGGTACATTTAACAATCGTGGATTAGAGTGTTTACTCTCTGAAATTGCACTATAGCTTCTCATTAAATACAACTATGCAGTAGGTTTTTTTTTTTTTTTTACTGCCGTGGAGATTTACAAGTTAAACTGTGGCAGGCAAGAAATATTGGATTCTAAACTTGGATCAAGTGTTTTGTAATCTTTGTTAAGTACACTAAAATAAACATTTATGACCACCATTGTAAATACAAAAAAAAAAGTCCTTCTCAAGGAATTTATATGATTCAGCACTGATTTCACTATCAGCAAGAGCTGACACCAGTACACTCTTTACAAGGTGTTGCTAGGCACTAGAAAAGACAGTTAGTTGATAAGCAGGGGGAGGGGGGATGCTGACGTCCAAACTCCTTAAAAGAAAGTAAACCTGAAGTTAGTTCATAAGCAGTCCAGAATCTTTCAACCACTGTCATCTAGATAACCATAGATAAAGGAAGTAGAAAGAAGCATCCACAGCAGGAGCTTCTGCTTACCGGCTGATCTGATGCTGGACTGAGCAGACGAGTGCCAACGTCACTTCCTTGAGTGACGTCGGTAGCTCTGCTCAATGAATCTATGCACTCCCCGGCCAGTCCATCGCGCCGGAAGCTGTGACGCGCTTGACCGCGCCACAGGGAGTTTTTTTGGGGCAAATGAAGCACCTCGCCTGCAATCTCGTGATTGCATAGACTTTTTTTTTTTCAAAACTCTTTATTACTAAATCTTTTTTTTCCTTACATAATAGTTTACATTGTACATTTTTATATGCTTTTACATTTCTTTATATAATACAAATTATAATTACATTTTCGCCTCTCATTCATTCCATTCTCTCTCACCCTCTATGGTCACCTTATACTATGTTTTCGGGTGTTCCTATATCCACTGTTAACCATGTTCTATTCCACTTTGCCCATATATTTTCATATCTTCGCCCGTTTCCCTTTGTTCATACATTATTTTTTCGTAGGGTAGGACCTGATTTACTGCTCTCACCCATTGGGTTACTGTCGGGGAATATGGCTGAATCCATTTTTCTATTATTTGTTTTCTTGCCAGAAATAGTACCTCCCTTAAGAAGGTATTATTGTCTCTATTATCTCTCTCTTCCCTTAATATCCCCAGCAAACATAATTCCATCGTAGCCATAAAAGGTTTATTCAAAACTTTTCCTATTTTCCTAGCTACCTGTTGCCAATATTTTCCTATTTTACCACATTACCACATTACGTGAAGGAAGTCTGCTCCCCCCTGCCCACATCTAGTACATCTTGGTTCAGTCATCCTCCCCATTTTGTACAGTCTATTTGGAGCCAAGTACGTCTGATGTATTATATTCATCTGTATTATCCTGTTGTTCATTGCGGGGGATACCTTCAGATGGGAAGTGCAGGCTTCATCCCATTCATGATCGCTCATGTCTGGGATAGCTGCCTGCCACTTATCCCTTATTTTCAGTGGTTCACCTTCTATTTTTTTCTGTAGCAGATGTGTATAAATTTTGGCTATCAATCCCTTAGGTCCCTGCGATCTCAAAATGCCTATAAGGGGATATTTAGATATGTTTAATTCCTCCCTTCTAAACTGTACCTGTAGCACCTGCCTCAGCTGAAGGTATCTGTAGAACTGTTTACTCAGTAAATTATATTGTTTACACAGATTTTCATAGGTTAATATTACATTTTTATCATAGAGCTGGCCAAAAGTTATTATCTTATTCTGCTTCCAAAATTTGCTGTCCTCAAATGTTTCCAGCTGTTCGAATTTTGGGTTATTCCAAAGCGCAGTTTCTGTTGGCATACCAACAAACCCCGTCAATTTCTTAGCCTCCCTCCATACTGTCCTTGCCACTTTCAGTAGGGGGATTTTTACTCCCACTCTCCTCAGATCTTTTAATTCTAATCCCATCATTAAGTCATCTATTTGCATTTTACTAAGAAGATATTCCTCTATCCTTGTTATTTTTTCCTGTCCTACCCATGATCTTAGATGTTTCAGTTGCCCTGCCAAGTAATATAAATATAAATCCGGGAGGGCCAGCCCAGCTTCTGTCTTTGGTCTTTGTAATTTATTAAATTTTAGTTTGCATCTTCCATATGCCCAGATGAACCGAGTCATCTGCGAATTTAATTTTTTAAATATCTGTCTTGGTATTTTTACTGGGGAATGTGCAAATACATACACTTGGGTAGTATAATAGATTTTATCAGCTTTATCAGAATTATGCCTGCCATTGATATTGGTAGCTTTATCCATATTTCTAATTTTCTCTTAACATGCTCTACTAATGGGAGTATATTAGCTTCCATCTCTCCTTCAGGTTTCAACGTAATATTTACTCCTAAATATTTAAAAACGTCAACTATTTTTAATGGGGTCTGAACTCTCCTTTCATTACCTGTTCCTAGAAGCATCAGTGCGGATTTTTGCCAATTTATTTTTAACCCTGAGAACCTCCCATATATTTCTATTATTCTCATTGCTTCCGTCAAAGATGCTTGCGCATCTCCCATATATAATATAATATCGTCCGCGTATAAGCCTATATGTTCGTTTTTTTCCTACTTTAATCCCTTTATATTTGTCTGATTGCCTAAATCTATTTGCCAATGCCTCAATTGCCAAAGCAAATAATTGCTGTGACATTGGGCAACCCTGTCTTGTTCCTCCTATATAATTTTATTGTAGGGGATAATATACCATTCATTAACAAATTGGAGCATGGTTGTTTATAAATTATTCTCACCCATTTTCTAAATTTTTCTCCAAATCCATTCCTTTCCAGGACTGTCTGCAGGAATTACCATTCTATAGAATCAAATGCCTTGGCTGTGTCCAGTGATGCCAAGGCACTTGTTTCCGGAATAAACTCTCTCATTTGTATCATAAATTGCGTCCTTCTAATATTAATTGAGGTGGATTTCCCTGGCATAAATCCAGTTTGATCCTCCGCTATTATAGATAGAATTACCTGGTTGAGCCTTTTGGCAAGTACTTTTGCCAGTACTTTGTAATCTATATTTAATAATGATATTGGCCTGTACGACCCACATTCAGTTCTATCTTTGTCTGGTTTTGGTATCAATATAACTGTAGCATCATACATGAAGGCAGGCATTTCTCCCCTTCGAAACGCCTCTCCATACATTTTGGTCATAGCTGGTACCATAATCTCTGCATATCGCTGGTACATTTCCACTGGTATGCCATCTGGCCCTGGAGACTTACCCTTTCCCAAAGAGAAGATAGCTTCTCGTACTTCCTCTTCCTCTATGTCCCTCTCTAACTCCTCTTTTTGTTCCTCTGTTAATTTAAGAAAGTCCAAATCCTTCAGGTAATCCTCTATCTCTTCTCTTGTACAGGTCAGTGTTGATGTATACATGTTGATATAATATTTTTGGAAGGTCTCAAGTATCTCATCTAATGTATTTACCGTCTCCCTTTTCTCATTTTTCACCTCTGATATTGCTAGTGATGGGGTTTGCCGCCTTATCAAGAAGTTCAGCATCTTGTTAGCTTGCTGTCCTTGTTCAAAATTTTTTTGTGCATGTTGGAATTTCTTACGTTTAGCGTTAGTTATTAGTTGGTTCTTATATTGCCGTGATAAGGCTGCCCATCTTATTTGATTTATATTTGAGGGGTCCCCTATAAACCTATTTTCTGCCTGTGCACATAACTGTTCCATTTCCTCTTCTTCCTGTCTGTTAGTACGTTTAATATATGATATTGTTGATCCTCAAGTATGCCTTAAATGTATCCCAAAGTACTCCATCTATTTTCCTGTTCCCATGTCCTTCCAGGAACATTCTCATTTGCTCTGGAATTCTATCGTTTGATCCTATCTGGGTCAACCATTGAGCCTGTATCCTGTAACCCTGTCGTATTCTTTTTGGGCCTATTTTTAGCTCAAAGGTTAATCCAGAGTGGTCAGACACCCCTCTTGTCATATAAGCTACAGATCGAACCAGTGGCAGGATCTTTTCGTTCCCCATTACCATATCTATTCTAGACATGCACCCTCTCCCTGGTGCATGCCATGAGTAAGACCGAATCCCTGGGTTTCTGATCCTCCATAGGTCAGCCCAGCCTACTTCATTCATAAATTTCTCCAACACCTTCGGCCCTTCCACTCCTTTTTGCTTACTTCTCCCGAACCTGTCTAGCTTTGGATCTAAACACATATTGAAATCTCCCATACATACAACATGTGCCTCTGGGTATTCTGACATGAATATCACTGCCTCTTTCAGTACTCGCATTGTAGCTGGGGGAGGGTTATAAATCCCCATAATTACAACTGGCAATGCATGCACCAAAGCAAAAACAAAAACATATCTTCCATCAGGATCTCTTTTTTCTCTAATGCACTCCCATGTTACTCCCTGATGGACCAGGAGAGAAACCCCTCTTGAGTATGTTGTATGACGTGAGTGGCTTGACCATTGTATCCAAGGTTTTTCTAAATACTTCAGTCTCTCTTTAATCATATGTGTTTCTTGTGTTGCCTTATGCGCTTATGTGAAATCTACATTAATATCTGTACAATATTGTAATTAGAAATATATTTCAGTTAGAGGGAAATATATATATTTAAAGTATTGAGGGTTGTGTTGGTGTTACTGTAATTAGTTCAACTTCAAAGCTTGGCCTTTTGTTTTCCCTGATAACATCTCACCTGGGTAGTAAACAACAGCCTTCTTTGATTCATCCAATCAGGCTGTGTCCAATAGACATGTACTAGGTGACCAATTAGGGAGAATTATATTAGCCACACTACAGGAAGTAGGGGGGGATATAATGCTTTGTGAGAAAGCTAATGATTCCTTTTTCTGGTGTGGGAACGCACAGCAGTCATCATGGGCTGAACTGAAGTTAACAGGTAATATAACTCTATACTTGCACCTTATATATATTGTATTGTAAATATGGTTCTGTGAGTAATATGTAAATATCATGTAATCCAGGGGACCTACACTGTACATTGTGTTGTAAATTCTGTCTGGTGTGTAATTTGTATATATATTATGTAACCCCATCAATAAATGTGTATTGCGGATTGAACTACCTCTTTTGTACAAAATCTCTCAGATCTAGATATGTATATGTCCATACTACTACAATGATTGAGGTGTATGAACATATACAAATACTAGACTACACTTGGATACAAATGATCTTGGCCTGCACTTTATTAATTTCTGTGAAAACCTGTGTTCATTTTAATTGCGTTCCCATACCTCTCACATTCCATGACAAAAACGTGTGCTGATTACTCATGTTTATTGTATTTTATTTTAGCCATTGTTCCCCCAAAAAGAAAAAAATCCTATGTCCCTTTTTCCCTTTCGTGACCATTCTCTTTTCTACCTCTCTCTTCTCATTCATCCATTCCACTCCATTCATCCATGCCATTTTTTTTAGGGCATTACCAACATATTGCATTTTGCCCTTATATAGGTAATTTATTTCGATCTCAGCCTGTCTGCTCCTACCTTCTCCCGCATTTTTCTTTTTTTTTTTCTTTCTTTTCTTTCCCCTCTCCTCTCCCTTTCCTTTTCCCCTTTTTTATATGTATAAGAGATCGGGGGTAAGAGGGGCGAGGGGGGAGCAGCCAAGGAGGGGGGAGGAGGAGGTATCCTCCCCTTCTCCCTCTCCCTCCCTTTCTAAAAAGGAAGATGAGAAGAGAGAAAAAAAAAAACACTTCTCCTCTCCTCCATTCACAAAAAAAAGGGAGGGAAAAAGAGAAAAAAAAAAAAAAAAAGAAAAAAATCAAAAAAAATATATATATATTTATTTCCTTGTGCACTACTCTATTTTCTCATCTACTCACTCCCCTATCTTATCTCAGTTTTCCTATTTATACACACCCCATCACCCTCCGTTTAGGGTCTCGGTAGCAGAGACTAATCAGGATTCTGTAGGAGACTCAGGCTGATCTCGGAACTCCCGCTGCTCACATCCGAACGCCGTGTCCGACCATCACATCCGGTCGCGTCGGCGGAAGCGGAAGTCTAGCCCCTCCGCATGATTGCATAGACTCGGTGCTTCACATACTGCGCCCGGCGCCGGGACCCCAGTGCACATAAGGACATTTAAAAAATTTTTTTTTTTTAAAGGGACATGTTTAAATAATTTTTTTTGTTTTAATTTTTTTTGGACTGCCTGAGGGGGGGGGGGCGTCGCCCGGGTGCCCCCTATGGATGGGCCGCCACTGGTGGTAACGTTTCCTTGACAGGGGAGTAAGGTTAAGGAGAACCGCAGCTGGGTTATCCTGAAGGGAGATATCTGAGTTTATGTACGAGCTTAAGAATTGGCTGCCAAAAAGTTTGGAGTACAGGGCAGTCCCAGAAAATATGTATAGAGTGCCTGGGTGTAAGTTGCAGTGCCAACAGCGGTCAGTTTGCAGAGGGAATATCTTGGCCAGTACGGAAGGAGTTCTGTACCAGAGCGTCACTATTTTATATGTGGTCTCTTGATATTTGCTGCACAGCGAAGATTTCTGTGCGAAAAATAGTATGCATTCTTTTTGGGTTCTGTGAAGGTGACTTGCAAATCTCTCTCCCATTTTGCTAAGAATGGGGGGTCTTCAGTGGCGTGAAGGTCTAACAGGGATTTGTAGGAGGTTGATAAGAACCTCCAGATCGGTCCCTCACCCAAGCAAAGTTCCTCAAAAGAGTGGAGTTTTCTGACAAAGTGGGTTGGTTTGGGCAGTGAGCCAAGAAAGTGAGATAGTTGGTTGATCCTCCAGCGGTCTAATGGGAGTGGTGCCTGACCTGAGAGCAAGTTCTCCATGGTTAGCCAGCCGGAGGAACACAGGAGCGAAGAGGCCCTCATGAGTCCCCAGGGAGCTTGCGATTGGAAGGACGGGTCAGAAAGGCCAGGTAGAAAATCTGGATGACCAATAAGTGGTGTCAGTGGGGATGGAAAAATTTTAATGAGGCCAAGCGGAAAAACCTTTTCAGCTCCACAAGAGTTGGTTCAACCAGTGGGTGAGTAGTCAAGTGGGTGGCAGGAGTTGTCCCAGCCCAAGGTAGACCCGCTAGTGGGGCTCTGGCTGCCTCCTGTTCCAGTGACACCCAGAGCTTCAAATCACTGTGACGGCACCAGTCCACGACTCTGGTCATATGTGCCGCAGTATAGTATAGAGCTGGATCTGGAAATCCGAGGCCTCCTCTAATCTTTGGTCGTAACAGGAGTGCTCTGACGAGATGTGGATTTGATGAATATTGAACAAACGGTGTGAAAGAACGTCTGAGATATCTTGACGGGCAACACCTGCAATAAATACAGAAGTCTGGGCATTGCATTCATTTTAAGTATATTGCAACGGCTGAACCAGGAAAGGGCCAGAGAGTTCCACCTCTCAAAGTCAGCAGCGAGTGTAGATAGAAGGGACTGAAAGTTCAGGGTGATGATGTCTTGTAATTTTGCAGAGATTTTTGTTCCTAGGTATTACATAGTTACATAGTTAGTTAGGTTGAAAAAAGACACAAGTCCATCCAGTTCAACCACAAATAAAAAAAAATAATAATATCATACAATCCCATATACCCCAATCCATTTGAATGGGAAGAAGGGGCGTAGGTTAGAAATGATAGAATCTGACAGGGAAACACTTAAGGCCTCTGATTTTTGTACATTAACCTTAAAATTAGACAGGGTGCCATAGCGCTTCAGCTCCTGTAACAGGGGAAGGGTAGAGAGGTGAGGGGCTTGGTAATGTAGAATAAAAGGTCGTCAGCATAAGCTGCAACTTTGTGTTGACATTGACCCGATTGAATGCCTCTTATGAACTGATTACCTCTGATATGATGTAGAAAAGGTTCCAGTGAGAGAACGAACAGTATTGGAGACAGGGGGCATCCCTGTCTGGTGCCGTTCGCGATAGAGAAATGACTGGAGTCATAGCCATTTACCCAAACAGTGGCTGTGGGGTTATCATAGATGGCCGAAATCCACGACAGGATGGGATTTGGCATACCCCCGAATTTAAGTGTCTCCCGTAGGAAGGACCAGTCCACCCTGTCAAAAGCCTTCTCGGCATCAGTGGAAAGGAGCAGCAGGGGTATTCGGGAACGCTTCGCTTTTTATATGATGTTCAGTGTCTGGGTGGTGTTGTCCCTGGCCTCTCTAGTTTGGATGAAACCAACTTGGTCTATTCCGATTAGACGTGATAATAAAGCATTCATCCTAGAGGCAAGGATTTTAGTGAATAGTTTCATGTCACAATTCAAAAGTGAAATGGGCCTGTAATGACCGTGTTTGATTAGAATGCCTCTAATGAAGCACTTATGCGCTGACCACACAGTGGCTGGGTTGTCTACATATCTATATTGACTGAAAGGTAGGACTTAAGTTCCCTAAGGACGTCTGCTGCTGGTCTTTTAGGAGTGCCTCGTTAAGTCGCCACGTAGATGTTCTGGGGGACGCTAGCGTAATAGCCAGCTCCAACAGAATCGGGGCATGGTCGGAAAGGGCTATGTGACCTATGTCCGTCTTGGCGACAATGGGGATGGCCGAGTGTTTTAGGAAAAAAAGGTTGATTCTGGAGTAGGACCCATGGACGGTAGAATAGAAGGTATAGTCCCGCTCTTGTGGGTGGACTATTCTCTAGATATCGACTAGTTAGTTGGTGTGAGTGTAAAAGATCTTTTAGGGGAAGTCGGGTTCCCCTAGGGAGAGAAGACAAGTTTGAGGAGGAGTCTTTATGAGGGTCCAATGTTAAGTTGAAATCCCCTCCCATAACAAGTGTTCCTTCAAGGAAGGAGTCGAGGGTGGTGAGCAGGTTGGAATTCAGAAGGTAGATGTTCGCAAGAGTGAAGATCTGAGAACAAATTTTTCCCTTTATAAGCAGGAATCTGCCCTCTTGGTCATGATACTCATCGAGAAATTGCCAGTGGAGGGACTTGGAAATGAGTATACTTGTCCCTTTAGATTTAGAGGATAATGACGGACTATGGTATGCCTTTGAAAAGTGTTTGTTCGTTAGTTTGGGTATCTTGTCTGCCCTAAAGTGAGTCTCTTGGAGAAATGCAATGTGAGCTCTTTGTCTCCATAGCTCGGCAAGACAGCTAGTACGCTTCTACGGGGAATTCAGCCCCTTTATATTCCATGAGAGGATCTTGACAATCATGTTCTTTAAGACTATGTCAACTTGTGTCGATTCCCGGGGTGCAAGGGAAGGGGAAGGGACAGGTGGTGGAGAGAAAAAAAAGAAAAAGGAGAAAAAAGATACTAGAGAAAGAAGATGAAGGATAAGAAGAGATCTAGTAGTCACGAATGTAAACTTTGCAGAGAGAAGCTACTGCCACCTGGGCAGAGTGTGCCTAGTGTGGGGAGTGGTAAGGCACAGCTGAGTTCCGGGCCCCAGCCATAAGGGCCCCCACAGCCATTGTGGTCATGCCATTAAGGCACTATTATCGTTACCCGGCTGGGGAAAAAAAAATTTATAAATAAAAAAAAAAATTAAACAAAAGTCACATTTGGGTAAAGACAGACTCACGAGCCGAAATCGCTAAGTATTTGCCTTGGTATCAAGCCGTAACCTAGGATAGCACCGGCTCCGCATCCCAGTCCTGAGTCCCGAGGCTGCCCAGCCACACCGCGCCCAAATCTAGGCACCGCGGGTCAGCTGGGGCCACCCCAAGGCGGGACCATGGCCTCCAAGTGTTACATAAAAACTGTAACCAAATTGTAGAACCTGTGAATAGCAAAGTGGCGGTTAAGAGAACATTTACCTCCTCACATTTGCACACATATAGACATAAATACCCTCGCTAGTACATACATATCCCCAAACATAAACATTTATGTGTGTGCATCACCATAGGGAATAGCATAACCACTACGTCAAGTCTCTATGGCAAGAGCTATGTTGAGTATCCACAGTTCCACCATCAGGCAGCCACAGCCTCCTCGCTGATCTTATACTCCGAGTCTGTGCTCGGTCATCATCAAAATACCCCAAATATGTGTCTACTCAGTAGTGGTGCCCAGCCCTAAAAAAAAAAAAGGGGAGCAACTGCTCTTGCTCATAGTCCAAGGACCATTGCTCCAGCGGAACTTTCGGAGTATACCTATGTGAAGGTATTAGGTCAGAATTGAAGGTAACAAGCGTAGTACTGGGTCAGTCAAAAAAAAAAAAAAAAAAAAAAACATTGGAGACATGCCATCGATTATGTGGGATCAGAGAAGCCTTTGTTCATCCGTGGACAAGGGTAGGCTGAATGGTACGCTGGAAGGCCCTCAGTTCTCAGGCCTTACACATATTGTTCCTGGTATGACCCCTGTGAATAACAATAAAAGAGTTAAACTCAAAATTCAACCTGGGAAACATGAAAAAAGGAATACTGAGCTGTATGCGTGTCTGCAGTTTGCGTATGTAGGATCAGCCCGTCAGCAGCCAATTGGTTACTGGAATAGGTTCCAAGTCGCGCAAAGGAAAACAGGTCTGGAAGCTCCGAAGGGTGCCGCAAAGGAAAGGTATCTGCGCCCTTGCGGACTATGAGGTGGAACGGGTGACCCCACTTGTATGTGAGACCTTTCTCCCCAAGACCAGAGGTTTGAGCGATCGTCGCATTAGGAGGGTCTTTCTGGATACATCTGGTAGGAGGCTGCGCCATCAAATTCCTGGACTCCCACCCGCCAGGCTTGCTGTAATATATCTTCCTTGCGGGTGAAGGAGTGTAAACAGCATAGGACGTCTCTTGGTCTGTCGGATGGATCCGATCGTGGGCCCAGGGTTCTATGTACTCTGTCAATGATGATCTCAGAGTCTGGTGGGCGGTCTAGGTAACGGTTAAAGACATTAACCACTGTTGAGCGCAATTCTGAATTTGGGACACTTTCGGGCAACCCCCCTCAACCTGATGTTCTGCCTGTGGCTGCGATTCTCCAGGTCATCTTGGAGTAGATGCAGCTGTATAATCTGGTCAGTTCAGATTGGGAAGGCTGCAGGGTTTGCACAGATTGGGACAGTATAACCTGTTCTTGCTCTACTATAGTGACACGGGAGTCCAGCACTGCTGTATCCTGTCTGATAGATTGTATCTCGCTCTTCATGGCTGTCTCCATTCTCTGAACAATTGATTCCAAATCAGTTCTTGTGGGTAGCTGCTGCAAGAAATCCCACAGTCTTTGTTCAGAGGAGGCATGGAGAGGGAGACCCTGTGGTTGCTGTGTGCAATAGAGTGTACTCACTGTGTTCAGATGTGTGGATAGTTGCCTCTGTTCCTCCATGTCTCCTGGGCTGAAACACAGAGCGCTGGATGGGATGGGAGCTGAGGGTGAAGCTGGGAGGGCTGGGCTGTGCAGGATGTCCTCTCTGTCTGGTGAGGCTGCCAGTGATCTGGGAAGGCAGGGCGAGAGATCACTGGGTGGTGAGAAGGGCGGCATGGTGTGATCATCTGCCGTCTGTAGAGGGGGGATCAGCCACTCTGGGAACCTCCGCTGTGTCCTGGGCTATATGGCGGGCCGGCGCCATCTTGGCAGTTGCTGGTGTGGAGGCCGTCGGCTGGAGTGAGTGGAGATAACGATCCATGCTGATCTCCGGAGTGGGCGGACGGCAGTTCTGTTCACCGGGAGTCCGGAGAGGCAGGTAGGTGCCAGTGATGTGCGGTATTTAGCTGCGGGAGAGCCGCTGGCCGGAAGCCCTGTAAAAATGCGTCTTTACGCCGCCATGCCTAGGCCACGCCCCGTGTTTTTTTTTTTTAACATAGATCTTCTAGGGTCGTAGAGGTTGTAGACCAAGATTGTGCAGATTCTTTTCTGGTCAGGAAGTGTCTAATTTGTATGTAATTCCATTGTGAGATGAAGTTTGGACTGATTTCTTTGTTTAATTCTTCTCTAGAGAGAAGAGTTCCTTTTTTGAAAAAATGTTTAGTTAAGATATCTTTAGGAGGCCAGATATTTGTAAGGATGTTTTGTTGTGTTCCTGGGGAAAGTCTTAGTTGTTCCTTAGTGGGGTAAGCGCCCCAAACCATTGTGGGGATACTGGGTTTAAAGGTACTTCTAAATATCTCTAGAGTGGGTCCTATGAGAGGGTGGGTTTTGGCAGCTATTGGCCTCTTTTTTGATCCTGCCATAAATTAAATTTTTTTTATCCTGCCATAAATTGCATCCTTCCTTTTTTGATCCTGCCATAAATTTAATCCCCCCTCTTTTTTGATCCTGCCATAAATTGACTCGAATCCCCCTTTTATTTATCCTGCCATTAATCCAATACCTTCCTTTTTTTTTGATCCTGCCATAAATTGAATCCCTCTTTTCTGATCCTGCCATACATTGAATCCCTCTTTTTTTGATCCTGCCGTAAATGTAATCCCTCCTTTTTTGATCCTGCCGTAAATGTAATCCCTCCTTTTTTGATCCTGCCTTAAATGTAATCCCCCTTTTTTTTTTGATCCTGCCATTTAATTTTTGACACTGTGTTGCTACCACAAGTAGTAGTAGTAGTAGTATTTTACTTGAACATGAGTCTGCATTTTCACCTTCTTCTAAGGAATACATTTCTCCCTTGGAGTAATAAGTTCCTCCTAATATCTGAAGTAGCATTTTTTCTACACACTTTTTTGGCTCGACAAAATAACTTTTTATATTGCCTTTCTTTCCTCTCCCCCTTCTCACGCTGGCTAAAAACAGGTGTAGTCAGTAACCACTTGGATAATTGGTGGTATCAATTAAATATGTTAATTTTCTGTGACACTAACCTGATAGGCCAATTATGTAGAGATGGAGTTTGCATATGTGTATGTGAGTATATATATATTTTGCCATATCTTTTTCAAACTAGCTACGACTAAGGCTATTGCCAAACGCGTCAGCTTTATTGTCACTCTGATGTACCAATAAACGTCACTTCAAGGATTACAGTTTTGCTCTTCTTACTACTAGACCAACCCAATGTAGCACATAATTGTGAAGTGGAAGGGAAATGAATGTTTTTCAAATTTTTTACAAATAAATAAGTGAAAAGTGTGACGTGCATTTGTATTCAGCCCCCTTTACTCTGATACCCCTAACTAAAATCTAGTATAACCAATTGCCTTCAGAATCACCTAATTAGTAAATAGAGTCCACCTCTGTGTCATTTAATCTCAGTATAAATACAGCTGTTCTGTGCAGCCCTCAGAGGATTGTTAGAGGACCTTAGTGAACAAACGGCATCATGAAGGCCAAGGAACACGCCAGACAGGTCAGGGATAAAGTTATGGAGAAGTTTAAAGCAGTTATAAAAAAAATATCCCATGTTTTCAACATCTCACGGAGCACCGTTCAATCCATCATTCGAAAATGGAAAGAGTATGGCACAACTGCAAGCCTACCAAGACATGACCATCAACCTAAACTGACAGGCCGGGCAAGGAGAGCATTCATCAGAGAAGCAGCCAAGAGGCCCATGGTAACTCTGGAGGAGCTGCAGAGATCCGCAGCTCAGGTGGCAGAATCTGTCCATAGGACAACTATTAGTCGTGCACTCCACAAATCTGGTCTTCATGAAAGAGTGGCAAGAAAAAAGCCATTGTTAAAAGAAAGCCATAAGAAGCCCCATTTGCAGTTTGCGAGAAGCCATACGGGGGACACAGCAAACATGTGGAAGAAGGTGCTTTGGACAGATGAGACCAAAATTGAACTTTTTGGCCTAAAAGCAAAAAGCTATGTGTGGCAAAAAACTATCACTACACGTCACCCTGAACATACCATACCATCCCCATCGTGAAATATGGTGGTGGCAGCATCATGTTGTGAGGATGCTTTTTTTCAGCAGGGACAGGAAAGCTGATCAGAATTGATGGGAAGATGGATGGAGCCAAATACAGGGCAATCATAGAAGAAAACCCGTTAGTCTGCAAAAGACTTGAGACTTACATCCAGCAGGACAACAACCCTAAACATACAGCCAGAGCTAAAATAGAATGGTTTAGATCAAAGCATAGTCATGTATTAGAATGGCCTAGTCAAAGTCCAAACCTAAATCCAATTGAGAATCTGTGGTAAGACGTGAAAATTGCTGTTCACAGATGCTCTCAATCCAATCTGACAGAGCTTGAGCCATTTTGCAAAGAAGAATGGGCAAAAACGTCACTCTCTAGATGTACAAAGCTGGTAGAGGCAGACCCAAAAAGACTTTTAGCTGTAATTGCAGTGAAAGGTGGTTCTACAAAGTATTGACCCAGGTGGGCTAAATACAAATGCACGCCACACTTTTTACATATTTATTTTGTAAAACATTTTGAAAACCATTTATCATTTTCCTTCCACTTCACAATTATGTGCCACTTTGTGTTGGTCTATCACATAAAATCCCAATAAAATACATTTAAGTTTTTGCTTGTAACATGACAAAATGTGGAAAATTTCAAGGGGTATTGTAAGAGAATGTATACACAACTGACTCCATTTTAGATTCCCTTCCATTTTACATAAAGTAGAAATTAACTTTTTGTGTGTGTGTGAGTTTTGCCATAATCAGCTTAAACAAGTTTGCATAGAACCACACCCTATGAGATACTGTGGTTAAGCCAAATCTGTGTCGGCAAGTCATCAGCTATTTCTTGTTATCTAGTCAAGCAGTCTAACTCTTGATAAGAAAGTACTGAGTGTAAGTTTTGTAAAACCCTTAGACACGTATAGATTTACTTGTATATAAACCATTGTCTTCCTCATTAGTCAGAGATCTTATGAACACACTCAAGCTTGTTTCCCATGTCTCATTTGGTCTCACATGAATCCGAGGGTTCCGGTGGTCTCCCTGCATAACCAGGGTGGTTGTCAAGGTGTATAATTCCTTTCAGGTATGAATACTTTTTCAAGGCACTGTATATGGACATTAATAATAAACTCTGCATGGTTTGAGATTACCAGGTCCAGCAGAGCATCATTCCTAGTTGGGGCCTCTATGAACTGTACCATAAAATTGTCTTGTAATAGGTTTATAAATTGTTGCCCTTTAAATGTTCATGCAGCGCCAATACTAAATACAGTCAATTTCCGGGTAGTTAAAATCCCCCATTATTATCACTGTGTCATCCCTTTCTATCTGTGCAAGAAGCTGAGTCTCTACCTCCTCATTAACACTAGGTGGCCTATAACAAACTCTTGTACTACGCACACCCATGTGAAGTTTCACCCATAATGCTTCAGCCTTGTCACACTCTTCATCACCTAGTTCCTCTTTCACACTCACTTTAAGATCACTTCTGACAGAGACAGACACCACCACCTTTCAGCTTTATCCTGTCTCTCCGAAAGAGAGTATAGCCAGGAAAATGTATAGCCCAGTTGTGTGAAGAATGAAGCCAAGATTCATCAATACCAATAAAATCAAAATTCTCTTCATGCACCAAAGCTTCCAACTCGCCTATTTTGCTTGGCAGACTTCTGGCATTGTCACATTTTGTACATGTATTTTTGCATATTTTTTATTTTAGTGCAAATAGTAAAATTTCCAGTGTTTTTTTGTAACATGGGAACCTTCTTATCGCCTGCCATAGCCCTCCCCTCATCTTTCCCCATTCCACCCACCAATAGGGACTGACCCTTGTCTGACCCATTATAAGCTAATTTAAATACTCCTCCATCCTTCCCATAAACCCCTCCCCCAGCACAGCAGACCCCTTCCATTTAGGTGCAGACCATCTTTAGCATATAGGTTGTACTTGTACCCCAATGAAAAAGTCAGCCCAGTGCTCTAGAAACCCAAATCCCTCCTTGTTACACCAGGTCTTTTAGCTTTGTTTTCTTTGGCTTCATTCATCACAATGGGGCTAATATTCTTGCTTGCGTACTCTTTCGGAGAAAGGATAAAACAAAAAGGTCTGGCTTTGCGATCACTTCTCGCATTAGAGTGTAAAAGAGGACCTTGTTGATGGAGAGTGTGATGGTGCTGAAGCATTATGGTTGGAGATGCATATGAGTGTGTGTACTTCAATGTTAATTATTGGAGTTTGTTATAGGCCACCCAGTGTTACTGGGGGAGGTGAAGAAATGGTTGCAAGGGCTGGGGCAGGAATAATAATGGAGGATTTTAACTACCGTGAAATTGACTGGAGTAATGGCACTGCTAAAAATCGAACAGGGCGTAAATTTATAAATCTATTACAAGACAGTTTTATGGTAGAGTTTATGGCAGCCTCAACTAGAAATTATGTTATGCTGGACCTGTAATCTCTAACATTTCAGAGCTTATTACTAATGTTCATACAAAAGAATATCTGGGTAGCAGTGACCATAACACAATTTAATGTTAGCTGCAAACAAGCAGCACATACCAGAATTTTAAGAAATCGAATTTTCAATGGCTGAGGGCTGTTCTACAAGATTTAGACTAAGAGGGAATATGGCCATCGAAGAACATGGAAGAGTGCTTTAAATCAGGGGTGAGCAAACTTTTTTCAAAGAGGGCCAGATTTGATGAAGTGAACATGCGTGAGGGCCAACCATTTTGCCTGACATTCTTTGAACCATTGAGATTAAATGCAAATTAAGTAATACACTGCCCAACAATAATTCTCTTGCCTTTGTGGCTGTGTGTGGTGAAGAGTCCAAGGATGAGCCTGGGCGTGTTAATTGGATATACAGTATTTATCGACGTATAACACGTACCTTCACTTTAAGAGGGAAATTATAGGAAGAAAACGTACATTTTAAATAAAGAACTGTGAAGCAAAATAAGGGTCAGTGCCCATCAATGCAGCCTAATGAGCCTGCATGAGCCTGCCTAATGAGCCTATCTGCAGCCTCACCATTGCCATGAATGCAGCCTCTCCATTGCCCTGAATGCAGCCTCGCCATTGCCCTGAATGCAGCCTCACCATTGCCCTGAATGCAGCCTCACCATTGACATGAATGCAGCCTCACCATTGACATGAAAGCAGCCTCTGAATTCAGCCTCACCATTGCCATCAGTGCAGCCTGATCGATGCCCATCTGCAGCCTCGGAGGGGACAGGGAGGGGGGGGGGGCAGGACGAGCGCCAACAGATTACATACAGGAGAATCTCCTGTTTACTCAGTGGTCTCTTTAATACAAAGTCCCACCTCCTATGATAGACAGAACAGTCATCCAATGTCAGCCCAGGAGACGGGACTTCCTATTATAGAGGCCACGAGTAAACAGGATATTCTTCTGTATGTAATCTGATGGAACTCATCCCACCCCCTCCCAGGCTGCCAGAATGATAAATACGGTATACATCTTTGGGGGCCACAAAAGATATATATATATCCAAATTACCAGATTTGGATTAAACCGGAACGTGGGCCGCAATTGGCCCGCAGGCCGGACTTTGGACATGCCTGCTTTAAATGCTTTAAACTGACTGACTATATGCAAACACACTGCAAATAATATATTCCCATGATAAGAAGTTTAACCACCTCAATACAGTGTACTTACACCCCCTTCCTGCCTAGACCAATTTTCAGCTTGAATGACAATTACTACATCATGCAACACTGTACCCATATGAAACTTGCGTCCTTTTTTTCACACAAATAGAGCTTTCTTTTGGTGGTATTTAATCACTAGTGGGTTTTTTATTTTTTGTGCTATAAATAAAAAAAGACCGTAAATTTTGTGAAAAAAAATGTCTTTTTCTTTGTTTCTGTCACAAAATTTAGCTAATTAGTAATTTTTCTTCATAAATTTTGGCTAAAATTTATACTGCTACATATCTTTGGTAAAAATAACCCAAATTAGTGTATATTATTTGGTCTTTGTGAAAGTTATAGAGTCTACAAACTATGGTGCCAATCATTGAAAATGTATCACATCTGACCAGGCCTTTAGTACATCAGGTGAATCTCATTTCTTGAGACACTAACAAGTCAGGAAAGTACAAATACCCTCTAAATGACCCCTTTTTAGAAAGTAGACATTCCAAGGTATTAAGTAAGTAGCATGGTGAGTTTTTTTAAGTTGTTTTTTTTCCCAATTTTTTTTTACAAAATTGTCATATCAAGTTATTTCTCACACACAGCATATGCATACAACAAACTACACCCCAAAATACAATCTGCTACTCTTTGAGTATGGCGATACCACATGTGTGAGACTTTTACACAGCCTAGCCACATACAAAGGACCAATATTGAAGTAGCACCTTCAGGCGTTCTACGAGCATAAATGACATATCTCATTTCCCAACCACCTATTACACTTTTGAAGGCCCTGGAGCACCAGGACAATGGAATTGCCCACAAAATGACCCCATTTTGGAAAGCAAACACCCCAACGTATATTCTTTGAGGCATGGGCTGCAAAGAGGTACTCTGATGGGCTGCAGATAGGTACTTGGGTAATCTGATGGGCTGATGACTGGTATTTGGGTACTCTGAAGGGCGGTGACAGGTACTCGGTACTCATATGAACTGTGACAGGTACTCATATGAACTGTGAAAGGTACTCATATGGACTGTGACAGGTACTCATATGGACTGTGATAGGTACTCAGGGTACTCATATGGACTGTGACAGGTACTCATATGGACTGTGATAGGTACTCAGGTACTCATATGGACTGTGACAGGTCCTCAGATGAACTGTGACAGGTACTTGGGTACTCTGATGGACTGACAGGTACTTTAAAGGGTGGCGACGGGTCCTCTCTATTGGGGGGCAATCAGTGTGATTGGTGTACACTGTAAGCGGTAACGAGATGTTACGGCAATCTCCTTCTCACACACAGTGTGTGAGGAGGAGAACCCGGTAACATCTCATTACCGCAGTTTGTTGACATTTAGTGATCGGCTGTGAAAGGATCACAGCCGATCACGTGGTAAACAGCCGCCGGCCAATGGCTGTTTACCAGCATCGGTGACGAGCAGTGTTCCCGGGAACACGCCGCCACCGACACGTACCCGCAGCGCACTCGTAATCACACGTATGCTCCGTGCAAAGTGGGGCGGTACCACCCTTGATCGGCCGATCATGTGGTTAACAGCCATGCCCAATGGCTGTTCACCCATGCCCAATGGCTGTTCACCCCCCTCGGTGGAGAGTGGTGTCTCCGTGACACCCCGCTACTGAAGGTACAGGGATGCATGCACACGATCACACGCATTCCCTGTTAAAATGGACGGACGTCATATGACGCCCGCCCAGAATGAGAGCCGTGCGGCCTGGCCGTCATATGATGGGCGGCGGGCGGCAAGCAGTTAAAAGGCTTAAAATATGGGGTTCATTTTCAAAGTTAAAAAAGGTATTTCGAAAACAGCATAAAAATTAAGAAACACTTTCATTTAAAAGGATATAACACAATATCTAAAAAGGAAATCAAGGTTGCAAAGATTCAAAACGATTGACAGATTGCAAAAGAGAGTAGGATAAACCCTCAAATACTTCTTTCCATTATATTCATGTAGAAGGGAGGGGGGGGGGGGGGTCTTCCAAAAATGTTTATTACCCATCCACATGCATGAAAGCAATAAATTAATAACTGGATAAAAGTGTGGATTAATCTTTGTACCATATGGTGTTCCAAAAACCCATATCATGTGTACCTATAAACCTATGTAAACATGACTAACTATGGAGGCATGTAAAATCAAAAAATGATTTCATGAAATTCAAATCATTAAAAAAGTAGAAATTAAAAAGATAAATTAAAATTAAAAAATGGTAACAAAGCAATTAAGGTCAATGTTAAGGGTTAGGTTGGAGGGTATTGAGTAGAAAAATCCATTTTGTTTTTAATTTTGTGATATTTTAATCTTTTAGTTGTCTCCTCTCCAGTGTCCCTTGATTTTGTCTATGGCATAAAAAAATAGCTCGGATGGATCTTTATTGTGATACTCTCTGAAGTGTCTGGATACTCCATGTTTTAGGAAGCCCATCTTTATGTTGTTTATATGCTCCCGAATTCTGACGAATAGGGGCCTTGCGGTCCTTCCTATGTACTGTTTTTGACAGGGGCATTCGATAACGTACATGACATGTGTACTGGTGCATGTTATTAGTTCCCTAATGTTGTATTCTCTTCCTTTTGTGATGGACTTGAAAGATTCCTTTTTGCGTTTGTTTTTTTTACTGATTCTGCATGGGAGGCATTTGCCACATTTAAAAAACCCTTATTAGTTCTTTAAATATTTTAATTTGTCTGGGGGGATCAAGTGCGTTATGAACTAATCTGTTTCGTAAAGCAGGTGCTCTTCTATAAATGAAGGTTGGTTTATTTGGAAGGATGTGTTTCAAAATATTGTAAGATTGACCAGTGTTTCTTTATAACTTTTTTCACTAATTTATGTTGCCTATTGGTTATCAGTGAAGAAGGCCGTTTCTTTTTACTGTTTTTTCTTCTTATCTTTTTTGCCTTCTATCATAATGTTTCTATCCATTGTTCTGACCTTTTCTTTTAGGGTTTCCAGATTTTTTTCTTTTATACCCTTTTTCTACGAATCTATCAATAAGCGTTTTAGATTGGTTTTCATAATCTTGGAGGTTGCTGCAATTACTATATATACGCATCAGTTGTCCTTTTGGTATGTTTCCTACCCATTTAGGGTGATGCCAACTATCCATTTTTGTATTGGTACGTAACTCGCCATCTTTTTAAAAAATTTGTATCTAGGTAGTCAATGCTTTGTTTGCTCCATTCTCCTGTGAATAAGATACCATAGATATTTTCGTCAAAAAATTCCCTCAACTCTTCTTCTGTACCCCTCCATATTATTAAGTCATCAATATACCATCTGTACAGTTTTAGATTAGTTCTTCTGATGCCATATATTTGTTCTTCTTCCCATCTGTTAAGAAATAAATATTTTCGCTACACTGGGGGCAATTATGGCTCATAGCCATCCTTAAACCTTCTAAAATATAATTAATTTGGTCTTGTTATAAATGTGTTTGGGTTTGTAATGCCCATTCTGCACTGCTTATGCCATCTTCCTGTACAATATTAGTATATAGGGAATTCACGTCAATCGTGACAAAAAAATCTTCTTCTACCGTTGTGATGGTTCTGAAATTATTTGTCTACTGTCTTTCAAATAAGATTTTCCTTCAGATACCAGTGGATGTAAAAACGTATCTAGGTATTCCCCCAGTCTTGAAAAGAGGGAATCTATACCACTGAATATGGATCCTCCTGGGGGACGCTCTTGATTTTTGTGAATTTTGGGTACATAATAGATAATTGGTGTTTTAGCTGCCTTTGGAACCAAGTATCTTGCTTCCTTCTTAGATAGGGTCTCTTTTTCTTCCCCTTTTTTTTTGAGAAATGCTTTCAATTTCTTTTCATATTCCCCTTTTGGATTGCATTTCAGTTTCTTATATGTGCCTTCCACATTTAAGAGCTTTTTACTCTCTTCCTCATAATCTCTTTTGTTGAGTATAATCACTTCCTTCTTCTTCTCTATTTCTTTTATTGTATTCCATATGTTTTCTTTTCTAAACTTCTTTATCTTTTTTTTTTACAAGAAAAGAACTTCTTAATCTTTAATTTCTTGATATCTTCCTCTACCATCTTTTTGAAAACCTCCAAGCTCTCATTATTTCTCGTCTTAGGATTGAATGTAGAGTTGTTCCTTAATTGTGAATGTTTGAACTTAGTGCTTATTGTCTTTTTCTGTCCTTCCTGTTTGGAAGCAAAAATGTCTTAATATTTAATTTTCGAATTAATTTTTGTAAGTCTATGTACACTTCAAATTTATACAAATCTCTGTCAGTAGCAAATTTTAAACCCAAGTCTAATACCTTAATTTCTTCTTCATTAAAAATTAGGTTACTCAGGTTAAAGATTCCACTCCCTAATACTCCCGCCTTCTTTTTCTTTGTCCCCCCTCGTTTGCCTCTGGCCCGTTTTATCTTTCCCATCTTTGGGGTCTCTGGAGATCTTTTTGTCTTTCTTCTTGTTGGTGTCTCCCCTGTTCCCAATTGATCTCTCTCTGTTCCGTGTGTTGCAACATCCTTGATTTCTTGGAGGTCCCTGATTTTAGTATCGATTTCTGGGGGGCCCTCCCCCATTGGGGTCTGTGTGGTCCAAAGCCTCCCCTTGTTTTTGGGGGTCTTCATCTGTGTCCCCTGAGAAAAAAATCCCTCCTATAATACGGTTCCCTATGGGGAAAGTCCTGATGAATATGTCTAAGGGGCAACTATCTATTGGGGTTCCTCATAAATCTAGGTGTTCTCAGGGTATTAGGGAAATAATATTCATTAGTGTTTTGCTCATGATATCTTCATTCTCTGTGTGTAGATGTTCTTTCTCTCCTTTGCATGAGTATTGGGGCTCTTGGTGTGTGTGGTCTAGTTTTATTCCATTCTGCCACTTCTTCCCTTTCTAATGAGGGGTCTCTTGATTCTTCTACCATCAAAATGTTGTTGTCTCCTTCAGTATAATTGTCATCAGCCTGCCATTTATAAACTTGTTGGTTTTTATAATCTAACACGTCTCTGCGGAATTTTTTCTGTTTCTTTTGTTGTATTTCTTTATCATATTTTTGAATTGCTTCCTGGAGACTAACTTCTTTGTCTTTAAATTCTTTGGAATCTCTAAATGGGAATAGTTGCTCCTTTAATAGGAGTACTTCTGTTTCTATGTGTTTTAACTTAAAATTGCCTTCTAATGACAATTTTTTGTAACAGATCAGTTTCACTTTGATTAAAAAATCTATACCCTTCTTCCATTAAACCTTTGTTGTCTCCATCATTTGGAGAAATATATATCTGAGTTTCTGCAACATACATCCCTTATGTGGCAATATCACACCACGCCCTTAATTGCTTTTCCATGCCATGTCTCAATTGTTTAAACAGACTGTCCATGTCTTGTTTGTTTACAACACTTTCTTGGTTAAATACTTCTATAAAGTTCACACTTCTATTGTTCATATATTTAAAAATATCCATAGCTGCAGGACCTGTTTGGTGCTGTTTTAGCTCTATTTACTTGGACTAAATGGGAGTACGTTTCCACCTTTTATGCATAATAAATGTAACTTTTAAACGTTAATACACTATGGAGATGTTTCTTTTCTACATGTGGGAGATGCGAAGGGTAGATTTAAAGGACAATCACATACCTTATACCGCAAGCATGGAAACAAACAGCTGTTACAGTGAAAAAAATCTTTTGTTTACTACACAGTGGCAGATACTGTGAATGTGAGATACCCCTGCATTTGATGAATGGTTCCAATGAGTGCAATACGTATAGGTCACCCATAAGCACTGAGCACAGATTTAAAGAGCACCTGTCACTTTATTTATACATATTGTTGGTTGTACCGGTAGGGGCAGCAGTTCTCCTTTTTGTCCATTTTTCCATAAGCACAGGGCCACTAAAACTCTTTATATGTATTTATTGGCCTAAATTTATGAAGAAATTTGATTTTTTTTCATTTTTTTCATATATTTCAGAGCAGAAAGTAAAAAATATTGTTTATTTTTTTCAACATTTCGATCTTCATTTGTTTATAGCGCAAACACTAAAAATGCAGAGGTGATCAAATACCACCAAAAGAAAGTTCCAAAAGAAAAAATGACAAATTTGGGTACAGCATTGCATGACCGCGCAATTGTCAGTTAAAGTAGCACAGTGCCGTATCGCAAAAATGGCCTAGTAATGAGGGGGGGGGGATTAATCTTCTGGAGGCCAAGTGGTTAAATTGCCACAGATCTTAACGTACCCATAAATATTTCTGTAACATTGGTCAAGACCACCTAAGTTCTGACTTATTCATCTTTTTCTGAGATGTGCAACAATACACAGATGGAAATTATTAATTCAGTATAGAAAAAAATTATTCATTATCAGCGTCTGGTATTTATAAATCATACAGTGTATGTTAAAGGTCAAGTTTACAACCTTTTTATTAATAACATTAGCTCCATCCTGTAGAAGTTTTCTTTATTCTTCCTCTTTTATTTTTTTTTATCTTTATCGGAGTGGAGCAAGCAATAAGAAAACAATCTGAATTATTGGAGTTTTCCTAGGGGTGAAGGAACAATCAATGGGGCATATATCCTTATAATCCCTTCTTTTCATTCATATTTTCTTCACTATTTCAATTACTGTAGGCCCTTTCCAAGACATATTAGAGTTAGTGACAGGGGACAAAGAGAAGGAAGATTTATTAAATAATAACTTCAGCTCTTTGTTTACAAAGAAAAATGGGAGTCCATAATGAGTATTGACAAAGCACCAAAAGGACAATGGCTCAGAAATAATATGGTGCAGAAGCACCCACATGTCCTCGAAGAGTTAAGCTCTGTTAGTTCAAAGCCATTGTTTAACATTTTTTGAAAATCCATAATGGCTGGCGTAAGGCCAATGTGGTGCCTGTTGGGTGTTTTCTCTGTCTCTGGGGTTGCGATGTGCAGTAGCCCCCCCCCCGGTGGGGGCGGGGCTTGACCTCCTGCTCATCGGCATCGGCTCATCGGCAATTGGCGGTGTCATCTACATTGATTTAATGTCTTTTCAAACCCTAGCCACACACAAGTTGGGTGGAGACCCACTACTGATGGCTCCTCCACATGCAGCTGGGTATCTCCTCCCTACCTCTCTGGTGCAGATTGGCCAATCGGGCATGATGTTGGCAGGCCCCCTTCCTGGGAATGAGAGTATATAGTAGACTTGGAGCAGCCGATGGTTTATTTGCTTAACTCAATCACAAGGAAGTACACACTGATCCCACACACAGGTTACCCTCTTCGCTGGGAGATCAGCCATCCTCTTTTGGTATGTTTTTTCTTGTTAAAAGTTTTTATTAATCGTTAAACAGGTGTACATAAATCACACGCTTAAGATAATAACAGAACTACAGCATATGAAGTTTGAAAATACATAAATGAAATAAATTGCATAAGTATTTCCATTTGAATGCAAAAATTACACACATTTTAGTAAAATAAAGAAAAATTCAGATGTGAATAAGGAATTGAAGTGTAAATGAGTATCTTATTTTGAGGAGACCGATTTTGATGTGTGAATGAAATCAAAATAAGACAGAAGAGGGCAAGAACTAGTATTTGCAATCCATAACTCCTTAGAGTGTGTTTTAGAGCGAGCAGAACTACTTTTCCTGGTCACATTGGGCAATCTGTAACAGTGGGCTCTGTATCTAGTCATTCCTAAGGGTGATTGATTGGGACTATGATGAGGCCCAAGATTGCGAAATCTATCATCAGGTAATCTTTATAGACGTAAGCTATAATAAAAGGAAAAGTCATTCCAGAAATACGGATATAAGTATCACCTGAAAAGTATGTATGGATGAGATAATTTTATAGGATAATATGGATATTATCCATAACAGGAATAATATAATGTTAACTAAAATAAAATAAGCAAGGGTAAGAAAGTAACCATCTCGTATTCCACATTGGAAGATGAAAGACCCTGAAAGTATGGGAGGAATGGAGAGAGGGAATCAGGAGTTCTATAAAGACATTTTGTAAGGACGTTCCAGGGGACCAGGGGGTGACTGGGGGTGACCCCTTACTTATTATGGGAAGACAGGATTGCCTAGTAATATTGAGGAGTCGTTCTGTAAATCTCGGAAATCCTGAGATGTGGTAAAATGAATCCAGCAAGACCAGGTTTTAGAAAATTGTAGTTGGGTTTCGCTGGACTGATGAATTATTTCTTCCATGTCTGATGTCTTTTGGATATGAGTGAATCAATCTTTCACAGTTGGTGGAAGTGGGGAACGCCAATTCTGTGGGATACACATGTTCGCAGCAGCCACCATATGCATCTGTAGGGAGTGTAAGTAGGTGCGTATTGGATGAGCTGGGTAATGTAATAGGAATTGCGCTGGGGAATAATCTAGTTTGTGTGTCGTCACAATTTGTATCACTTTGTGAACGATCGTCCAGAAAGGTTGAATTTTGCTGCAATGCCACCATATATGCATAAGAGTTTCAGTAACACATCTCCAGCACATGGTAGAAAGTGATGGGTCAATTTTGTGTAATTTAGATGGATTATTATACCATCTAGATAATATTTTAAACGCATTCTCTTGCACGCAAACATTTAAGGAGCCTTTATGGGCGATCGTGTAGATAGATTCCCATTGATTGTTAGGTATATGTAAGGAGAGATCTTTTTGCCATTGTGTATTGTTACTATGGTCTTGTGGCGGATGTTGAGGGAATAGTAAAGCGTATGAGAAGGAGATAAGGTGACGCTGGGGTTCAATTTTAAGGCACATATCTTTGAATGGGGTAGTAGGCCTAGACCATACTGTATGGGCATCTTGTGTGTTCAGAAAATGTTTGATTTGTAGAAAGGACCAATAGGGCAGCATCTTAGGTTTAAGTATTTCGGAAAGGTCAGAGAACGAGAGTTGTCTATTATCCTTATAAAAGTGCATGGTGCGGACATTATCAAATGGCCATGAATCTTTCAGATAGTAAGACTTCATTCCAGGGGGAAAAGTAGGATTCAATCTGAGAGGGGTTAGAGGGCCATTAATAGATGATATCTTATATTTAGTACACGCTTGTTTGAAGACACGTAATGTTGGTAGAATTAAGGGGTGGTCCGTATAAAATTTGGATACTTTTGGGAAATGTAGCCAAGGGGGTTTGAGCTAAGGGTATCGGGGAGAGATGATGTTCTATCTTGACCCAATCTTTAACAGAGTTATGGACATTCCAATCTACAATCCTAGTGAGGTGACTGGCTATCTGATACTTGCGAATGTCGGGAACTCCCAGTCCTCCTCGTACTTTTGGGGAGGTATGTTTAATATAGTTTAGTCTAGGGCGAATAGTCCCCCAAATAAATTTCGTACATAGTTGTCTAAAGGTTGTGAAAAATGAGGGCGGGATATGGACAGGTACTGTTTGAAGAATATACAAAAATCTCGGTAGAATGTTCATTTTGATGATGGCCGTTCTACCGAACAAAGAAAAAAGCCCCATAGACCATTTTTTTAAATCATCAGAAATGTTACGCAACAAAGGCTGGTAATTTGCTGAATATAAGTCTGACAGTGAAGCAGTTATTTTAACGCCTAGGTAGGTCAGATATTTATCATCCCATTTAAATGGAAAATTGTGCTGACATTGTTCACGCTGTCTTAAAGGGAGTGTGATGTTCAATGCTGTAGACTTTGCAAGATTTATTTGTAAGTTTGCTAAAGATTTAAAATATTCTAGTGTTTTAAAGAGATTGGGTAGCGTGATCAGTGGTTTAGAAAGAAATAAGAGTATGTCGTCTGCAAAAGCAGCTGTCTTATAGGTATTACCTTTTTATTTCAATTCCTTTTATGTCAGGATTCTCTCTAATATTTCTCAATAGAGGTTCCATAGTCAAGATGAAAATCAGTGGGGATAAGGGGCAGGCCTGACGTGTACCATTGGAGACGGAGAAGGCGTTTGACAGGAGGTCATTTATCCTGACCCGGCCCGTAGGTGCGGAGTAGAGCATAAGTATAAAATTGAGCATGCGATCTGGTAAACCAATGTACCGCAGGGTTGCTGTCATATAATCCCAGGCCACCCTGTCAAACGCCTTCTCCGCACCCAAGGATAAAAAGAATCCCTTTTTTTTTGAAGCGGTAAGCCAGTGATGAATATTTATAGCCTTCAGGGTATTATAGGTATAGAAGGTAATCCTGCGCTTGCACAGAAAGTAGTAACTAGTCTGATGCAGCGCACACTGGGGGTAATGTCTGAACCCAGAAATAATGAATGGAAAGAAGAGATAGTGGCGCGCAATCAATTTAAACTAAATTAAGTAAATAAGGGAAAAGCAGGTAACGAGGACATGTAACCAATGGCTATAAAAATATCAGATATAAAGTGGTTGGAATAAAGTGCATCAAAAGGAGATGATGATTCAGCTAGTAAACATAGAGTGATGTGCCAATAGTTGAAGAAATAAATAGCAGATAAATGATAAAATATCTAAACAACATCAGAGCAATGTTTAAAAAAATAAATAAAATTGTCGCATAATAAACGCAGTGAACAATAAATACAATGAGTGCGTGACTGGGTGAATGTGATGGTTCACAAAGATAAAATAAGGTAAAGAGTGACTGGATAAATGATAAAATATCTAAACAACATCAGAGCAATGTTTAAAAAAATAAATAAAATTGTTGCATAATAAACGCAGTGAACAATAAATACAATGAGTGCGTGACTGGGTGAATGTGATGGTTCACAAAGATAAAATAAGGTAAAGAGTGGCTGGAAAAAATCCAGTAGGTAAATAAAAAATAATCAATGAATAAAATCGCAGAGTAAATGCAAACAAATCGCAGATGGAAGTCGCAGTTGAGAAATAACTATATAGTGGTGGTAGTGGGTGCGCCCCACATTAAAATCGTGACTGAAGTGAAAAAAATGTTTCAAACGTATAAATATGACAAATAAAAACAGATCACAGCGGGTATGTAACAATAAAAAAGTCCATAAATATCATAGGTGCATCAAGAAAGTTTGTTTCCAAGTGCAGTGCAAGTGGTAATAGTAGTAGATCTTGGTGTACGGTGTTTTAACTGTGGCTATCTTGTGGCTATCCTGTGCTGTTATCTTGGTTACGTGTGGTCCTAGTGGGGAAAATTTGAGTGGCCCCTTACCTTACGGCTGTAAGGTTACAGAATTAGTGTATGGATCTTTGTGGTCCTTGTTGACCTTCCTCCCGTCGGTCCCAGCTGGGTATCCTAGGTCCTGTTAGTTTTTCCTTAGCATAGAGGTGTATCCAGGTGTGGGTGGGGGGGGGGCTCACATCAATGTATATGGAAGGAAGGAAGGAAGTAGCCTCATAGTGTAGTAAGTTTAGTATAAAACATTTATTTCAAACAGTTAAAATCAAATGCAAGGGTGCTCGCATTTAAAAAATGTGCAAACAAGCAGAGTACAAACGAGCAGCGAGCTCGATAGCGTCACTTCCGGTGTGTCAGAAGGCTAGAAACCCGACGCGTGTTCATCACTGGTCACGTGACTCCATCAGGGTATTGTCCCTTGCCTCCATGCCTGGGACAAACCCTACTTGATCTAAGTGAATTAGGTCAGGGATCAGAGGAAGTAGTCTATTAGCTAGTATTTTGGCGTACCATTTTAGGTCTACATTTAATAATGAAATAGGCCTATAATTTGTAACCAGATATGGATCCTTTCCCGGTTTGGGGATAACTGTTATTTGAGCAGTTATCAGGTCTCTTGGGGGTTTTGTTGGTGTAGCATAAGTGTTAAAGGTAGATATGAAAAAGGGGGTCAAGAGTATAAAACTTGTAGTATCCTTCTGTGAAGCCGTCCGGCCCTGGGCATTTGCCCGTTTTTAAGGATTTTAAGGCAGCCCCTGTTTCCTCTAAAGTGATTGGTTTGTCTAGTGTTTGACGGTCTAAGTCTGATATAGGCGATGGACTATAGCGACTGAGGAAATCTGCAATAATAGAGTGTCTATCAGGATTGTGTGTACGTGGATTTGTGTACTTTTGGTTATAGAGTTTGGAGTAGTACTGTACAAATTGGTCAGCTATATCTGGCGTAGATGAGACCTTCTGGCCCTTTGTATCTGTGAGAGTGTGGATCGTGTTGGCAGATCTCTTAGATTTTAAAGCCCTGGCGAGCAATTTACCAGTTTTGTTGCCAAACTCATAAAACATCTTTTGGTGTAAGATAAATGATCGTTTAATTTGTTTGCCCAACATTTCCAGCAATTGTTTTCTAAGAGTTATCAGGGAGGTTAAGGTATCTTGGGCAAGAGTTTGTTTATGAACCTTTTCTAATCTATGAATGCTGTTGGTCAGATCATCAGGGTTTACTTCCTCTTTAAAACTAGGGAGTACTTATAACTTATATCTAGGGAGTAGTAAATCCTAAATGGGGCCAGCTAACACTATCAAAGGCTTTATGTATGTCTAAACTGAGTAATAGTGTAGTTCTAGCGAAGTGTAGGTTGGAGTCTTGGATGATATTTGTTGCTAATCTTATATTATCTGTAATTTGCCTGTCTAGGACAAATCCTGATTGATCTGGATGGATTAAGGGTGGAATGACTGAGGCCAATCTGTCTGCTAACATCTTACCGAATATTTTGAGGTCATTATCTATGACTGAGATTGGGCGAAAGTTCTGTAGGGTGGAGTGGTCTTTGTTGGGTTTGGATAATAGAGACATATTCGCTAGAAGCATTTCAGATGGGAATTGGTTGCCTTGAAGAATATGATTAAATTTAACTAGGTGGGGAATTAAAATTGAAGCAAATTTTTTATAATATGATGATGAAAAGCCATCTGGATCTGGGTCTTTAATGAACTTATTATTCTGTTTATTTCTGTTTCTGAACAGGGTGTGTTTGCCCGGCCCTGGGCATTTGCCCGTTTTTAAGGATTTTAAGGCAGCCCCTGTTTCCTCTAAAGTGATTGGTTTGTCTAGTGTTTGACGGTCTAAGTCTGATATAGGCGATGGACTATAGCGACTGAGGAAATCTGCAATAATAGAGTGTCTATCAGGATTGTGTGTACGTGGATTTGTGTACTTTTGGTTATAGAGTTTGGAGTAGTACTGTACAAATTGGTCAGCTATATCTGGCGTAGATGAGACCTTCTGGCCCTTTGTATCTGTGAGAGTGTGGATCGTGTTGGCAGATCTCTTAGATTTTAAAGCCCTGGCGAGCAATTTACCAGTTTTGTTGCCAAACTCATAAAACATCTTTTGGTGTAAGATAAATGATCGTTTAATTTGTTTGCCCAACATTTCCAGCAATTGTTTTCTAAGAGTTATCAGGGAGGTTAAGGTATCTTGGGCAAGAGTTTGTTTATGAACCTTTTCTAATCTATGAATGCTGTTGGTCAGATCATCAGGGTTTACTTCCTCTTTAAAACTAGGGAGTACTTATAACTTATATCTAGGGAGTAGTAAATCCTAAATGGGGCCAGCTAACACTATCAAAGGCTTTATGTATGTCTAAACTGAGTAATAGTGTAGTTCTAGCGAAGTGTAGGTTGGAGTCTTGGATGATATTTGTTGCTAATCTTATATTATCTGTAATTTGCCTGTCTAGGACAAATCCTGATTGATCTGGATGGATTAAGGGTGGAATGACTGAGGCCAATCTGTCTGCTAACATCTTACCGAATATTTTGAGGTCATTATCTATGACTGAGATTGGGCGAAAGTTCTGTAGGGTGGAGTGGTCTTTGTTGGGTTTGGATAATAGAGACATATTCGCTAGAAGCATTTCAGATGGGAATTGGTTGCCTTGAAGAATATGATTAAATTTAACTAGGTGGGGAATTAAAATTGAAGCAAATTTTTTATAATATGATGATGAAAAGCCATCTGGATCTGGGTCTTTAATGAACTTATTATTCTGTTTATTTCTGTTTCTGAACAGGGTGTGTTTGCCCGGCCCTGGACATTTGCCCGTTTTTAAGGATTTTAAGGCAGCCCCTGTTTCCTCTAAAGTGATTGGTTTGTCTAGTGTTTGACGGTCTAAGTCTGATATAGGCGATGGACTATAGCGACTGAGGAAATCTGCAATAATAGAGTGTCTATCAGGATTGTGTGTACGTGGATTTGTGTACTTTTGGTTATAGAGTTTGGAGTAGTACTGTACAAATTGGTCAGCTATATCTGGCGTAGATGAGACCTTCTGGCCCTTTGTATCTGTGAGAGTGTGGATCGTGTTGGCAGATCTCTTAGATTTTAAAGCCCTGGCAAGCAATTTACCAGTTTTGTTGCCAAACTCATAAAACATCTTTTGGTGTAAGATAAATGATCGTTTAATTTGTTTGCCCAACATTTCCAGCAATTGTTTTCTAAGAGTTATCAGGGAGGTTAAGGTATCTTGGGCAAGAGTTTGTTTATGAACCTTTTCTAATCTATGAATGCTGTTGGTCAGATCATCAGGGTTTACTTCCTCTTTAAAACTAGGGAGTACTTATAACTTATATCTAGGGAGTAGTAAATCCTAAATGGGGCCAGCTAACACTATCAAAGGCTTTATGTATGTCTAAACTGAGTAATAGTGTAGTTCTAGCGAAGTGTAGGTTGGAGTCTTGGATGATATTTGTTGCTAATCTTATATTATCTGTAATTTGCCTGTCTAGGACAAATCCTGATTGATCTGGATGGATTAAGGGTGGAATGACTGAGGCCAATCTGTCTGCTAACATCTTACCGAATATTTTGAGGTCATTATCTATGACTGAGATTGGGCGAAAGTTCTGTAGGGTGGAGTGGTCTTTGTTGGGTTTGGATAATAGAGACATATTCGCTAGAAGCATTTCAGATGGGAATTGGTTGCCTTGAAGAATATGATTAAATTTAACTAGGTGGGGAATTAAAATTGAAGCAAATTTTTTATAATATGATGATGAAAAGCCATCTGGATCTGGGTCTTTAATGAACTTATTATTCTGTTTATTTCTGTTTCTGAACAGGGTGTGTTTGCCCGGCCCTGGGCATTTGCCCGTTTTTAAGGATTTTAAGGCAGCCCCTGTTTCCTCTAAAGTGATTGGTTTGTCTAGTGTTTGACGGTCTAAGTCTGATATAGGCGATGGACTATAGCGACTGAGGAAATCTGCAATAATAGAGTGTCTATCAGGATTGTGTGTACGTGGATTTGTGTACTTTTGGTTATAGAGTTTGGAGTAGTACTGTACAAATTGGTCAGCTATATCTGGCGTAGATGAGACCTTCTGGCCCTTTGTATCTGTGAGAGTGTGGATCGTGTTGGCAGATCTCTTAGATTTTAAAGCCCTGGCGAGCAATTTACCAGTTTTGTTGCCAAACTCATAAAACATCTTTTGGTGTAAGATAAATGATCGTTTAATTTGTTTGCCCAACATTTCCAGCAATTGTTTTCTAAGAGTTATCAGGGAGGTTAAGGTATCTTGGGCAAGAGTTTGTTTATGAACCTTTTCTAATCTATGAATGCTGTTGGTCAGATCATCAGGGTTTACTTCCTCTTTAAAACTAGGGAGTACTTATAACTTATATCTAGGGAGTAGTAAATCCTAAATGGGGCCAGCTAACACTATCAAAGGCTTTATGTATGTCTAAACTGAGTAATAGTGTAGTTCTAGCGAAGTGTAGGTTGGAGTCTTGGATGATATTTGTTGCTAATCTTATATTATCTGTAATTTGCCTGTCTGGGACAAATCCTGATTGATCTGGATGGATTAAGGGTGGAATGACTGAGGCCAATCTGTCTGCTAACATCTTAACGAATATTTTGAGGTCATTATCTATGACTGAGATTGGGCGAAAGTTCTGTAGGGTGGAGTGGTCTTTGTTGGGTTTGGGTAATAGAGACATATTCGCTAGAAGCATTTCAGATGGGAATTGGTTGCCTTGAAGAATATGATTAAATTTAACTAGGTGGGGAATTAAAATTGAAGCAAATTTTTTATAATATGATGATGAAAAGCCATCTGGATCTGGGTCTTTAATGAACTTATTATTCTGTTTATTTCTGTTTCTGAACAGGGTGTGTTTTTAATGCCTCAATTTATTGGGTAGATAGTGGGTCAATGAATTTTGTCAAGCCATTGTGCTGAGGATTGTTTAGGGGGGTTTTGAGGAGAGGATTGAAGTTTCTTATAAAAATTCAAAAAATCTCCATCACTCCTTTTAGGGTGGGAGATTAAGTTACCAGCAGTGTTGCTTAGTTTATAGGTATGGGGAGGTTTCATGGATTGGTTAAATTTTCTGGCAAACATAGTGAATGAAGTATTACTGTACAGTAAGAATCTAGCCTTGGACCATCATAGGGCTTTTTCTGTGTTTTGAGGTTAGTTAAGTGTCTAGGGCCATGTGCTTTTCTTGAATTTGTTTTAGTATGTCACCCGAGGGGGATTGATTGTGTTTGATATAGCTTGTCTAAATCTCTGGTTAGTGTTTTTATGTCTGCTAGTTTTTCTATTCTTGGTTGATGCCATCTTAAATTGATGGCCTCTCATGACAGCCTTGTGGGCCATCCACCGTGATGTAGGAAGAATGTCAGAGGAAGAGTTGAGTGTAAAGTACTTGTGACAGACCTAGCTGGGACACAGGCTTTTGGAGAGGACTAAATGTGAGCCTCTTGCCAACCGATTATGGGCCCTGGATTTTAAGGGGCACAGGGCGAAGGAGAACCCCACTATAATCTGTGCTAGTCAGATTCAATTGCAGGGTTAATTATCAAATACAACAATAGGTGAAATACTCTTTAGGATCTGTGTCAAGACAGACTAGCCTCATTTGCATTATACAAGACAACAGACAGGTGGCTGGAGTTGATGATATTAGCATCTAACATAGTTAAATAGTTACATAGTTAGTTAGGTTGAAAAAAGACACAAGTCCATCCAGTTCAACCACAAATAAAAAAAATAAAAAAAAATATATCATACAATCCCATATACCCCATTCTATACCCACAGTTGATCCAGAGGAAGGCAAAAAAAAACAGCAGAGCATGCTCCAATTTGCTAAAGCAGGGGAAAAAATTCCTTCCTGATCCCCCGAGAGGCAATCGGATTTTCCCTGGATCAACTTTACCTATAAATGTCAGTACCCAGTTATATTATGTACATTTAGGAAAGTATCCAGGCCTTTCTTAAAGCAATCTACTGAGCTGGCCAGAACCACCTCTGCAGGGAGTCTATTCCACATTTTCACAGCTCTTACTGTGAAGAAACCTTTCCGTATTTGGAGATGAAATCTCTTTTCCTCTAGACGTAAAGAGTGCCCCTTGTCCTCTTTGTTGACTGTAAAGTGAATAACTCAACACCAAGTTCACTATATGGACCCCTTATATATTTATACATGTTGACATGTGTGAAGCTCCGTGACAACAAGTCTGACCTGTAGTAAAATCCTGATGGGCACAGAGTCACATTGGCTGCTTAAAGGGATTAGTTAATTAGTTTATGTTAATTTGTTACAGGTGTATTGTTAGAGTAATATGAGCAGGGGGATCTCCTCTTCTACTTTATTATAAATACTGTAATTTTGGTTCTAATAAATCAGTCCATGCTAGCACTAAGCAAGTCTTGTCTCGTTTGGTGCTTAGGAGCGGTTGGAATATCTGAGATCTATATTCAGACTGGGAGGAAGTGGTATATGACGAACACACTCAAGAGGAGTGTAGGGACGTTTCGTCACATTGTTGGCAAGCAGTGGGATTGTGCTTCCTGCAGTCTGGGACATCCAAACCTCCACCTGGATCCAAGATCAGGATAGCAGACTTCGGTCACCCCAGCGGAGATATGGACCTGGCATCAGAGTTCCCGGGGCTGCTGCGGATCGTCCTTTCAGCATACACAAGGACTGTGTCTGAGGATGAATACCTGGAGCTCAGGCAGCAGATTCGGGTGGAGCTCTGGATTGGAGCCCTCCAGCTCGCTGGTATAAAACAGGGCAAGTTCTTTCCAACCCAAGAGCAACGGGCCAGTGACCAACGGGCATTGTGGATGGCATTCCTGGGAGAGCGGCCCCAGGAGCAATGGGTGACTGAGTTGGACAGGCTGGTCCAGCAGGAGATAGAGCTGGACAATCATTATTGGGCTCTGCAATGGCACGCAGAGCAGAGATATTTAGGGGAGACAACTTAATGCTCTCCGGAGGGATATGACTTTGGAGGCCCCAGATTGCTGTGGGAGAGCCTTACCGATCGTTTTGTGTTTGGCGATGAAGGGGAACCTACCCTTGACTACCTGCGAGAATATAGAGAGGCTATGCTCGGTCTTACAGGGGTCTCAGAGCTTAAACCAGATCTGGGCCATTTGCTAAGGAAGGAACAGCATCTGGAAAGGGCATACAGGAAACTGCTAGAACACGTTCAGCAGCATGCCAGAGAATCGGCAGTGGAAACTCTGGAGATTGCCGTCCCCAAACCTGAAGTGCTGACAACAGGGCAGAGCTCTGCTAACTTTTGCCCAGCATTAACAGCAGTATCTGTGGAGTTACAAGGAACTTCCCCAGCTGAAGCGCTGGTCACCGGACAGAGGGTCCAAGACCTCTGCCCCACACCTGTGTCAGTTTTGGAGGCTCAGGGTGAGAAGGTGGCGATCACTTCCCAGCAGCAGATACAGGGGAAGAAGGGAGAGGAGGTGTTTGTTGTCCCTCCTCAACAGTCGGCCAGGGTGGAGAAAGCGGTCTTTCCTCCCCAGCAAAGATCCGTGCACCTGGGAGACAATACCACAGACATGTCATCCCAGCAGCCAGATGAGGGAATGGAAAAGGAAGCAGCCGGCTCCCCTTCCCAATGGCAGCTACACAATTTGGGAGTGTAGGAAGCCAGTCTCCTGCCCCAACGGTTAACCAGAGCGGAGGGTGTGGAGTCCCCAGCAGAAGTGCTGGCAACAGGGCAGAGTGCTACCCACCTCTGTCCAGCACCAGCAACAACTGTGGAGTTCCAGGGAGCCGGGATAGTTGGCCCCTCTCTCCAGCGACAAGCTGAGGTAGTAAAGCTGCTACTCCCAGCCGAATCACTGGCAACAGGGCAGAGCGCCGCTAGCCTCTGCCTAGCACCTAAAATGTCTCTACAGCTTCAGGAAGCTAAGGAAATTGGTCTCACTGTCCAGCAGCAGACGGCGTCCCAAAATGATGACACCAACCCAGCTAGAGTGCTGGCAACAGGACAGAGGACTAAGACCTCTGCCCCACACCTGTGGCAGTTCTGGAGGCCCAGGGTGAAGAGGTGGTGGTCACTCCTGAGCTGCAGATCAGGACCCAAGGAGAGAATGCAATCTGCACTTCACAACTGCAGCTTGAGCTGATATTGGTGGATGGGACTTCAGTCTCCACTTGTATACCCCAAGGATGCTGGGCGGTCGGCCCAGATCCCCAACAGCATGATGGAGTGGCTCAGTCACCCTGTCTTCTCTCCAGTGGCTGAAAAGACTCCAGGGAGAAGGGCCAGTCCAGGCCTCTCCCCAGCGGCGGATATGTTCTCTGAGAGAGGCAGAGGTTGGCTGGGTGAGTAATACTCTGTTTGTAACAATTTGTTTGGGGTACTGTGTGGATACCAGCATTAGAGGACTGGAACCCCTATAGGCCCTGGATTTTAAGGGGCACAGGGTGAAGGAGAACCCCACTATAATCTGTGCTAGTCAGATTTAATTGCAGGGTTAATTTGCAAATACAACAATAGGTGAAATACTCTTTAGAATCTGTGTCAAGACAGACTAGCCTCATTTGCATTATACAAGACAACAGACAGGTGGCTGGAGTTGATGATATTAGCATCTAACATGTGTGAAGCTCAGTGACAACAAGTCTGACCTGTAGTGAAATTCTGATTGGCACAGAGTCACATCGGCTGCTTAAAGGGATTAGTTAATTTGTTTATGTTAATTTGTTACAGGTGTATTGTTATATATGAGTAATATGAGCAGGAGGGGGGATCTCCTCGTCTACTTTATTATAAATACTGTCATTTTGGTTCTAATCAGTCCATGCTAGCACTAAGCAAGTCTCGTCTCGTTTGGTGCTTGGGAGCGGTTGGAATTTCTGAGATCTATATTCAGACTGGGAGGAAGTGGTATTATATGACGAACGCACTCAAGAGGAGTGTACGGACGTTTCGTCACAGTACTCTACTCTTCCATGTTGGATGATAGCTGTTGTATATTCAAATAATCTGTTAATAGTGCATCATTGATGTGCCATTTATGTGGTGTAGGGGCAAGACCTATGTTTGAAGTAGTAAAGGATACAATCTGGTGATCCGACCAGGGGCAAGAATTAATGTCTGCTTTTGAGGAATTGGCTAATAAAATTGGGGTGCAGAAGATGTAGTCTAATCTAGCGAAACAATAACGTGGATGTGAGTAAAAAGTGTAAGTTTTTATGCCTACATTATGTGCTCTCTATGAGGGTACTACTCTGCTCCTGTCTAAGGTTGAATGAGCAGCTAAATTTAAGTCTCCGCCCACTATCAAGTGTGGGGAGGAGTATTTATCTAATGTGTCAAAGAACTTTGTGAAAAAGGATGCATGAGTTTCATTAGGTGCATATACAGAGGCAATTGTGACCATGCGTCCTGCTACAGAGCCTTTTACTATCAGATAGCAACTTTCTGGGTCTTTAAAGACGCTGTGGGTTTCGAACACTACTGAGTTTTTAATTAAAATAGCTGTTCCTCTTGTCTTGGAGTTGTATGTTGTAAAATAAAATTGACTGTATGCTTTGTCAAAAAATTTGGGGTGTTTGGTTGTAGCGAAGTTCGTTTCTTGCACTAATATTATGTCTGACCCGAGCCTTTTATAATGGCGGAAAGGGAGAATTTATGCCTTTGGCATTGTGGGAGATTACTTTAAGTCCCATTTAATATGTATAAATGAATGCTCTGGCTTGATGGATAGTGATAACGGTCAATTATTTTTGACTCCTGAAAATTGAAAATAAGATGTGGTAATAGATTAGCAACATACCAAAGACCCCAATGTGTAACCGTATTATATGTGAATACCCAACTTGAATAAACATACGATATCCTTATGTTAATCCTATGCTTATAATCTCTACCAATCCCAATTTTTTTTTTTTTTTACTCTTTATTTTTCAAAAATAAATTTTACATATACAAAAACATCAAAGAAAAACTTTTCCCCATCCCATCGCATCAGGGGAGGGGGGGGGGGGGGTACAAGGGAGATGCAGGTATACACAATTAGGCCTGTCCAGTAATACTCATTTCCCCGACTTCCTTTTAGCACTTGTTAGTAACCTCTTATTAACCAGCAGGCCCAATTCCTCTTCTCTTATCCTTTGTTCACCTCTCCTCCCTCCCCCGAAGCCCCCTACCTCTAGATATTCCTCCGTTAGCTTAAACTCTTTCCATTTTTTCCATCTCTTTGTATATTCCTCTCTTTTTTCCTCCTCACTTGATCTAAATCCCTCCATGTGGCAGGTCTCCTCTATTCTCACAAACCACTCCCTAATCGTAGGGGCTTCTGATTCTCTCCACTTTTTTGGTATCCTGCTTTTTGCTGCATTTAACAGGTGAATCCCCAATGAGTTCTTGTATTCTCCCCGGGGCCTATCTGTCCCATGGAACAGGCATATCCAAGGGTCCTCTAGGACTACCATATCGGCTATCACCCCCGTATATCTTATCACTTCCTTCCAGTATATTTACATTTTAGGACAGTTCCACCAGATATGGGCCATAGTCCCTCTTTCCTTACATCCTCTCCAGCAATCTGTTGTTGGGCCCACCGTATATTTCCTCACGATATCCGGCGTTCTGTACCATCTAGTTATACACTTATAGTTAATTTCTGCGACTTTTAAATTCACTGACGATCCATGCACCCAGCCCATTATTTTTCCTATTTCCTGATTCGTACCCCTTTGCCCCAACTCATTTTCCCACTTTTTAATGAATGGCGGAACTTCCCTCTCGTCTCCCTCGTTAAGGATCTTATAAATCACTGAGGTGTACCCCCTTTTGATTCCGTGTCACAAAGCCGCTCAAAGGGAGTTAACTCTCCCGCATCTCTTATAGGGTGCGGCAGAGTGGCAACAAAGTGTTTGAGCTGGAAGTAGCGCCATTAATTTATTTCAATTTTAATTCATGATAAGTGATAATTTTCCCACCGTGCATTATGTGTCTTAATTGTAAGTTTTCTTTTTTTAATCCATTTACCCCACACCGCTTTTCTCCCAGGTGCAAAAATTTAATTTTCACTTATTATCATCATAGGGGCATTAAATTCCCATTTCTTTTTTTTGTGCACATTGTCCCATTTCCTAAATACATTTTTTGTTAGTGAATGTGTATTCCCCCTAATCCCCTAAACTGGGCTGGGATCCACATCTCTCTTCCCAAGTATGTTTCTGCCAATGCATGTTCAATACTGACCCACCTCTTCTCACATTTACCCTTTGCCCATTCAACCAATGCAGGCCAATAGAATTGCCTCATGATATTTAAAAAAAATTGGGACTGCCAGTCCACCTCGAGATTTCCCTTTCTGTAAGTTTTTTTGTGATATTCTAGGTTTCTTGTTATGCCATATTAATTTAGTCATCAGGGTATTCAGTGTCCTAAAATATGCCTCTGGGATAGGAATTGGGAGCATATGTAGTTTATACAGGATTTTAGGGAGGATAACCATTTTCAGCGCATTAATCCGACCCGACCACGACAGGGGGCGTGACATTATGTTCCTTTACTCATTTCTCACCTCTTCCAAGAGAGGTATAAAGTTAGCTTGATACAATTTCCCAAGGGTTGTTGTTAATTTTATCCCGAGATATTTTAACTCATCCTGATTGACCTCTTCCCTTACCCCTATGTTTATATTTAATATCTCTGACTTCTCTGGATTTATTCTGAAGTTGGACAAAGTTCCAATCCAAATTCTAAACCTACCATTTTTTTTATATGAGACTTGAGTACATTGAAACACACCAAACTTAACCGTAACATCATTATTCCAAAATTTATAGGGTAACTAAACAGGTTACCTAACTTGCCATAAAACTGGAAAGATTGAACATAAAATAAAACTGAGTCAAGCTGAAAAAAACAGTTTGACTCAAAAACAAGAACCTTTGGACTGGAATGTCCATAACTTGCTTCAGGAGTCGTGCCGAATTGGGCTGCTATGTGTAGGACCAAAAGCGCAAAAACGCACTGTAAGATCCATGTCTAGACTCCAAAAGTGAGGGGGGGGGGGGGGTCAATCAAGTGGAGACAGAGAGACTAAGCATCTCTCTGTTTTTTTGTTTTTTTTTCTTAAATTGAAAATGGCATGCATGCGGTGTAAGAACTCCAACCTTTACTTAGCAACATTTATACAAAAAGGAAGAATTTTAATGCACATCCCCTAGTGTGCTGATAACTACAGTGTGATTGTGTCATTGATTAGCGAATCGCACAGATGAAATAAAAAGTTAAAGCTTGTTTAGTGTGATTTTTCTTGGGTTGGCAATTTGCATAGACAAACTAAAGAGTTAATGCTAGTCAGAAGCGTCTTACATAGAATAGCAAATCGTAGAGATGAGACGAAAAGTATAAACTTAATAGATGCGACTTTCATGGTTTTGCATAACGCATAGCTGAAATGAAGAGTTTAAACTTGTTTAAAGCATCTTTCATGGACTAGCAAATCGTGTAGATAAAATAGAAGAGAATGAACTTACTTGAGGCGTCTTTCTTGGGTTAGAAAATTGCATAGATGAATAAAAGAGATTAAATTTGCTCAAAGCTTCTTTCTAGGATCAGCAAATCACCAAGATGAAAAGAAAGAGAACAAACTTGCTTTAAGCGACTTTTATGGATTAGCGTATCGCATAGATGATCTCATTCTTCTTCGATCGCGTCTCGAGGAGGGGGTGGCCCATATGGGTAATGAGTGCGGTGTAGATGGAGGTCTCGGGTTTGCCTCCAGTTCCAACAATCCTAATTTGATCAGGAGCTCTTTGCCTTCTGCGGCATTCATAACAGAATACGTGGTGCTATTATGAGGAACAGTTAGTCTCAACGGGAATCCCCTGTATCTGATATGAGCAGATTGTAGGATTGATGTTATTTCCCTCATCTTACGCCCTTTTTCAAGGGTGGCCTGTGAGATGTCGGGGTATATTTGAATCCTTGTTCCATCCAACTCAATATTGTGTGAGTTTCTGGAGGCCCTTAATATATTCTCTTTTGTAATAAAGTCCTTCATACATAGGATAATGTCACGTGGTGGCTTGTCTACTGGAGGTTTGGGACGCAGAGCCCTGGGAATCCTATCGCACGTGAAGGACTGTGGTGGGGTGTCAGGGAGGAGAGACTGGAATAGTTTTGAGACAGCAGGCATTAAATCTGTTACGGACTCTGGAACCCCATGGATTCTTAAGTTGTTCCTTCGATTTCTTTTGTCCAAATCTTCCACTTGTGTTTGGAGATAGGATTTTGAGCTACTAGCTGAAAACTATTCCTTTCTCAGGTCATTGTGGGCTAAGGACAACTCGTCATGCTTTGTCTCTAACTATGCCTGTGCGCCCTCCCAGGGAAGCTATCTCCTGCTTTAGTATGCTAGTGGATGCCTTCAGCTCTGAGTGAAATTTGTTTGCTAGCTTGTCATACATAATAATAAGACTAGCATCCAGATCAGCTTTAGTGAGCTGTGAGGGGAACTCACTTATTTGTTTAGTAGAGACTGTTCCCTGAAAGGCACGTGAGGTTGCTGGAGAAGCATGTGGAGAGGAATGGGCGCCATCTTGAGACATCTTATTTTTCCTTTTGGAGTGGAGTAATGCTGGTAGGAGATTGTTTTGACCGGCGACCGCGCACCCTATAGTTTGCAGGCATGCACGGAGGTATCCTGCAGGGGTGTTGATGATTTTCGGGCAGTTTTGGTGTGTTTAAGCCCTGCAGATTAGCTGAATTCCTTTGTGACCGGCGGAGCTGTTAGAGAGCTGCCGTCCTGTATCGCGCCGCGCATGCGCCCCCAGCTTCCGGTTTCTTAGGCCATAGAGATGATTGGAGTCGTTTTGATCTTCGATCAACTCTATGGATCCCCCCTGCCCAAGACGATGGGAGGGGGGACTTTCCATCCCGCTGCTTGTAAAAGCAGTCTAGAGGCTAATTAGCCACTAGGATTACTTTTACATGAAAGCCAACTGTTTGAGTGGTTATACCAGAATGATGCTTGCAGGTTTAGGCATCATCCTTTTCAGCAAAGTCCAGCAACATACCAGTACATTGCTGGTCCTTGTTGGGCATACATTGTAGTGTGTATGTGTGTGTGTGTTTTTTTTTTTTTTATATTGCCCACCATTAGAATACCGCCCTGCATCCACCAACTTCTAATGATGGGCATACGTGCACCATGTTTTTTTAAACTGGTGGTGAAATCATCGCCTACATTGCTGAAGTTGCTGATTTACGTATCGTGAGAGCAAAAACTGTTGCTGTTCAGATAAATAAATCAGTGCTGCAGCTGAATGGCGTACCTGAAAAGAAAATAATGGTTAACAATAAAACACAATAAACAGTAAAGTATAAAACCATTACATACCTGAAAAGAAAACAGGATGAAACATTGTAAAAAGAGCAGAACAATAGAGAGAGAGCAATAAAACAACTATTTTGGGCTTTTTTTATTTATTTTTTTACACTTTTATTTGTAACTGTAATAGTTCCAGGCTCGGGTCTCTTAAAATGTGATGGCATCTTTGGAGACCCTGTGAAAATGTGTCCTAGTCTGTGCAGTGGTGTACCCTACGCTAATACTCCACTAGTGTGTGGTAGCGTTCAAAACATTCACCAATGCAAAGACCAAGTTGGTCAGGACAGGAGGGACAATAATAGCGGGTGTCACGCCTATATCCGCGCTTGCTACAAACACGACATCTTCTTTGGGGTGATTGTTGGGTAGTGGTACCAGATAGGAAATACGGCAAATGCCTTTTATTTGTAACTGTAACATTTGTAATGGTTCAGTTCCAGGTTCGGGCTCTCAAAATGCGATGGCATCTTTGGAGACCCTGTGAAAATGTGTCCTAGTCTGTGCAGTGGTGGGGTGATCGTTGGGTAGTGATACCAGAGAGGACATACGGCAAATGCCTCCCATGCAGCCGCCTTACTGCATTTGCGTTGGGAAGTTGGGGGCACAGCACTGTCTGAAAACAGAGGGGCTGTGATGATCTCTTCCTGGAATTTAAGGAAGGATGCAGTTTTTCCTGACGCTTTGTATAGCACATAATCGTTCAGCAGAGCCAATTGGAATAAGTATACAGACACTTTTATTTTTTTTATACCAGCGTCTGGCCTTACGGGCAATTAAGTACGGCGCCATCAACTGGTTGTTGAGGTCCACCCCTCCCATATTAAGGTTGTATTCATGGACACGGGGGGTTTCTCCACAACACCAGTCTCTGTTTGAATTTGGACCATTGTGTCTTCGTGAAGGGAGGACGGAACGAAAACATTCTGTGAATCCCTCCACTTCACTGCAAGCAAATTATTATTTCTAAAGCAGGCTCTCTCCCCCAGCTTAAGACGGGAATCTACAAGTTGCTGTGGTTAGATCGCACGGTGCCACATGCGCAATTCCACGATCAAACAAGTGACTAAAAAGTGTCATTTGTACACATACAAATGGTGACACCAAGTCCCACACAATCTTACCAGTGCTCCCTATGTAGTTTGGGCAGTTCTCCAGCTCCACGTGACTATCTTTTCCCTCGTAAACCATAAAACGATATGTATAGCCTGTTGCCCTGTCACAGAGCTTATACATCTTTACCCCATATCTGGCACGCTTGCTGGGAAGATACTATTTGAATGACAAACGGCCAGAGAACTTAATCATGGACTCATCAATGCAGACAACTTGATTGGGAGTAAACAAGGCTGCAAATTGTTGGTTGAAGTGGTTTACGAGGGGCCAAATGTTGTGGAGCCGATCGTATTCAGGGTCATCCCGAAGATGACAGAGTTCATTGTCGTTAAAGTGCATAAATCACAAGATCTGCTCATATCTAGCCCTGGTCATGGAGGCAGAGAACACAGGCATATGGTGAATTGGGTTAGTGGACCAATATGACCGCAACTCACTTTTTTTTTTAGTTATGCCCACGAGGGATAGGCCCAGAAAGGTCTTAAATTTGGAGACCGTGATAGGTCTGAGTTGTTGTGGAGAAGGACTGATTCCAGACCTCGGAGGACCTGTGGAAGCAGTGGACTGAGTCTGGAGTAGAAACATCCAGAGCCACCGTGTGCCGGCTTGTGCAGGAAATGGGCTACAGGTGCCGCATTCCCCAGGTCAAGCCACTTTTGAACCAGAAACAGCGGCAGAAGCGCCTGACCTGGGCTACAGAGAAGCAGCACTGGACTGTTGCTCAGTGGTCCAAAGTACTTTTTTCGGATGAAAGCAAATTTTGCATGTCATTCGGAAATCAAGGTGCCAGAGTCTGGAGGAAGACTGGGGAGAGGGAAATGCCAAAATGCCTGAAGTCCTGTGTCAAGTACCCACAGTCAGTGATGGTCTGGGGTGCCGTGTCAGCTGCTGGTGTTGGTCCACTGTGTTTTATCAAGGGCAGGGTCAATGCAGCTAGCTATCAGGAGATTTTGGAGCACTTCATGCTTCCATCTGCTGAAAAGCTTTATGGAGATGAAGATTTCATTTTTCAGCACGACCTGGCACCTGCTCACAGTGCCAAAACCACTGGTAAATGGTTTACTGACCATGGTATTACTGTGCTCAATTGGCCTGCCAACTCTCCTGACCTGAACCCCATAGAGAATCTGTGGGATATTGGGAAGAGAAAGTTGAGAGACGCAAGACCCAACACTCTGGATGAGCTTAAGGCTGCTATCGAAGCATCCTGGGCCTCCATAACCCCTCAGCAGTGCCACAGGCTGATTGCCTCGATGCCACGCCGCATTGAAGCAGTCATTTCTGCAAAAGGATTCCCAACCAAGTATTGAGTGCATAACTGAACATAATTATTTGAAGGTTGACTTTTTTTGTATTAAAAACACTTTTCTTTTATTGGTCGGATTAAATATGCTAATTTTTTGAGATAGGAATTTTGGGTTTTCATGAGCTGTATGCCAAAATCATCAATATTAAAACAAGAAAAGGCTTGAACTACTTCAGTTGTGTGTAATGAATCTAAAATATATGAAAGTCTAATGTTTATCAGTACATTACAGAAAATAATGAACTTTATCACAATATGCTAATTTTTTGAGAAGGACCTGTACATCATTCTTCTCTCCTATTATTACAGGTTGAGCTGGTTTGTTTTCCCTCCCGGTATTATCTTTGCTATATATATATATATATATATATATATATATATATATAAAATATAATATATATACTTCTTGTCCGCCCCGTTAATTACTCTCTTTTCACCTTTCTCTATTTACATCTCTGATTCACCTTCCCAAAGAACCAGATACATTCTTATGCCCCATACACACGGTCGGAAAATCCAACCACAAAATCCGACACTGGTGTTGCATACACACGGTCGGACAAAGTTGTCGGAAAATCCGATCATTCTGAACGTGGTGACGTTTGTTGCCTACGACGGGACTACGTATAGGCTAGTAGCCAATAGCTTTGGTCTTGTAATGTGATCTGAGCATGCGTGGCACTTTGTCCGTCGGAATTTGCTACACACGATCGGAAAAAGTCCGATAGGACTTTGTTGTCGGAAAATTTGAGAGCAGGAGATAAAACTTTGTCCGTCGGAAAATCCGATGGAAAATGTCCGATGGAGCCTACACACGGTCGGAATTTCCGACAACATTGTCCGATAGGACATTTTCCGTCGGAAAATCCGACCGTGTGTATGGGGCTTAAGTCCTCTAGGGCACCAACATCTCTAACTTTATTAAGCCACATAGCAATTGAAGGTGGCCTAGGGTCTTTCCATCGGAGTGCAATTCCCGCCTTAGCTGCATTTACTAGATGACATAATACAGATTTCATATATGTCTGCAGGGGAATTTCTGAACTATGGAGTAGGAAAAAGGCAGGATCATCTGGAATTGGGAATTCCGTAAATTTTTGGGCAATCTTTTGTAACCAGTATTGTCGGATCTTAGGACATGACCAAAATTTGTGAATCAGAGTCCCCCGTTACCTATTGCATCGCCAACATTGGTCTGATGCATCTGGGAAGAACTTAGAGTCTTTACGGGGTATAATACCATTGCGTCAATACCTTTTATAATTAGACTCCTGGGTCCGCAAACATATTGATGAATTCAATGCGAGGTGTATTATCCTCTGCTGTTGTGTAGGTGCAAATACTTTCCCAAGGTCTCCCTCCCATTTCCTAATCCCTGGCATCTTAAAATCTTCTGGAGGTGCAATCAACATTGCATATATCTTGGAGATCGTCCGGGGGAGGGGTTCCTTCTCCTCACAGGATACTTCAAACTTGGTCAGTTGTCTTTGATAGTTTATCGCTGGTCCTAGTGAGTTGAAAAAATGACGCAATTGAAGTGCCTGCCACAGCTTTATTTCATACCGGCCTCCCGGTTGTGTCAACAGGGCGACCGTGGGCCAGGTTTCCAAATGGAGAAAATGTGATGCCTGAATATAGCCCCGATCTATAAGTCCCTGGTAGGCCGCCGGCTCTAGTCCTGGCCTAAAACTAGGATTTCCCAAAATGGGCAATAATGGAGATTCAGTAGAATATTTGTGATTTTGGCTCATCTTGGAGCCAATTCGCAGTGTTGGACCTATGAGTGGAGGCTTTTTGAGGGAGTCTGGTAGTGATGTATAACACCATATTGCTCTCCGCAAGGGTATAGGGCTAAACTTTTGTTCTATCTCTGTCCACATTTTGAATTCTGTGTGTCTACACCAATCTATCACTCTGCCAATATGTGCTGCCTGATGGTATTTATTCATATCCAGGACTGCCAAACCGCCATGGCACTTTGGAATTGTCATAAGGTTTCTGCTGATCCTTGGTCGCTTATTCGCCCATATAAATTTAGTAAATAGGGTGTCTATCTGGCGAAAAAAAACCTATTGGTATATTTATAGGTACTGTCTGAAATAGATATAACATTTTGGCAAGATATTAATTTTAATTATATTGCAGCGGCCGAACCATGAGTGCAATCCCTTTTGCCATTTATCTAATAAGGCACTGACTTCCTTAAGTAATGTTGGAAAGTTTACTGTAAAGGTCTTCTAGAGTTTTGAGGGAATGTATGTACCCAGGTATTTTAGCGCTGCAGTCACCCACTTAAAACTCAAGTTAGGTTGTATAGTTTGCTGTGTTATCAATGGCAGTGCGACCCCCCATGGCCTCTGATTTTGCGTAGTTTATTTTAGATTCGATATCTCTCCGTATCTTTCAATTTCTTCCATAAGGTTTGGCAGTGATATATGTGGCCTAGACAGGGAAAACATCAAATCATCGGCATAAGCCGATATTTTATACTTATAGTCTCCTATTTAAAGTCCCTGGATATCAGGGTTTTGTTGTATTTTATTCAATAGTGGTTCCAGTGAGAGGACAAACGGGGGAGAGAGAGGGCATCCCTGGTGCGTTCCGTTTGAAATTTTGAATGGTTCTAAAAAAAAAAACATTTACTTTAACCAGGGCTTGTGGGAAATAATATATCCCAGTGATCCACCGCAGCATGCCCTCTTCCATCCCCATATGTCTCAGGACTTCCATCATGAATTGCCAGTTAACTCGATCGAACGCCTTTTCTGCATCCGTACTCAAAAAGACGCTAGGGGTTTTTGTTTGATTGGCGTAATGTACCAAGTTCAATACTTTGATGGAATTATCTTGTGCTTCCCGTGAGGGGACAAACCCAACTTGATCCAGATGCACCAGTTGGTACAGGTGCAACTGGAGACAGGAGGCCAATATCTTGGTGTGCAGTTCCAGAATCGACTACGACCAGGGTGTACTAGGCCACTGGTGCTTTCCAGTTTACCAGAAGGATGAGCGGCACTAGTACTGGCTCTCTGCACTATACAAGAGCCCTGTGGTTCTTGCACCTCAACAGAAGAACGGAGTCAGGTACACCTGACCTTGGCAGGGACCACTACTCCGTTATCAGAGCTATCTGTCAGGGTACCGCTGCTGTCTACAGGATCATATTCTGAGCCTGGATCTGACAGATTGGTGACTTCCTCTTCACACTCATCTGTCATGCTCAGAAACTTTTATGCCTCTTCACTAGTGTACCTTCGATTGGACATTGTGGCCTCTAAATTTACTGGCACAACTAGTGGAAACTCGCAGGAAAAAAGAGCACCTGACTGTCAGCAACTGCTTCAAACGCTACCAAAAAAAACTGTTAGCGTTCCCAGGGATCAGGCCTGTCTCTGCGAATGCTGCATTTATGGGTTTTGTAAGTGACAGTAATCGATTGATACTGCACTTGGGTGGGCTGGGCTGGCCGGAGGGGCTAAAAACAGGTGATAGCAGGTATCTGGGCTGATCCCGCTAATGCTGCGTTTTTGGGAACCCTAAACTACTGGGGACGCTAGTATAGATCTGATCAGATATTGATCCAGGCAGGACGCCTGTAGCCAATTACAGCTCAGGGGCTTTAGTACACGCCCCCTCATTTAAAAGGCTGCCACGCCGTCGGCGCCGGTCACATGAGTTCCGGCTTTAGGAGAGAGCAGGCTGATTCTGTGTCACTCTTTGCTAGATTCCTAAAGAAAGATTTGCTCTACTTTGCTAAACCATTGGCTATTTATTTGCTAAACCATTGCTACCTGTCATTGATCGTCCATTGCTGCTGCTGGTTAGTGTGTTTTTAGCTGCTGCTGGGGGTTAGTCTGGTGCGTGTCTTACTGTTAGTACAGTATTTCAGTAGTACCAACCGCAGTGCTGTTAGTACAGCACTGCACCCCAAAAGCACCCACAGGACTTGTAGTGTGTTAGTGGCAACAAACAGAGCTCCTATATTTTCTTCCCAGAAGCACCCATAGGACTTGTACTGTGTTAGTGGCATCACACAGAGCTATATTTTCTTCCCAGAAGCACCTATAGGACTTGTAGTGTGTTAGTCCCATCACACAGAGCTATATTTTTTTCCCAGAAGCACCTATAGGACTTGTAGTGTGTTAGTCCCATCACACAGAGCTATATTTTCTTCCAGAAGCACCCATAGGACTTGTAGTGTGTTAGTCCCATCACACAGAGCTCCTATATTTTCTTCCCAGAAGCACCCATAGGACTTGTACTGTGTTAGTGGCATCACACAGAGCTATATTTTCTTCCCAGAAGCACCTATAGGACTTGTAGTGTGTTAGTCCCATCACACAGAGCTATATTTTCTTCCCAGAAGCACCTATAGGACTTGTAGTGTGTTAGTCCCATCACACAGAGCTCCTATATTTTCTTCCCAGAAGCACCCATAGGACTTGTAGTGTGTTAGTCCCATCACACAGAGTTCCTATATTTTCTTCCCAGAAGCACCCATAGGACTTGTACTGTGTTAGTGGCATCACACAGAGCTATATTTTCTTCCCAGAAGCACCTATAGGACTTGTAGTGTGTTAGTCCCATCACACAGAGCTATATTTTCTTCCCAGAAGCATCTATAGGACTTGTAGTGTGTTAGTCCCATCACACAGAGCTCCTATATTTTTTTCCCAGAAGCACCCATAGGACTTGTAGTGTGTTAGTCCCATCACACAGAGTTCCTATATTTTCTTCCCAGAAGCACCCATAGGACTTGTACTGTGTTAGTGGCATCACACAGAGCTATATTTTCTTCCCAGAAGCACCTATAGGACTTGTAGTGTGTTAGTCCCATCACACAGAGCTATATTTTCTTCCCAGAAGCACCTATAGGACTTGTAGTGTGTTAGTCCCATCACACAGAGCTCCTATATTTTCTTCCCAGAAGCACCCATAGGACTTGTACTGTGTTAGTGGCATCACACAGAGCTATATTTTCTTCCCAGAAGCACCTATAGGACTTGTAGTGTGTTAGTCCCATCACACAGAGCTCCTATATTTTCTTCCCAGAAGCACCTATAGGACTTGTAGTGTGTTAGTCCCATCACACAGAGCACCTATATTTTCTTCCCAGAAGCACCCATAGGACTTGTACTGTGTTAGTGGCATCACACAGAGCTATATTTTCTTCCCAGAAGCACCTATAGGACTTGTAGTGTGTTAGTCCCATCACACAGAGCTATATTTTCTTCCCAGAAGCACCTATAGGACTTGTAGTGTGTTAGTCCCATCACACAGAGCTCCTATATTTTCTTCCCAGAAGCACCCATAGGACTTGTAGTGTGTTAGTCCCATCACACAGAGCTCCTATATTTTCTTCCCAGAAGCACCTATAGGACTTGTAGTGTGTTAGTCCCATCACACAGAGCTCCTATATTTTCTTCCCAGAAGCACCTATAGGACTTGTAGTGTGTTAGTCCCATCACACAGAGCTATATTTTCTTCCCAGAAGCACCTATAGGACTTGTAGTGTGTTAGTCCCATCACACAGAGCTCCTATATTTTCTTCCCAGAAGCACCCATAGGACTTGTAGTGTGTTAGTCCCATCACACAGAGATCCTATATTTTCTTCTCAGCAGCACCCACAGGACTTCTAGTGTGTTGGTGGCATCACACAGAGCTATATTTTCTTCCCAGAAGCACCTATAGGACTTGTAGTGTGTTAGTCCCATCACACAGAGCTATATTTTCTTCCCAGAAGCACCTATAGGACTTGTAGTGTGTTAGTCCCATCACACAGAGCTCCTATATTTTCTTCCCAGAAGCACCCATAGGACTTGTAGTGTGTTAGTCCCATCACACAGAGCTCCTATATTTTCTTCCCAGAAGCACCCATAGGACTTGTGGTGTGTTAGTCCCATCACACAGAGTTCCTATATTTTCTTCCCAGAAGCACCCATAGGACTTGTACTGTGTTAGTGGCATCACACAGAGCTATATTTTCTTCCCAGAAGCACCTATAGGACTTGTAGTGTGTTAGTCCCATCACACAGAGCTATATTTTCTTCCCAGAAGCACCTATAGGACTTGTAGTGTGTTAGTCCCATCACACAGAGTTCCTATATTTTCTTTGCAGAAGCACCCATAGGACTTGTAGTGTGTTAGTCCCATCACACAGAGTTCCTATATTTTCTTCCCAGAAGCACCTATAGGACTTGTAGTGTGTTAGTCCCATCACACAGAGCTCCTATATTTTCTTCCCAGAAGCACCTATAGGACTTGTAGTGTGTTAGTCCCATCACACCGAGCTATATTTTCTTCCCAGAAGCACCTATAGGACTTGTAGTGTGTTAGTCCCATCACACAGAGCTATATTTTCTTCCCAGAAGCACCTATAGGACTTGTAGTGTGTTAGTCCCATCACACAGAGCTTCTATATTTTCTTCCCAGAAGCACCTATAGGACTTGTAGTGTGTTAGTCCCATCACACAGAGTTCCTATATTTTCTTCCCAGAAGCACCCATAGGACTTGTACTGTGTTAGTGGCATCACACAGAGCTATATTTTCTTCCCAGAAGCACCTATAGGACTTGTAGTGTGTTAGTCCCATCACACAGAGTTCCTATATTTTCTTTGCAGAAGCACCCATAGGACTTGTAGTGTGTTAGTCCCATCACACAGAGTTCCTATATTTTCTTCCCAGAAGCACCTATAGGACTTGTAGTGTGTTAGTCCCATCACACAGAGTTCCTATATTTTCTTCCCAGAAGCACCCATAGGACTTGTAGTGTGTTAGTCCCATCACACAGAGTTCCTATATTTTCTTCCCAGAAGCACCTATAGGACTTGTAGTGTGTTAGTCCCATCACACAGAGTTCCTATATTTTCTTCCCAGAAGCACCCATAGGACTTGTAGTGTGTTAGTCCCATCACACAGAGCTCCTATATTTTCTTCCCAGAAGCACCTATAGGACTTGTAGTGTGTTAGTCCCATCACACAGAGCTATATTTTCTTCCCAGAAGCACCTATAGGACTTGTAGTGTGTTAGTCCCATCACACAGAGCTCCTATATTTTCTTCCCAGAAGCACCCATAGGACTTGTAGTGTGTTAGTCCCATCACACAGAGTTCCTATATTTTCTTTGCAGAAGCACCCATAGGACTTGTAGTGTGTTAGTCCCATCACACAGAGTTCCTATATTTTCTTCCCAGAAGCACCCATAGGACTTGTACTGTGTTAGTGGCATCACACAGAGCTATGTTTTCTTCCCAGAAGCACCTATAGGACTTGTAGTGTGTTAGTCCCATCACACAGAGTTCCTATATTTTCTTCCCAGAGGCACCTATAGGACTTGTAGTGTGTTAGTCCCATCACACAGAGTTCCTATATTTTCTTTGCAGAAGCACCCATAGGACTTGTAGTGTGTTAGTCCCATCACACAGAGTTCCTATATTTTCTTCCCAGAAGCACCTATAGGACTTGTAGTGTGTTAGTCCCATCACACAGAGTTCCTATATTTTCTTCCCAGAAGCACCCATAGGACTTGTAGTGTGTTAGTCCCATCACACAGAGTTCCTATATTTTCTTCCCAGAAGCACCTATTGGACTTGTAGTGTGTTAGTGGCATCACACAGAGCTCCTATATTTTCTTCTCAGCAGCACCCACAGGACTTCTAGTGTGTTAGTGGCATCACACAGAGCTCCTATATTTTCTTTGCAGAAGCACCCATAGGACTTCTAGTGTGTTAGTGGCATCACACAGAGCTCCTATATTTTCTTCTCAGCAGCACCCACAGGACTTCTAGTGTGTTAGTGGCATCACACAGAGCTCCTATATTTTCTTCTCAGCAGCACCCACAGGACTTCTAGTGTGTTAGTGGCATCACACAGAGCTCCTATATTTTCTTTGCAGAAGCACCCATAGGACTTCTAGTGTGTTAGTGGCATCACACAGAGCTCCTATATTTTCTTCTCAGCAGCACCCACAGGACTTCTAGTGTGTTAGTGGCATCACACAGAGCTCCTATATTTTCTTTGCAGAAGCAACCATAGGACTTCTAGTGTGTTAGTGGCATCACACAGAGCTCCTATATTTTCTTCTCAGCAGCACCCACAGGACTACCGACTACAATAGCTGGAAGACCGCCAAGGGGAGGCAGAGCGTGCAGAGGCAAGAACACAGGGCAGGCAGGCTCTGTTTCTAGTGGACGTGGCCGTGGCCGTGGCCGTGGCCGTGGTCGTGCATCGTCATCAGCACGTGGCCATGGGACACGCGCGTCTTTGTTTTCGGCAGCTGGACATGTGGAGCCGCATCATGCTGAAGGCTTGGTAGAATGGATGACCAAGCCCTCCTCATCCTCCTCATCCTCTCTCACCCAGGCTCAGGGTACTGGCAGAGCAGCTGCCAACGCGTACTCAATGGCATCATCAGCCACCCCTTCCCTAGACCCACCATGTCCTCCTGAGGAGTCCCCCGAACTCTTTGAGCACAGTGTTGGGTACATGCTCCAGGAGGATGCCCAACGATTCGAAGGCTCGGATGATGATACCCAGCTTGAGGAAGTCAGTAGTGTGCGCGCAGAGAGAGGGGATGCTGAAGGACAGCAATCTGGCAGTACTGTTCCACCAGCTGCAGCTTACTGCCAGGTTTGCTCTAGTGGTGAAGAGGGAGGGGATGATGAGGTCACTGACGCCACGTGGGTGCCTGGAGGGAGAGAGGATGAGGAGGAGGACGAGGAGGAGGACGAGGAGGAGGAGGATGCGGCGTCACATTTCCAACGAGGCCGGATGTCCCCTGGATGCCAGCTAAAGGCCAGCACAGCAACTGTACCACACCGCAGAGCTCCGCCTGTGCAGGGCGCTGCCTCTGCACGTTATCAGAAAAGTTCTTTGGTGTGGGCCTTTTTTGAGACGAGTGCATCAGATCGCACCACTGCTATTTGCAATATTTGTCTCAAGCGTATCTCGCGTGGCCAAAACATCAGCCGCTTGGGCACCACAAGCATGACCAGACATATGTCGACCTGCCATGCAGCTCGTTGGCAGGCACACATAAAAGACCCACACCAAAGAACTAAGCGGACCTCTCCTTGCTCCTCATCAGCTGGGATCTCCATCCCCACTACATCTTCAGTCCTCTCTGAAAGCTGCTGTGAGAGGACTGAAGCTGTAGAATTAGGTGTGTCACAACCAAGTACTTGCAGTACACCGACGTCCGATTGTAGCAGGCAAATTTCCCTGCCCCAGCTGCTGGACCCTCGAAAGAAGTACACTCCCAGCCATCCACATGCCCAGCGGTTGAATGCTAGCTTGGCTAAATTGCTAGCACTTCAACTGCTGCCTTTTCAGTTGGTAGACTCGGCCCCCTTCCGTGAGTTTGTTCAATGTGCGGTTCCTCAGTGGCAGGTTCCCAAACGCCACTTTTTCTCACGGAAGGCGATTCCGTCTCTCTACCGGCATGTGGAAGGCAATGTCCATGCCTCGCTGGACAGGGCGGTCAGCGGTAAGGTGCATATTACCGCTGACTCATGGTCCAGCAGGCATGGACAGGGACGTTACCTTTCTTTCACGGCCCATTGGGTCACTCTATTGGCAGCTGGGAGGGATGCAGGACAAGGTGCAGTAGTGTTGGAGGTTGTTCCGCCACCACGCCTCCAAAACGCTACTACTGCTACTGGTTGTGACACACCTCTCTCCTCCACCCCCTCCTCTTCTTCTTCCTCCAGTGCTCTGTCCTCGGAACCAGCGGTGCTCCGTAGGCGTACAAGGGGCTACGCAAGTACGCAGGCAAAAAGATGCCATGCCGTGCTTGCGCTGGTGTGTTTGGGGGACAGGAGCCACACTGGGCCAGAGGTTCTGGCAGCTCTGCAGGGGCAGGCCGAGAGGTGGTTGACGCCACGTCAGCTTAAGCCAGGAATGGTCGTTTCTGACAATGGCACCAACCTCCTCTCCGCCCTGCGACAGGGGCAGCTCACCCATGTGCCCTGTATGGCTCACGTCCTCAACCTGGTGGTGCAGCGGTTCTTGGGCAGGTTCCCAGGCTTACAGGATGTCCTGAGGCAGGCCAGGAAAGTATGTGTGCATTTCCGCCGATCTTATAATGCCAGTGCTCGGCTGACAGAGCTGCAAAAGGAGCTGAACCTGCCCAAGAACCGCCTAATATGTGACATGCCCACCAGGTGGAACTCAACGTTGGCCATGCTGCAGCGACTGCACACGCAGCAGAGGGCCATCAATGAGTACCTTTGCGACTACGGCACCAGGACAGGGTCAGGGGAGCTTGGGGCAAGGTCAGACTTGGACACCTTTCCCACCGAAAATCCTCTGGCTTACTGGGTCCTGAGGATGGATCACTGGCCAGAGCTTGCACAGTATGCAATTGAGCTACTGGCCTGTCCTGCCTCCAGCGTTCTTTCCGAACGCACATTCAGTGCTGCTGGAGGATTTGTCACCGATCATAGGGTGCGCCTGTCCACCGACTCGGTTGATCGACTGACCTTCATCAAAATGAATCTGTCTTGGATCACCACCAGCTACCAGGCACCTGAAGCGGATATAACAGAATAATTTATAATGTCACATCCCTTCAAGACTGCCTATGCTGATGCTGAGTGACTGTCCTGTTATGTTCACTGACTATCCTCTTCCTCCTCCTCAATGATCCATGCCACCACACCAGTGCCTAAGGCACAATTTTTCAGCCCCTGTATAACAGGGGCGTGTACTTACAATTTTTTTAAAAAATGCTTCGCAACACGTGTGACTGCTGTGCTCCAAGTACAGTATCTGTGAGGGGTTGCAGTGTTGTGGCACCAGCACCAGTGCCTAAGGCACAATTTTTCAGCCCCTGTTTAACAGGGGCGTGTAATTACAAATCTTGATCTAATAGTTCACAGCAGGGCCCATTCCTGCGCCCACCAAGAGTAACTATGAGGGCCTACAGTCTTGTGGCAACACCGTCCACCACCACCGCCAAAGGCCCAATTTTTCTGCCCTGTTCATCAGGTGCTTGCAATTACAAATCTTGATCTAATAACTCACAACAGGGCCCATTCCTGCGCCCACCAAGAGTAACTGTGAGAGCTTACAGTCTTGTGGCAACACCGTCCACCACCACCACCACCACCAAAGGCCCAATTTTTCTGCCCTGTTCAACAGGTGCATGCAATTACAAATCTTGATCTAATAACTCACAGCAGGGCCCATTCCTGCGCCCACCAAGAGTAACTGTGAGAGCTTACAGTCTTGTGGCAACACCGTCGTCCACCACCACCACCACCACCACCAAAGGCCCAATTTTTCTGCCCGGTTCAACAGGTGCATGCAAGTACAAATCTTGATCTAATAACTCACAGCAGGGCCCATTCCTGTGCCCACCAGTCTTGTGGCTACACCAACATCTAATAGGGCAAATTTCTGCAGAGTATATACGCCAGGCCCCTACTTTCAAACATCCAACTTACAAACGACTCCTACTTGCAAACGGAAAGAGAAAACAGGAAGTGAGAGGAAATATACCCCTAGGAAGTGAAATTCTATCCTGTTAGATTTAATTTGGGAAAAAGGTATCTCCTCTCTACTGATACTTTATCACCAATCCTTGTTTCAATTAAAACCCCACTTTTCCAAAAACATTTGTCATTGGGACGGAAAGTGAGGTGACATGTTCTGAACAGATGTGCAAAGACAGCAAATGTTACAGGGTTGATAACCCCTCCCTATGTTCTCCAAAAAGCTTAAAAATAGATTTTTTTGGGATGGAGCTACACTTCATAATGTACCTGTTCAGATTCTACTTAAGAACAAACCTACAGTCCGTGTCTTGTTTGCACCACCTATATACTGCTGTTCAGAGTATATAGGGTTGTAGGTATAGGGTTTTATTTTGGGTGTGGGGTCCCCCTTAATATCCATACAAGACCCAAAGGGGCTGGGGTGGGGGGGGGGGGTGATGGGGTAGCCATGCCATTTTTCTCAAGGATTTTCAGCCATATGGCGGCCAGGACAAGACATGACATTAAAGCCGCAAGTGGTTTTAAATGGCTTCTTTTTTTCCTTTACAAATGTCATTTTGTGCAAGGACAGTTCTAAACACGGGAAACACATGCCACTTCACAGGCATACTTTAGACACCCCCCAGGTACCATATTTAAAGGAAAATTTCACTTTTTTTTTTCACTTTATGCATCATTAAAATGACTGCTCCCGAAAAAACGTTAGTTTTTAAAAGTTCTTTTTGCATTGATATATGTCCCCTGGGGCAGGACCCGGGTCCCCAAACCTGTTTTATGACATTAACATGCATATTGGCCGTTGTAATTAGCACTTTTGATTTCGAACGTTCGCGTCCATTATAACGTATAGGGTTCGAAAATTCGCGCTAACTTTCGGTCCGTTCGAAGGTTCTGGTTCGAACCGAACCCGGGGGTGTTCGGCTCATCCCTATCTTCTACCTAAATATTCAAAGGCCCAGGCCCTGTGTGTAGTCGGGACGACACCGAATTCATTAGCTGATAAAGGTCTTTTGTACTCTTCTGTGCTAATCAACTATTTATCCATCTCAAAAGGTGTCTTATGTGCTTAGCATATTTCTTTTTGACTTGTTCAGGATAACCCAGCTATGATTGCGCATAGTTAAGTGCCCCATTCACGAAAAGACCTTCTCTTTAATTAAGTTCCCTTCAAACTAATTAACGCTAGCTTGTTAAATGTGCTATTGATGGGAAATTATGTTATAAGGAAATTGACCAATCAGGGAAGAGATACGCCCGGAGGGAGGAGAGGGCTAACCAATCAGGGTGGCCTTGTGCAAGTCAATGAGAGATGGCACTTTATTAGCAAGACACACACAATGATAGGCAGATGAACACTGACCATGGGCCCTGGAATCATAAGATAGATAATTTTATCAGATCATCTCCCAGCACTTATAGGTATACCTACTATAATTAATGTCTGTTTGCTATAAATATTTTCTATGTAATCTTGTGTTTTAACCTAACCTTTACTCCCTTGCTTAAAACTATAAATTGTATTTTCTATGTAATCTTGTGTTTTAACCAAACATTTACTCCCTTGCTTAAAACTATAAATTGTATTTTCTGTGTGTTACCTAGACCTGTTAAACTTTACTCTAATAAATGGTATTATGTTTCAAGCTTCCAAATCTTCTCAATAGAACTCTCATTTAACCAATATCATATTTTGTGATTAATAAATCAGAAATAGAGCTATTACAGGTTTACAGTTGGCGATCACGAAGGCCTGATACAGGACTGGAAGTTTTTAATATAATAGGTGTATTAGAGATTAACGTTAGAAGGCTGAATTTAGTTGAGTCAGTTAAATCCAGACCTATCTAGGAAAAAAAAAAAAATAGGTAAATGCTTTTTTTACTGTGTTTTTGGTTTTTATTAAGTGGGTATTAAATTAACTCTAAGAAGAGAATATACACCACAGGTTATTTTAATTTTTATTTTACCTTTTGTGGTTGTTGTATTTGACTTTATCTTTTTAAGTTGTTCAATATTTTTTTTATTTTTATGAGGTTTTTTTTTATTATTTTGTTGCATTAATATCCCAATATTTTGAAAAATTATACTTTGGAAGTACCATTTACATAGCCTGTAGATGTAGTGGGGAGGAAGTATAGAGCGGGATTTATTATTTTTTTTTTATGGTTGTTTTGTTGGCAAGAGGACACTGAAAGAGTGGTCCCTGATTTTGTGAAAAGAAAAAAAAAAAGGGGGAAACATAGGTTTTTTTTTTTTGCTAATTTATTGTTTTTTTCCCCCCTCTATTTTTTATAGTTTTGGTTATTAATTTTTTTTTGGTCACTGGTTTAGTTTTATGCTGTATTTCAAAAACGTGCGGGTTTTTAGAAATAGGTGCATTAGTTGGCTTGTTATTTCACTTGTATGACCACTAAAGGAATAATATTGCTTTAGGGACATTTAAACTAACTTACAAAAGAGTCTGTCTTTCGGTTAGTTGTGTTTTCCTGTTTTTTTTTGGTATTGTTTGTGTTTGTTTTTTTTATTAACTGTGAGAATTTACATGCAGTAATATTCTCATTGTTGTCTGTTAAAGTACAAAACTGTGCAAGTTTTGCTACTGAAGCTAATATCTGGCAATAGTTTTTGTTTGTTGTTTTTTTTTTTTTGTGAATTGAGTGTTACAAATACTGGTGTAAACACGGCTGTGTTTGCCTTCCTATTGTCAGCCTAGAGGGCTATTCACCCTAAGGGGGCGTACTGAACACACTCTATCTCAAAGCTATTGTGTCTATTGTACTCTTGGTCTATTGTATTACAGGTGTAGCTGCAAAGGGCTGGTAAGTATAATTAGGGTTTCACCACTAAGCTAAAAAGATTGTTTGATTGAGAGCGGAAAATATTGTTTAATTTTTACTGTTTTTTTTCTGCATTTTTATTTCTATTTGAGTTTGGTTATTGTTGTTGCTTCCCTCCCTCTATACGGTAATCTCAAATTGACTTTATAGTACAGAGGGACATTTTACTTCAGCTAGCTTACAAATTGTGCATATTATCGGTTGGTAATGGCTGCCATGTCCTGTCTAGAAAGCTTTGTAGCAACTTATACTCTTAAACAGAAGAGCAATGAATTTGCCTGTGATGCCAAGTTAAAAGCGTCTCCTTGGATGTATGTCCAGGAGCTATTTGAGGAACAGGCTAAAACAACCAAAAAGAATAAACTCAAAGGTTTCGACTTAGCAGGCATGTATGCGGCTTGCATGGCTATGAATGCTAAAATACAGAAATTGGAAGATATAGTCTATACTAAAAATATTACAATTTCCGAGAAGGAAGAATTGAATACAGTTTTACAGAACCAGCTACAAACATTAACTACCCTTAATCAAATAGTTAATGCCTCACAGGAGGAAAATGTTAAAAATTGCAAATTGGCCCAAAAAGAAGTGGTGCAGTATAAAAGCATGCTAATTAAAGTTGAGGCTGACCTGGACCACATAACTACTGCATACAAAGTAGTCCAGAATCAGTTACATGAAGCTAAAAAAGGAACATTTATAGATCACACACAGTGCACGCAAACAGAGTCACAGTTGCTACAAACAATTTCAATCCTTAAAGGACAGGCAGCTGTGGCCAGCAGATGCGAACATGGGAATGCTACGGCGCCTATGTGCGCTTATGAAGTTGGGGACACAGAGGAATATGAAGAGTATTGGGGAGAGGAAGACATGGGTCCCAATTCTACGTTTCCTGTTGCGCTGGGAGAAATCGCAGAGCCACAGGAACATCAAGAAGGTGCCATTGTCACAGACAAACCAGACATTGGGGACCAGCTAGCCACAGATGAGGAACATGACAAGTTCCCCATTGTGGGTAGGACCCACATTGCCTCCTCTGCTGAAGGAAATCAAATGTTTTTGGGGTTTGATAGCGAAGAAAATGAGGTGATGTCCAATGTATACCCAATTCAACCTGTAAAAACCCTGATGAGTGTGGCTGATTTCATTGGCAAAATTAAAACTAATGAACACATTACTTCACATGCAACCAATGTACAACAGAGGTGTGAGCTCTTAGGTGTGAGAAGTCCTAGTGACCAAGTTAAGGTGTTACAATTAACCCTTGACGCCCACACCTGGAATGTACTCCCAGATCAAATTAAGGAAGGCAAAGGGAGCTACAAAGTAACCGTGACAGAATTGCAAAAGGTCATAAACCCCTCAGCTATAGGTTTGATGGTGGCCTATCAAATTAAACAAATTAATGAGGAAAACCCTTTAGTTTATGCCAATAGATTGTGGGCAGCATATAACACTAACAATGGTAAAACCACTAGAGAGGACATGGAATATAAGAACCTATTAATACACAATGCCCATCCAGCTATTCGGATAAAATGTGAGCATTTGATAGATCCACGAAAACACAGCTATGAGGAGGTGATTGGATTAATACATAGATCATTCCATGCCATCCAAGCATATAAACAGCACAGGCTTAAGGAAAGAGAAGAGAAACAGCTATTTAGGAAGGTGGCTGCATTACAATGCAGGACTACCACCGTAGAAGGCCCCCATGCCCCAGGAGAATCCAATCCTCCATACAACCCTAACTGGGACAAAAGTTTACAAGGGAGGGGGAGGGGATATAGGGGGAAGTCAGCATATAGAGGCAGAGGCAGTGGAAGAGAAAATTCTCATAGCCACCCATCAGAGGGCACGCATGTCAGTGAGACACAAAGAGCTCCTACTTATGCAGAGTTAAGACAGCAATTACAGGCCTTTCAAGTAGGCCCTGGAAAGGAAGTACAGGTGGCTTCCCAGCCACAGGCTGACCGCCTTCAATGGTGACAACTACAAGGCCCCAAAATTTTAGCACCCATTTCTCTGGATAGGTGTGGGCGCCCTGTAGTGTCAGCATTGATTAGGGGCCGTCAATGTACTGCTCTTCCAGACACAGGGGCCGCCATATCGATTATGCATGACAAAAATCCCTTAAACTCAACAATATCTTCAGGAAAGCCGTTGAATCTCCAGAGCTTTGCTGGACATAATGTTGAGTCTGCCTTGTCCAAACCACTGACAATCCAAATTGGGGAGTTATCCCTAAAACAACCATTTGCATTAATGTGTATGCCAAATGAAACCAGCCTGCTGGGTTCAGACTTCTTAATTCCCAATGGATGTATGTTGGATCTGACCAACCTTTTACTATTGCAAGGGGTGCCAACTGATCAGGTTAGCACCATAGTGATACCTGATTCTCACACAATTGCAGCCATCAAACGCAATGATTCAAAATATGACATACTGGAGATCATTACAGATCACCCAGAATATCACCTTCTGCAGCCTGTGATAGAAAGACATCAGGGATCCTTTGCAACACACAAACATGACTGTGGAAAGGTAAATACTGTAATACACATCAGTGGGCCAGACCCAGTTCCGCAAAAACAATACCCCTTTCCAAAGGAAGCAATCAGTTATGTACGGGAAACAATAGAGTCACTGCTTGAACAAAAGGTCATTAGACCATGTGTATCCACAACAAATGCGCCAATATGGCCGATTCGCAAAAGTACTGACAATTCGTGGAGATTAACAATTGATTACCGCAAATTGAACAGTGTTACAAACAATTGCGCCCCCACAGTTGCATCTGTCCCGGATGTCTTGAGCATGTTGAATCCCAAACACAAATATTTCACAGTGCTGGATATATCAAACGGTTTTTGGTCATTACCCTTGTCAGAAGAATGTCAATACAAATTTGCATTCACGTTTTTGGGAAAACAGTATACTTTCAATTCTGTCCCTCAAGGATTTCATAACTCTCCTACGTTATTTCATGCAACCATGAGAGATATTTTAACTGATTTTTCTTCTCCAAAGAATCTTTTCCAGTACGTTGATGATTTGTTGCTAGCCACATGCGACAAAGAAGAGCATTTGCGGCTATTGGATGAACTTCTACGGATCCTAGGAAAGGCAGGACTGAAGTGTAATCCCATTAAGGCACAAATGTTGAAGGAATCTGTGTCTTTTCTTGGGATTACAGTGACAGCAAATGGATGTAAGATTGCAACAGAAAAGGTAAAAGCCATTCTACAGTTACCTCTGCCAGGGAGCATCCCTACTCTGAGATCTTTTCTAGGATTGGTAAATTATTCACGGGCTTTCATCCCTGATTTTGCCAAAAAGTCTGCACCACTGTATGATCTGTTGAAAAAGGATACCCAATGGCAATGTACTGAGCAACACACCAATGCAGTGCAGGAGCTTAAAGAAGCTTTAGCGCAAGCGCCAGCATTAGCCAACCCAGAGTACCAACTGCCCTTTCACATAGAGACTGCCATATCAGAGACAGCCATGTCAGCTGTTCTGTCACAGGAAATCCATAGGCAACAGAGACCCATTTCATATGCGTCTAAACTACTATCTCCTGTGGAAATGAAGTACTCTCTATGTGAAAAACACCTCTTAGTTACGTTTTGGGCAGTGAAATACTTCACATACATCATAGGACTTAACCCAGTAATCCTGCACACAACTCACACGCCCACTAAATTTTTACTCACAGACCGAGTGAAAGATGGCAATGTATCCAATGCCAGATTGGCCCATTGGTCTCTGTTGCTTCAAGACCGAGACATTAAAGTCCAACACACAAATAATCCTTCCACTAGAGCCCATGGTCCCCTTTACCAGGGAATACCACATGAATGTGATATCACCCCACAATCATCGGCACAACAATTATTTAGACCTTTGTCAGCAACTGAAACAGTCCCTGAAAACGCAGGCCAACTTTTCACAGATGGATCATGTTTTTATGTGGAGGGTTCCCCACATGCAGGATTTGGAATATACTTTATCAATCCACAAGCAAAGACCCAAACATCAATCTTTCGGTCATGACAAGTCAAATCAGCACAATTTGCTGAGATGGCTGCAATTGCTCATGCACTAGAACTGATGAAAGGGGACCAAGAAATTGTTTTATACTCAGATTCTGCGTGGGTCTGTAATGCTCTTACAGAATTTCTGCCATTCTGGCACACCCACCAGTACATGTCCTCAGATGGGTCTCCACTTAAACATGCATCCCTGTTGAAATATATTGTATCATTGGTGCAAAAGTTGCCACTCAAACCATGGGTGTGCAAAGTAAAAGGTCATTCAGGTACTGCCCCATACTGGGAACAAAATGAGGTGGCGGATTGCTTGGCCAAACAAGGAGCACAGGGAGGGGAGATCTGGGAGATTCCATCGAATCTACCAGACCCAGTCGTGTGCCCCATTGTTTGTGCCCTCACAAAAACCTGCATAGAAGTTCCGGATATTTCGGACATACAAAGGCAGGATGACAACATTAAGGAAATCATGCAAAAACTGCAAAATGAGACTGGGGAACTCTCAGAGGGGAATACGTTGGCAAAGTACATAAAACACCTCACATTATCAGAAGATAAAAAGGTATTGTTGCATCATGGAGATGAAGTAACTTGGGTGGTTCCTGAAAAATACCAAAGTGAAATGATTTACTTAGTGCACGACCTGCCTACTGGGGGTCATCAAGGGTCAGAGAAAACAGGTGAGCGGCTCAAGAACATAGGTTGGTGGCCTTCCATGATGACAGATGTGAAGCAGTATTGTGACAATTGTATTGTCTGTGCACAGGTTAACCCTGCACCAAGGAAGATCAATGCCCCTTTACGAATACGACTGAAAGAAGGGCCATGGAATGCCTTACAAATGGATTACATGGGACCCTTGCCAGTCACTTCTAGAAACAACAGATTCATTTTTGTACTCACAGATCTGTTTTCGAAATGGGTAGAGATATTCCCAACCAAAAGTAACACTGCACAAATTACGGCTAAGATATTGGTGGAACAGGTGTTCAGTAGATGGGGGCTCCCAGCATCAATAGAGTCAGATCAGGGGACCCATTTTACTGGAAAGGTGGTAAAAACATGTCTAGAGATGTTAGGGGTGGAGCAAAAATTTCACATTCCATATCACCCAGAATCTTCAGGTCAGGTTGAAAGAGCCAATCGGCAGATTAAGACAATGCTAAAAAAAATTGTCCACATCAATGGTAAGAACTGGGATAATCTATTGCCATTACTGGCCATGGCCATCCGAGCAACCCCCTCATATGCTACCCGATTGACACCCTTTGAAGTGCTGACAGGTAGACAGATGAGACTCCCTGAACATCTCTGGCTAGAGATGCATACCCCTACCATAGACAGACTGTCAATGGACCAATACCTCCTTAAACTTCAAAAAGCGGTAAAAGAGATCCATGTATTTGCAGCCGCACAAATGGGTAAAAGTCAAAAGAAGGCCAAGGCGTATTTTGACAAAGGGGTTCGAGAATGCACTTGGGCCATAGGAGACCGAGTTATGTTCTTGGAACTACGTCCCCTGAATAACAGTCTAAGTCAAAAATGGAGAGGCCCATTCTCCATTATTGATAAATTAAGTCCTTCTGTATATAAAATCAGAATAGAGGATGGCAAAAAGACACAAGATAAATGGGTTCATGCGAACCAACTGAAACAGTTCCATGGCGCCAAAGAAATCAACTAAAATGTGCCGCTTTCTTTCCTTTTAGAGCCATGAAGTCGATGTGGATTGTTATCCTGCTCCATCTGATCGGACCTTCCAAGGGAGAGGAGACTGGACCACTCATCAGCGTGATCGTTGACAAGAATCCGGTCTACTGCCTAGAGGGGGAATCCGTTTTATTGCCTGTGGCCATTGTAGGGACTGTGGGGAAGCAAGTATATTGGTGGAGTCCCAGTGATAACCTAGTCTGGGTTAACGGCGGTGCTGGGAATATCACTGACTACCGGGATAGTCATGAGTTTTCAGAATGGATCCTTGTTGATTCAAGAAACACGGCTGAGTGATGCCGGAGAGTGGAAATATTCTTTTGTTATCTCCATCCCCTTGTCCAGCAACACACAAGCATCCACTCTTCAGTACATCCCAGGAAAAGTTACCTTGCATGTGTCTCCAAAGACTAACACCCCCGCTCCTGCAACTTTGCCCAAAAACACAACTGCAATCCCCTACTACGAACCAACATCTTTGGAATGCCCATCACTGCAAGAGGGACCACCTAGTGGCCTAACGGCAACATCCATCCCTGGAATATTGTTCAATAACGTTAAGTTTATTCATGTACCTGTGGTACTTAATTTGTCCCAGTGGAACATGGCCGAATTTGGCTCATGTGCCCGGACAAATGTTTCTCTGTTTTACTCCTCCTTGCTGGTAGATTTGATTGCCTCCCATGCAAGCCGAACTCAGGATCCCTTTGCAGAACCAAACCTCGCTCTCCACAGGGGCATTTTCAGATCCAGAAAGTTAAAGGGCTTGGACAGCATACTTGGGTCCATCCCAGGACTTTTTGGATCTGGCATGTCAATTTGGAACCGAGCCGATTTGTCAGCAATTCGCAGGCACATCGGAAATTTTGAACAGAAAGAGGGTCAGCAAGTGCTGAAACCAGTTCTGCAGGGTGTTGAGGGGCTTGCAGAGGAGGAAAGGTTTACGGTTTATAACATGAAAGACATTGCCCAGTTGTTTGAAAAGACACAACAGAAAATAAACGAAATCATAAATATAAACAATCAGAAAGCTAGAGAGGATGGTATGGGCAAAGAGGTAATATGCACTGCATATGGGAATTTTGTTTTAACCAAGGTCACTAATATCATCCGAGATATTCAAGCAGGTAAAATCCCGGATATATTAAGGGACACAGACCTTACCTGATGGTATTGTACTCACACTAATATTAGTGGTGGAATGAATGCACATTCTGGAGACAAGTGCAAACCTTTGCCGGTTTCCACAATTCGAAATATAGGGATAGTAACACCACACCCAAATAGAGGGCCATTTGCTTGCAAGAAGAGCCCGTCACTGTGCGCCTACCGTGACCTAATGTACGTGTCCTTCACCATGTCACTGCCAGTGTTCCATCCACAAGATGACTACTTTAACACGATGGCGTCCATACACTCCCTTGGGTACCTCGAAAATGACGTCTACAAGGAAAGGTTGCACCTCCCCGAAATGCTCAATCAAGTTCAAGGGCGATGGAAAGCACCACACACTGCCTGCTGCACTGTCAAAGACAATAGGTACTTATGCCGTTGTGATGTGTTTGAAATTGACACTCCAGTCTGTGGTCTAAGCAATGACCCGGATCCCACAGCCAAAGTAGCAAGGGACCCCCCACTGGAAAGTCCACACCAACCCCCGCAAGAAACCAGTCCAAGGGAGATGGAAGCTAACTGCCCAGTGAAGTTGTCAAAATGGAGAACACCAAGCACAAAAGTCACCTACCACATGGATGGACTGTACTGTGTCGTTACCAATCACCAGACATTTCTCTATGGGGGTCAGTCGTGTCCAATACCCTATCCAAATTTTTGCTTCATTCCACATGAGTACACTATTATTGGGGAAACTGTAGTAACTCCCATACCAGTGTTAACAGAAGACTATATCATTGAGAGTCCCCCTGATGTCCCAGATCCTATAACCTACATACCCCATTTTGATATAAAAATTGATACTCTGTCAGTAAACCTTCACAATCTGCTTGCAAGGAAGGATACCCACATAATTCAAATTAGTAATGATATGGAGAAAACAGGGAAAAGGTTGAATGAACTTTTACATGATGGGGATTTCAGCTTAGTCACCACTAGGACCTGGGTGGAAATGGGAATAAAAGGTCTTCTTATATTGCAGTGTGGGGTACTGATATTTATGACAGGCATGGTGATATATCTTGGCCGACTTCTAAGATGGCAGAGGGAGAAACTGAACTCACTAATGGAGATTAGACATAAACAATTACTCACTTAAATGTGGCCTCGTTTCATCTGTCTCAACTTGCCACAAGGGGTCATCTGTTGCCTTTATGAGGGGTTTATGAGTAATCTCCATTAGCAACTGGGAATATTTGTATATAGATGTATATATAATATGATTTTAGCTTGTAGTAGTTTTCTCTGTTAAGGGTTAAACTTGGCTGGAGGACTTTGTCTGTGGGAATATCTAATCCAATTAACAGTTCCTTTTGTGTCTAGGTATGCTAAGTGTGGGGTGGGACGATGCCCTGTCTTCTACCTAAATATTCAAAGGCCCAGGCCCTGTGTGTAGTCGGGACGACACCGAATTCATTAGCTGATAAAGGTCTTTTGTACTCTTCTGTGCTAATCAACTATTTATCCATCTCAAAAGGTGTCTTATGTGCTTAGCATATTTCTTTTTGACTTGTTCAGGATAACCCAGCTATGATTGCGCATAGTTAAGTGCCCCATTCACGAAAAGACCTTCTCTTTAATTAAGTTCCCTTCAAACTAATTAACGCTAGCTTGTTAAATGTGCTATTGATGGGAAATTAAGTTATAAGGAAATTGACCAATCAGGGAAGAGATACGCCCGGAGGGAGGAGAGGGCTAACCAATCAGGGTGGCCTTGTGCAAGTCAATGAGAGATGGCACTTTATTAGCAAGACACACACAATGATAGGCAGATGAACACTGACCATGGGCCCTGGAATCATAAGATAGGTAATTTATCAGATCATCTCCCAGCACTTATAGGTATACCTACTATAATTAATGTCTGTTTGCTATAAATATTTTCTATGTAATCTTGTGTTTTAACCTAACCTTTACTCCCTTGCTTAAAACTATAAATTGTATTTTCTATGTAATCTTGTGTTTTAACCAAACATTTACTCCCTTGCTTAAAACTATAAATTGTATTTTCTGTGTGTTACCTAGACCTGTTAAACTTTACTCTAATAAATGGTATTATGTTTCAAGCTTCCAAATCTTCTCAATAGAACTCTCATTTAACCCATATCATATTTTGTGATTAATAAATCAGAAATGGAGATATTACAGGTTTACACTGGGGATCACTGGTAACTAGCGTTACCCATGACACTAACACGGCGATCAGAAAAAACATCTATTAGTGACACTGAGACAGGGGGTGAAAGGTTTAACTGGGGGGCGATCAAGGGGTTAAACCTTTATTAGGGGGGTTTGGGGGGTACTCTAGACCTAACACTGATTAGAGTCACCAATGCAGTGATCAGTGAAAAATCAGAAAACTGCAATTGGTGACACAGTGACGGGGAGTAAAGGGGTTAACTGGGGGGGAGATCGGGGGTGACAAGTGTACCTATGTGTACTGGTGTTAGTGTAGTTGTGCAGCTCACGGTAAGATGTTCTCTCTCTCTCTCTCTCTCTCTCTCTCTCTCTCTCTCTCCCTCTCTCTGGTACAGTAAAGAGTTCCATGAGGGGAGATGACATCACTTCCCTTGTCTGTGTTTACACTTGGAGAGAGAGGAAGCATTTTCATTCGCCATAACCGATCAGCAGGTCCAGGCCAGAAATCTGGCCTGGACCTGCTTTTGGCATTGCATTGGCATGCAATGCCACGCTGCTGCAAGCAAAGCAAACAAAATATTGGCTTGCATTAAAAAGGGGATTAACTCCAGAGAGGAGTTAATCTACTCAGCCTGTCATCTACCAGGTCCCTTTTCATCCTAGATTCCCCCAGAGGTTCTCCCCTAGTAAGTAGATTGCATTCATATTTTTGCCACCCAAATGCATTATTTTTACATTTTTCCACATTAAACCTTATTTGCCATGTAGTTGCCCATGCCATTAATTTGTTCAGATCTTCTTGCAAGCTTTCCACATCCTGTGGAGAAATTATTGCCCTGCTTAGTTTAGTACCGTCCGCAAATACAGAGATTGAGCTGTTTATCCCATCCTCCTGGTTGTTTATGAATAAATTAAATATGATTGGTCCCAGGACAGAACCCTGGGGACCCCACTTTCCACCCATGACCATTCCGAGTACTCCCCATTTATCACTACCCTCTGAACTCACCCCTGTAGCCAGTTTTCAATCCATGTACTCACCCTATAATTCATGACAATGGACCTTACTTTGTACAGTAAACGTTTATGGGGAACGGTATCAAATGCTTTTGCAAAATCCAGATACACCACGTCTACAGGCCTTCCTTTAATTAGATGGCAGCTCACCTCCTCATAGCAGGTTAATAGATTGGTTTGGCAAGAACGATTCTTCATGAATCCATGCTGCTTACTGCTAATGATACCGTTGTTATTTCAAAAATCTTGTATATAATCATCCCCTCCAAGAGCTTGCACACAATTGATGTTAGGCTAACTGGTCTGCATTTCCCAGGGATGTATCCTGGCCCTTTTTTTAATATTGGTGCTACCTTGGGTTTTCTCCAATCAGCTGGTACCAGTCCAGATACACTGTGTGTAAAAATTAGGAACAATGGTCTGGCTATTACTGAGTTCCTTAAGGACCCTCGGGTGCAAGCCATCTGGTCCCGGTGACTTATTAATGTTACGTTTTTCAAGTCTAATTCTGTCCTCTGTTAGCCATGAGGGTGCTTCCTGTGATGTGTCATGAGGATAAACATTGCAGTTTTGGTTACTGAAGCCCCCCGATTTCCTTGGGAAGACTGAGAAGAATAAATTCAATACCTTTGCCATCTCCTCATACTTGGTAACCAGATTCCCTTCATCATTCTTTATGGAACCAATATGATCTGACCTATCTTTCTTACTATTTATGTGCATTTCTTGGCATTTATTTTTTACTCTCCTCCACATTTCGTGTGATTGCACCCTTACATTTCTTGTTGCATTCTTTGTAGAGTTGGAATGCTGATGATGATCCCTCAGCCTTGAATTTTTTTGAAGGCCTTCTCCTTTGCTTTTATATGCATTCTTACATTAGAGTTAAGCCCCCCAGGACTTTTATTAGATCTTTTAAATGTATTTTCAATTCGGCGACCATCCCCAAAAAGACTTGCAGCTGTAATTGCAGCAAAAGGTGGTTCTACAAAGTATTGACTACTTACAAATGCATGCCACACTTTTCACATATTTATTTGTAAAAAATTTTGAAAACTATTTGTAATTTTGCTTCCGCTTCACAACTACGTGCTACTTTATGTTGGTCTATCACATAAAATCCCAATAAAATACATTTACATTTCTGGTTGTAACATGACAAAATGTGAAACATTTCAATGGGGTATGAATACTTTTTTTTCAAGGCACTGTAAATCCTGTATAATAAATAATAATCTACTGGGATTTTCACGCACAACCATCTCTAGGGTTTACAGAGAATGGTCCGAAAAAGAGAAAATATCCAGTGAGCTGCAGTTGTGTGGACAAAAATGCCTTGCTGATGTCAGGGGAGAATGGGCAGACCGATTCGAGATGATAGAAAGGCAACAGTAACTCAAATAACCACTCGTTACAACCAAGGTATGCAGAATACCATCTCTGAATGCACAACACATTGCAATTTGAAGGGGATGGGCTACAGCAGCAGAAGACCACACCGGATGCCACTCCTGTGAGCTAAGAACAGGAATCTGAGGCTACAGTTCACACAGGCTCACGAAAAGTGGACAATAGTATATTGGAAAAACGTTGCCTGGTCTGATGAGTCTCGATTTCAGCTGCGACTGTCAGATGGTAGGGTCAGAATTTGGCATAAACAACATGAAAGCATGGATTCATCCTTGTATGACCAGTTCAGGCTGGTGGTGGTGTAATGGTGTTGGGGATATTTTCTTGGCACACTTTGGGCCCCTTAGTACCAATTGAACATCGTTTAAATGCCACGATGATCCCAATTCCCCCTCCCACAGACTTATCTCAGTAAATTTAAAATCTATGGTCTCAATTTATCTGGGCACGTAAACGGCCCCGCATTGCATATAACACAATAGCTAGAGAAAAAGATAGAGGGGGATTAGCAGCACCAGACTTCAAAAAATATTATGAAGCTATTGTGATATCCAGAATAGCAGACTGGATTCACAAGGAGAAGAGTTGGGTGGAATTAGAAGGGATGCTAAGTAGAACAGACACAGGGAAAATGGATACCAGCACAACATCGAGATTTAGGACCCAACACAAGCATTTTGACCAAACATACATGTAGCACTGACCCCCAAAAGAGATGCTGAATTTTTCTGGGCTTACCGTTTATCCCCTCCAGCTCGTAACTCGTTGTCCTTGTCTAGGGGTTCCCAGGGTTGATGACCCAGTAACTGTAGAGACCAACACCAGAATTTCTTTTTAGGATTTTTATTCTGGTTAAAACAGTTTGAACAAACTCAGTCTCTAAGTTGGGAATAGAGGGTATAAGGATGAAGTTTAGCTCAGGTGCTTGGAACTGCTGACTTCAATAAAAGTCTCTGTACATAATCCAGGGAATAGTCACTCGCAATTGGATTCTTTAATTGCTGGATAAATCCTTGAGCTTGGATCTAGCAGCCAACAAGTAATTCTAGCTTTGCAAGGTCTCTCACACAGACTTGATTGAAAAAATTGGTTGTAACCGGAAGGTAAAGGTAGGAACTTTTCTTACTGTACCAGAATCTTTCAGCCGGTCCATCGATACCGTAAGAAATTGTGGCTTCAATCAATGTCCATGGCAGCTCAGCTTCCAGGCTCTTACCAAGCAGCCAGCCTCGTGCGTGGCTCTCTAATGAAGAGTCCTCCCCTGGTTGCATGTAGAGGTGTGGGGCCTCTCCAAACCCGAGATGGCACCGGAACACTTTAGAATCCTCCTTCCAGTTACTGCACCTCGAACTAGCCAGTTTCGAGGCTCGGAAACGGATGGATCCGCACCCCAGGCCACGAGGGCCTCTGGGGGCTGGTCAGGAGGACCAGGACCACGGAGTCAGCAACAACTTCTGGACCGGAACCCCGACCCACGTGACTTCAGCACCTTAAGTACCCTCTCCTAGAATACACTGCGAGACAAACGCGCCCACCGATTGGCTCTGAGAAGAGGTACCCAATGCGTCCAACCAGACTGCGTTATAAGGCCTCTCACAGGTGCCCATCCCACCTATGACCAGGCAGAACAGCCCAGCCAAACTGATGCCAAAGCATAATTTAGAGCAATTAACCCCCAAAACTCAACTACAGTTTTGGGCAAAAACTAAATTTAAAATCATATCGCGTACTCGTCAGGAGTACCGGCGCTACATACACTAAAGACTTGGGATGGATTAAACAAGAGGCACAGATGGGATTGTAATTCACCATTAATGTCACTGCTAGACACAAATTTTTGTTTTACCAGGGATGGAGGAGCACTTTTACTTCAGCAGGTAGTCTAAAAAAGAGGATATAATATTGCAGGATGTGATGGAAGGGAATAGAATATTCACCTATAAGGAAATCACACGGGAATGGGGACATAAACCACTAGACAAATGGATTAAAAAAAAACCATGGGTATGCTTGTTCCACGATACAGACAAGGGAGTGGCACAGTATAAAATAACCGTAAACTCCATATTTGTTGAATGCAGCTAAGGCCCTGATCCCTGGCCTCTGGAAAACTCAGGAAGCTCCGACTATGAAAGAGTGGATAGGAAGGGTAGAGTGGACAAGATCCATAGAGGAGTCTATACATACGACACAAGACACAGGGGTGAAATACCAAAGGATATGGGGTCAATGGCTGGCATTCAGGAAAACAGGGAGATACCTGTGGTTAATGGAGAGATAAGGTTGACAGAGAGGGAAGGAGGTAAGCGAGGGGGGGGGGGGGGGGGGGTTAGGGTTTTTTTTGGCGGGAGGGGGGTGGTCAAGGTAAAAGCTGTAACAAATGAAATGTTATGTATACCTGAAAAGGTTTATTGATCAAAACGAAATGTTTGTAAAACTGTACAAAATATGAAAATAAAGAATAAATGTAAAAAGATATGGGCTGAACGACCCCCAGCTCGGTTCAAGGCAGAATTGTCAAATATCGCAAAAGTTCGAAATTGAATAACAAACCCCATTGAGGTCTATGGGACCAGAACTGGAAAAATCAAAAGTACCCATTTTGAAGGCTTGCATACAATGGTTATGGGGGTCTGGGTACTGCCTTGAGGGACATGCATCAATGAAAAAAGGTTGGAAAAAAGCATCATTTTTAAATGAGCAGTGATTTATTGATGCTTAAAATGAAACCATAAAAAAAAGAAATAACAATAAAAATTAAAAATGCCTTTTAAATATAGTGCCTGGGGAGGTCCCCTTTGTCTGTAAAGTGGCACATCTGTACTGTATATAGAACCTGCTGCAACAATGACATATATAAAGCCAAATCATTTTCCCTGCAACCTTTCTTTATTTTGTAAACAACGGCTTGGGGAGCCAGTCTGTATGATGACGCCACAATTTAGTGCACTCAGAACAGGATTAGAGATTGGATCAATTCTAATGTATGTTTCACAGAGTTTGGATAGAAGGTGGTAACGGGTGCATAAAAATGTGGGTGTCGGTGGTGCCTTCACACCGTAACCCTACAGAGGTAAGAAACCAGTCAGGGACCAGCACTGCTGGAGCTGAGGGACTCTCCTAGCTGCCGGGGGAAGAACTCCTCCAGTGAGAGTGAGGGGAAGCGAAGGGAAAGGAAAGACAGATTCTGGTGGTAAGGGACTCAATTCTTAGAAGGACAGAGGGAGCAATCTGTAACAAAGACCTGAAGCGCCGAACTGTATGTTGTCTACCGGGCGCTCGGGTTTGGCACCTCACGGATCTGGTGGACAGATTACTGGGAGTGGCTGGGGAAGACCCGGCTGTCATGGTGCCTGGCGGACAAGATGGGTGAACTAGAGATACTGTTGTACAAGGGTGTTAGAAAAGTTTTAAATGTTTATTGTGTGACTATTTGGAAAACAATCCTGAGACTGATTTTTAATCCCACTTATGAGCACTTTCTGTATTAACTTGTTATGTATGTTTTTACTAACTCCACAGTAAGAATTCAGGATGATTGAAGTATAACCATATATGGTAACATAAGATTGTAAAGGAAAGCGCAGTCTTCACATAATAAAGGTATATATCGAATTTCACCCAGATAAGTGAGCTGTGCTTTCCTCAGCCAATAGGAAAATAGGGGCTGGGTTATGAAGGTTTTAGGTAAGAAGAGATATTGCCTTTGTTTCATCCCTTGCCGAATTTTTGGTGTGTAAGGAAGGGGATCCTAATGTGTTAACATATTAGAAATACATTTTTTACTTCTTAATACATCTCGAGTTGACTGATCACAAGCTGAGGATATTTCTAACATTTGTGGTCCTTCGAAATCCGGAAAACAACTTTGTTTATTGGGGATTATGAGGCCTCTTCAACTTCAGTGAGTATTAGACAAAGAAACTCACTGAGAATTAAAAGTCCCCCCACTCAACGTTAGTGGTTAAAGAGGGGCAGCAGCCTTATGACCCCAATACACTGTCTGTTTTGCGAACTTGCTGATCCAGTCCTCCTGGTGTTTTGAGAGGTAAGAGATTTTAATTATTCTTAATTCTTTCTAAGAGTCTTTTTCTTCTCTTTCTGTTTGATTCTGGTTTAAATGTGTTGTAATTGCCGACATTGGTATTGATCGTATAATAGCTTGATAATCCAGTGTTCGTAGACAGAGACATTTGGGGATGTTTTCTAAGGTAAAAAATTATGTTGCCTGCTGTCCGGACAGATAAAAAAAAGATTTGAGATATACCAAACGTCAGAGATTGGCCTGACGCCGTCGGAGGTTGATTGCCAGACGATTTAAGCGCTATTTAGTTAAGTGATCTAAAAAAAGATCGCAAGGCTAATTTTTTTTTCTTTTCTTCTCTCTGTGTTTATTTTCTCCTTTCTCATGTTTAACTTTTCCGTTGATGTTGAAGCTCATTGAATAATTAGTACTGCAGACATATGTTTAAGGAATTTTTTTTTCTTCCTCTGATTCTCCCTATAGTGAAGGGAGTGCTGATTTTTTTTTGTATTCCTTTTGTTACCGTGACCCAGGGTCACGATCCCAGTGTTTTATAGGTTAATGAGACCCACTGGCGCTGAAAATGAGGAATAGTTTCTAAAAAAAAAAAGTATGGGTGGATAATAGGAGTTTAAATAACCAGAAAAAAAAAATCATTCTTATGTGCTGTGTGTCTGTAAGATTGAAAGTCAGACACTGACCCCCCTCCCTCGTGTTATAGTATGCTTGGTTAGAGATACTTGATGATGGCGTTGCTCTGTAAGGCAGCAAACACTTTGCTAGCCGATGTATTAAGAAGGTAAACATGTAACATACCAGGTGGTATTGCACTATATGGCCCATAGGGATTGGACCAGAGCTGGTGTCTTGTGTTATGGCACTGTCTCAGGTACCACTGGACAACATTGTCTGGGAGACCGTGCTATATCTGGGACAACCCGTGGCTGGACTCATAGGAGCCAAAACAGTTGGGGATGCAGCATCAGGTAAATATCTAATATTTCTGATGGGTCTAGCAAAAGAGAATTAGACCAGATGTAAGTGTTATCTAAATGTTTAACAAACATTTGAGAAGCAGGAAAAAATTGCTAAGAATGGCTGCATTCAGAAATAAATAAATAAGTGTGAAGATTCATTACAGGGTGTTTTTTTTCAGCTCTCCTAGCCCCTCCCTATCAAATTCCTATGTGAGAGGTTGTGTCTGTAAAAAAAACAAGAGGTTAACCCTTGACCAGCCATAGCAAAACGGAAAGTTTATATTGTAAATATTGAAACTAGGTAAAAAAAAAAGAAAAAAAAAGGTACCAGGTTGCTTTATTATTTTAGCATGGTGTTAAAGGAAGTACATTGCAGAAAGTGTTGATGTTCTAAGGCAGTAGAGAGATGGAGGTGGATTATACTGTCAGTGAATAGAATGTTGTATTATTATTAAGTGGCTTGAAAAAGTGAGAAAAGTAAAGACTGAGGATGTTTTTGATTATTTTAAATGTGCCTAGTCCAGAGACAATGCTAATTTTACTGCCATAAGGAAACGAGGATTTGAATGGGCTTTGCTAAGAGAAGTGTGTAATAATATTGAAGCTCAGAGAGCTTGATGTTTTAAAAAAAAAAAAATGAAAAATAAAAAAATGGTCAAGAAGGTGTTTCTCGGAAACAAGAAAATGCAGATTGCCTGACAGAGGTAGCAGAAGAGAGGGGGCAGCATTAACCCTTTTAGCACACAGAGGTTAAGTTGTGAATCTGTGAAAACAAAATTTTCGGTCAGAAAGAAAGTCTGCATAATAGTTTTACAGTAAATATTTCTTTCATATGTTATTTTTAGAATTCACAGACTTTCAACTGTGAAGTGTTAATGATTCAATGCTGTTTATTTGGGTACATATATTATAAAGTTAAAAAGGCTAAGTTCTGAATCAGAATATGTGTTAAAAAAAAAAAGGGAGGGAGGTTTTGTTTTAGGACCCTGTGAATTTCATTCAGGACCAGAGAATAAGGGGAACAATACAAAAGGAGGTTCAAGACTTCTTAAATTCTGCTAAAATATTGGGGTCTGAGGAAAAATATTCAGAGATGTATGTGTGTATGCATATATGTATATACATTGAATCTATATGCCAAAAAATGAAAATGCTAGGAAACATTTTATGTCTGCATAGTTGATGGACTTATATTTGAACAAATGAAAGAATATTGTTAATAACAACTCCAAGGTAAGGAAGTATTTGGTAGTTTGATTTATGATTCTGTGCGCATTCATGTTAGGTAAAGAGTATCCATGTTCCCCAGCTCCAATTCAAGTGCAGACATGACACCCCACCCCCCTCCTTCTACACAACTGAAGAATGAGGCGGGTTCCTTTTTATGGGGTGGGTGTCAGAACACATGAGTACAAAATTGAATCTTTGGAGGTATTTTAGAGTTTAGAACATTAAATTAAGGAAAAAAGTAGACTACACAGTTCTTAGAGACAAAGAAACAAATGGTGTCCTTCCTGGGTATGTGTCACGGTTATGCAGTAATCTTCCCCTGTTTGCTTATCTCTCCCTCGATGTGTTCAGACTAAGAGGCCAGCCACTCTCACCTGGTGGTTTTTATAACCTCTCCTCTAAGCATGGTTCCACTCCAGGCCCTATCAGGGGAACCTATATTAACCTGTGCACTGCAAGCCAGTGGTGCTGATCAACCATTGTGTATCCATGGTGTGTTTGGCTTCCTGGTTCCTGTTTGCCATTTGCTTTATGTTTGTTTCCGTTACCGACCTTGGTGTGTACTCTGTTGTTCCTGTCTGCTAGTTACCCGTGACCTCTGCCTTATCCCCTTACTATCCTTGTCGTTCCAGCCTGCTGCTTCCTTCTCCTGTAGTCTACTGTAAGCGTGAGCTGTGAGACCCTGGGGGTAGCGACCTGGAGCCAGACTGCAGCGAAGTCCATCCTCACCACTAGAGGCTCTGGCGAACACCTGCTGGCTCTTAGACTCCGCGCCCTGGGGAATCTATGCTCTAGCTCCCATTGGGATCTGTGTTAGAGATCCAGTAGATCTGTGTCCTAAATCTCCCTGGGTAAAATCCGCAGCAGTCAGTCCTAAGGTCCACTACCTAGCGGTGCACTTCCGATTCATACTGAGTGCACCTGTCACCTGGTCTCAGGTGACCTGACAGTATGACAAACCATTTGAACAAACAGTAGACTCGAGGGAAGGTCACATGACATCAGTACTTACGCAGACACATGGAGGTCACCAGAGGCCGATTGCTTACTACTCTACAAAATTAGACAGTGTAACTAGAGCACTTCCACCCTGTGTACAGGCAGTGGTAGCTGCAGCTGAAGCAGTCAAGGCCTCAGCATCTATAGTGCTATATCACCCGCTGACACTTAAGGTGCCACATGCAGTGTCTGTTATCCTTTTAGAACAAAAGATATCACATTTGAGTCCAGCATGGCACCTTTGCTGTATGACAATACTCTTGGCACAACCTCACTTAACAATACAGAGGTGTACTACTTTAAACCCATCCACACTACTACCACTCCCTACTGATGGTTATAAACATGACTGTTCTGCTGCCATCGCTGAAAAGGTACTGCCACAAAGTGATTTGAAAGATGTACCGTTAGCTAACCCTGACATGACACTTTTTGTTGATGGTTCTAGTAGGAAAAATCCGGATGGCACAAATGCAACTGGATATGCAGTAGTGACACAGGATGACATTTTGGAAGCTAGGCCACTACCAAAACATTATTCAGCACAAGTAGCAGAACTTGTAGCACTGACAAGAGCATGCATACTATCAGAAGGAAAATCTGTAACCATATACACCGATAGTCAATATGCCTTTTCAACAGTACATGTTTTTGCACAACAATGGAAAAATAGGGGGATGGTCACCTCCAGTGGTAAACCAATTGCACACACGGATTTCATTTTAGAACTTCTGGATGCAATACAGTTACCAAAAGAGCTTGCAATCTGCAATTGTCAAGCACACACAAAATATACGGACCCCATCTCAAAGGGAAACAAAAGGGCAGATGAAGCGGCCAAAATAGCGGCACAAGAAACACATCAAATAATGACAGAACGGGAAATTATAGAGATAGATCATACAGTCCTTACTGATATGCAGCAGAATGCACCCCCCGGGGAAAAACAATATTGGAAAACAAAGGGTTGCACAATAATAAATAATATTTACACATCACTTGAAGGGAAACCGGTATTGCCAAAGTCCTTATTTAGGTATGCAGCAGTATTGACACATGGAGTAACACGTGTCAAACAGGGGGATGACTGAGATGTTAAATAAAGTATGTACAGCTTATGGCTTCACAAACTACTCAAAAACTTTTTGCTCTCAATGTATTATATGTGCAAGACACAATGCTCAGGGAGGCATAAGACCACGGAAAGGGAAGTTCCCCACACCGTAATATCCATTCCAACACATTTGCATGGATTTTATTGATTAGACAAATGTGAAAGGAAGAAATATTGTTTGGTAATTATAGACGCCCTGTCTAAATGAGTAGGAGAGATTCTCGACAGGAAGTGCTGATGCACAGACAGTGATAATGGACCCCATTTTGTAAATAAATCTATACAACATTTGACAGAAGTGATGGGAACTCAAGTGAAATACCATTGTGCCTATCATCCCCAATCAGCTGGATTGGTGGAAAGACATAATGACATTCTAAAAAGCAAACTGAGAAAAAACTATGGAAAGAAACAGGTAAAAGTTGGATGTACTGCCTACTAGTAGCAGTGACCAGTATGCATATTACACCCACAAAAGAAGGTTTAAGCCCATATGAAATGATACATGGAAGGCCATATAATATACCCTTATATCAAAATGAAACACCTATTGAGCAGACTGAGCACACACTAGCAGAATACATGTCTAGGTTGTTAAGACAAAGACGTACTAACGATTTTGGTTCTGTCCTAAAAGGTCCAATTCAAAAAGATGAAAAGGTGCATGTGAAAGATTAGGTCCTGGTAAAAGTAATAAAAAGAAAGCAATGAGTGGTTAGAATGGTTGAGGTACACGGTTAAAACTTAAATTAAAAAAAAAAGAAAACTGTTTAGTTTGTACCGGAGCCAGACCACATTTAGCAACAGTTCCTTTTCCTCTAGATCACTTTACAGATCCAAAAGGTTTAAAATGTATGTTACAATTATATAATAAGAGCTATAAACCTGAAACCAATTCTACCTGTCACACATTGAGTTTGTTGTCTCCCCCAGTACAGAGACCTCAGATACCTCTGGCGGTTACTGCATATCCGGGCAATTTTACTTGTTTTGCACTCCCAGGGAACCGTAGCGGGGTAGATCTTGGGTCATTACCTGATGACTACTGTGTGGAGAGGATTAACATAGACAACGGTGACTGGGTTGAACATGACATTCAGAGAGCTGATATCTGGTGGATGTGTGAGGATAAGAAACTCCGAGCTAGACTACCTGCCAATGCCCAAGGGGATTGTGCTATGGTCCAGCTGGCTATGCCCCTGAGGATCCTGTTAGAACACCTGTGGACTAAGAGTCACCAATGGTATCGGAGGGACACCTCTCCCATGGGGTCATTTGACTCTCAGATCTACATAGATGAGATTGGGGTTCCTCGCGGGGTGCCGGATGGGTTTAAGGCCAGGAATCAGGTGACAGCTGGGTTTGAGTCTCTTTTCTGGTGGGTAACTATAAATAAAAATGTTGACTGGATTAACTATATATATATTTTAACCAACAACAATTTGTAAATTACACTAGGGATGCTGTGAAGGGCCTAGCTGAACAGTTGGCCCCCACATCTCTAATGGCATGGCAGAACCGAATGGCTTTAGATATGGTCTTAGCGGAAAGAGGAGGGGTATGCAAAATGTTTGGTAGTATGTGTTGCACCTTTATCCCTAATAATACAGCTCCTGGAGGGACTGTGACCAGAGCCTTGGAAGGACTGACTGCTCTATCGAATGAATTAGCGGAAAACTCAGGTATTACTGATCCATTCACAAACTGGCTTGAAGGATGGTTCGGTAAATGGACTGGACTTATCACATCATGTTTGATTTCAATCGCTGTGACTTTGGCTGTTTTGGTCACTTGTGGATGCTGCTGTATTCCCTGTATTCGAGGACTTTCACAAAAACTGATTTAAACTGCCGTCTCAAGAACGATGTATCAAACTCTTCCTACCTCTGAGGAGACCTATGTGGACATTGAAGCTCAACTTAATGACATACAGTCTGAAAGTGTATAACACAGGGACTATTATCGAAATGTGTTGAGATAAATAGTCACACAAAGAGGAGGGAATGTTAGAAAAGTTTTAAATGTTTATTGTGTGACTATTTGGAAAACAATCCTGAGACTGATTTTTAATCCCACTTATGAGCACTTTCTGTATTAACTTGTTATGTATGTTTTTACTAACTCCACAGTAAGAATTCAGGATGATTGAAGTATAACCATATATGGTAACATAAGATTGTAAAGGAAAGCGCAGTCTTCACATAATAAAGGTATATATCGAATTTCACCCAGATAAGTGAGCTGTGCTTTCCTCAGCCAATAGGAAAATAGGGGCTGGGTTATGAAGGTTTTAGGTAAGAAGAGATATTGCCTTTGTTTCATCCCTTGCCGAATTTTTGGTGTGTAAGGAAGGGGATCCTAATGTGTTAACATATTAGAAATACATTTTTTACTTCTTAATACATCTCGAGTTGACTGATCACAAGCTGAGGATATTCCTAACATTTGGATTAGGATTTTGTGGGAATTGTCAGAGACCTGGTTCAACAGCTTTCATGATTAGCTGGCAACTTGTCAGACTTCACGTACCTGACTGATGAGCCCGATATAGCAGGGGAAGGCCTCCCTTACGTGTCTGGTTCGCGGCCCCTGGTACAGGAGGCACGGGAGCACAGAGTGGTATGAGGGCCTGGCGGGTAACTGCAGGTGGAGAGGCCCAAAGGTCCCAGTGCAGGTGGAGTGGTGACCACTGGGCAGCTGGTTACTGGCAGCGGATGCAGGGCAGGAGCTAAGCAGGCAAGTTCACACACAGGCACAGTCAGCAACAGGTGGGCGGTGCAGTACCGAGGAGCAGGCAAGTTCACAGTCCGGGTCACAGTTCACAGTCCGGGTCACAAGCAGGGTTGGCAGCAGGCGGGCAGCATGGTACAGAGGAGCAGACAGCTGCAGAGTCCAGGTCACAAGCAGGGTCGGCAGCAGGCGGGCAATGTAGTACAGAGGAGCAGGCGGGTTCAAGGTCAAAGACAAGCCGAGGTCAGATGCAGGCAGAAGACAGGGTAATCCAAGGACAAGCCGGGTAGTCACGGGTAATCAGGAGTTTCAGACAAGGCAAAGGGTGCTAAGGTACTGGGAGCTAAAAATCGAACAGCACTGAGCACAGTGCATGAGGATGCTAAGCAGGCCGATTGGCGCCAAGCGCCGCACACAAGCGCACCAACGTGAGCACATGCGCACCCGCACAATAGCGCGCACCCCCGGCGCACCCCAGGGTGCCCATTGTTGGATCCATTACGGGAATTTCCCTGACACAACTATTCAACGGTATACCCTTTATCGCAGGAATAGAGAGGGTTAAAAAGGGGGAGGGGTATGCCTAATATATCAAGAATAATGTACAAGTGAATGTGAGTGTAGAATTCGATAATAATTGTAGAAAACGATATACCACTACAGCCTACGTATTATCTCATCTATGTATTAACTTTGTCTAGTCTCTGTAGATTAGTCAGTCTGTTAAAACTGTGAGCACATGCTACTGTTAGTATCACAATAATACATTCAGTTATGAAACCAAACACACGGCTTAAGACTAATCAAATCTTATTTATTTCCCAAGGAAATAAGAAAGCTAACGTGTATTAAAAGGGGGTTACAAAATTACATAACATACAGCAAGGCTACAATACAATGATATTCTATACAGTTAAAATACAATATAATGGTCTACTTAACACATCCTTCCTGGCTGGTCTCCTGGTGGAAAAGAGGGTCAGCTGTGTGTGAAATCTCTTTTTGTCAAACACACCTCAAGCATAGCACCTCCCATTGCCCACCCACCTACTTCCTTGGTAGACGCCTTCATTTATTCTGATCGTCCTGCCACAAGTGGTCTCTGGGAAGCAGTATCTGTCCAGAATTGCACTTAATCCGACTGTTGTCTAATCTTGGAATTTTGATCTCTGGTAGTCCACACCTTACTTAAATTAGCCATTTGTTTTGCGCAGACAGATTGGAGCCGCCATTCATCACGTACAATAGCCTTAGCCTCATGACAATAGGAGGTATGACTGGCTACATTCCACGGGGGGGGGGGGGGGGGTGCATCTTGTTATCCAGGAGACTGTCCATGTAGGGATGTACGGATCCCAGTATATTGAATCCAACAGTGAGAGATGACATCACTAAGGGAGCTAGGGAGGAGGTGGAATCCTTATGGGTAGAGCTCCAAAGGGATGAAGCTAAGGTGAAAATATTACTGGGAGTATGCTATAGGCCCTCTAACCTGAGGAAGAATGGGGAGATGGATCTCCTATCACAAGTTGGATTAGCAGCAAGGATGGGGAATTGTTATCATAATGGGGGATTTTAATTATCCAGACATAGACTGGGCCGAGGGAACCATGCATTCGTCTAAAGCTTGCAAGTTCCTAAATGTCTTGCAGGACAATTTCATGGTTCAGATTGTAGACCCACAAACTAGAAATAAAGCATTACTGAATCTACTGATTACCAAAAATACAGATCTAATCACGGATGTAAAAATACGGAGCAATTTAGGAAACGGCAATCACAGGTCAATTGGCTTCAGTATAAATCACACAAATGAGAAACATGAGGGGAATACAAAGACACAGAATTTCAAAAGAGCCAATTTCCCTAAACTACAAACCTTGTTAGATGGCATGAATTGGGATAAAATCTTAGGAACAAAGAACACGGAGGAGAGATGGGTTTCCTTTAAGAGCATATTAAGGGCATTAGCCAATGCATCCCATTGGGTCAGGGCCGGATTAACATAGGGGCTATTGGAGCTGCAGCTCCAGGCCCCTTTCTCAAGATAGGCCCATTTGCCCCAAAAAAAAAAAAAATCAAAAAAAAAAAAAAAAGATCGACTTCGAGGGTTGTAGCTCGGCGATCAGGAGTCACATAGACCCCATATTTGGAGGGTATGTAGCTAAAGACCCACTCCAGTACTGGTTAAAATGTGGAGCTGCTATCATCTATGGTTCCGGAGATACAGAGCTGCTTGCGCAGCCGGTCAGAAGCTACATACAGAGCGGCCAGTTTAAATACAAGCTGGAACACTCTGCAGCAGACTGAGAGGATGAACTCACAGGGCTTATAATAATAATTTGTATATTACTTATGATAATTAACCCCTTGTCACCCAGGCCAATTCTGAGACTTCTCTCCTACATGTAAAAATCATCATTTTTTTTATGCTAGAAAATTGCTCAGAAGCCTCAAGCATTATAGATATTGTTTTAGCAGACACCCTATGGAATAAAATGGTGGTCTTTGCAACTTTTTATGTTACACGATATTAGCACAGCAATTTTTCAAACTTTTTTTGGAAAGAAATTGTTTCAGTAATAAAAAATTTTTTGTTGTGTACTAAGCGATGCTTTCAGTTTTTTTACAGGTTACATGTTTGGAGTTACAGTGGAGGTCCCGCTCTAACAATCGTGGCATATGTAACCTGTGTGTATCTGGCTCTGATACTAACCAGTGCCTACCCAGCCACTGACTAGTATCTCTCCCCAGCCTGTCCCCACACACCCTCTCACCTGCTGACCTGTGAATGGGGCAATCACTCCCGCAGTGTTATTGTGTTCTGCCAGTAAATACAATGATTAGTGTTGCTAACTATAGCTGGCAGCACTGATTGTTTTGGGGAAAACCTGACAGGCTGGTTGTACTCAAGTCGGTTAATAGGTTGACTTGTGTAAAACCAGCTAGCCCATACATAGATCGACTATGGCTGGTCTCTGCTTAATTGGTGTAATTTCAATCCATGTATGGCCCGCTTAACCACTACGCAGTCCCTAAACATCCTTCCACAAACCTTTACATTTTTCCTTCCCAGATTACTTCATCCTCCTTTCCTATACATAGTGCCCACTGTCATACTCTTCACACTTCTCTCCTATACATAGTGCCCACTGTCATACTCTCTACACTTCTCTCCTGTACATACTGCTCACTGTCATACCCTCCACATTTCTGTCCTATACATAGTGCCCGCTGTCATATCCTACACACTCCTCTCCTGTACATAGTGCCCGCTGTCATACACCTCTCCTGTACATAGTGCCCACTGTCGTACCCTCCACACTCCTCTCCTATACATAGTGCCCACCATCATACCCTCCACACTCCTCTCCTGTACATACTACTCACTGTCATACCCTCCACACTCCTCTCCTATACATAGTGCCCACTGTCATACCTCCAACACTCCTCTCCAGTACATACTACTCACTGTCATACCCTCCACACTCCTCTCCTATACATAGAGCCCACTGTCATACCTCTAACACTTCTCTCCTATACATAGTGCTCACTGTCATACCCTCCACACTCCTCTCCTGTACATACTACTCACTGTCATACCCTCCATACTCCTCTCCTATACATAGTGCCCACTGTCATACCCTCCACACTTCTCTCCTATACATAGTGCCCACTGTCATACCCTCCACACTCCTCTCCTGTACATACTACTCACTGTATAGGAGAGGAGTATGGAGGGTATGACATAGTGCCCACCGTCATACCCTCCCTCCACACTCCTCTCCTGTAATTACTGCTTACTGTCCTACTCTCCACACTCCTCTCCTGTACATAGTGCCCGCTGTCATACACCTCTCCTGTACATAGTGCCCACTGTCGTACCCTCCACACTCCTCTCCTATACATAGTGGCCACCATCATACCCTCCACACTCCTCTCCTGTACATACTACTCACTGTCATACCCTCCACACTCCTCTCCTATACATAGTGCCCACTGTCATACCTCCAACACTCCTCTCCAGTACATACTACTCACTGTCATACCCTCCACACTCCTCTCCTATACATAGAGCCCACTGTCATACCTCTAACACTTCTCTCCTATACATAGTGCTCACTGTCATACCCTCCACACTCCTCTCCTGTACATACTACTCACTGTCATACCCTCCATACTCCTCTCCTATACATAGTGCCCACTGTCATACCCTCCACACTTCTCTCCTATACATAGTGCCCACTGTCATACCCTCCACACTCCTCTCCTGTACATACTACTCACTGTATAGGAGAGGAGTATGGAGGGTATGACATAGTGCCCACCGTCATATCCTCCCTCCACACTCCTCTCCTGTAATTACTGCTTACTGTCCTACTCTCCACACTTCTCTCCTGTACATAGTGCCCACTGTCATACCCTCCACACTCCTGTGCATACTGCCCACTGTCATACCCTTCACACTCCTCTCCTGTACATAGTGCCTTCTGCCATACCCTCTGCACTCCTCTCATGTACATAGTGCCCACTGTTAGACCCTCCACATTCCTCTCCCTCATCTGCACATACTTCCCACTTTTATACCATCAATACTCCTCCCCTTACCCATAATTTAAAATTATACTGAATATCCTCAATGTTACCAGCTCTAGAATGGGCACACTTTTGTTAGTTCAACTAAAGGAAATCTCACAGTCCTCATATTTGTTCTGCCCCATTATTAGTACTTATTTAATTTTGTAATTACTACTGTGATGTATAGAGGAACATAGGGGATGTCAGCTACTCTAAATATAACACTTGTAAAAAAAGCGTCCCTGAAAATATTTTTGAAATGTTGACAACTATGCACTTAGGCACTTCCCAAGGGCCACAGGGTCAGTAGGGGGCCCATGAGAGGCTCCTGTGATATTAAAGCGGTAATAAACCTTTCTAACATTACTACTTTTTAGAGGCCCTGGGGTAGGTTATGCCATAATGTACAAGTATGCACAGCATATTAGCACATTAGGGTACACTTAAATTGTCAGACTGAGCCTTCCAGTGCTGTGCTGTGATCAATCCGGCGAGGCCCGGGCACTTCCATCTTCACCCGGTCTTCCTTCCGGGTTCTGTGCCTTCAGTCACTTGCCTTGGCCGGGCTGCGTTGATGTCATTCCCACACATGCTCATGTGTATCCTCTTTCTCTCATCCCCCCTTTCTCTCTCATCCTCCCTCCCTTACCCCTCACGCCTCTTTCATCCTCTCTCTCTCTCTCTCTCTCTCTCTTTCTCTCTCTCATCCTCCCTCTCTAGGGTTGCCACCTGTCCAGGATTCACCCGGACAGTTTGGGTTTGGAATCATGCGTCCGGGTTTCAGACTGCCTGAAACCCGGACACATTATTCAGACTGGACTATGGCTTCCCAGCAGGGTTGCTGGCTGCAGTTGTCTGAGCTGAGAGTATCTGTTACACTCTTTAACACTGCCCAAAGCCAGCACTAACACCCCCCGTAACACACACACAGATAGGAGGAGAAAGGGCTCAATCTGCACTTCCCCCCCCACCCCTCTGTGTCTGCCCACACTCCAATCCCCGGCGCTGTGCCTCAGAATAGGAAAGTGGGGGCCAGAAATTTGAAGTCCAGCAGCCTCAGATACATCTGGATGAGAGGTGCTGAATGCCAAGTGGTGAGTGAGCTCACCATCCATCCCTGTCTGTGACTGAAGTCTCCCCCCTTCTCTCTCCTGCCTCTGAGTAAGTACACTAAGGTAAATCAGGGTTCTCAGAGCACCCCTTACATCAGATTTCCCCTTTACACCAGAAGTCACATCATTTCCCCTTACATCAGAGTCCTCTCCGTACATCAGAGTTCTCAATGTTCCCCCTTAAATCAGGGTTCCCAGAGGATCCCTTATGTTAGAGTCCCCAGAGTTCTCCCTTACATCAGAGTCCTCTCCGTACATCAGAGTTCTCAGTGTTCCCCCTTAAATCAGGGTTTTCAGAGCATCCCTTATGTTAGAGTCCCCAGAGTTCTCCCTTACATCAGGGTTTTCAGAGCATCCCTTATGTTAGAGTCCCCAGAGTTCTCCCTTACATCAGAGTCCCCCCTTACAGTGAAAGGGAACTCTGTTAGTTCAGATGTAAAAGGGGAACTCTGTGGACTCTGATGTAAAGGGGGACTCTTGTTCTTAACTTCATATGATTAGAAATGTTATTTACTAGCAAAATATATGTATAGCTTATACTATAAGAAAAAAAAAATTGCCTTGTGCTGCTAAAGTGTTCGGGTTTGACTTGAAGAAAAGGTGGCAACCCTATCCCTCTCTCTCTTTAATTTAATTTGTTATAACAAAAAATAGTTTGCATTTTTATTTATTTATTGTTTATAAAAGGCCCCACCAAAATCCTCAGCACCAGGCCCACAATGTTCTTAATCTGGCCCTGCATTGGGTAATACATTTAAAAGAGCGAACAAAAGTCCTGGATGGCTTAACTCCATTGTAATAATGCATATAAAAGCAAAGGAGAATGCCTTCAAAAAATACAAGGTTGAGGGATCATCATCAGCAATCAGACTTTATAAAAAATGCAACAAGAAATGTAAGGGTGCAATTAGGGCAGCTAAGATAGAACACGAAGGAGAGCAAAAAAAATCCCTAGAAATTCTTTAAGTATGTAAACAGTAAAAAAGGGAGGACAGACCATATTAGCCCCATAAAGAATGGGGAAGGACATCTGGTTACAAAGGATGGGGAGATGGCGAAGGTCTTTATGAGGGAATTGGGGGCTTTAGTAACTAAAACTGCAGTGTTTATCCTTATGACACATCACAGGAAGCACTTCCATGGTTAAGAGAAGACACAATTAAAATTAGACTTGGGGAAACTTAACATTAATAAATCACTGGGACCAGATGGCTTGCATCCAAGGATACTTAGGGAACTCAGTCAAGTAAATACCAGACCATTGTTCCTAATTTTTACTGACAGTCTACTAACTAGAATGGTACCAGGTGATTGGAGAAAAGCCAGTGTAGCACCAATATTTAAAAAGAGCCCAAAATACATCCCTGGGAATTAGACCAGTTAGCCTAACCTCCAATAGCATGCAAGCACTTGGAGGGGGATGATAAGGGACTATGGTGTTCTTTTATGAAACTGCTGTAAAATACCGCTATTCAGTTCTCAGGCATTCTCAGAGGAGATCGCTCTCCTCTGAGTGCCTGTTTATGATGGTCTGTAGATCGCTTCTCATGTTGAGTTGAGAAGCCATCTACAAACGCCGGGAATTCCTGAGAATGGCTCCTCACACTGTAATCTCAAGTGATGTAGCGGGATTACAGTGTGAGGAGATGTAAAATACAAAAGTTGAACACTAATCACCACACATTATTCCCCAACATATTACTAAAAATAATAAAGTTAAATTCCTCCTACACAATATGCATTAACCTAATTATTAAAAAACATTGTTTTTAGCAATATTTAAAGATCATACATGTGCCTATTTAAATATGAATGGTGTATAGTAAACTAATGTAATCCACATATGTAATGCAGCTATACACCATTCATACAAATGTAAAATACATTTATAATCATTAAAAAATAATTTTAATAAAGTATAAATATTTATTAATAAATTAAAATATATATTTCATAATTGATAAACCCTGTATAACTGTAAGGCCCCTTTCACACTGAGGCGCTTTGCAGGCGCTAAAGTTCTAAAAATAGTGCCTGCAAAGCGCCTTCACACTGGAATGGTGTGCTTGCAGGATGCTGAAAAATGTCCTGCAAGCCGCATCTTTGGAGCGCTGTAGGAGCGGTGTATTTACCCCTCATAAAGCGCCCCCTTCCCATTGAAAACAATGGGGCAGCGCTCCAAACCCGCCTGCAAAGCGCCGATTTGCGGGCGGTTTTAACCCTTTTTTGGCTGCTAGCTGGGTAAAACTGCCCGCTAGCGGCCGAAAACCGCAGCTATAACGACGATAAAGCGCCGCTAAATATAGCGCCAGTGCGCCCAGCGCCTCAGTGTGAAAGTAGCCTAATAGAACATGCCATGGTAAAACCATATTTCAGGGTTTAGAAAATGTTATTTACTAATAAATTAAAAATGATATAAAAATTACATTAATAATAGCATTTAAATGCAGGTAGAATAATATATATATATTGTAGCAGAGCGTCCCAGAGAGAGCTAGGAGAAGTCTTGTTCGGGGTTTATACGGCTCCCAGGCTCCTCTCATACACATTCAGAAATCTCTGATACATGATCCAGTTCGGATCTTAGTCCTCTTCCCCAGGCTAATTTAAGCTCACCTGCGCAAACAGCCTTTGCGCTCTGCCTGGGACACACAAACAACGCTGTTTTGTGAAGAGCTAAAAGGTTGGTGGAAGTTTATGCAGAAACTGACAAGCGGTAGGCTTCCTCAGCCTGGTAGTGAGGGCCTGCATATTGTATAGTTAGAGCCGAGACACGGCTAGGATTTTGTTTTGTTATTTCTGTGTTTATTTGTTTTCTGGAACACTGTGCAGCACCTGTGTATGGACTTGTATTTAACACAAATAAACACAGCACTGTTTGTCACTACCTCACTGGACGTGGTATCTGTGCCTAAAATAACAGCTCATCTCAGGGAGCTTTGTACCTGCTACCTGTCCCCCAGGTTACATATGGTGGAATTCAGCAAGCAAACGCTGCACAGCAGAAAACAAATGCTGCATTACAGCAAGCCAATGCTAGCGCACAGGAGCAATCGCAGAGGCTATTTGAACAGCTAGCCATTGATGCAAAAGCAGATAGGAAAACCTTGTCTGAGGTTGTGGAGACGCTAGCACAATGGTCACCTGCTAAAGTTGGTGATGTTGGAGATAAGCCCTCAGCCATCCATGTGGCTCGCTTTCTGTCTAAAATTACTACAGATGATGATCCAGAGGCCTTTCTGCTAACGTTTGAACGGACCGCTGAGAGGGAAGGTTGGCCTAAAACCCAGTGGGCAGGACTGGTCGCCCCCTTGCTTACTGGGGAATAGCAGAAGGCCTACTATGATTTGGAGTCAGTAGAAGCGGGAGACCATGAAAAGGTCAAACAGGAAATACTGGCACGACTTGGTGTCACTTTGGCAGTTCGAGCACAGCGGGTCCACAGCTGGTCCTTCCAAGACGAGAAGCCCCCAAGATCGCAGATGTTCAACCTAATTTACCTGGTGAGGAAATGGCTACAGCCGTAGTCCCTGTCTGGGCCACAAATAGTGGAGCGTGTGGTCATGGACCAGTTCCTGAGGTCACTACCAATTCCCCTGCAGGAGTGGGTGAGTCAAGGAGACCCCAATTCAGCGAACCACCTGGTGGAACTTGTTGAAAGGTATTTTGCTGCAAAGAACCTGGTCACCACCCCTACAGCCGCACAGACTTTCCACCCAAAGCCACGGTCTCCCCAGGCAATCGGTAAGACTGTTCCAGGGGAAGTGGGTGGTAAGCATGGCAAGGAAATAGGGGGGAGGATTTTTGGTGCCAGGACTGAAGCTTGGCGTCTCAAACAAGGGAAGCCACTGCTGTCAGCAAACCAAACTGGGGAAACGTCAGGTGTTTTTGTTGCCAAGAAATGGGACATGTTGCGGCAAATTGTCCATTGACAGATGAACCAATGCAGTGTGATTTATCTATTAGAAGGCATTCTATGTTTGCAGCGGTTTCACGCGCTGCAGCACCAAATATGAGAAAACCAATGTGCCAAATGACTGTGAATGATAAGCCTATTACAGCCTTGCTGGACTCTGGAAGTCTAGTGACTTTCGTTACAGCTGAAATGATTGAACCTGTGAATTGTCATGCTAAAAAAATTGCTGTGATCTGTATACATGGGACTACCCGGGAGTATCCTGTAACCACTGTTCAGTTTAAAACTGGCTTAGGTATGGTGACCCATCCGGTTGGACTTGTTCCCCACTTGGTGCATGAGGCCATCATTGGTAGGGACTTCCCTAAGTTTTGGGAACTGTGGGATCATCCCAACCTGGTCGCAGTACCTGACTCAGTTGCAGAGCCAGAATTCCTGGCCACTACTGACAATGTGGGTTCAGGGGACTCTTCTCAGGGCCCCCCGGGTTTTCCTCTATCGCTTATGGCAGGAGAGCTGGAGGACCCTGAGGAAGTCCCCACTACCAGTAGAGCTGGACAGCCGTCTGCTGAATCCGAGCCTATGTTAGAGTTTGCTGACCTTAATGTGCACAAAGAAAATTTTGGTACTGAGCAGAGAAAAGACCATACCCTTTCCAGGGCCTGGGAAAATGTAATAGTGATTAATGATGTACCTGTCGAACCCGGGGACAGGCCCTGTTTTCCTTATTTCAGCAGCAATGAGGATTTACTATATCGCGTATGTAAAATGAATGATGAAGTGGTTGAACAGTTGGTGGTCCCTAAGCCATACAGACGGGTGGTGTTAGAACTCGCCCATGGGCACTTGCTAGGAGGCCATTTAGGGGTTGAAAAAAAACAACTGAAAGGGTGTTGCGCAGGTTTTACTGGCCCGGGATACAGAAAGATATTGAGAATTATTGTCAATCCTGTCCTGTGTGTCAGATGTCAGCCCCCCTATCCCACTTCCAAAGTCCTTTAGTGCCCTTGCCTATCATTGAAGTCCCCTTTGAGAGGATTGCCATGGACCTTGTGGGCCCACTCCCCAAGTCTGCCCGGGGTCATCAGCATATCCTCGTAATCATGGATTATGCTACCCGCTACCCCGAAGCAGTTCCCTTATGCACCGCATCTGCTAAAAACATTGCCAAAGAGCTGTTTATGATATTCAGTCGGGTTGGCATCCCGAAAGAAGTCCTTACAGACCAGGGCACCCCGTTTATGTCGCGAATAACTAGGGAGCTGTGCCAGTTATTTAAGGTGACGCAGTTGCGAACCTCAGTGTATCATCCTCAAACAGATGGCTGTATTGCTATGGGCATTTGTATAGTGACTTTATTTCAATACAGAGGCCCTTCCCCCTCCATTGATATGTAAATAAACCAGATAGCCAGGTTTTGAAGATGAGCAGAGGAAGTTGGTTTGAAAGAAACATGTGTTTTGGGACAGAGGAACAGTTGTGTTTGGGGAGGACAAAGGAACACATGGCTTCCAGGAGCTGGATAACTTTGGAGACGCTTTTGGGAGCTGGACTGACCAAGGAACTATGAAGGACATCTTAACCCCTAAGTTGAGTAACTGTTTAGTTTACTTAATGTGTACATATTATACATGCTTATATGTGAAGATATATATTTTGTAAAGCTAGAAGTTGTGTTGTATTGTTCATCCTACAGTTTGTATGTATGTGCAGATTTTTCCCTGTTTTAGTAAAGCATTGATACACTTCAGAAGTCTAAGCTTCCTTGGTTTTACCACAAGAACTTAATAGATAGACGCAAGCATTACAATGGCTTGGTGGAACGCTTCAATAAGACGTTAAAGAGCATGTTAAAAAAGGTTGTTGACAAGTATGGGAAAAACTGGGACTTCCTGATACCGTACTTGATGTTTGCCATCAGGGAGGTTCCCCAGTCCTCTATGGGGTACTCTCCCTTTGAGTTGCTTTATGGCAGACACCCTCAGGGACTCTTAGACATAGCCAAAGAAACTTGGGAGGGGGAGCAGACACCCCATAAAAATGTCATTGAGCATATTGCGCAAATGCAGGAGAGGATTGCAGCAATCATGCCAATGGTAAAAGAATATGTCCTGGAAATTTATAGATAGGCAACTCCTATCCTCATATTGATTAGTGGTTCCAAATTAATAATAACTACTGCAGTAGGGAACAGACACAAAAGATACGCTCAGCATCTTTCCAAATAACCGTTCTCCTTTATTATGACGCAATTCAGGGGTTTTATACACATGATTACGTAGGTATCCCATTAATATTACAATTGTTCATTTATGGTAACAAGGGGCGTATCATAGGCAGGCTTATTCTAATCAGGACTCAAAAGAATGTAAACATGTACTGAAAACATTATTAGTGCCGTGTGCACAGTGAGGGCAGTGTGCAATACATACAAAATGAAATACAATTATATACAGAACTTACAATTTTCCATTAGAGTCTCCCCTCTTTTGATCAATATTTTGATCACTAACCATACCTGCTATCACCTTTAACCTGGAACCTCCACACGCTTAGGTGGAGGTAGTCCTGGCCAAAGAGGCAAAAACTCCATTGTGGAGAAAATAATAGCTGAGCAGCTTTTTTCATGACAAAATGACTTTTCATTGTGAAAAACAAATGATTGATAAGACATATTTACAGAGTACTGGCTGTACACTCCTGTGGCCAGAATGGCCTTCTAGCTTAATGTTGGTATGCTGACTTATCAGCACATGTAAACACAGACAATTCTACATAAAATGGAAGAGGTACAAAAGACAAATATGACTTCAACATGGCTAAACTACTTTTCAAATATATATCCCTTACAATTAAAGTAATTGAATCAATAAAGTATCCTAGACTGTGATTGCAAGAGGGAAACAAATCAAACACAAAGATTTCTTTAATTTAGTCATTTTTGCAGTGTCTGGTGTGGATCCAGGTGACTTTTCCTTCAAGTTTTGCAAAACTGTACATGAAATAGATTCTGTATTGAGTCTCCAAACATTTCCTTATATATAAATATCTCTTAACAATCCATAAGTCACCTGGCTTTAGTTTTAGATCCTTCCAAACTTTTAGGAACTGGAATTGGGGAGAAAACACATAAATTAGTTTGTCAAAAACCTTAAAAGATCAGCAACATTCTCTGTGAGATCCGAATGGAGGACTTCAGCTGCTGAGACAAAATATAAGCAAGTGAGTAACACACTCCCAAACCAAATCCCATAGGGAGAGAGTCCATCATCCCCTTAGGGGCTTGATAAATTATAAGAAAACACTCAGGCAAAAGTTTCTTACTCTACTTTGTCCGCTACATTGTAGACAGTAAGGAGTGTAAAAATAAAACCTCAAAACTTCTAGTAAGGACTCTCCTATAAAAATGATTTCCTCCGTTACTCTCTGTACTTACAAACTACTTCTGATAACACTTTTTACTGTGCCCTTTGCAGTAGCATTGGCCACTGGACATCCAAAAAAAACATGTCCATACAGACAAAATACATACTCATAAGATCCTAACTTGGGCATCTGGATATATCTTTTTGTAATCTCTGGAAGCGATGTTCAGCTTTTGGTAACACCTTTGGTAACAGGTAAAACAAGAAGTGGTATGTTATAAAAACAACTGTGGTGAACCCTGGCTCTATCCCACGCTCATTTACTAAGGCAGCCATAACTGCTTGTGACTGATGACACGGTCCATGTGTCAAGCTGGAGGGAAAAGAGTGGCTGGCAGACATAAATGATCACCTTTTCCAATGTCCTGTTTCATAAGAAGTTGCCCACTGTGGACCACTTGTTCTTCTCGTTCTGGGGTCCTTAAAGTTGATTTATTAATCCCAGCTATACTGGGCCAGAACTGGGGTGGAATCTGTGAGTTGCACAGACCCAGCAAGTGTCCGGGGCTGTAATTACAGCATCCTTAGTCAGTCTGCTTCCATGTGTGAGTTTTAATGTTAGTATGGCTACCTCAGCAAGAACCGGGAAGGCTGAAAACAGCCGATCAAATTAACTTAGCATGCTTGATTGGTTTACCTGCCGAAGTAAAAACAAACTTCTGGCCCTTCAAATGGAACCAAAAGCTCTCTATTCTCTACTATCTATATAAATATACACTCTTTTTATAGCTCACAGGCTTTGCTAAAACATGGAGCTCTGCTTCTTGAGCTGGGGGAAAAGGATCCAATGACTCTATATACAGAGTATCCTTCTGGGTGATAAACTGCATACTCAGTATAAAACTGGTAATAACTCTACAAAAAAATAAATATCTGGGACTTCAGGGAGTGTGTCCTGCACTGGGCTCACAGCAGCTGATTCCTACGTCATCAATTTAACACATGTGGTCTCCCCATCTACAGCCTCCTCCAATAGGGGCAATAAGGTGGCTGGATTAAAATGTACACATTTTTCATTGTTAGATTTGTACATAAACAAACTCATATTTTAAACCTTTCATTAGACAAACATTTAGTTAGCTGTATATTAGCTGCGCAGAATGTCGGACCATTAAAAATTAAATATTTGACCAAAATAATGTCTAACTTTGTCTAATAGCACCTTTGCATAAAGGTACAGCTCTGATATATCGGGGTGAACCCTTCATTACTGGGTCCAGCTTGCATAACTATATTACAATGGCTTGTTTTCTATCATGCTGTTTGTGTAAGAACTCCAGTTTCATGTTTCAAAAAGATAACTTTTTCCTGGCAATATTATAATAAATGATAACAATACCCTGCGGTCATGCAGAGATGTCCATAAATCCAAAATATTCTTCTGCTTATACCCACGGCACTTACAAGGAAAAGGGGCACATCATTTCACAATCCACACATTCTGCTTTGGATTCAAAAATAAAAATAAATAAAAACAAACAAAGCGCTCAGCCACATCAAAAACTATAAAACAACTGGCTGCAGGTGGGATCTATCCTAACAGGGTGTGTGGACTTGATGTGATGGGTCTGTCATATTTAAATATTATTTATTATTACTCTCACATCATGGGCTGCACATCAATTTATTATCAGACTTTTAGATTTCATTTTTGTAGAAAAAATTCTTATGTATCCCATCCATCTTGGCTTTGTTAAACATTATGGCAGCTGTATTCCAATTAACAACCTCATCTTAATCTTTTTTCTTTCCACTCAATAAATGTAAAATTACAAAATTGTTATCTTAAACTAAACTAATACCATTTTTATAAATTCCTCATTAACCTGGATTTCATTTCCAATCAAAGGTTGTCTAAACCAGTTTCAATAATATATCTATATTATTAATAAAATTGTTAAACTCCAATTAGAAATTAATACTCAAATGATAATTTCAATATAACACCCTAATATATATATCAACAGATAACGTTCCTTAAAGGGGGACATATTACTTAATTTTACTTAATTCCCTATTAAATGCACTGTTTCCACTATCAAAGGATATTCAATTTGTGTAATACACGGTTAAATGTAACCTTCATTTTACCATGTTTGGAAAACAGATTCAAAAATAATTGTGATCACATTGTTTATCATTAGATTCGTTAACCCGGCACATAAAGTTATAAATGTTTTGTCTAAAAAACTGAAATTGGCAGGGTGTCCTTCCAGCTTATCACCAACCTCTCATGCCAGCTACATTCTTTCAGGAGAGCACAAAGGAGGGGGTCACATCTGCGTACATGACACACACAAGCGATAGAACTAAAGGTTCCAGCATTCACACACATACACAAATATCTCTCTAAAATCGCTTACATTTTTCCCATTTGTACACAACACATGCATATCATTCTCTCACATTCTTTTAACTCTTTTAAATACTTCCTTGCTAAATTTCTGCTTTCCTTATTTTGTTCTGATATCCTTTGCATCCAATGTATTGTAATACCATACTTCACATACTGTACCTTCTACGATCAGACGGGCAGCCATAGTGCTCATCCCATCTTCTCTCTCTGACAACATATAAAATATTCTGTTTTAACTCTCATGTCTCTATTTCTTGACTTTACTAGTTGTAGTGCCTGACCCCAAATTAATCCCACAACTTAACATGAAAATGTCCCTTTCTGTCTAGTGTTAATTGTCACCCTTGATCCATCCTGCTCACATAGATAGCTGTTTCTTTAGCTGTGTACTCTGCATGATTCTTAGTCCCTGTGGACTTCGGTGGTAACCCAGTTACCCATTGTGGATCCATGTCCACTTTAACCATTAATCTAGGGGCTCAGTATAGGCGGAACCGCACCTTCGTTTCATATATAGCGCTCCTCTTGCGCTGGGCATTTTTGAGGGTCTCTTACCCTTCATTCTCTTACTTCATTTAATGCCCATAATGACTGGCCAGTCTTCTCTTCGTGTTCCTATACCCTCTTGCCTCTAAACTACTTTTTCTAGCAGATGTACTACATATACCTGTGAACAGCACTATTCTTCCCTTTCTTATCTATAACACTCCGATGGACAGTAGACAGTGATAACATAACATATAACCACTAATCAATACAGTTCGATTAAGGGGAGTAAGATAGGTACCCTTTGTCCCGAAAATGCCTTACCGATCAAGGAAGTCTGATAACTCAAATGTAAGCAAAAGGCTTACCTCAGCCGGCTGATTATCAGAAATTCCCGGATCGTCTCAAGCTCCTCGTTTCGGATACTCAGGGTCACCTTTTAACCCCTCCTGGGAAAAGCTCGCCACCTGTCCTGGAAATTTATAGATAGGCAACTCCTATCCTCATATTGATTAGTGGTTCCAAATTAATAATAACTACTGCAGTAGGGAACAGACACAAAAGATACGCTCAGCATCTTTCCAAATAACCGTTCTCCTTTATTATGACGCAATTCAGGGGTTTTATACACATGATTAAGTAGGTATCCCATTAATATTACAATTGTTCATTTATGGTAACAAGGGGCGTATCATAGGCAGGCTTATTCTAATCAGGACTCAAAAGAATGTAAACATGTACTGAAAACATTATTAGTGCCGTGTGCACAGTGAGGGCAGTGTGCAATACATACAAAATGAAATACAATTATATACAGAACTTACAAATTTCCATTAGAAATACTTACATAGTTACATAGTTAGCTAGGCCGAAAAAGACACAAGTCCATCCAGTTCAACCATAAAAAAAGAAATAATAAATAAAAATAAAATATATCGTACAATCCAATAAACCCCATTCTATACCCACAGTTGATCCAGAGGAAGGCAAAAAAAAAACCAAAAGAGCATGCTCCAATCTGCTACAGCAGGGGAAAAAAAATCACTTCCTGATCCCCCTAGAGGCAATCGGATTTTCCCTGGATCAACTTTACCTATAAATGTCAGTACCCAGTTATATTATGTACATTTATGAAAGTATCCAGGCCTTTCTTAAAGCAATCTACTGAGTTAGCCAGAACCACCTCTGGAGGGAGTCTATTCCATATTTTCACAGCTCTTACTGTGAAGAAACCTTTCCGTATTTGGAGATGAAATCTCTTTTCCTCTAGACGTAAGGAGTGCCCCCTTGTCCTCTGTGTTGACCGTAAAGTGAATAACTCAACACCAAGTTCACTATATGGACCCCTTATATATTTGTACATGTTGATCATATCCCCCCTTATTCTCCTCTTCTCAAGAGTGAATAAATTCAGTTCCTCTAATCTTTCCTCATAGCTGAGCTCCTCCATGCCTCTTATCAGTTTGGTTGCCCTTCTCTGCACTTTCTCCAGTTCCCCAATTATCCTTTTTGAGAACTGGTGCCCAAAACTGAACTGCATATTCCAGATGAGGTCTTACTAATGATTTGAACAGGGGCAAAATTATATCTCTCTCTCTGGAGTCCATACCTCTCTTAATACAAGAAAGAACTTTGCTTGCTTTGGAAACCGCAGCTTGACATTGCATGCTATTATTGAGCTTATGATCTACCAAAACCCCCAGATCCTTCTCCACTACGGATTCCCCCAGTTGTACTCCCCCTAGCATGTATGATGCATGCATATTCTTAGCCCCCAAGTGCGTAACTTTACATTTATCAACATTAAACCTCATCTGCCACATAGTCGCCCAATTAGACAGAGCATTGATGTCGTCTTGTAAATTGGAGACCTCCTGTAAGGACGTTATTCCACTGCATAGCTTGGTGTCATCTGAAAAGACAGAAATGTTACTTTTGATCCCAGACCCAATATCATTTATAAAGATATTAAAAAGCAAGGGTCCCAGCACTGAACCTTGGGGTACACCACTGATAACCTTAGACCATTCAGAGTAAGAATCATTAACCACTACTCTCTGAATTCTGTATTTTAGCCAGTTTTCTATCCATTTACAAACCGATATTTCCAAGCCTGTAGACCTTACCTTACACATGAGCCATGTGTGGGGAACTGTATCGAACGCTTTTGCAAAATCCAAGTATACCACGTCCACAGCCACGCCTCTGTCCAAGGTTTTACTTACCTCTTCATAAAAAGAAATTAGGTTTGTCTGACAACTTCTGTCTTTCATGAACCCATGCTGTCTGTTGCTTAAAATGTTTTTTTCCAGCAAGAACTCGTCTATGTGGTCTTTTATTAATCTCTCCAGTATCTTCCCAACTATAGAAGTTAAACTAACAGGTCTATAGTTACATGGTAAAGACTTTGTTCCCTTTTTAAATATAGGCACCACGTTCGCCCTGCGCCAATCCAGTGGTACTATTCCCGTCATTAATGAGTCCCCAAAAATTAAATACAATGGCTTTGAAATTGCAGAGCTCAATTCTTTTAAGATCCGTGGGTGGATGCCATCTGGTCCAGGTGCTTTATCCACCTTTATTCTGTCTAAATATTTCTGGACCATATCACTTTTGAGCCATTGTGGATCATTCGGGGCTGTGTAAATACCACCCCTATTATGGGCATGAGCTCCCACATGCTCCTTTGTATACACAGAGCTGAAGAAAGTATTTCATAAATTAGCCTTCTCTTTGTCCCCAGGCACCCATTCTAGATTATTTTGTAAAGGGCCTACATGCTCAGACCTGACCTTTTTTACTATTAAAAAAGATTTTTTTGGGGTTTGTCTTACTATCTTTTGCAATCTGTCGTTTGTTTTGATTTTTTGCATCCTTGATTTCTTTTTTACATATTCTGTTAAATTCTTTGTAACATTTAAACAACACTAGTGTTCCTTCACTTTTTATATTTTTTAAAAGCTCTTTTCTTATTGTTCATAGCTTTTTTAACTTTGACCGTGAGCCACATAGGTTTTATTTTAAGCCTTTTAAACTTATTGCCCATGGGAATATACTTTGCAGTCTTTTTGAAGAATTCCCATTTCTGTTCTGAGCTCATTGATGCCAATATTCCCTCCCAGTCCCAGTCCTGGAGAGCAGCCCTCATCCTTGGAAAATTTGCTCTCTTGAAGTTGAGCGTTTTTATCTTTCCTGTATGTATTTCTTGCTTACAGCTAACATCAAATGAAATCATGTTATGATCACTGTTACCCAGGTGTTCCTTTATCTGAACATTAGTAATAAACTCTGCATGGTTTGAGGATACCAGATCGAGCAGAGCATCATTCCTAGTTGGTGTCTCAATAAACTGGACCATAAAATTGTCCTGTAATAGGTTTGTAAATGTTTGCCCTTTAACTGTCCCAGCAGTGCCATTACTCCAGTCAATTTCTGGGTAGTTAAAATCCCCCATTATTATCACCGTCCCAGCCCTTGCAGCCCTTTCCATCTGTGCAAGGAGCTGAGTCTCCACCTCCTTGTGAACATTGGGTGGTCTATAACAAACCCCAATGATTAACTTTGAACTACGCACATCTATATGCAGTTCCATCCATAATGCTTCAGACTCATCACACTCTCCATCAACCAGGTCCTCTTTCACGCTTGCTTTGAGATCACTTCTCACATAGAGACAGACCCCTCCACCTTTCCTATTTACTCTGTCTCTCCGAAAGAGTGCATAGCCAGGAATATTAATAGCCCAGTCATGTGAAGATTGAAGCCAAGTTTCAGCAATACCAACTACATCATAGCTCTCCTCATGCACCAGAGCTTCCAACTCACCTACTTTGCTTGGCAGACTTCTGGCATTGGTGAACAAACACTTTAATGCATTACTACATTTTGCTCTGGTGTTTTTCATATCATTTTTAGTAGTACAGATGGCACTATAGTTTCCAATGGCAGTTTGCAACATGGGAAATTTCCTGTCCTGTTCCACCCTCCATTAATGTCAGACCCCTAGCTAACCTGTCTGCCCGATGTAATTCTAGTTCACCCTCTTACTGCAGGCCCAGGCAGCCCAACAGAGAATATACAACAGGGGGGCCCAACTCAGTGTTTTCTCACCTGGTGACAGGGTCCTGGTGTTAGTTCCCACTGTTGAGAGTAAGTGGCAGGGTCCCTTTGAAGTAATTGAAAGAGTTGGGGAGGTCAACTACAAGGTTTATCAACCAGGAAAAGGGAAGCCCGAACAGGTTTACCATAAAAAACCTGTTAAAACCCTGGAAAGATAGACTGGCGTTAACTGCGAGGTCCCTCCCAGTAACGCCTAAGGGTACTGAGTCCCCTCTCATCCCTAATGTCACGATTCCAGACACCCTGTCATATTCCCAAAAACAGGACACTAGAGAATTCCTGATAATGAATAGAGAGAAGTTTTCAGAGTTACCTGGCACGACTTCAGCAGTTCAGCATGATATTGTTACTGAACCTGGGGTACGTGTCAAGCTCAAACCGTACCGAATTCCTGAAGCGAGGAGTAAGGACATCAGCAATTAAGTTACAAAAATGTTGGAGCTAGATGTCATTGAGGAATCCAATAGTGACTGGTCTAGCCCCATCATGTTAGTCCCAAAACCAGATGGCACTTGGAGGTTCTGTAACGACTTCAGGAAGCTGAATGCAGTGCCAAATTTTGACACAATGCCCAGAGTAGACGAACTTATAGACCGACTTGGCAAGGCTCGCTATCTTACCACTTTGGACGTGACAAAAGGGTATTGGCAAATACCCCTGACTGGTAGCGCCAAAGAAAAGACTGCTTATGTGACCCCAGAGGGTTCCTTTCAATATAAAAAAAAAATGCCTTTTGGGTTGCAAAATGTCCCCGCAACATTTCAGAGGGCCATGGACAGAACCCTAAAACCCCACCGACGATATGCAGCAGCCTATCTAGATGACATAGTGGTACATAGCACTGACTGGGAGTCTCACTTGCCTCATGTCCAGGCTGTTCTTGATTCCCTCTTCAAAGAAGGTTTTACAGCAAATCCCAAAAAAATGTGCCGTTGGTCTAGAGGAAGCCAAATATTTGGGCTATACTATTGGCCGTGGTGTCATAAAACCTCAAGTGAGTAAAATAGCAGCCATCCAGGAGTGGCCACGCCCTGGCAAACAAGAAGCAGGTCAGGGCCTTTCTTGGTATTGCAGGGTATTATAGAAGATTTATCCCAAATTTTTCAACTATAGCTGCCCCTCTGACAGACGTTACGAAAGGGAAAGACTCTGTAATGGTGAAATGGTTCTCAGTAGCAGAGGAGTCTTTCCAGGTCCTGACTAAGGCTCTGTGTGCACAGCAAGTACTGTACTCTCCTGATTTTCTCCAGAGAGTTTTTTGTTCAGACGGATGCGGTATCGGGGCAGTACCATCACAGGTATACAATGGGGAAGGACACCCTGTGGTGCACCTAAGCAGAAAGCTCAATGACCATGAGAAAAAGTATGCAGTCATTGAAAAAGAATGTTTAGCCATAAAGTGGGCCGTGGATGTGCTCAGGTACTATTTGTTAGGGCGCCAGTTTGACTTAATAACTGACCATGCTCCCCTGAAATAGATGGCCCAAAAGAAGGAGACTAATAGACGGGTGAACCGGTGGTTTTTGGCTCTACAGGATTACTCCTTCACCGTAAAACACAGGCCAGGTGTGGAAATAGGGAATGTAGATGCCCTGTCCTGTGTTCACTCCTGTTGGGCCACAGGTGTTCCAACCCTGGGGTTGAAACAAGGGGGGAAGATATGTAGCAGAGCGTCCCAGAGAGAGCTAGGAGAAGTCTTGTTCGGGGTTTATACGTCTCCCAGGCTCCTCTCATACACATTCAGAAATCTCTGATACATGATCCAGTTTGGATCTTAGTCCTCTTCCCCAGGCTAATTTAAGCTCACCTGAGCAGACAGCCTTTCCTCTCTGGTTTGTGAAGAGCTAAAAGGTTGATGCAAATAAATACTAGAGTATAAATAGTGCGCAATATCAACCTAAGTCTATTTAGATCAGCAGGTAAGGTTAAAAGACAAATGTCATGGTATAATAAAATATATAAGTGCTTGCGTGACAATCCCAGCTGCACAAAAATATATATATAAACTTCAAGTTACAATGAGGTTGTAACCAATTTAATAAATAAATAAATACACAATGTGTTAAAAATAAATACAATGTGTTTTAAATAAATAAAGTGCTTCAAAATGTGAGTAAAAACAAGTATGTGTTATAATGTGTCAAAGAAAGGAAATATCCAGTTTATGCCAGTGATTCATATGGGGATATATAAATTCCAAAAGCCAATATAGGCTTGACCTGATGGATTAGCTAATTAATTGATGAATTAATGTGTAAACGGCTGCCAGTTAAATATTATATTAATCCCATAGGTGATAGCAGTCCATTAAATGAGTTAGATAATTAATGAAATAACTCTTCACATCCACTAATGATATCCGGGACACAATTAGAAATGCTAGAGAAAGAAAAAAAAAAAAAAGAGAAAAAAAGAAACTTCCCTTTATGCTGGGAATGTAGGGCTTTTTTCCTTTTGGTTCCTCCTGATATCTTGCTCCGGTATGATATAAAAGAGAAAAAGACACAAACAAAAAACCATTGCGCAGCGCTCTATTCAACCATCAAACAAAGAAGATCTTTTAGGTGGTTGCCTACAGCTATACAACTCACATGTACCCAGTAGGTGTTTGCGCGTTCAAATCCTGCTAATGGTCAGGCTCAGATAGGGGGCTGTCAGCCCTTTCCTCCTCACTGTGCTGTGCTGTGCTTAGCACTGTCACTTGGGCTCCTCCTCCCGACGCGTGTCATCACAGGTCACGTGACTTTCTCAAGGGAATATTCCCTTGAGAAAGTTTATAAATTTATAAATACCGTACTGGTTGAAAGGAAAATATATAGATTATTCTAGGGGTCCCTCTTTGGTAAGGTGTACTGTCCAATCCCAACAGGCCTGTGAGATTCGCTCTTTGAGACACAATGAAACATACAGCAACGTCTCTCCAAGCAAATCTAATCTTTATTCTTGGGTGTGAATATTTAAAGGGGCTTTCAGAAATTACCGCCCTTTGACAAATTATCCAATCATATACAGAGACATATAAGTACAGTCTATGCCCAAAGTGAAACTAATTATTTCTAAAATATCACGTGCTTTACAAGAAACAAAACTCAAAGAGAAGATAACAGTAACATGAAGAAACGAAACTTGATTAGCAAGACTTGAGCATATCTATTTGTGAAATGGATGTTAGAGAGACACAAAATGGAAACTGACTATAATACAAAGAAGTAGTTAAGCTAAATATCCCTTCAATCCCTTCTTAAATCATATAAGATGATCTCTACATTCTATGTTGTGTTTTAATACTTCTTTGGGGCTGTGGCATAGATTGCCTGATGACTCTTCATGTATGTCATGTAAGATAGAACCTTAAAGAAAGCTTCCTTATTTTGGCATATTAAATCCTTTAAAGAATACATTGCCCATGGAATCAACCCCTTTGGTCTCAGGGTACAAATTTTTCCCACATTTCAGGATATCCGCCCAGATTTCAAACTTTCCTGGGAGAATGCCCTGAAACAATGCTCAAACGAGCTCATGAAATTACTCATCTCTGAATATGAGTCACAGATGACCCTTTTAGATACTAAGCTCGAGTTGATTAACATACAACTCGCGCAATTTAAGAACCATCCTCTATACATCTCATTGGATGAACAATTGAAAACTCGTTTTGACAAATTTAACCACGATATTCTTGCACAAAAGGACAAAAAATTATTTCGTGACAAGAAAGCGTTCCATGAAGAACGCGCATACAAATGGAACGAAGCAAACTGTGTGGCTCGCCCCTCAGCCGCCACACGGCCCGCTCCTAAGGTGCCTACCTCTCGTTCTACCACTGATAGGACTCACACTCCATCCCAATTTTCGCACAAAACTAACCTCCCCCTGGGTCTTCGCAAACTCAAACGAGGTCGTACACCTAATTTTTCGAGTGATGATGTGTCTGACATGGAGGAGACCACCGGCGCCTCCCCCCTTGGGGACTCGCCAGCGGCCCCCTCATTTGCCAAGACAGTTAGATCTCACTCCCTACCTTCTGCATCTCAGAATGCAGATTTTTTAGACAAAATGAGGGCATCATTACACACTCATCAGCAACACATGTCACAAAACCCAAAACCCAAGAGAACAACACGCTAATATCACCTTCCTGTACCATCATTAACCTATCTTCCCATACACTTACCTGTCATGAAATTTCTGTCCTTGAAAAAGGACTCACTTTCTGCCCAGTATCACAGCTTGATAAATTCACTGCAATTAAAGACATACACCTGTTTATTCGTAAATTATTACTACACAGCATGTACACCCCCAACCCTTTTTCCGATACTGTCACACACACTGCCACAGAAACTACTGCCCTCCAGCAGCTCATAGAGCTTCTTGAGGAAAATGATCCCCCAGATTTGATTGACACCATTGATTTAGACAACATTTTTGACAACCTTGAGGATGACACCAACAGTCACCCTCAACACCGTTCTCACCATGTCTCTTTAAAGAAAAAATCAGGTTTTTTTCCGCCACCCAGCACTAACCCACGCGCAGCACTCTTTTTACAATCAGTGACCAACGAAATTCGCAACCTAAAAACTACTCCGGCCCATTCCAAAATTAAAAACTTTTCATACAATCAACACCTTGCTCTACAGAACCTTAAAACAAACTCGTCAATAATAATCAAACCAGCGGACAAGGGCGGGAATATAGTTATCCTAGATAGAATGGATAATGTTGAGATGTGTATGAACATATTACGTAATCGTGATTGGTACACCGTAATTCCCAGCACACAAATCAAATCTTTCCAACAAGAACTATACACACTTGTTGATGACGCCTTTAAACAAGGCACCATTGACAAGCCCACTACTGAATACGTTAGGACTAAATTTCCCAAAGAGGCAACATTTTATGCACTACCTAAGGTGCATAAAAACCTGCCCAGACCACCAGGCAGACCAATCGTCTCCGGACGTGGCTGCCTTACCGACAACCTCAGTCGTTATGTAGACAAATTACTCCAGCCTTTAGTACAGGCCTTACCTTCATATATACGTGATACCACACACCTACTTCAAGGTCTCTCGGACCTCCATGTCGACGCCGACACTGTCCTGGTCGCCATCGACGTGGAGGCCCTATACAGTTCTATACTTCATCCCTTAGGTCTCCTAGCCATTCAATACATTTTATCCACCACTAACATATATCCTCATGATCTATCTATATTAATCATTAGAGCTCTCAAATTTATCCTTACTCACAATTTTTTTTCCTTTAACGGGTCCCACTACCTCCAGGTACAGGGCGTCGCCATGGGCACCTGTTGCGCACCGGCGTACGCTAACCTGTACCTGGGGGAGTGGGAACGCAAACTTTTTCTAGATGACACTGCCAGCATCTATACCAAATATATAGCTACCTTCCGTCGGTATATCAACGACATTTTAATTTTGTGGCAGGGTCCAACTGACACATTACATCAATTTCTCCTATTTTTAAATACCTCTAACTCCCTAAATCTAAAATTTACCATGACTTATAGTACTAGTTCCATCTCCTTCCTTGATCTAACGCTCATCAAGGACGGACATGGGCACCTACAGAGCCACTTGTTCCGAAAACCAACGGCTGGCAATACTATCTTGGCTGCCTCCAGTTTTCACAGCCCCTACTTAAGTCTATCCCTTTTGCTCAATATCTCCGTGCCCGACGCAACTGCTCGACGGATACCTCCTTTGAACACGAGGCCTCCGTCCTACGTAGCAGATTACGAGCACGGGGTTACAACAATAGCGTCCTCAAAGACGCATACAAAAAAGCCAAATCCAAATCACGTTCTATTTTACTTACCACCAAACAAACTTCCACATCAACCCAATCCCCCCTTAGAATTATTACAAATTATTGTCAACAATACAATCAAATTACTCAAATACTTTCTAAACATTGGCATATTATTGCCACTGACAAATCCCTTTCACCCTTTGTTCCGCCACAGCCTTTGATCACTTATCGACGTGCTCCATCCCTCCGAGACAAACTCATTACCAGTGAATATAAACTTAGCAACAGGTCCCATAAGCAGCTCAAAGGCACTTTTCCATGTGGCAACTGCAGTTATTGCAAATACCTTTCCAAATCCAACATACACAATGTTTTGCCAAATGGCCAACGGTTTTTCCCTCAACATTATGTGAATTGTCGATCCATTGGTATTGTGTACTTACTTGAATGTGAATGTGGATGCTTCTATGTGGGCAAGACTAAACTACCCTTTTGGAAGCGTATATATGGCCATATCTGCAGTGTCAATAAACGAGACCCTGAATTACCTTTGGGACGACATTGCATGATTGTCCATCATGACGCTATCCCCAAAATCTCATTTAAAGCCCTGGACCACATCCCACCTCCTATTCGAGGTGGTGATTACAACAAAGCTTTACTACAAAGCGAACTTCGATGGATTTTCCATCTTAATGCCACCCTGCCCCCTGGGCTCAATGAGGCCTTTAACTTTAAACCTTACCTCGAAGGCTTCGAATCTGGAGTCTGTGAACTCGACCTTTGACCCCATTTTCCCACATTTATGCATCCACATAATTAACCTTCTGTAATAATACTTACTATTCTAATATGCACAGAATGTTATGATGTACCCATGCCCACCCCCACTGTACATGCCTTATATGCTAGAATTACGTTTCTGACAATATTGTCACAGTATTGCAATTCTGCTGTGTCACACCGCATATGTATCACATGTTTGCCAGATTTATTGCCACTTAGATATACTTCTTTATAATATAATCTAACCAATGGGCTTGCTCCACTTTGGGCTAGTTACCCGGCGCGGGTAAGACCTGGCACGCATGCGCCATATTTTTCAGTGCGCATGCGCCTTTTCCCCGCTTTTAGACTATTCCATCCGTCTGCTTCCTGTTTGCGCTCCATCTGGAGCGCAGCACGTCGTAGCGGCGGTCCGTACCCGCGTCGGTGACGTCACGACGCCGGACGTGACCTCTCCTTTCCTGGTGTGCTCACGCCTGGCGCCGCCCCGTCAGAGGTCCCCTTGGGAAAACATATAGCGCGCCATGGCGCTTTTCCCTCACAGACAGCCATCCAATCAGCCTTCAATGCAGCACACAGACATTTCCTGCCCAGCTGATTGCCATTATTTGACGAGTTATATACTCACAGGCCAAACTAGGCTGACACATGCTGCTGACTCCCTGGAGCTCACTGACCCTCTACATCAGGCATTACAACATCCAGGTAATTAGACTCTAACTTTAGCGTCTGTATACGATTCTTCCTGCACTTTACCCCCCAATACTTATACTCTATATATTCTATCTCATTACAGTACTACATACTGCTTGGCCAGTCTTTTGCTACAGGTTATGGGCCATAGCCCTAGTCCTGTATAGGACCTTGCTACTACCTGAAACTGTCGCAGCAAGCCTTCCATATTTGTGGCTATTTCCACTTTGTTTTTACTACCTCTACTCAATGCATATTTCTCATACCAATTAATTTGGGGTTACACCTGTGGCATCTTTTGAAACTGGCATCACATGTGAGTACCATATCTACAACTTATATACCATACCGGCTTCTCTGGCAATGTTTTTGAAAAGATTGTATTTATTGTCATATACTATATGTACTAATCTCTGATTCTCACATAATTTAGATGTGAATCAAAGGATATCTAGTTGCCTTGAAAAAGGACCAAAGTCCGAAACATGTTGGCATCATCCTGATCATATATGTATCAAGCAAGGTTTTTTTCTGTCACAACATTTTTGTATGTTCATGCTTGTTGACTTGGTCAAAAAAACTGTATGCGCCCTATCTATACTTGTGTAACATACTGAACATTCCTTTATGTTTTATATGCATCTACCCACGTTCTTTTGAATAAATATTTACCTTTTCAAATGCATATACTCTCTCAGTGTCTATCTTTACCCTCAGCATCCCCTAGGGGTACTGGCCAGTGTTTATGCACACTTTAGCCTATCAAAATATATTATAAGATAGAACCTTATCATCAGGAGATTGAAGGCGTGCAATTATGCAAGTGCAACACTTAAAACAGAGGTAAAGAATCAGAGCAAGGATAAATATCATAACAAGGACAATGTCTTTTAACCATGAAAATATACCTCCAAGCCCAAATCCTGCATTGGCAAATGGGCTCCATGTTTTAGCAATGTCCCTAGCTTCCTGCTGGAGCTGGCCTCTAGGGGATGTCCCCTTTTATAATCCCCTACCACTCCCATGACAGATAACAAGGATGCAAGGTAACACCATCCCTTAACATGGAGGGGCACCCAGGGATAACACACTTTCCAACAACATACATAGATACTTTGTCCCAGTGCAAAAGGTCTCTTAGCGACAAACTCATGAGTGTACTTGTCCTATGTTGCGATTATATATTAGTGTAATATAGCACCTACATTTTTAGAGAAAAAGGAAAAGTTATGCAAAGTACAGTTTAGCCCTAGGTCAGATACTTGAAACAGTGAGCAGGCAGGGGCAGAGACTCTGGATTCGCACATGGAGATGTTAAATATTGACCTTCTGCAGAAAGAGGGGTTAGTCTGTGTATCATTCCCTAAATTAAAACACCAATCAGGGGAATGACTTCTACCTGCTATTGGAAAGGTAACAGTGTTGTTTATGTACAGAGTGGATATGTTAGTCAAGAATACAGGAGGAGTCTCATTGAGAAAGGAGGAAATATTTAAAGGTACAGCCAAAAGGGCAATTCGGGCAGTGCTAGGATGTAATATGCTACATATCCAACATTCTTCATACCCTGATTTTTTTAGCATAAGCATACTTAAATTTTAGCAAAAGCATCTTATCAGTAAAACTATCTCCAATCTCTCTCTTGGTTCCATGTGGTAAAATAAGCGAGGTCATCTTCTCTGGCCGGACCTGCTTTCCCAGGAACTCCTCCTTCTGCTTGGACTTCTGCTTGAGGGCCTCCTGTATCCAAGATCTTCTTCCTGCTCTTGGGGCTTTGGGCAACCTTTTTCACTCTGTTGGCATGGATCCAGGACTGGCAATTTTCCACTAGGATGGCTGTTCTGGTCATTGCAACCACTGTGGTAGGAGGTCCAAAGGGATACTTTTGCTTCTTATTTCTGTTCAGCTGTTGGACCACCATGGTGTCTCCCAATTTGAAGGGGTGAGTAGCTTCCTGTGAAGAAAAAGAAGAGGTGCGAGCAACATTTCTCTCAACTGTTTACAATGTTTCAACCAATTACCTTACATATTCTTCCTGTAATAAGTCTAAATCTCCCTTTTCTATCATTAAATGTGATCTGGCCCATGGGGTGGGGAAAGATCGACCCATCAAGACATCAAAAGGTGAATACACTGTTGTCTTGGAAGGGTCATTCTTATTTCTGCCAGGACTGCTGGGAGGACCTTCTTCCAGTTGGCAAAGGTTCCTCCTGTGGCCTTTCTTATTTTGTCTTTTATTGTTCTGTTCATTCTTTCTACTATCCCTGAGCTTTGAGGGTGTTAGGGAATGTGAAACTTCCGTTCTATCTTGAGAGTTTTTTACCAAGTCCTGGCAGACCCTTGATACAAATGCAGGTCCATTGTCTGTCTGAGTTTATTAGAAGTGGGCATCCCCATCGAAGAATGATTTCCTGAACGAGGATCCTCACTACTATTTGTGCATTTTCTTTTGTGGTTACAAAAAAGTTCAACTCATCTTGAGAACTTGTCCACGATTTCCAAAAGATATTCCTGTTTTTTGCCTAGTTTGGGTATGTGTGTGAAGTCAATCTGCAAATGTGTAAAAGGAGTTGTTGGATATATCAGGTGTTCATGTTCGGCCTTGTGTGGGTTGTTCCTGATACATGTGATGCATCTTGCTACATAATCTTTAATCGGCCAGGAAAGTTCTGTAATGTAAAAGTCTTTCTCCAATAGTTCACAAGTGGCTTTCCAGCCGCTGTGACCTATTCCATGGAACTGGGAAATAAAAAGTTATGCATAAAAAGTGATGCACTAGCTACAAAAAGTGATGCACTAGCTACTGGTATACATGGCTTCCCCTCTTTGCAGAGAAGTCCAGTCTTTGGATCTTTCTGCACACCTATTTTGTCCCAATCTCTGAGATCAGCTTCTTCTGCACATCCCTGCAAATCTGAAAAAACCTGATAAAAAAAAAAAACAATTCTGGTGCTAGCATGGGCACTTGGATCTGTGCATTTTGTGAAGTAGCAGCTTGTTTAGCAGCTAATCAGCCAGAGAATTTCCCTTGGCTATCTGTTTGTTGGCCTCTGTATGCTCTGCAGTGTTGTGGAAGATACATCAGACCTGGGTGATGTGTCCTGGTGAATGAGGTTTATGCAATCATGTTGTGGCACAACCTCATTCTGTTCTCCTTTAAATCCTAAAAGGGCATTTGGATTGGTGCTGGTCCTGAAGTGAAGAGAAGCATATTTGATGTGCAATTTTGGATTAGACAGCAAGATCACCTCATAGCCGATCAACCTTTGAGCAGACATGTGCTGTGTATGTACATTTTTGATACATTGTGGGTGGTGTGAAGTTTAGTGTCGTGCCCCAGAGTGAAAGAAGTGGCCATCTCAACCATCATGGAATAGGATGCCAAAGCTCTGAGACACACAGGCATGCCTTGAACCTGCACCGGAACCATCTTTGAAAAAAAAACAATAGGGCGCAACTTGCCTTCATGCTCCTGAGCGAGGACACCTGACAAAAGTCCTTACAATTTTCCCTTGCAAACAAATGAAACATTTTTCCCTAGTTAGGGAGGCTGAGCCCTGGAGCCATTACCATAGCATTTTTCAAATACACAAACGCATTGCCCATTTCATTTGACCATTTTATACAGTCTGGCATGTGTAAACCTGTGGCTTGTCTCAGGAGATTGTAGTAGGAACAGTCAGGTATCCATTGGCGGCAGTAACCAATCATACCAAGAAAGGGGAACAGGTCTTTCTTAGCAAGTGGGTGGGGCAGACCCACAAGAGCCATAGATCTTTGTGATTGACTTTCCTTTCTCCTTTTGAGAGTACAAAACCAAGATATTCAACCTTTTTCTGACACCATTGCAATTTTTTCTTTGACACTTTGTGACCACTTTCAAAAAGACATTTCAAAAGATCCCTCCCATCCTCCAGGGCGGCCACCCGAGTAGAACTGCAGATGAGGAATTCATCCACATACTGCAGCAGGGATGAACAGTGTCCTGGTATCCAAGCTCTGAGAGTAGTTTGGAGGACAATGGAATAGACTGCAGGAGAGTCTATATAGCCCTGGGGCATTCTACACCATGTTAGTTGGCGTTTTTTTTTTTTTTAAAACATAAAGCAAAGATTGGCTGTGTCTCCTCATCCACAGGGACGGAAATAAAAATGCGTTCAATAAATCAATCACAGTAAAATACTCTGCATCGGAATGTATGGCGATAAATATTGATGGCACATCAGGCACTATTGGGGCAATCGGTACCACTAGGCTATTGATGGCCCTTAGGTCTTGTACAAACCTATAGTCACCATTTGTCTTCTTTACTTTTCTTACCTTCTCTTTTGTTAATGTAGGACGAGATAATTTCCCTTTAAGATCCCTTTATAAAAAGAAATCTTCAACTATTGGCTGTAAGCCATCCTCTTTTTATAAAACTTGCCCCTTTGATTTCCTGAGAAATCATTTTTGTGTCTGCACTGGTGTTTGTTTAAGGATGTCAAAACTCAATAGCCTACTCTGATATTTGCTGTGTGTCCTCATGTGACGAGGTCTGTGCAGGAGGCGGGGCGCATGATACAGGCAAAGAGAAGGCTGTTTTAACCCTTAAATGCACCATCCCATGACTCTGTTAAACCCATCGTGGACAATGTTTGGGCTAGGATGCTATAGGGAGCCATGGTCCAGCCGGAGATCTCCACAGCATCTTTTATTTTCCTTTGTAAACATTCAAATTTTTATTTATTTTTTCTTGGCAAAATGCCAATAAGCACTTCTTATGGCCAGAGGTTCCCCTGATCACAAGCAAGCTTTGTACGTTATTACTTTTCTTATTATTTATAACCAAACAATTTTTTATTTATTTCAAATAAATTTTTATTTTTGGCAGAGTGCCAACAGGTTCAAACAGTACTTGCAATTGCTGTAGTACTAATGCCACAAACAATTCTCCTCTATCTATTACGTTCAGTGAGATATTAGCACTTGAACCATGTTGGCAAAAAGCCAAACATCCAAATTTTGCACCTGACTTCCCCTGTACAAGAGATCCCAGCAGCAAAATGAATCATTCAAATAGCATGTTTTATCAAAAGTTAGCCTCAGTGTATCCTACCGACTATGTCAATTTATGTATTACCTTAAGAAAGTGTTATTAACACTGCTATTACGCTCACTCTAGAGTCAAAACATTCATATGTAAATCATTAAGAATAAACATCAATACATCACCGGATACTGTAGCATTACTCTACGTTTCGATTGGGAACTTCCATCAATCACAAAAAGGAGTCGGGAGTTCACAGGAAGACACGTCTGTTGCCTTAATGTAAGTCCTATTATAACACAGTGCAGTGGAAGGCGCTGCCTTTACCTTACAACGCTGACAAATTCCACACAGACAGTTTACAAATTATCTTAACATCTACGCGGTAGATAAGGGAAGCAAAGAGATCGGGTTTTGTCCAGCACACCTTAGCAGACTTTTTCTTATAATTACAGTACTGTATAAATCATTATCCTACGGACTTCTCAAAGTCCTGGAACCTGCCCAAGGTTCTCTCACTGTTCATCCCGAACAGAGGCTGCGCAGACTTATAAATGGACTTCTCAGAGCCCATAAAAACCCATCCAGGGTTTTTCTAACTGTTTACCCAAAACAGCTGCTGCTTCTCAGAGCAGTCTTATTAACCGCTTCCCGACCGGCCACTGCATATATACGTCAGCAGAATGGCACGGGCAGGCAGAATCACGTACCTGTACGTGATCGTGCATGTGCCTGCCCGTGGGTCGCGCTCGCGACCCGGTCGGGAGCTCCGTGACCCCGGCCGCGGGACCAGCGGACCCGATCGCCGCTGGTATCCCGCGATCGGGTTACGGAGCGGAAGAACGGGGAGAGGTCTATGTAAACAAACCTCTCCCCGCGCTTCCTACACTGACTGTCAGTGATCGGCGGTTCCCTGTCATCGGGAACGCCGATCAATGACGTCAGACGTACAGCCACGCCCCCCTACAGTAAACACAACACATCACGTCACACTGACTCCTCCCCGCCCCCTTGTGGTTAACCCCCTAACTACAACTGTCATTTACATAGGAATCAGTGCTATTTAAATAGCACTGATTTCTGTATAAATGACAAATGTCCCAAAAATGTGTCAAAAATGTCCGATGTGTCCGCCAAAATGTCGCAGTCACAATAAAAATCGCTGATCGCCGCCATTACTAATAAAAAAAAAAATATTAATAAAAATGCTATAAAACTATCCCCTATTTTGTAAACGCTATAACTTTTGCGCAAACTAATCAATAATCGCTAATTGCGATTTTTTTACCAAAAATATGTAGAAGAATACGTATCGGCCTAAACTGAGGAAAAAAAATGTTTTTTTATATATTTTTTGGGGATATTTATTATAGCAAAAAGTAAAAAATATTGCATTTTTTTCAAAATTGTCGCTCTATTTTTGTTTATAGCGCAAAAAATAAAAACCGCAGGGGCGATCAAATACCACCAAAAGAAAGCTCTATTTGTGGGAAAAAAAGGACGCCAATTTTGTTTTGGAGCCACGTCGCATGACCGCGCAATTGTTAGTTAAAGCGACGCAGTGCCGAATTGCAAAAAGGGGCCTGGTCCTTTGGCTGCCAATTGGTCCGGGGCTGAAGTGGTTAAAGGACTACTCAGAGCCCTTTCAGCCCACACAGAGCTGTGTCGCTGTTACTCAGAACAGCTGACTTATTATTGAGGTCTAAAAGCTACTTCTACATAAATCACAGGTCCCGTTAAAGGAGCGATTTCTAAAAAGAGGTCACGGTGAGAGAAGATACATATATCAATTCTACTCACCAGACAGACATATTATAATCGATCACGGACCGAGCCCCCAGCTGAAAGGAAAATATATAGATTATTCTAGGGGTCCCTCTTTGGTAAGGTGTACTGTCCAATCCCAACATGCCTGTGAGATTCGCTCTTTGAGACACAATGAAACATACAGCAACGTCTCTCCAAGCAAATCTAATCTTTATTCTTGGGTGTGAATATTTAAAGGGGCTTTCAGAAAGTACGGCCCTTTGACAAATTATCCAATCATATACAGAGACATATAAGTACAGTCTATGCCCAAAGTGAAACTAATTATTTCTAAAATATCATGTGCTTTACAAGAAACGAAACTCAAAGAGAAGATAACAGTAACATGAAGAAACAAAACTTGATTAGCAAACTTGAGCATATCTATTTGTGAAATGGATGTTAGAGAGACACAAAATGGAAACTGAGTATAATACAAAGAAGTAGTTATGCTAAATATCCCTTCACTGGTGACCCCACAATTGGTATAGAGCTTTTTCACCGTAGGAAGTTTAACAAGACATGTGGCCACTCATTCAAATTAGAAGAAAAGAGGTTTAACCTTAAACTACTTATCTTTTATTGGAAGAGCGGCAAGGATGTGGAATACCCTTCCACAGGTGGTGGTCTCAGCGGGGAGCATTGATAGTTCCAAAAAACTATTAGATAAGAACCTGAATGACTGCAACACACAGGGATATACAATGTAATACTGACATATAATCACACACATAGGTTGGACTTGATGGCCTTGTATCTGTTTAACTTCACCTACTATGTAACTATGTAATCTTGATGAAAGCAAAAATTGGCCTTGCTTCCAAAAATTTTAATGGTATGCACCTGTCAAACGGGTGTGGAAAAATTGGTCCTTTGGTGTTAATTGTGCCTGTGAAACCTGCACCAAAATGTTTTTCTTCCAGAAACTCACAAAGCTAGGCAGCCTAGATGGTCTTTCAGAGATTCCAGATCCAGAAAACACTTAATCAGCGACATCAGCATCAGGGGTTTGATAGCTGCTAGTAATCCAGGACTGATTCATTTTGATAAATGTCAGCCGGTCCACGGAGTTTGTGCACAGATGCGCTCTTATTTGTTCATAAAACTTTGCGGCAGCACTGAATGCCCGCTCAGAAAGCATGCCGGATGCAGGGCAGCCCAGCAGCTCAATTGCATACTGGGCAAGTTCTGACCAGTGGTCTATTGTCATGACCCAGTAACCCAGTGGATCGTCAACTGGAAAACTCTCCATGTCTGTTTTCACCCCTAGATAATCTCCCACCATATGATGCAGATGCTGCCGATGGGATGTGGAAGCTGACAGCCCTGGGTGCCAAGAACTAAAAAACGTTGAAATGCATTACTGAGGCAGTCCCCTTCTCCACCGCTCCTTTCTTGACCAACAGAAGCCTCAAAACTACAATTTCCACTAAACTGTAATCTACCAGAATGTGAATGGAGAGTGATTCTTGCGCTTACCCAAAAACGTATAGATAATGGTAAACAGCTACACAAAAAATGTGACAAATATTCAAAAGATGATGGAAATGGGTGTGTAGCGCTAAAATAAGTGAGATGTGAAAAAATACCTATTTTAAAGTACCCCTGTAAGGGAAAGAAAAACGTGCAATAGACAAATTGTGCTAAGAATCCACGAATAAAACACACATTTATGGAATAGTCCATCATATAAATGAAAAAACGATGTCCGGAAGCTATGTAAACCATCACATGGAAATTTCCTTCAAACAGTAGAAATAGCTTATGCACACTTACCAGAGATGGTGGACCTGACTTTCAGCAACAACCAGTGGCATCACTAGAGGGGGCAATGGCCCCCCAACATTATACTGTTCCCCCCAATTAAAAAAACGGACACTGGAAATGCAGGGGACAGATATTGACTGAGCCGCCGTATTGCTGGCTCCGGCTCCTCCTCCACCTCCTGAGTCTACTCCCGGTGTTCTGTCACGAACAGTCCGGCTATGAGCAAGTGTCCGATGTGTACTGCGCATGCGCAGTACGGAGCATAAAGATTTTCGGAAATTCTCGAAAGATGAACGGCGCCTGCGCCGTGAGTCGATGTGTAAGCCGTGAGTCGATGTGGACATAGGGCTACAAAAACTTAGAGGGCCCCTTGCAGGCTCGCTTCACTCGGCCCGCTTCGGGCACGGCGTCGCTTCGCTCGGCACGCTTCGGGCACGGCCTCGCTTCGCTCGCCACGCTTCGGGCACGGCCTCGCTTCGCTCGACACGCTTCGGGCACGGCCTTGCTTCGCTCGCCACGCTTCGGGCGCGGCCTCGCTGCGCTCGTTTTTTTTATATTTTAACTCTATGTCCACTTGGATGGTGGGGCTTGAAAGTGGACTCACGGCGCAGGTGCCGTTCATCCTCGGCAATTTTCGGAATCTGGGTGTCCTGTGTACTGCGCATGCGCAGTACACAGCGGACTCTTTGTGATGGGGGACAACAAATGATAGTACACTGGCCACTGGTTACTAGAGCCGCCTCGCATCTAGCAACCAGTGACGTCAGAGCCGGCATTGATAGTTCTCTCCCCTCCCTCCTCTCTCGCATGGAATGATGAGAGGAGACACAGTCGATCTGCTCCTTCTCCCCTCTTGTGTGTGTGTGCTTTGAGGGAAGTCAAGTGTGAAGCTGTGTCTCCTCTCATCATTCCGTGTGAGAGCTATCAATGTCGGCTCTGAGGCTCTGAGCTGTTGGGAACACTGATACAGGGGCGTCGCTATAATTTCACATATAGCACCCCCATCAGCAGCTGCCTCGGGAAGATATTTACTGTAGCCTGGGTGTGCTGCTACCAGTGACACTCCCACCCCTGTGTGTATGGAGATCACAAACAGCATGTTAGTTGCTTGGCTAAAGGATCTCCCATTCCTGTGCCCCATGCAGCATAAGGAGGGAGGGGTCCTGGAAGCACCTGCTCAGTATTATCCAATCATGCTGTGCCTGTGCTACAACTCCTCCGACTTCATCTGCCACCTGTTTTGATTTTAGGCAGCTCTAGAGGAAGAAGCCATACCCCTCAGCTCTCTAACTCCCATGTGAGTCTCTTTATATGTATATACTTCATGGAGGGGAGAAGAAGGATGTGCATCAGCTTGCAGAGTGATAGGTGTGTGGTTTCTCCAGAGGGGGGCAGGACAAGGGGAAAACATGCTCTTATAGTTTTATGTATGTTGTAATTATCAGGCTGTTAGATCCTCAGCATCAGAAGACAGAACACAGACCTCATTACATTGATTTTATATCAACAAAAATCATGTTTATTACAGAGACTTCTGTGACAGGGAGAAAATAATCCATGAGATCTGTGTGTTATGTCCCCTTCCTGTCTGCTATCTCCATCTTTAACCCTTTTGGCTCATGCACACTAGTTTTGCCCTCTGAAGCGCAATCAACATTTAGAAAGCATTAGACAGGTGGTGAAAAGGTGTTGTATCACCTCTTCCCCGCCTGATTCATCTCCTTGAACCCCACACTAGTGCACCACAACTGTGTGCATTCCAGAGCAGCCCTATTCACTTAAATGGGTTGTGTTCAGTGGGTGGTAGCACCTGCCAAAAGACAAAGGTTCCTACCAGGCTCTCAAAATTTAGAGTTAGGACTACAGAAAATGGGGTGCCTTGATGGGGCTCTGTAGCTTACGCATGTATTTGCAAATGTATGCTGACTAAACCCTGGCTTTTAACGCACACTGTTAGACAACATAATTTGGTTGGTTGCAGGCTGGTCAGTAAGTTGATCTGGGAATGTCTTTGGCTTTGTTTTGCATGCGTTGCCCTTCCATGTGCTCCTTGCTGCAAAGGCCAGTTATAGGTGAGGGCAGTGGCCATTTGTACTGAAATTTGATAAATAAATAATCTTTGAAAGGGTTTATGCACTAGGGTAGATTTTATTTGTCATGCATATATTATGACTGCAGCTACCATGTGATGTCAGTTGGCAAGCCTTTGAAAAATGCAGCTTATTCATTTGGAGCCAGTCAGAGTGGTATCGTGCTGCCGGATTACAATTAAGTGTGTTTGGGCCTATGTATTGTGGCTGCAGCCTCTGGTAGCGCCCTGTATGCTCACAGTAGTGGTGGTGGCGGCTCACCAAAGTGGGTGTAAAGATCTCAAATATCCAGATGGTACTTTTTGTTTTATTGCAGGTCACTTTATTTTTGGTGGAGGAACAATGAAATGGTGGCTAATAGCTGTCAGGAGATCCGCTTTTGTTCGTAATGCATAAATTAATTTAATCTGATGGTTTCAACTTTATTCACTTATTCTAGTTATGTATGTATCACTTTGTTTGCACTCAGCACTTTAATTCATGTTGCACAGCATGAAATCGGAACAAATTAGCACATCTATTTAATATTTAGGTATTTCTCTAAGTGTTGGTTCATTCACTTAATGCAGTGTGCTGTTTTCTCCATGTTATCATTTTTTTTTAAATCTTTTAGTGAATTAACACTAAGCCCTTTAGTTTATATGCACATTTATCAGATTCTATTTAACCTATTTCTCTTAGGCCACTCCCACTGTCGGGTGTTCTCTCTGCATGCCCTAATGGAAACTGATAGGGGGCACTGATAGGAGGCACTAATGGGCACTGATAGGAGACAATGAGGGGAACTGATAGGCACTAATATGCACTGATGGGAGGCATTGATAGGCTGCATTGGTGAGCACTGATCGGCTGCATTGGTGAGCACTGATCGGCTGCATTGGTGAGCACTGATGGGCACGGTGGTGAGCACTGATGGGCGGCACTAATGGGCAGCATCGATGGGCACTGGTAGGCGGCATTGATGAGCATGTATGTTAGCCCAACATTAAAAGAACAATAACACTCTTTAAATCTAAGTGGCTGCCTGCAGCTGCAATCTTCGGCTAACATCTCTCTTTCTAACAAGACCTCTGGAGTGAATTCTATTCTTGGAAGAAAAAATAATAAAAAATATATATATATATATATATATATATATATATATATATATATATATATATATATATATATATATATATATATATATATATAAAATTTTATTATTTTTTCTGTGTGTATATATTTAAATATATATATATATATATATATATATATATAGTAGCAGAGCGTCCCAGAGAGAGCCAGGAGAAGTCTTGTTCGGGGTTTATACATCTCCCAGGCTCCTCTCATATACATTCAGAGGTCTCTGAGACATGATCCAGTTCGGATCTTAGTCCTCCTCTCCAGGCTAATTTAAGCTCACCTGAGCAAACAGCCTTTGCTCTCTGCCTGGGACACACAAACAGGGATGGTTTGTGAGGAGCCAAAAGGTTGGTAAAACCCTTTAAAAACTCTTTACAGAAGCTGACAAGCGGTAGGCTTGCTCAGCTTGATAGTTAGAGACGGTGTATGTTATAGTTAGAGCCGAGACACGGCTAGGACTTTTGTTTGGTTATTTCTGTTTTGATGTGTTTTCTGGAAGACTGTGCAGCACCTGTGTATGGACTTGTATTTAGATCAAATAAACCCAGCACTGTTTTCACTACCTCATGTGGATTTGGTATCTGTGCCTTACTAAACAGCCCATCCCCGTGAGCTTTGTACCTGCTACCTGTCCCCCAGGTTACAATATATATATATATATATATATATATATATATATATATATATATATATATATATAGCGTTTTTATAGTTGGCCCCTCTACATTTGTCACTGTCTCCCCCCCCATGTGCCCCCCTAAATATGAAAGCTGGAGACGCCACTGTCGAAAATGGATCATACGAGCTTAGATAATTCCACTTGGCAAGTAGACCAGGGTATCACCAAAATCCGGGAAACTGGAAGATGCCCTCCACTGCTCTCATGATGGAAATAGACACGGAAGAGAAGGATGGATGATGAATACTCATCTGTTGATATCTGGCCCAATTGATGAATCCAACAGCCAAAGATGACAGCGAAAAACCGATGGGCGAGGTACACCATTCCCCATATTGCTTTTATTTTGTATTGTGATCACTTCACTTCACTTTTACTTTTGTATGCCGGTTTTTATCAATTAAAACCCCCATGTTTTGACCTGCACCATTGGAGCCTCTATTTTTTCTTGTCTTCCATGCCCTGTGGATGAAAGTTGTTTTTGGGGGTCCTCCCATCAGGTCAGTGTCACCTCTTGCCAAGGTGACCTATTACCAGCATTGGCTGACATCCATCGGTTTTTCGCTGTCATCTTTGGCTGTTGGATTCATCAATTGGGCCAGATATCAACAGATGAGTGTTCATCATCCATCCATCCTCCTCTTCGTGGCTATTTCCATTGTGAAAGCAGTGGAGGGCATCTTCCAGTTTCCCACATTTCGGTGATACCCTGATCTGCTTGCCAAGTGGAATTATCTAAGCTTGTATGATCCGTTGTCACTGACAGTCGGGTCCACCATCTCTGGTAAGCATGCATAAGCTAATTCTACTGTTTGAAGGAAATTTCCATGTGATGGTTTACATTAGCTTCCGGACATCGTTATCGGGATTTCTTTTCATTTATATGATGGACTATTCCATAATGTGTGTTTTATTTGTGGATTCTTAGCACCATTTATTTGTCTATTGCACCTTTTTCCTTTACTTTAAAATAGGTATTTTTTTCACATATCTCACTTATTTTAGCGCTACACACCCATTTCCATCTGTAATCTACCAGAGTCTGGAAAAGCGTTACATAAACTCCTCATTAAGGTGGACTCGAGATTTCATCTTCTGCTCCCTCTGTAGGGATGGGATGAGTTCCAAGACTTTCCCCTTGTAACTGGTTAAGGAGGGTTGCCAACCAATAGTGATCCTACTCATTGATGCCATATATTCTTGGGTCCTTGCGGTGCGAGGGAGCCCATGCACCGCAGGTTTGCAGAGCCACGAGAAGCGGATTCCTTGGGGTCACTGAGGATTACAGTATCTGGAACCGTCTCCTCCCAGCCACAAACTACTCTCAAGGGTTCTGGGGATGAAAAACCATGTGTTAAGTGTTGACGTATGTCTTCCTCTGCTTCAATGACTCCAAAACTGCCAGCATCCTCCTCCCACTCTTGTGTGTTGTGTGACATCGCAAGAATGGTGTCTGCATAAAGCGGGCCTTGAGAGGAAAGGACGGCCTCCTTTTCCTCCCGCTACTCTGTAGCGGGAGCACAACAGGGATTGTGTCATGGCTCACCATCCTTGTCGCCTCCTCAAATGGTGACAGTACAGTGCATGCATCCATCACCAGTCATTGGCGTGGGGGGAAAAAATCCAAATTGGCCTGAGCCTGTTGTTGTGCCATACTGACACAGGTGCATGTGCAGCCACTGCAGCATTACCAAAAGTCTGAGTACCACCTGGTGGGCATGTCACAATTCAGCCAATTTACAGGCAGGTGGAATTCCTGCTGAATTTCAACCAACCGATTACTGGCTCTGTATGACCGCCTGAAATGGATACATACTCTTTTGGCCTGCTTTAGCGGATCTTCCAACCCTGGGTACCTATTTAGGAAACACTGCACCATCAATTTGAGGACATGTGCCAGGCGTGGCACATGTGTAAACTTTCCCTGTCTAAAGCCCCATACACACGGTCGGACAATCCGCGGACCAGGTCGGTCGGATCCTGTCCGTCATACTTTGTCTGATGTTGCGTACACACGGTCGGACAAAGTTGTCGGAAAATCCGATCATTCTGAACGTGGTGACGTTTGTTGCCTACGACGGGACTACGTAGAGGCTAGTAGCCAATAGCTTTGGTCTTGTAATGTGATCTGAGCATGCGTAGCACTTTGTCCGGTCGGACAACCGTACACACGATCGGATTTGGTGTGATCGGACCGTGTTGTCGGCAAATCTTTCCAGCAGGAGATAAGACTTTGTCCGTCGGACAATCCGACGTACACTGTCCGATGGTGCATACACACGGTCTGATTTTTCAACAACATTGTCCGATCGGACAGAATCCATGAAAAAGTCCGACCGTGTGTATGGGGCTTAAGAGTGGACAGGAGGTTTGTGCCATTATCGCACAGCTGGCGTGGCATGAACCACCTCTGGGCCTGCCTCTGCAGTCCTGCAAGAATCTCTGCTTCGGTATTGCTCATGTCCCCTACAAAGACTAGCTGAAGAACTGTATGGCACCTTTTAGCCTGACTCATTAATTAGCCCCTTGAATGCTTAGATGGTACTGGTGGTTCATAGGACACAGCAGAGGAGGGGGTCGAGCTGACAAAACTCGTATCATCACCAGTAGCTGTATGGAGACATGGCGGCACAACAAGCTGCAGCACTGAGCCCAGTTCTGCATCCTTCCAAATGCAAGCAGTTACCCAGTGTGCTGTAAATGCAATAGACCGTCCCTGACCATGCTTGCTTGACCACGTGTCAGCAGTAACGTGGACCTTGCAGCTGACTGCCTTGCCCAACAATGCCAAAAGCGTTGGACTGACCTTACGTGAAAATAAATAGCGACTGGGAGCCTGCCATTGTGGTACAGCACAATCTGCAAAATCGCGTAAGGGAGCAGAACCACCAGATGGAAAGGCAGGAGTTGTAAAGCCAGCAGCTTTGACAAGCTTGAATTTAAAACCTTGGCATGTGGGTGGTAGTGACTTTTTTTTTTTTTTTTTTTTTTCTGCAGCAGATTGGGCAGAGAAATTTGCCTGCTATAGTCTACAGATGGTGGTATGCTACTGGCAGACATGCTGCAAGGACCTGTTAGACCCTTCGCTATACCATCATCCCTGTCAGTGGGGGCTGCAGAGAGGTCATGAGGTATAACGGCATAGACCGAAAAAGTGAGGAGGAGTAGGATTGTATCCCATTTGTGTGGCTTTCAGGTGCTCTTGCCAATGAGCTGAGTGGTGGGAGGTTAAATGTCAAGGCATTTAACCTCCCACTACTCAGCCCATTGGTAAGAGCATGTGGTACCCAAATGGCTGGTGTTTTTGCCACACTTGATGTGCTTGAGGCAAAGTTTGCAAACTGCAAAAGTGCAATCGGCTGCACATGTGCTAAAAAAAGGCCCAGACAGCTGAGCTGTAGGAAGTGGGCCAGGAGTTAACAGCTCTACAATCTGGTGGAATAGTGGCTGCTCTCTACTCTTCTATGATGGCTGTCTCGGTGGGGTTGTACCTCACCCTCACTTTCCTCCTCTGCTCTATCTGACACCCAAGTCACTTCAGTGACCTCATCATATTATCATCCCCTCCATCCTCATCATCACTGGAGCCAACTAATTTTTTCATTTATAGCGCAAAAAATAAAAACCAGCAGTGATTAACCACCTCAGTACAGGGCATTTTCACCCCCTTCCTGACCAAGCAATTTTTCAGCTTTCAGCGCTGTCGCACTTTGAATGACAATTGGGCGGTAGTGCGACGTGGCTCCCAAACAAAATGGGCGTGCTTTTTTTCCCACAAATAGAGCTTTCTTTTGGTGGTATTTGATCACCTCTGCTGTTTTTTGGGCTATAAACAAAAGAAGAGCAACAAGTTTGAAAAAAAATATATATATTTTTTACTTTTTGCTATAATAAATATCCATTTTTTATTTTTTTATTATTTTATTATTTTTAAAACAAATTTTTGTCCTCTGTTTAGGCTGATACGTATTTTTCTACCTATTTTTGGTAAAAAAAATAGCAATAAGCGTAAATTGATTGGTTTGCGCAAAAGTTATAGTGCCTACAAAATAGGGGATAGATTTATTGCATTTTTATTTTATTTATTTTTTTATTAGTAATGGCGGCGGACATATCGGACACTTTTTTGGGACCATTCACATTTATACAGCGATCCGTGGCTATAAAAATGCATTGATTACTGTATAAATGTGACTGGCAGGAAAGGGGTTAACCACTAGGGGGAAGGGGTTAACATGTTAACATGAAGGGGAGGAGACCGATCAGTGTTTCTCTGTACAGAGAACTCACCATCGGCTCCTCCTCTGACAGGACCGTGGATCTGTGTGTTTACACACACAGATCCACAGACCCGCTGTGTTACCGGGCACGCGTACCGAGTCCCCAGTAACACGGCGGGCAGGCGGGCACGCGCCCCCTGGTGGGCCGAAAAGGCGAGGATGTCATATGACGCCCTCCCGCCCTGAGAGCTGCGCCGCCTGGCCGTCAATAGACAGCCGGCGGTCAGCAAGCAGTTAAATACTACCAGAAGAAAGATCTATTTGTGTGAGAAAAAAAAAGGAAAAATGTCATATGGGTACTGTACCCATATGACATTTTTCCTTTTTTTTTTCACATCTTTTGAGTTGCATGACTGAGTAATTGTCATTCAAAATATGAGAGCACTGAAACCTGAAAATTGTTCTGGTTAGGAAGGGGGTTTCAGTGGCCAGTGGGTAAGTGGTTAAATGACAATTGCGCAGTCATGCAAACAACATTTTTATAATTTTGTTCCCACAAATAGAGCTTTCTTTTGGTGATATTTGATGACCCCTGGGTTTTTATTTTTTGCTTCGGTAGAAGAGTTGTGAGAAATTTAGCCATGTTGGCGAAGTTTAGAATGAAACGTACCTCAACCAAGACCACACGGACATTCTGTATCATAAGAATTACCAACAGGTCTCGGAACCACCGATTCTACTCAGAGGATCTGATTGGCGGCCCGGCTGGGCCGATTTGCAGTTTACAGCATAGACTTCTACACAGTTCAAGTGCCTTTATTGCTTTGCCCCCCCCCCCTCATTCTGGGGACACAGCAGACTTCCACCATCTCATCCTTTTCGATCTTGGCATCCTGCCTCAGGTTTGGGGGCTTATAGGCCCCGTTGTGCTACCACCCCCCCCCCCCCCCGTAATGGTGAATACAGCAATAATCCCCCCCTCAAGCGTACAATGATATTTACATGCTTAAAGTTTTTTCCCGCTGTGATATGTTTGCAGGAGACGCACTTTATGAGCGCCACCAGTGGGTGCCTAAAGTATCCGTGGATAGGCTGGGCGTACCACTCCACCCACACCTCCTTCTCCCGGGGGGGGTGAGTGTAGTGGTGCACAGATCCCTTGACTTCCAGAAATAGAAATAGACACTGAGGGAAGATTTGTTTTCCCTTATCGTCTTTCAGGACAGCCACCTGAGAGACCTTGGCTCCTCCCCTCTGTAGGAAACACCTGCGCCAGCTTACTATAAATTTCCTCCTCCCCTGCTGCTCCTCAGTTATTTGTGTTTCCTCCAGGAGGGGAGACACCTTTTGGGAACCAGCCAGAGAGTCAGGATCCTACCAGGAGGTATGTAAGGCTCAGGCGAATAAATGTCTGCAAAAAAAAAAGCAGCAGAGGCTCCTTTTTGGACAACAGACCAGGCAACTAACCTGGGAGAGACTGCCACCCCCGCATCCCTGAGCGCAGTCGGAGGTCAGGGGGGTTCCTTCTCAGCTCCGAGTGCGGAGCACGGGTACATGTCCTGCCGTCCCATACCTCCAGCAGCGTGTAGCACTCGCAGCGCGGAACACGCTGGGTATTGGGACCGACGGTGACGGGTGACGTCACGTCCGGCAAAAGGGGGCCGCGAACCATGAAAAGGAGTCCAGGCATGGGCTGGAGAGGAGCTGCAAATGCTGTAGAGACAGCAGAAGCTCCAGTGGTGACACAAGCATGTCGGACGCAGAAGGGAGGGACCAGACTGCTCCAACAGAGACCAGCTCCAGCCATGTGAAGGTAAGGGGAACCTGGGGTGGATCTCCCCTTGCCTAAAATCACCACCCATCCCCCTCCCCCTCAAGGGTTCAGAAAAGGGGGGGGTGGGCAGGTCCCTCTTGTGTCAGAGGGTTATTTCATTGGGCCCCTAGTGAGGCAAAATAGAAATAGAAATATAATAGAAATATAGTAATCCCAATCATTAAAGGTAAAGATTAAATGATCAATGAGGTTAACTTGAGAGGGTACATACCCACAGGCTGGATTCCCACACATCGTTCCGCATCCTAGGTGTTCCATGTGCCTATTGACGGTGAACGGGCACCGTCATATAGGCGCCCCAATCAGTGACGTCATGCGCCCGCCACAGGTGTGGCGCGCACCGGCGTCACTAATCAGCCCATCTACAGATCCATCCGGATCCGACGGGACCCCCGACAACCCGTGCAGTGCGGAGCGCACACCGCCATGTTGACTGGTGGCGGTGTGGCCCGGCCTGATGACGCAGTGTGCGAGGCGCCGGACTTGCGGAACGATGTGTGGGAATCCAGCCTGTGGGTATGTACCCTCTCAAGTTAACCTCATTGATCATTTAATCTTTACCTTTAATGATTGGGATTACTATATTTCTTTTGTCTAGACCGTAAATGCTGGACATGTAACCCCTCAACGGCTTTCTGCTTATACTCTAAATGCTAACCCTATGTACCTAACAACTATTATAACCAGCTGATATTCCCCACGTTCCGCTATCCTAGCCTGACATTGACATACATACTCTGTGTAAGTGTTCACCCACTTTTATTACTAGTTTTTGGCATGAATTGCACAGTCCTCTTTCCTGCACATTCCCCACTCACTTCCTTTCACCCCTCCTTTCCTTGTCCCTTCCCGGCCCCCCCCCCCCCCCCCCCCTCCCTTACCTGTCCTTCCCATCCCCCCCCCCCCACTTCTTTTTTCCCCCGCCTACCTTTCCACCCCCCCTCCCCCCCCCCTTTCCCCTCCCCCCATATCAAACCCTCTCTCCTCCCCACTCGTACCCTTTCTTTTTTCCCCTCCCCCCCCCTTTTTTCCTTCCCTTTCCCCTTTCCCCCCCCATTCTCGCCTACACAAACTTCTCCTCCCCTACAATTTCCCCTCCTTCACTAACACCCACACCCCTACCAACCTTTCCCCCCCCCGCCTCTTTACCCTTCCCATGCTGCCCTTGCCCCACACTCTTACCCTTCCTTCTTCACCTAACCTTTCCCTTCCTCTCCCTTTTCCCCCCCTCCCCCCCTTCCCCCCCCCCTTTTTTACCTTACTTTTTGGGGACTTCTCTCTTGCACAAATTACCCTAAAACCATCACGGGTGGTGATGTATAACCTGCCAACCATTATACTTACATTATACTGCCTTTTTTCATTGCCTTTTTTCATTGTCATTGTTTAGTCCATGTACTCATGCCCCCATATCTGCCGGGTAAGGCATTTCTGGGCTCGTTGGATACTCCTCTCCATATGCACTGGTGAGCTGACGCATCCTTTTTCTTCATATTGTAATCCCCATGTATCAATGCTGTTTATATATTATATATTGAACAATAATATCTATTTTAGAGCTATCTCCTGAAGAAGCAGCTTATGCTGCGAAACCGGTCGAGACATCTCCTCCCTACGTTCAAACAGACGTCAAGCTTACGGGCCTAGGCCTGCATTCTTTAGTCCAGTTTGATAATTGTACAGGAGGGATTAATGTGCTTGTTTGTTTTTATGCAATTCAATACTGTTTTAGTGTTGATCATGTAATGTGTTTTGTCTATTAAAATTTATTGTTTTTTCTAAAAAAATCCTTACTCTAGTCCCTGTCTATATTACTCAATAGTACCGATATAGTCCAATTCCCTCTCTTCCTATCTCTTGTGGGTTATAGGTTCACCATACGCAGACTCAGCACCTGCGTTATTTGACCTAGTCACTCCTAGAGAGGAGACAGAGGACAAGCCTGACAGCACAGCGTCCGGCTCCCAAGAATCTGAGGGTGAGACACTGGAAGGGGATTCCAGAAGACCCTCCTGATACAAACTCTCATTAGAAGAGGTAGATCAACTTTTGGGAGCCATTCATACCACACTGGGTATACAGACAGAAAAGAAACCTTTATCCTTGCATGATCAGATGTATGAGGGTCTAGGAGAGCAGGAAAAGAAGAATTTTCCTGTTCATGACGTCTTAATAGAGGCAATTAAGAAAGAATGGCAGGAACCCGAAAGGAAACCATTCTTTTCTAAAGCCTTAAAGAGACGGTTCCCATTTTCAGATGAAGAGACATCAGTGTGGAACAAAACCCCAAAACTAGACGCTGCCTTCTCACAAGTCTCCAGGCACACCGATCTAGCTTTTGAGGATATGGGCAAAAGAATGGATGCCCTATTGAAAAAGTCATGGGACTCCACAGTGGGAAGCCTAAAGCCAGCCATGGCGGTCACGGTGGTAGCCAGAAATGTAGAGTTCTGGTTAAACCATATACAGGCACATATTGCGGAAGGAACTGCAAAGGAGCAGATTTTGTCCTCTTTTCCCACTCTCCTCAAAAGCATTGCGTATATCGCAGATGCATCAGCAGAGCTGGTACGCATGGCAGCCAGATCTTCGGCTCTAGCCAATTCTACCAGACGGGCCCTATGGCTAAAGACTTGGCAGGGGGATGGCGCATCCAAAGCCAAGTTATGCGGGATCCCGTTTACGGGAGACCTACTTTTTGGGCCAGGATTAGAGAAAGTGTTAGACCGTACAGCGGATAAAAAGAAGGCGTTTCCGCTAAAACGGAAAGCACCTTCGTCCCAGCCTCAACAGAACAGAAAGAAACCTTGGGGTCAGCGAGGGAATAGCAAAGGAGGAGCAATTTTTTGCCCTCCTGAGCAGACCCGCAATAAAGAATGAAGTACTCTCAGTGGGAGGAAGACTGGGGGCCTTCATCTCACAATGGGAAAAAATATCCTCCAGTCAATTCATTTTAAGGACGATAAGAGACGGGTATTCCCTAGGATTCTCAAAATTCCCCCCAAGCAGACTGTACATCACCAAACTGCCAAAAAACAAGGAAAAAGCCAGAGGGTTAATGAGATCCATAAAGGACCTCAGGAAACAAGGTGTAATCATCAAGGTACCAAGGGCAGAAAGAGGACAGGGCTTCTACTCCCATATATTCGGAGTACAGAAACCCTCAGGAAAGGTCAGACCAATCCTCAAACTCAAACCACTAAATCTATCCATAACCTACAAAAGGTTCAGGATGGACTCCATATACTCAGTGAAGGCCCTGTTACCCCCAAACTGTTATATGGCGTCGCTAGATTTAAAGGACGCGTACCTGCACATACCCATACACCTAAATCACCAGAAGTTTCTAAGGCTAGCAATAGAAACAGGAAAAGAAACCATACACCTTCAGTTTCAGGCTCTACCCTTTGGCCTATCATCTTCGCCAAGAATCTTTACCAAGGTTCTGGCAGAAGCTCTGGCACCACTACGAATAAAAGGCATATCCATTATTGCTTATTTAGACGACCTTCTCCTTTTTGCAAAGACACCCGAAAGGTTATTAGAAAACCTCAAGTACACTTAGGCATTCCTAGAGAGTCTAGGTTGGTTGGTGAATGTAGAGAAATCAAATCTACAACCCACGCAACAAATAAAGTACCTGGGGTATATAATAGACTCAGTCCAGCAAACAGTTTTTCTACCCAAAGAGAAGATAGGAAAAATTCAAAAGGAAATAAAAGCAATACAGACCAGTGTACCCTGTTCTATAAGGAAAATAATGTCAACATTAGGGTTGCTAACATCTGCGATCCCAGCAGTTCAGTGGGCAAACCTACATTTCCGACCACTGCAAATGTTCCTATTAAAGGTATGGGATCACAAGCAGGAGTCTCTGGATTTGCAGGTATCAATACCAGCAAAAGTAAAAGAGTCCTTATGGTGGTGGAGAAGGACAGAAAACATAGACGTAGGACGGCTGTGGATCCTACCTATCTCCCGAATCCTAACCACAGACGCAAGCGGCATAGGGTGGGGAGCACACTTAGACTCCCAGATAGCACAAGGGGCTTGGGGGAGAGAAGAGTGGACAAGATCGTCCAACTGGAAGGAGTTTAAAGCATTATGGTTTGCACTCCAGTCCTTCCAGAAGGAGTTGAAAGGACATCATGTACAGATAAGATCAGACAACTCGTCAGTTATAGCTTACATAAGCAAGCAAGGGGGAACCAGAAGCGGAGTTCTGTGGGCCCTCGCAGAAGAGATCCTGAAATGGGGAGAGAAAAACATACTCTCCTTTTCAGCAGTCCATCTAAAAGGAGACTTAAACAGAGTGGCAGACTTTCTCAGCAGGAAGAAAGTAAGAGAAGGAGACTGGGTGCTAAAACAGGAGGTATTCGACCAGATTGCACAAACATGGGGAATACCTCAGGTAGACTTATTTGCTTCCAGAGAAAGCAGGAAAGTCCAAGCCTTCTTCTGTCTAAAGAGGGAGGAGGGAGCACTCAGAGTAGACGCATTAGCACAGAAGTGGGCGTTCAGCAAATGTTATGCCTTTCCCCCACCAGTGCTACTACCCGCAGTAATAAGGAAATTGCGTACGGAAGACACATCGATCATTGATCCACACATTGATCCTCATAGCACCTCACTGGCCCAGGAGACCATGGTTCTCTATGCTCAAAGAACTAGCCATAGAGCCTCCTTGGTTGCTACCAATCCAAAAGGATCTGCTAGCCCAGGGCCCAGTGCACTGTCCACAAGTGGAAAGGTGGAAGTTAGCTGCCTGGTATCTGAGGAACAGCTACTAAAAGCGAAGGGGTTCTCAAGCCGTCTGATAGACACACTGCTGAAAAGCAGGAAGGTTGAGACACGTAATATCTACCAGAGGGTATGGAAGTGTTTTAACAGATGGTGTTCAGAGAACAACTTTAAAACAGAAAGCTCAGTAGCAGTCCTAGAGTTTCTACAGAATGGTGTAGACAAAGGGCTAAGCCTCAACACGTTAAAGAGTCAAGTGTCAGCACTGTCAGTTTACCAGGAAAGAAGTTTTGCTTCAAACCCCTGGATAATCAGACTCTTTAGATCCGTGAGTAGACAAAGGCCGCTACAGAGTACAGCCTTTCCAAAGTGGGATCTTTCATTAGTATTGCAGACTATGACAGCAGACCCCTTTGAACCAGATCTTCCCCCTTTTGCCAGATCTTCCCGGAACGTATAATCTTTAAAATGGATCCGGGGTTTCTACCTAAAGTGGCCTCAAAGTTTCACAGAGGTCAAGAAATTGTATTACCATCATTTTGCCCAAATCCTTCTCAGGAGAAAGAAGTGAAATTCCATAATTTAGATGTCAGGAGATGCATCTTGCATTATTTAGAGGCAACAAAGGCAATTAGAAAGACGGAGTCTTTATTTATTTTATTCTCTGGAGCTAGGCAAGGGCACAAGGCTTCAAGGAGTACAATAGCCAGATGGCTAAGAGAAGCCATAGAACAGGCTTACAAGTTAGGAGGTATGCAGATCCCAGAAGGAATCGGGGCACACTCCACGAGGGCAATGGCAGCGTCACAGGCAGAGAGAGCTGGAGCAACGCGGGAACTGATCTGTAAAGCGGCAACATGGTCCAGCTTTGCCACTTTTGTAAGACACTATAGAGTGGACTTATGGTCAGCTAAAGATCAGACCTTTGGACGCAAGGTCTTACAAGCTGTGGTCCTGCCCTAAGGGTAAGTGCTCGGTTATCCTCTCAGGTGGCTGTCCTGAAAGACGATAAGGGAAAAACGAAGTTACTTACGGTAACGTTCTTTCCGGGAGTCTTTCAGGACAGCCGGGTACCCACCCAAATGTATATCAAAGCATACGGTTTCCTTACAGGAAATGTGATATAAAATGATTATATGTGTATCATATGTTCTTGTGTCTCCCCAGCAAACTGGAGGTGCTCTTTAAAGAAGTGAGCAGCAGGGGAGGAGGAAATTTATAGCAAGCTGGCGCAGGTGTTTCCTACAGAGGGGAGGAGCCAAGGTCTCTCAGGTGGCTGTCCTGAAAGACTCCCGGAAAGAACGTTACCGTAAGTAACTTAGTTTTTTTTTTGCAATGTCGTATTGGTATATTGAAATGCATTTTGGCTTGTGTGTACATTCCCCCCGTTTGACGCCCGGGTACTCCGACTTCTCCTTGAATTTTTGGGGGAGAGGCCGGACCTCCCGCTGCTGATAGTGGGGGATTTTAACAGCTGGTTAAACGCAGCCCTAGATAAACACCCAGTACCGTATCATATAGTCCCCTTAGAGTGACCCCTCTGGCTAGATTGCTGCAGGAGGTGGGCTGGTTGGATATCTGGCGGCAGCGAAACCCGTCCAGTAAACAATTTTCTTGTTTTTCAAAATCCCATGGGTCCTTGTCTAGGATAGATATGGCGGTGGGAAACCCTGCCATACTCCCCTCGGTCACAGACATTTCCTACAAACCTAGATGTGTGTCAGATCACTCGTGTATGGTGGTAACATTAATTGTTGCACATTTATCCTCACTCCCTAGGGCCCCCTGTAAATGTAATGCATTTTGGCTTCAATTACTTACTACCTGGAGGAGATGGAGGGAAATATCTGTACATCTTTTACCCCACATCCGGATCCAGCATCTGTGCTTATCGAATGGGAAAGCGTTCAAGTCCTTTCTGAGGAAGCTGCTCAGTAAGGAGTAAGTAAAAGTTGGGGTGGTGCTGCGCTGGGTTGTGAATAGGATCCGATATTAGCCATCGATTATATACAATACTAAGAACGGAGCTATTAGGTGTATGGGGGATAAGTTAAAAGCATCAAATATTGCAAATGACAGTATAGTATTAAGATGGTGTGTCTAAATACCCGGAAGGACAGGGTAAGGCTTCCATTCTATCACGCAGTTCGTATACGCTGTGCACATTAGCACAAGCATTTCTTGGATATTACTTTCATGCACTTTGGATTTTTCTGCACATATTTATTTATTAATTGATTTATATATTGTTTTTATATATACATATATATATTTTTATATGAATTTTGAGCCTTGCATATTTTACTACCTATGATGTTTTTAGAAAAAAAATAGAGTGTAACCACAACAGCCCGCCCCTAGGTACACCCCTCCGCGCTATTTGGATATAAACTCCTTAAATGGATAAAAATCAATAAATAGAAAATGTAAATATATTTCACAGGTGATGGCAGCTGCTTAAAATATGCAAATCATGAAAATACGGCAATCATATAAAAGTAGTCCTTTCTAAACAGAGTCTTTATAGTATTGCAACAGCGCTTATGTCCTTATTTCCACCGAGGACCATACGGTGAGTAAACCACGAAAAAAATTGAATCAATATGATCTGAAAAATTGTAACCACGTAATAGTCCCTTGTGTGAAATAGTAGCAGCTTCCACCGAATATTTCCACAGGTATTCACCACGTGCGGTATAAACTCCCCTATGGGGATGCACTCACCAGACCACAGATTAATATAAGCCTTTCAATAAGTCATTCCTTGTCAGCGTTTCCCCACTCTCTATCTCCTTTGCAGCATAATAGCAGGGTAGCATACCAATTCCCCTCATAGACAAAAAAAGGTTGCATATAGTGTAATGCTGTTTATAAACACATAGACACATAGACTTTATTGAGCAAATATCTTCCCCCCTTAGTACAAACTGCGAACCATCAATCAGTTAAAAGAAAGCATTGAGTTGTAACTGTGCCTGATAATGTGCTGTCTCCACCGGAACCGGAACAAGCGGTCTCCTCACCACTGTATAGAACAGCGCTTGATTTCCTGTTGCCTGGGCAGGTACAGAAAAGGACCTGGATGGTTTTATAAAGTTTTTAAACATAAATGATCAGAACATCAGATTAACCTCCAGAATGGAGCGATAAGGAGATTCACTTTCTAGACGTAAAGGTATATAAGAAAGATGACAAGCTTGAAACTATGGTGTATTTTAAGAAAACGGATAGAAACAGCTATCTCCCCACAACAAGTTCCCACCACCCTCAGTGGTTAAGAAACATCCCCAAGGGCCAATTAATGAGGGTACGACGCAATTGCTCAGAAGAAGTAAATTATATTTCACAAGCAAACATTCTGGCAGAGAGATTTGTGGCTCGGGGGTATGATCCAGAGGTATTACACAAAGTGATCGAGGAGATTGGAAACATACCAAGGAATACATGCTTGGAGGATAAAATTAAAATAAAAGAAGCACCAGTAAATGGGATCAAAACCACAAACAGCAAAGAATGGGGGTTCATCTCAGGCTTCCATGCCCAATATCGCAAGATTGAAACAATTTTTAAAGAGCACTGGCATGTTTTATTATTAGATAAAAAATTAAAGACAGAATTACCACCTAGACCCCAATTCATCTATAGAAAATCAACAAGTTTTGGAGATAAAATTGTGTGTAAAATAGTGGATCCACCAAAGCGCCCCCCAACGTTTTGGGACCAAAATTGATTTATATCTAAATGAATGGACTTTCCGATGATCGGCAAGTCCGTTCATTTCCAAAAGTCCGGCGGACTAGCGTACTAACCGCGGGATTGTCCGCCGGACTGCCCAGTTCAGCGGACAATTTTAAAACAAAACTTAAAACCTAGTCCGCCGGACTTTTGGCGCCAAAAAGTCCGCCGGCGCTCCCACACACGGGCGGGTTGTGCGGCGGACTTCAGTCCGGCGGACATTCCCGCGGGAAAGTCCGCTCGTGTGTACGCCGCATTGCGGTGATTAAGTAATATCACTGTTTAGGACTGGAGTATATTTCGATTGGATGGTCGACAATATGTGGATTGGAGGGCCGGCTATATATACTAAAAATATGCGCATAAGATCTCCTACAGAGCAATCTATAGGATGCATTTATTTAATGGATATTGTAATTTTCCTTTTTGAAGCACATGTATTGATGTCACTCCGTCAAAACCATAAACAAATGATTTACATATGGTATCAGGACAGATAAGGGTGGAGTTATCACATAAATCCACCAGCGGGGAATAGAGAATAAAACATAAAAATCGTTGTAGTATAACCATACATGGGGAGACGGTCGGCCGATCGATCCCGGCGATCTCACTATTGCAATAGAAAAATGTAACACAGATCTCAAGGGGTGGCCGCTGCATATTTGCAGATGAATGCATATGGACATAGTAATGGGGATATGGGGATCTTTAATCGTTGATCTAAGTAACCCATATACTGCCCAGGAGTGATTTTATAAACATTCCCACGATACCATATGCAAATGATGGGGAGATAGAATATGTGAGCCCAAAACGTATATTAAGTATGGTATATAATGACATATGCACATGTAAAGCTGTCTGCCTGATAATGTGCAGTGTTCGTTTATTCCATAATGCTTTGCTGACAATTAAAATGTGGATTAAAACCAGCATTATTGAGTGTAAGAGGGCGCAACAGAGCGGCATCCTCTGATTGCGCACAGGGCACATCAATCAAATCTAGCAGGCCCGAGATTGGGAGATCCATGGCCGGGGTGTAGATAAAGGCTGGTTTACGGTTTGTAGGTCACTCCCTCAGATGAAGTGCGGAAGTGACGAAAAACGTTAGGGTCGTGATCTACAACCGGAAGTGACGTTCTGCGACTCAGCGTGCGCTCCAAGGGGAACCAGGCAACAGGAAATCAAGCGCTGTTCTATACAGCGGTGAGGAGACGCTTGTTCCGGTGGAGACAGCACATTATCAGGCACAGTTACAACTCAATGCTTTCTTTTAACTGATTGATGGTACGCAGTTTGTACTAAGGGGGGAAGATATTTGCTCAACAAAGTCTATGTGTTTATAAACAGTATTACACTATATGCAACCTTTTTTTGTCTATGAGGGGAATTGGTATGCTACCCTGCTATTCTGCTGCAAAGGAGATAGAGAGTGGAGGAACGCTGACACGGAATGACTTATTGAAAGGCTTATATTAATCTGTGGTCTGGTGAGTGCATCCCCATAGGGGAGTTTATACCGCACATGGTGAATACCTGTGGAAATATTCGGTGGAAGCTGCTACTATTTCACACAGGGGACTATTGCGTGGTTACAATTTATCAGATCATATTGATTCAATTTCTTTCGTGGTTTATTCACCGTATGGTCCTCGGTGGAAATAAGGACATAAGCGCTGCTGCAATACTATAAAGACTCTGTTTAGAAAGGACTACATTTATATGATTGCCGTATTTTCATTTTTATGATGTTTTAAGGTTGGCATTTCTATTCTAAGGTGCAATTAGTTTTGTAAACACTCTCGCATCTCCATTGCCACATTTATTTTTTATCATTTTATAGCGTATACCGCTGTAGGATATCATCTCTTATTAGCTCACAGATAGCTGTCTGCTATTGCATCATTCCGAGCAGAGGATCTTTGTATACCCCCACACTGCTATTTAGCAGCAGCAGCTCTGTCCACCTCCCTGGGGTACAGCGCAGCACCACCCCAACTTTTACTTATTCCTTTTAGTAGGTACGGTTTGACCTAGACTCGGTGCTTGCAGCAGTCCCCCCCCTCCCCATACTTTCCTTCTCCTCTACCCCCCCTCCCCTCCTCCCCACGGTAGCGCAGGAATACTCTATTGCATGCTCAGTAAGGAGGTTACGAAGGTTAAGAGGCGCTCTGAGTCACTCAGGGAAGCATTGGAATTGCAGGTCCACTCTCTGGAGGCAAGCTATGTGCAGGATCCCACAAATGCCGCAAAGGGATCTTGGCAATCTGCCCAACAACTATGACCACTTGTTGGCCTCTTCGGCGGAAAATAAACTTTTTTTTCTAAGACCGCTTTCTTTGAAGAAGGTGAATTGACGGGGCGTCTCTTGGCTAGAATAGCTAACTCTGAGCAGATATCTCTAGTAATAGGAACTATAAGGTCAAGGGGGGGGGGGGGTCAACTGGTTCACTCTTCAGATATGGTGATTCAAACACTAGCAGAGTTCTATCAAACCCTATATCGCCCCTCCTCGAACTATAGTGAAGAGGAATTAGCGACCTACTTAGATGAAATAGTCTTCCCTACTCTTTCAGATATGCAGAGCGCAGCTCTAGACGCTCCACTCACCCTGGAGGAACTACAGGGAGCGGTGGCAGGATTCCCTAACTGTAGAGCCCCGGGAGGGGATGGGATCCCCATGGAAATTTATAAGCATTACTCAGAGGTACTGCTCCCCAAGCTACTTGTAGTATTCAATGCCGCTAGAGAAGAGGGGGCCCTACCCCCGTCCATGTCTGAGGCTCACATTGTTTGTTTTAATTCTGAAACCTGACAAGGACCCAGTGGATCCGGCCTCATATAGACTGATCTCGCTGCTTCAGTCTGACATAAAGATACTGGCAAAAGTGTAAGCTCCTAGATTGAATACAGTAATTACCTCAATTTTTCATGCAGACCAGGCGGGCTTTATGCCTAACAAATCAACGGCAATAAATCTTAGGAGGCTTTTTCTCAATATGCAATCGCAGGCTCATAATGTGGGCAAGAGGGCTCTCTTGTCCTTGGACGCTATGAAAGCGTTTAACAGTGTGGAGTGGCCGTACCTCTGGGAGACACTAAGGCGCTTTGGGGATGGATACATCTCCTGGGTGCAGCTACTGTACCACTGTCCGAGAGCATCAATTAGAGAGACCAGCAGGCTTTCCTTGTCATTTACACTGGGCCGGGGCACGCGGCAGGGGTGCCCTTTGTCCCCCCTGCTGTTTGCCCTGGAAATAGAGCCACTGGCCATTAGGATTAGAGATTGCTGGCATCACCGGCTTCTGCTATGGTAACAGGCAGGAGAAGGTGATGCTCTATGCAGACGATACTATGATTCTGCTGGGCGAGACGGAACAATCACTGAGCAACACGAGATGTAGTGGTCCGTTTCGGGGAGTTCTCAGGTCTTAGGATAAACTGGTCCAAATCAGCACTTATGCCAATAGATGAATCTCCACCACAGCAGGCCGGAAAGGTGGGAGAGATACCTATCACTCGCTCCTTTTTAATACCTGGGGATCCAGGTGACCCCTCGGATTAGAGACTATGGCTCTCTCAACATAGCACCACTGCTGACTAGATTTCGCTTAAGGGCCAAGACGTATAACACCCTATGTATGTCAGTCGCGGGCAAGGTGAATCTTATAAAAATTATTCTAAAGCCCCAACTGTTATACATGTTACACAACTCCCCGGTGATGATTCCACTGAAGACATTTAGAATAGTTAATACAATATTCAGGGAATTAAATATGGAGAAATCGCCACCCCAGAATAAATTAGAACATCTACAACGCCCAAAGGAGGAAGGCGGACTCGCTCTGCCAAATCCCTGGCTGTATTTGGCATCCTAAATGCATCACCTGATAGGCACCATGACCCTAGAGGGAGAACACGGGGACAGGACCCCCAGCGCCTCAGAGCATAATGCTCCACACCATAGGGGGAAATTCCATTCCAACTGCGCTTGAAGCATTAGCCTTCTCTAAACCCCAAAAAAGCTTCCCCACGTACAACCTAATACAGAAAATATGGAACAAAACCAAGTATCTCCAGGGGGCGACAGGTATTAGCAAATATAGTCCTATATGGGCAAATGAATCCTACCCCGAACTGGCAAAATTACAGCATGGGAAGAGGTGGCAGATGGGTGGCATGCTCTACCTGACACAAATGATCAGCAATGGCAAACTACTACCTTTTGATATCCTGAGAGATAAATATAAGTTGCCAGCCCACATGCACTTCTACTATTTGCAACTTAAACATGCATTTATGGCCCAATCGAGGGTTTCTGAGTGGCAGGTGGATGACACGCCCCTTCTCTCCCATCTCAAAGCGGCAGAAGTTTCTAAAGGATTTATCTCGCAGAGCTATACAACACTACTGAGCAAGTTTTTAGCAAAACACCCTCTGACAGTTAAAGGTAAATGGGGAAATAGACGTAGGACCCCTGGATGATGAACAATGTGAGGAAGTATTACAATCCATGGCCATTTGTTCGTTGAATGTGACACAAAGACTTACACAACTTTATACGATATTGAGAGTTTATTACATGCCCCTTAGGCTACATAACATGGGTTTAACGCCTACCCCGTGCTGCACCAGATGTAAAAGAGACCATGGGGACTTGATACATATGCTGTGGTGATGTCCCAAACTCCAAGTTTATTAGAGAGGAGTGATTGATACCTTGAACGCAGCACAGAGGATGCTCGCAGAAATTTGAAAAACTGTGGGGTCCGTGGCTGGATACTCCGGTCCTTGCTCCGGAGGACATAGTCATGGACAGGCTCTTGGGAATAAACAAAGACTGAAAGCAAAACTGGAGACATAATAATACATGCACTGTGGAGACATAGTGATGGCATAACTGGGTAAATGTATGTTGATATAGGGATATGCTCTTTGTTATGCGGGGGGGGGAGGAGACTGCAGGAACGGAGGGAGGGGGTGGTAATTAGCAGGAAAAACTAATAACTGAATAGATGGATGGGATTGGATTCTTATTGTAATGCTATCTATGACTGTCGGCACTTTAACTGTATGTGTTTAATATAAAATAAAGTTATTTTTGTTGGATTAAAAAAAAAAAAAAAGAAAGATGAATATCAAGAAATATATTGTCAGCAATCCGTCCAAACCTAAAATTCCAATGGAAAATTAAATAGTACATTAACCAGTTGCTGACCGCCGCACGCCAATGTATGTCAGCAGAATGGCATGGGTGGGCAAATGAGAGTACCTGTACAGCTCTCCCCATGGGCGTGGAGGTGCTATCTGTGACTGTAATAAGTGTTGGGGCAGTTAGTAGTAGGCCCCGTTAGGTCTAGGGTACCCCCCTAAAAAAGGTTTAACCCCTGGTTAACCCTTTCGCCCCCTGTCGTCAGTGTCACTAATAGATCTTTTTTCTGATCGCCGTATTTGTGTCACGGGTGACGCTGGTTAGCTTGTTTGTTTTTTATAGCGTCAGGGCACCCACTGTATATTACCCAATAAAGGTTTAACCCCCTGATCACCCGGCGGGTGATATCAGTTAGGTTTTAGCATCAGTCAGGGTCTGCGTCGTCCCAGGCAGCGTCAGATTAGTGCCAGTAGCGCTAACACCCATGCACGCACCATACACCTCCCTTTGTAGTATAGTGTCTGAACGGATCGATATCTTTGAACTGATCAGAACTATATTAGCATCCCCAATAGTTTAGGGTTCCCAAAAACACAGCGTTGGTGGAATCATCCCAGATACCTGCTAACACCTGCGTTTAGCACCTCCTCCCAGCCCAGCCCACCCAAGTGCAGTATCAATCGATCACTGTCACTTACAAAAACACAACATGCATAACTGCAGCATTTGCAGAGTCAGGCCTGATCCCTGCGAACGCTAACAGTTTTTTTGGTAGCATTTGAATCAGTCTTTTTCCTGTGAGTCTCACTACAGTACCAGTAAATTTAGAGACCAAAATGTCAAATCAAAAGTACAGTAGTGAAGATGCCTACAGGTTTGTGAGCATGACAAATAGTGAAGAGGAAGTCGCCCATCTGTCATATTCAGGCTCAGAATATGATCCTGTAGTGGCACCCTGACAGATAGCTCTGACAACGGAGTTGTGGTCCCTGCCAAGGTCAGGCGTTCCCAACCCTGTTCCTTTGCTGTTGAGGTGCAAGAACTGCACGGCTCTCATATGGAGCAGAGAGCCAGTACTAGTGCCGCTCATCCTTTTGGTGAACTGGCAAGCGCCAGCAGCCTAGTACACCCTGGTCGTAGTCAAACCAGCACTGCAGTATTACGTGGTGAGTCCCATAAGTGCAGTTCAAGCTGGTGAGGTGGCTAGCACAACTAGTGTCCCGCAGCCACCAAGAAGAAGAAAAACACAGGCCCGTTAAGCCCATAGTGCCCTTCCTGCTGCATTTGCCAATCCGAATTGGGTGCCCACTACTTCTGCAGCACCTGTACTTCCCCCATTCACTGGCCAACCCGGAATTCAGGTGAAAACAGTTGATTCTATGTCACTTGATCTTTTTTCGCTGTTTTTCACGGAAGATCTCTATAGATCTATTGTGGACCAAAGCAATTTGTATGCTGGTCAATTTATCGCCACTAAGCCACATTTGACCCTTGTCAGAGAATGGAAACCTAATACGGTTTTCGAATTTAAGACCTTTCTGGGCCTATCCCTCCTCATGGGCCTAAAAAGAGTGAGTTGCGGTCATATTGGTCCACTGATCCAATGCACCATATGCCCGTGTTCTCTGCCTCCATGGCCAGGGCACGATACGAGCAGATCTTTTGCAGTTCATGCACTTTAATGATAATGAACTCTGCTGTCCTCGGGGTGACCCTGGATACGATCAGCTCTACAAAATTCACCCCCTCGTAAACCACTTCAACCAACAGTTTGCAGCCTCGTTTACTCCTGATCAAGTTGTCTCCATGGAGGAGTCCCTGATTATGTTTTCTGGCCGCTTGTCTTTCAAACAGTATCTTCCCAGCAAGCGTGCCAGATATGGGGTCAAGATGTATAAGCTCTGTGACAGGGCCACAGGCTATACATATAGTTTTATGGTTTATGAGGGAAGAGATAGTCAAGTAGAGATGGAGAACTGCCCAAACTACATAGGGAGCACTGGTAAGATTGTGTGGGACCACCACTCACACCTCCCCTCCCTCTTCTTTCCCCATTCTTACTCCTCTTTATCGCTATCCTTTCCTTTCTCTAGCGACACCAATGGTGTTACCCACCCCTTCTTCCTATAAATAAGAAAACCCTCTGGAATGCGATACCCCATTTTGGCACCACTCCCATATTCCTAGGAGTGAGTCCCATATCTTAAACGAAAGACGACAGTTGGACCCAGCTTACTGAAATGGGCTAACTTAATACCTGACCAAGAGGGATAAACGAGTCTTGTCCCCAGAGAGTCTCCCTCCACTCGATTGGTCATATTAAATATGTAACACAGGTTTATTGGTACTAAGTCCAGTTTACTTTTATATTTCCCCCTGGACAGAAGGTTGCTCATATTGTCCTGGTGGTACTGTAAGATAATTATAGTTGAAATCTTTTAACCACAACTTTTTGCTATACCAGCATGTTCTGACAGATCTTAGTTCTTTATCTCATCAATATACATAGACTTGTGTGAGTTCTCATGAATGATCAATTACAGACACAGATGATTGTTATGTCGTAAGCAAACAAAAAAATACTTTCTTTTTCCATCTTACCATACAAAACCAGTCCTATAATTGTGAGGACACATAGGGATCGATGTTACATGACCGTTCGGTCTGGTATGTCATTTATTCATACAACAATACATGTACCGACATATTCAAAGATAAAGATATGATCATCTGATAAGGCTACTGTAGGTGTGATTCTTTGGTTTCAGTACTTGTCATGTGTGTCCTCTGTCATTTTTCCTCCCCTTTCTGCTCACAGCCCTACCATGGCCATTGAGCAGAGCGGGGAATCGCCATCCCCTAACCAGCGGGGAGCGGTGTGTAGCATTTTCATATATTCAACGTTGTGCAAAAAAACTATATACGGGGCGTGGCTTAGCGGCACATGTAGACGGTCGCACCGGCTCTTCCCTCCGCTGAAAATACAGGCATTTATCCTGCTGACACCCCATCCTGAGAAGGAAAAGACACCCACTTATCCACCACGATCCCGGGATCAATACTAGCCGGCCCAGCGGCACTTAAACGGACCGGAGCGATGTCCAGGAGAAATAAAGGCCTGCATGAAGAATCCAGCCAAGATGGTGCCGGGTCACAGCGCTCCCAGAGAGAGCAATACAAAGAAGCTGCACAGAAGTTACTGTATGGCAACAAACCCCCCAAGGAACAACGGGCCGCTCCCCTTACTCAGGAGGAAGCTAAAGGGAGACAATCTGAGGCAGATGACACGGTCCCGCTGGAGGATGTCTATGGATTGCATTCAGACTGGCACACAGTGAGTACTCCAAGAGACCTGTTCACAGGGCCCCCATCTGTCTCCCTCACATCAGACAGCACAGAACCCACACTAAGGGACATATTCTCTGCAATCACTGCCTGCAATTTGTCTGTTTCTACACTGACTAATGAGGTTAAGGGAGTAAAAGCAGAAATCTCTTATGTGAGGCAAGACATGCAGAAGTTGCGTGAAAGAACTACAGCCATTGAGGGCAGAGTCAGTGCAGTTGAAGACGATATAGTACCCATGCAGAGGGATGTGCAATATAATTGTCACTTGGTAGATCAGCATGCGGCTCGGTTGGATGACCTCGAGAATCGCATGAGACGAAACAACGTGAGGGCACTGGGAATACCTGAAAGAGCAGAGGGCAAGAATCCTGTTGCATTTATTGAAAACTGGCTAATCGATACGTTTGGAAAGGAATCTTTCTCCCCATTATTGGCTGTGGAAAGGGCACACAGGGTGCCATCCCACCCTCTCCCACCAGGCAATCACCCACATGCATTTCTCTTCAAGCTGCTAAATTACAAGGACAGAGACGCCATCCTCTCTAAGGCTAGGGCATCAGGCGGGGAAATTAAAATAGAGAACTCTAAAATTTCTCTATATCCAGACTTCTCAGCTGAGCTACAGAAGCAGCGGGCAAAATTCCTAGATGTTAAGAAGAGGATGAGAGACTTGAATCTGCAATATGCCATGTTGTCCCAGCCCGGCTGCGGGTAGTCGCATTAGGACAAGTCCACTTTTTTGATCGTCCCACCATAGCCGCACAGTGGCTGGATCGGGAGGACAGAGCCCTCAAATCAGAAAGAAATAATGCACAAGATTAACCGGAGTTTCCACAAAGCCTAACATGCAGCAGCATTCATTATTCATTATTTTTTTGTGCTCTACCATCAATCTACATATTTCACGCTGAGGTTATACGGTTAATGACCCGGTGCAGTTGATTGCTTCACGGAAGAATGACAGAAGTCACACTTTTTATTCATTGTCCAGGCGGATGAAGGAGAACACTCTAAGATTTTGAATGGTGTGGCACCCCACACGCGCTGCAGGCGTGAAACCCCTGTTCCACATAACCCAAGGGTTTGCTGGGTGTTTCCACAGCCCCCCCCCCATTGCGGAGGCATGGGAACAGTTTCTTTACTGGCCTGGTTGGCCGAGAGCCCAGTTGGCTCGCAAAGTTGCATGTCGCACTGTAACAACCATTTTGTTTTTTTCAGGTACTGAGTCAATATGGTATAATCCCTGTCTATTGGTATAACCCACCAGCACCTTGGCAAGTACTGACTTTGTTAATGTTTTTCCAGGGAGTATCCACTCACATTGATGGTAATAGATGCCTGTATAATTACATGTGCTTTTGTGATGATATGGTAAAACCAACCGGTGTATTGTACTTAACATATGGGCGGATGTTCATGGCAGTAAATCACACTTATAGCGGCTAGTATAAAAATATTGTCGTGGAATGTTAGAGGTCTAGGGACCCCAGTAAAACGCATTGCAGTCCTTAGGCACCTTAAATCTATGGGAGCGGACATTGTATGCCTGCAAGAGACACATTTCTCTCCGGACCCACCCCCTAGTCTGAACCCCCGAATGTACGAAGTACAATTCCACTCTACTTACTCCACATATTCTAGGGGGGGTAAGCATTCTTGTAAAGAAGAATGTACAATTTCAATGTATTAAAGATGTCATGGACGCGGGCGGGAGATATATATTTCTGCTCTGTAAGATCCACGGTATGACCTGTATATTAGCGGACATATATATACCCCCTCCGTACTCATCTGAGGTTCTGAAGTGTCTGGCAGGGTTTATGGCATTGTACCCAGGGGTTCCACTTTTGGCACTAGGGGACTACAATAACTACCTGAATCACCTGTTAGATAAACTGTCTATCCCCACCACTATAAAACCGGGTACAGAGGGGCACACACCCTTTGCCAGGGTACTGAGGGAACTTGGACTAATAGATATATGGCGAGATAAAAACTCAACGAAAAAGAAATATTCATGCCACTCGACATCATATGGGGGACTCTCCAGAATAGATTTGGGATTGGGGAATGAGGCGATGTTGTTAAAAGTCCAAGACTCGGGATATGCTGACAGACTGGTGTCGGACCACTCCTCTTACTGGGTATCCATCACACTACCAGTAGATAGTATAAAACCTGTATGGACGCTTAACCCATTTTGGCTCTCATTGTTCCCAGATCCAGATCCAATCCACGATGAACTTAAAAACTTTATACGGGAGAATCTTAATTCAGCCAAACTGGGAATAGTATGGGATGCGGCTAAAGCCTACTTGAGGGGGCAATTTATTAGATCTATTACACGGATAAAAACTGACACAAAAGCATGGGAGTGCACGGTGCGGAGAGTGGTCACGACAACGGAGGACAGATATATTGCTGACCCCACGGAAGACACGAAGAGAGCTTGGCTGAGTGCTCAGGCTATGTCCAGCCAATTGGCATTACAGTTAGCTGAAAACAAACGCTTTTTTTTACAGCAGTCGAACTTCGAGGAGGGGGAGGCGACTGGGCACATGCTAGCAGTAATGACGCGTGTACAGAGGTCCTCCTCCCTTATCTCGACCATTAAGGATGCGCAAGGTAGCGTACAAACACAAACATCAGATATAGTACAGGTTTTCAGGAACTTCTATGAAAACTTGTATACTTCTAAGGTGAACCCCACTACCAGGGAAATAACGGACTTCCTAGAAGCATGTGAACTGCCCAAACTTTCACGGGGAGATGCTGACATGCCTAATGCACCCCTGAAAGAGGAGGAAATAGCTTTAGCCCTTGCCCAATTATACACCTTTAATAGGAGAGGTAGTAGCGTTCCTGCATATCTCTTGTATACTTCAGAGGGAAGTCCATCTAACCCAGGCGATTTGTTATTTTTTTTTTTTTGAAAAGTAAAAAAAAAAAAAATAAAAAAAAAATAACAAATCGCCTGGGTTAGATGGACTTCCCTCTGAAGTATACAAGAGATATGCAGGAACGCTACTACCTCTCCTATTAAAGGTGTATAATGATGCATATGAGGAAGGGTCTTTGCCGGATTCTATGAACGAGGCTATTATTGTTGTCTTGCTGAAGCCGGGTAAAGACGCTAACTCTCCTGACTCTTATAGACCGATATTGCTACTGACAGCAGATATTAAATTACTAGCAAGAGTACTGGCGAATAGATTAGCAACGGTAATTCACAAGATGCACAGTGCAAGTGCACAGGGATCAGTCAGGGTTTATACCCACGAGGTCGACAGCCCAAAACATCAGGAGACTTTTTCTGAATCTCCAACTCCCGGTAGACAACCCTGGCAACAGGGCAATTTTCTCGCTAGACGCAGCTAAGGCCTTCGACAGTGTCGAGTGGCCTTATCTGTGGGCAGTGCTGGAAAATATGGGCCTAGGGAATAATTTTATTAGATGGGTAAAACTCCTGTATGCTGAACCATCGGCCAAAATTAGAGTTAATGGGGAGCTGTCGGAATCATTTTCTTTGTTCAGGGGAACCAGACAGGGGTGCCCTTTGTCGCCCCTGCTGTTCGCGTTAGCCCTAGAACCCCTGGCAGCAAAAATCCGGGCAGACAATAACATAAAGGGATTTCAAAGACGGACAGGGACGGACAAAGTATCCATGTACGCTGACGACACTCTCTTATACCTAGGAGACACCCAGGGCACACTTCAAATGGCCATGTCACTTATCAAGGCCTTTGGACAACTATCTGGCTTCTCCATTAATTGGAGCAAATCGGTACTTCTCCTCCTAGACCCAATAGAATCACCACTCCCAACTGGGGCGGAAATGGTCCAGATAGTGCCCTCATTCCGGTATTTAGGAATCCAGGTAACGCCAGACGCATCCCAATACCTAATACAAAAGCTTGTCACTTTTACTAAACAAATTCCGGGAAAAAGGCACAGCTTGGTGCAAATTACCTCTGTCGGTAGTGGGGAGGGTCAACCTTATTAAAATGGTATGGGCACCACAGTTGCTCTATGTATTTAATAACTCTCCGTTATGGATACATAGGAAATGGTTTGATAAAATAGAGACGCAATTTAGAGAGCTCATATGGCGGAAAAAAACCTGCCAGAATAAGATTGTCCACACTACAGTATAGCAAGGAAGAAGGAGGATTGGCAGTCCCACACCCCAGAGCGTATTACTTAGTGTCCCAGCTGCAACAACTGGGAGGCTGGGGAATACCAGACACCGAAGACCCTATCCGCAGGCTCCTGAGTCTGCCGGGCGGAAACGCACCAGCACTCGCCAGGCTAGAGGCAGGATACTGGCATCTGAACCCTAAAGCGCCTACGGTGAAACTCTTAATTACATTATGGGCCTATGTCAAGAGACTGCTGGGGATACAGGGATATCTGACACATACGCCCATATGGCACAATAAGCAATATAAGGAAATCCTGAAACTTAAAGGATTCAGGAACTGGGAGGAGACGGGCATAGCTTATATGCCTCAACTCTTCAATGGCCCTATATTCAAATCCTTTATGGAGCTGCAGGAGGAATTTAGGATCCCACGCACTAACTTTTATAAATACTTACAGCTGAGAGATGCTATACAAACCCAGGCTAGAACAACTACACTAAAACAAACAGATCATACAATCATTCAGGGTATCCTTTTGGAGGAGGAAAAAAAGGGTATGATATCCAGATGTTATGGTATCCTCCTAAACAGAACACAGGACCCCTCCAGGCTACCATGCAGGAAAGGATGGGAGGGTGACATAGGGCCTATAGACGGGGAAACGTGGAATATGTGCCTCTCTGCTGCACCACTTGTGTCAGTCTCAGCTTCACAGAAGCTATCTCATCTGTACTTACTTCATAGGGCGTATCGAACGCCGGTACAACTACATAAGTGGGGCCTCAGAGACTCGCCCATATGCCCAAAATGTGAAAGAGACAACGGAGATCTCCTCCATATGCTCTGGAAATGTCCGAAGCTCTTCAGGTACTGGAAAGAGATAACAGGCACAATATCCTCAATTTTTAATGTAAGAATACCACAAGACCCGATTATGTGCCTGCTAGGGGCGCTAGATGAGGAAACATTGGGTACTCCTACCTATACGACAATCTTACGCTTTTTGTACATAGCACGAAAACTGATAGCTCAGGTCTGGATCACTCCAAGAATTCCCTCCAAGAAGAAGTGGGTGGAAATTGTCAACAAACTACTGATCAGAGAAAAAAATAACATATCAACATAGAAATGCCCCACGGAAATTCCAGGCAATATGGTCACCGTGGCTGGAAATTCCCGGCTTAGCCCCGCACCAACTAATTCAGGACAGGTTGCTAGCAGGATAAGTTAAAGGAGGAAACTAATGGGTGATGGATACGTACCTTTCTAAAAAAAATGGAGACAAAGAGGCCGAGGAGCCGGTAGACTTAAAAAGACACAGTATACTGCTGGGTTGGATAGGGACATGGTCTATACAATGGTTGTTGCGATTGTTTACATGTAATAAATCAGTTATACCAATAGTGCCTTAAAGATTGACAAGGTCATTCGAAGAAAAGTTTTGCACAGCATTTAATAAAGTTATGTTCTAGACTTTATATGGTTCCATGAGTCTTGTGAGGCTCGATTTCAGACTTTATAGCCACTGTTATGTTTGCTCTGTAACTGAACAATGTGAATGATACCCTGTAAATTGTGCAAAACAAAAATAAAATTATTTTCTGATTAAAAAAAAAAAAAAAACTATATACATAAACTTTGCAGGACCCAGTATTTTTAAAGTACCTCCCATCTAGGGCAGTTGGGTAAATTAGATGGTATTTTCCTCCCCTTCTCTCAAATCCAGCAGTGTCCTCTTAGTGTTAAGTTTTAGCGTGGCATAACTGTTGGTGTGGTTCTGCCCCCTAGGATTCTATTGTGGACCAGGCGTAGTGGTGCTAATCCAGGGGTGTCAAACCAGGAATCCCATATGTTCTCAAACTGTCTTGGGCTACCTCAGTGTTTGTATGTGAGTTGTTCTCTAATAAGAAAGAAGTTCATGGATGCAATCCACTCTGTCTGTGAAAGAGGACCTGGGGGATGGAGAGTGTGATGAGTCTGAAGCATTATGGGTGGAACTGCATACAGATGTGCGTAGTTCAAAGTTAATCATTGGAGTTTGTTATAGACCACCCAATGTTAATGAGGAGGTGGATACTCAGCTCCTTGCACAAATAGAAAGGGCTGCAAGGGCTGGGACAGTGATAATAATGGGGGATTTTAACTACCCAGAAATTGACTGGAATAATGGCACTGCTGGGACAGTTAAAGGACAAAAATGTATAAACCTATTACAGGACAATTTTATGGTCCAGTTTATTGAGGCCCCAACCAGGAATGATGCTCTGCTGGATCTGGTAATCTCAAACCATGCAGAGCATATTACTAATGTTCAGATAAAGGAGCATCTGGGTAGCAGTGACCATAACATGATTTCATTTGATGTTAGCTGTAAGCAAAAATCACATACAGGAAAGATAAAAACACTTAATTTCAAGAGGGCAAATTTTCCAAGGATGAGGGCTGCTCTCCAGAACTTAGACTGGGAGATAATATTGGCAACAATGGGCACAAAACAGAAATGGGGATTCTTCAAAAAGACTGTTTGTGAACTCACTGCAAAGTATATTCCCATGGGCAATAAATTTAAAAGGCAAAAATAAAACCTATGTGGCTCACGGCCAAAGTTAAAAAAGCTATAAGAAAAGAGCTTTTAAAAAAATATAAAAATGAAGGATCACTAGTGTCATTTAAATGTTACAAAGAACATAACAGAATATGTAAAAAGGAAATCAAGGATGCAAAAATTCAAAACGAAAGACAGATTGCAAAAGATAGTAGGACAAACCCCAAAAAATTCTTCAAATATATTAATAGTAAAAAGGTCAAGTCTGAGCATGTAGGCCCTTTACAAAATAATCTAGAGTGGGTAACTGGGGACAAAGAGAAGGCTAATTTATTAAATACTTTCTTCAGCTCTGTGTATACAAAGGAGCATGGGGGAGCTCATGTCCTCATGTAGTGACACAGCCCCAAATCCACAATGGCTCAAAAGTGATATGGTCCAGAAATATTTAGACAGAATAAAGGTGGATAAAGCACCTGATGGCATCCACCCACGGATCCTAAAAGAATTGAGCACTGTAATTTCAAAGCCATTGTATCTAATTTTTAGGGACTCATTTATGACAGGAATAGTACCACTGGATTGGCGCAGGGCGAACATGGTGCCTATATTTAAAAAGGGAACAAAGTCTTTACCAAGTAACTATAGACCTGTTAGTTTAACTTCTTTAGTTAGGAAGTTACTGGAGAGATTAATAAAAGACCACATAGACGAGTTCTTGCAGGAAAAAAATATTTTTTTTTTTCAAATATAAATTTTTATTATTTTCCACAAAACAAAGGAAAGAGGAGATAACAGAAAATCAGCAGAGAGAACACTGTAAAGCCTCCATCGTCAAATATAGATGTTCACAGGAGAGTACATGACACACTTATAATGGTTACATTGGGATTTGTGGTTGAGCATTCGATGTTTGTGATTAACATTTACATATGGAAGTTAGATTAATGTGAACTTGACTGAATAACTTATATCACCGCGTATTGTGGTTGTAGGACTGGTTGAACCCTGCGTTCCCTGATCTTAAATACATCCGAGGAATATCTCGGAGGCCAAACAGTTGGGAGTATAGAGACTCCACGAAAAGTAGTAAACATGAAGTAGGGAAAAATAAATAAATAGAGGGAAGGAGTGAAGAGAGTGAGAAAAGGACAGGTAGAAGGTCAGAAGAAAAACGGGGGGGGGGGGGGGGGTGAAGGGGGAGAGGTGGATCCGGATTTATTGTGTATATCAAGAAAAAAAAGGAACAAGAGGGGGTTTAGCCAACCTGCCGGACTATCTCAGCACCTGAACAAACACGGATATTCCGTAATCAATATTTCATTGGTTTATTTAGAAAACATACAAAACAATATACAAATATACATCACAAAAAGTGAAGAACAAAAAGAAATTATTTACAACAGTTTGGCCATCGAGTATCGGATATACATTAGGACCTAAAAGATTCCATAATTTATGTTTTACTTGCTGGTCAGTTGACGGTTGACGCGTTTCGCTTTTAGCTTCATCAGAACCGTAGTACAGCAATTTTTATATCTAAATATAGTTGTAAAACAAGAAAAATTGAGAATTATTCATCAATGGGCAAATAGTTGCTCCAATATGTCCCATCAGTAACATGATCATCACCAGTCTAGCCCGCGATCTAATTAGTAAGTAGATTGCCTACCTTCTAGGTATACCCTATTGATTATAAGATACTCAATTTGTGGCAATTCACATTTTCATTTTTAAAAGCAATTTCCTGGAAGGTAGAAGTGAACGTCAGTTTCGGAAGGAATTTCCTTACACCTGCAGATGGTAGAAGAGAAGCCAAGAGGGCAACAGAAAAACAAGAACAATGAGAAAAAAATAAAAAAAGGGGAAAAGACAGGGGAGAAGAGGAGGGGAGATTTATATCTATTTTATAATTTATCATTATTTAGAATGTTATATCCATATTATGGGAATTAAAGCTTATATTAGGAAGGTTGAATCCTACCTGGGTTCAAGAGGGTCAGAAAAAGTCCCGGTACATTATAGAGAGACCGTATCTGCGTCCCCCAATATTAGAAGAACCTAATGAACAGGGTAAGGGTAATTATAAATAATGATGACCATTTTAAAAAGCCCAATCCTCGAATTGCTACTTCTAGATAGTAAAAAATGAAAGCCTATACCTGTTAATGTCCGGTGTAGGTCGTATGGGAAGGGCGGCCTTAGAGGGTTGGATAATCCAACGCTGAGTCTGGTAAAGTAGCAAGCAAAAAGTTTGGTAGGTAAATCGTTAAGAGAGTTGGGGCTGGTAATTATATAGGATCATGTCTATAGAGTCTGGGTACGCCATATAGATTAAAAACTTACCTAGGAGATGGAGCTGGAGCTAGAGCATAAGCAGCCTTCTCTGCAGACTACTGAGTGAGTACTGCTTAAATAGCCTATTTTCCCGCCGAAATCAGGGCGGAAATTAGT